>CM042437.1:23705136-24905136 GCA_023631565.1 Gymnocephalus cernua
ATTTGTAATTATAACTCATAGATTGTAGATGTAACTTCAGGGGAAATGATTCTACAGCTACAAAACTTTTTTACAAGCTCAAAATATGAATGACCCTTATCTGATCCCATACACGCAGACACAGGGTCTAGTATGGAACGTCTGTTCTAACCCGGCACCATTATCTTACACAGATCACCTAAAATATACCGTATTAAGCATACATTTGAGCATTAATCAAAATATTAAGGTTTGGCAGAAGCTAGAAAGCTAACATTTCTGTGATTTTACCTTACCATTAGAAGTTAATGTTAGCATGACCATTGATGCATTCACACACTTTCTTACCGTTAAATCAACTAAATCACATATGGTAAAATGTAACTAGGTACATTTACTCAAGTACTGTACTTAAGTACCAGAGAAAATTAACTAAGTTACATGTTACCACTGAGACTATGTAATGCTAAAGGAATGATTCAAAAAAAGATTAAATGCAAAAGTCAATTTGAAGCCACTTTCATAATGTCTACTCTGGGCTAACCTAATGCGCCACATGGTTTGTGACACATAACTACGTAACAGAACCATCTGAGAAGCCGTCATTGGAAACTATTTGAAAAAGGGCACCACACACCAAACACCTTGAAAAAATCGACCCAAAGTGTATTTCTCCACAGTCTCTAGCACAGATTCAGACCATATTCAGTAGCAGAGTTGATTGACAAGTCTCAATCAACGTACCTCATGGCACACTACTTAACACAAACACAACTGTATTTTTTTCAATGGTTTGATGCACATGCTAATCTCTCTTCATACTCCTTGGATAAAACATTTAATGCATGTGAAATGGTGCATTATGCATCCAGCCCCTGGAGTGTGTTTTAACAGATAACAGCTGCTTGGCAGCTTTAAATCCACCACATACTTCCTCTGCAGCCAAAATGTCAACTTCCCTTTTCTCAAATGTCTGCATCTTGGATCTGCTGCCACTTCCCACCACCACATGCCACCGAGTAGGCACAATTGTGGCTGCATCGTGGTAAAAATGAATTGATTCCACATGCGTCTCATTTCACTACCTCGGCTGATTTCTTACATCTACTTCATCTGATGTAATGTGTGCTCATTTTGGTTTAGTGAGAACGTTTCACACATTTAAGCAAAGACTTTCCCTCACAGAATGTGAATGTGTGAGTCTTTTTTTTGTTTGTTTGATGGTAATATACGAGTCAGACAGATCTGGGCAGTGGAACGTGCTGCTGCTAGTATGGACCCATGAAGGGTGATGGTAAGCAGAGCCTAGAGACAGTGACTGTGGAACGGTTTCCTTGGGAGAGAGGGTGGATGCTGGGAGTCCTTTGCCAAACTTGTGGGGAAAGCCAGGGCAAGGCTCCGAGGAGGGCTGCAGCCATGATGCAATGTTTTAAAATCCAGACCGAGAGAGTCAGCCTGGGTCATCCACACAGAGACTGCTTTCATCAAGGACAAACATGTTTGAAACACGATACCTAAAATATGTATTTATGTTAGAATAATTTTGTTTTAGTTGTTTTTTTTACACAGATCCCATGTGGGGTTATGTTGGTGGGAATGAGCCCCATATTATACTTCTCTAGGTTCACTACACTACTATATCATGTTATATTGATGTATACTATGATGTATGATACTATATTAGTACTACACTACTGCACCTTAAACTGTCTCATTCCCTCACTATATCATCATGTACAGTACATATTACACTATATTATGTGATGACTCTAGCACTATATTATGTTACATTAATACAGACAAACACTTGAGTTACACTCTATCAGTCAGGTGTCCACTGTTTATATGGACCCGTTGACTCTACCGCTACTAATCACACCACTGTCGCTTTATCATATCATTTGTCTCCAAATACTCTCATATTCATTTCTGTCTTTTTCTATACTTATCTGGATTTATTCCTGTTGTTTCTGTTGTACTGGTTTTCCCACTGGGGACCAATACAAGTGTGTCTTATCTTCCCGTGGTTCAGTTTTCTTTGTCTGTCATCCTTTCGTATGGAAGATATGACATGCTGTCAGTGACAAAAAGAAATCACTGGGTGTCATTTCAGATTCTGACCGAGCACTTCAAGACTGTCTGGCCCTATTTGTGTTCTATGGACGTGTACGATGCTTTAACATCCATAGTGCCTAGGCTTTCCTGTTGCTTGATCTTGTTGAGCACATCAGTGGTGTCCTGAACATAAGCAGAATGTGACGGTTAGAATGATTTAATCAAATAGTCAATATACTTTGACACTGGTTCAGTAAGGCATCGCCTGACATCACAGGACATTTGTGGTTTTTCATTATAAAGGAATCTTAGTTCAGCTTCAGAAATCCAACCATTTTCTTTTGCCTCTATGTGTATTTATTTTAATTCCATTTGAAGAGACTCAGTTGGATTATATATCAGAGGTTGGTAAAGTGTTGTTTATTTAATGATGAGCCTTATGGACATACATATACTTACCCATAACTACTATACGAATCCCCTTGTCTGCTTTCTTGATGACAATTTCATCATCTTTTGATAATGCTTCCAAGGCACCCTTTTCTTTGCATGAAAGGTTATAATTGTTTTGTGCCACTTTGGTTTTAAAGTGCTCATATTATGCTCATTTTCAGGTTCATAATTGTATTTAGAGATTATATCAGAATAGGTTTACATGGTCTAATCTTCAAAAAAACAACTATTTTTGTTGTACTGCACATTGCTGCAGCTCCTCTTTTCACCCTGTGTGTTGAGCTCTCTGTTTAAGCTACAGAGTGAGGCATCTCACTTCTGTACCATCTTTGTTGGGAGTCACACATGCTCAGTAGCTAGGTAAGGACTACTAGCCAGTCAGAAGCAGAGTATGAGGGCGTGCCATGCTAGCAGCTAGGCGAGCATTATAACGTGTTACAAAGTGACGCACATTCGTCTCTGAGGTAAAGGCTGGACTACAACAGAGCTGTTTGGAGCAGTTTGTGAACAGTGTTTTCTGTTGGAGATGGTAAGTCCCTTTGGGGGGGACTTGGGGCTTTTTCACTTTGTAAACCTATTACATGCACAAAAAGATATATAACACAATAAAGGAAAGGGAAAAGCATAATATAAGTTCTCAATATCAAAATTCACTTTTTTTTGCAAATGTATTTAAAGCAGCACTTTGGATTAAGGAACAAGGGTGGGTTTGATTTGAACTGTAACCCAAGGCTAAGAGAGTCAGGCTGACTTCGAAGCTTGTAAATGCTTTTGTGTGTCCCATGCCTTGAGGTGTAGATTTCTGTAGAAGCAAAACAGGTCAATCTTTGTATCAGACACCTCAGCAGAGTAGGTAGGGGCAAACGATAATCCTTTGATGGTGATCATGGTCTATTTCTGGCCCCACACGTCCTCCTCTTCCTCTGCCTTGTCCTGGTCCACGTCTCCTTCCTCGCCCTCTTTTGGTCTGGTAGGGTGGAGGCTCTTGTGAGATCTGGCTGCAGTGTGTTTTCCTCACTGCGTCTTCTTGCTGGTGGGCCTATGCCTGTACTTCTGGGTGTTCTCTTTTTCCAGCTGTACACTTTGTCCTCCTTGTAGTCTGTTGCCTTTCTCTGGAACTTGTTTTTTAATGAAGGCTGTGTGTATTTCATGAGGTCGGTATTTTGTTTTTCTTCATGTTGTGCACTGTAAATATGCTGGGGGCGGCTTGTGGCTCCGACGTAGAGTCGTCGCCCCTCAACAACAAGATTGGCGGTTTGATCCTTCTCCGGCCACATGTCAAAGTGTCCCCCTGAGCAAGACATTAAACCCCCCCAAGTTGCTCTCCCGGACGCTGTATGTGGCTGTCCACTGCTTCTAATGCTTAATGTTGCTGTGAAAATGATTCATAGGTCAAAACATTAGCCACACACTTAGAGAGACACATTTCATTCTAACTAATGTTTATTCAGCTTAGCAGACACAGATAACGGCCTATAAAACTAATGCTGTCAGTCTCAGCCACCTGTGTGTGTATTGTTGTTTTTTTGGGGGGGTCATTTGATTGTATGACAAGTGCTATACAAATAAAGTGTGATTGATTAAGTGAGGTGTAAAGACGCAGATGGATGTCCCATGTCTGTCCTCTGTAGTTCTTGTAGCAGATCGTTTAAAGGAATTCTTCTTTATGGAAACTTAATTCCAGTCCAGCTTCAGAACTAGAAACCTTGGTCATGAAGCAACCGGGACATGAGAATCTGTCTCTCTCCCAAGTGAACTAAAATGTGATGTAATGGGAGTTTTGGGAGTGGTGACATCAGTGCTTCAGTGGCCACTGAGGAATTCTGGGAGCGTGAGTCTGAGGCAGAACAAGCAAACCTGTGTTTGCATCTATTAAAGCTGTCCTCTGGGCAAATCCCTCTAATATGGTTTATCTACAAACAGGGAAATGTACAGTCCCATTAAGGACATTAGTCACTACTTGTGACTGATCCGGAGTCTGTGGGTGTGAGACAATGTGGTGATGAATGAATGAATGACACAGAGCCTGAAATGGCTCATTATTTCATGCCATGTTTACACCATGACTGGTGTGTGATGCTGGAAATGAGTATTTAATGCCTCCTAACCTGAGTATTGCCTAATATAGTATGCTATGCAGATATCCCAAGTAGTGGTGGAATGTAACTAAGTACATTTACTCAAGTACTGTACTTCAGTCCAAATGTTGAGGTACTTGTACTTTACTTGAGTCTTTTCTTTTCATGCCACTTTCTACTTCTACTCTGTTACATTTCAGAGAGAATTATTGTACTTTTTACTCCATTACATTCATCTGACAGCTTTAGTTACTAGTTACTTCACACATTAAGATTTCTGGACACAAAACACATGTAGTTTATAAAATCTTATGTTTTATTCTAAAGTAAACTAGCCAACAATATAACGGCCTACAAGTCCAGCTGAGATGATGAGACCATTAAACACGTATTTGACTGACAGCATTGTTTTGATCGCTTCCAGTTTCTAAAATGGGAGGATTTTTACTTTTAAAACGTTAAGTACATTTTCCTGATGATGCTTACACACCTTTACTGAAGTAACATTTACCATGCAGGACTTTTACTTGTAACCGAGTATTTTTACATTGTAGTAATTGTACTTTTACTTAAGTAAAGGATCTGAGTACTTCCACCACTAATCTGAATCAATAACAAAACACTAACCAGTGCCTTAAAGTACTAATATCTATTCAACGTGCACATTGCATTCCAATCCCTTACATGATAACAGCCAAATCATCAACACTGGCTTCAGAAAACCCTATCTTAAACAAGTCCTCTCCATCCTTATCAGGCTGCTACAATATGCTTTCCCTTCCAAGTAGAGGCTCCTTGTGCTGTGATGAAATGGAGCAGGCTAAATAAAACACCAGCTCCATTGTAGTAAAAACACAGGAGATAAAAACCCTGAGCAATGTCAAGGTCATTTCCTGCTGGCTGAGGAAATAAACTGGAGGATCCTCCTTTCACTAACTGTGTGTGTGTGTGTGCGTGCGTGCGTGCGTGCGTGCGTGCGCGCACGTGTGTGTGTGTGTGTGTGTGTGTGTGTGTGTGTGTGTGTGTGTGTGTGTGTGTGTGTGTGTGTGTGTGTATATATCTCACACATACCATCTCTGGAGAAATGAGCTCTCAGTGTGCCCTCTGTTTTTTAACAGCTGTGGAGCGGTGCTCAGAGGACCAAACGGTAGAGAGTGTCTACATTGGAGAGCTCAAAGGCAGACCTAGCGCTGACCTCTAACACCTGGTCCACGGCCCTCTCTGGTTGGATGTTCCAAGACTGTTCAGAAACACCCTCAGTAACCACGCCCACTAGTGATGTCACATTCTACTGAGTCACCCTGGAGTGGTAAGAAATAAAACCACAACAGTCAGCAAAAACAAGAGCTTCTGCTGCTCGTAAATTACTCTTAATAGTGCTCTAATGACCACAGAACTTTGACAGAATATATAGAAAATAACAGACATTAACTCAGAGGACGCTGGAAGCCTGCAGTGTAGGGCTGTTGGAATGAATTTCAGGAGTCAAATACAGTATAATTCCAATAGTAATCAAATCAGTACAAATTGAATGCTTAAACTACTATTTGAATGTGTATTTTTAACAAATGTGTTGGCTAACATTAGCCATCCCAAATATAAAAACTACATGCCTTTGTCAAGTCACATCTGATGAACAAGTTAGATCTCAGAGGGCGGAGCTAACATTACCATAGAGACTGAGTAAGTTACCAGCAAGGGGGTAAGCCAGCCTCCACAAAGTGTACCCATAGACAGTTAAAGAAGTGGACCAACAGATCCCGTTGCTCTGGACGGAGACCGGTGAAAGCTATTGGAAGCATTTTTCCGGTGAGGGCTGAGCGTTACTGCGCAGCTGCAAACTGAGCTTGCCAACGTATATGTGACGTGAGCAACGTGTCTGAACGTCCTCTGGTAGCTGTGCCAAGAGAAATCTCAATCATTCCCAATCTTGCATGTAAGGAGATAACATAGGCACAGGCTAATTATTGCTAACTAAAATGCTAATATTAGCAATTAAACTTAAACAGCTAATGTACAATTATGACACAATTGTTAGCCTATTTTTACAAAAACAAAAACTTTGCTATGGAGCCATAACGGGAGGTACAAAGGTAATGGAGCCTTTTATACATTGTCGTGTTTCTTTAGAAATAAACAATGGACAAATAAAGCCTTCAAACGCTTCAGATGTAAAGTTATTGGCTGTCAAAGTGACGCCAAAATGAATGGCAGTCAATGGGATGCTAATGGGGGGTGAGTGCTTTGTAGCATTAAAATGGCGCCATAGCGCTTTCACTCTGTGGAGAGAAGCTTGCCCCCTTGCTTGAAATCAGCTCCGTAATACACAATACGCCCCCAGCAGACCTTGTACTCCAACCGTTGAAAGCTCGGAATAGTAGAAATCGGGAGTAGAAAAAAATGGCAGCTAGCTGACATTAGCTAACGCAACTAGCTAGCTAGTTAGCGTCGATTAGCTAACGCAAGCAATTGTATTAACTGCCCTAACAACGTTAGCTAGGAAATCATGTAAATAAAAAAATTACATGACAACATATCGTTATGAAATCATTATTTATATTATTAAAAGTTGAGAATTCAGATGTGTTTATCATTACCATAGCAACGCTAACTTCCGCTCAAATTGTCGGATAGGAACCGTCCGTTGCTTGTCGCAAGAGTTAAATTTTTTGAACGCATCCGGACAACGGACACGATTTTTTCCCGCACCGCACTCGTTCGGACCCATTCGCATGCGGTCTGTCAATCTCCATAGGAAATGAATGACTTCTGGTCGTTTCGAAGCCGTATCGGAGCTGATTTCAAGTGCCAATATAGCTCAACAGACCCCACACTCCGAGAGACCTTGGGTTCCGGAAGTAAATTTCCCATTCATTTTTCCCATTGACGTCTGGAAGAATCCGTATAGTAAGAGTTTTAGACCATGCTTTAGGCAAACCAGCTACGACGTGACTCATAAGCATACGAGTCATTTCGAGTGAAAAAATGAACAGAAAATCCCCAAAAAGTCAAAGGTACAAGACTGTGTACATATTTTCAATATCGAGCAAAGGAACTACAACCCCACAAACCACCGTGCACCCTTTTATATACTGTCTATGCGTGCACCACTGAATAAAGGAAGCTAGCGTTAGTTTAGCTGACAGCTAATTCAGCTAACCGCTAGCTTAGACAGCATGTAATAACTTTAAAACACCCTCAAAAAACCTGAAAAGAATCGTTTAAATATATAACAGCTGTTACATCAGCTGCAGCCTGCTTTCCCAGTATTTCGTTTGAGTTAACGTTATTTTAGACTGAATCAAGCTGTTAGCTAGCGGTTAGCCTAATTAGCTGTTAGCTAAACTAACGTTAGCTTGCCAGCCAAAGTGTGGAACAGGTCGTGAATCGGGCAGTGTCGTAGATCCTCAGAAAATCATATCTTGCGCATGTGCATGACGGATCGTGCAGGCAGCTCCCCCTCCTCACCATTTTTTGTTTGTTCAGGATTGTGGGTAATGAAGTACTTATCCAAGACATCGCGAATAAAAGACATGCATCTCAAAACAAGGTTAGTGCCCCACACACTTTTGGCGTCTATATGAGCATATACAATAGCTTAGTCATGCCGTAGCTGGTTTTAAGTCTAACATCGACGGTTACAATTTCATGGCTTATACTGAAATTGTCAATGGAGAAATTGCATTGGATTTTTACTTCCGGAACCCGCTGTGGGCGGGACTGTTGAGCTCTATGTTAAGGCGGCGTAATAGACTTCACTTGTCTCCGTGGTCGCATGTGATCTGTTGCTGTTAACAGACTGTAGATGATCCGTAACCTGAACAGATTTAGTCTCTCTGATTTCTAAACGTATCAGCCACACAACATGTGTTCTGTACAGAGTAAGTCTTTAAATCAGACAAATAGCAATTAAAAACAATAAAAACGTCATCATATTGAGTTGATTCTGAACCAATCAGCTGTTAGATCAGCTGAGAGCCAGGCGTTTCCCAGCATGCCCCTGGGTCCGCCTGGGTCTTGCAGTCAGTGAAAAGCAACTGCGCTGCCTGCTCTCAAACCCGCGGCCGCCTTGATCTCGTGACGTTATCGTTGCCCACGTGTGCATGACGTCAGAGCAAGTTGGGATCAAGTCGGACACAAATCTAACCGGCATGCATTGGGCGGCGATCGACGGTGATCAATTCTGCACAGACCTGGCACATGTTGAACGAGTCTACTAGCAGAGAGGGAGTGAGATCTCAGAGGGCGGAGCTAACGTTACCATAGAGACTGAGTAACGTTAGCAGAGAGGGAGTGACAGGCTGGGAATCTAGAGGAGAATGGGAAATACCGTTTTAACACGAATTAATAACTTTTTCCTAACTGCGTCACGAGTTATAGGAGCTCAGCTGGGAGTTTCATGGAGAGCTTCAGCTGTCAGTTAGCTTCAACTTCATATATTACCTTCTAACAGCATTATATATTTTTTTTAATTCTCAGTAACGTGACAATCTGCAAGACACAGGTTGCTTATAAATCACAAAAATAGTAGTGACAGCACCGTTTGGCTTAGTTATCAATGCCGTTAGCATCGTGGTTAACACTATTGTTAATCCGTTTATGACATTTCGGCTGTGCTTTCTAACATGATGTCATTGTGCTAACCAAGCAACGTTAGCCTTTACAACAGAGCTTCACTACACTTGTTAGATCATGTTTCATTCCAGAGTTCTCTGTTGATTTGTGTTTGTCGCTGTGTGCTCGTGGTGGAAAATAATGTAAACAAAGTGGCGTGCCAGAAATGCAACGCGCCATGACGTAGATCCCCTTCAAGGCCAGGCTGATGTTGGAAGTCCCTCTAGTGGACAGAATATGTAACAACAACCACATGCTGATAGTGGCATTGACAATGCATAAGCCTGAGTAGTGTAGTAGGCCTACATATTAATAACAGGCTGCATTTGAGCATTACATTTTTTTTTTTTTAATTACGAATTAAATTTGAATGGTATTATAGAAGAAGATAGACAGTTCTAACACCACAAGGGACTGGTACCCTGCAGAATGCATCAGTACACTATACTAGAAGCAGATGAAACAATACAACATTGACACCAACTCTGTAATATTACATTCCTCAAGCTCATCTTGTAATAAAGAAATGATCCAAATCAATGTTTTCCTAATGCAACAAAAATAAAGCAAGCATTCCATATTTTAAACATTACTTTACTATTTGATGCCTTACAGTCATTGTTTCCATTCCAATGTAGATATAGAGGTATAAAAACATGATTACAAAGTGAGACCTTTGGCTTTCCATTTCTTTACTTTATCTACTGTTATTCTCAGTGCTCACATGGAAAACTCTTGATTTACATTTGCAGCTGAGTCTCTGGTTGAGCAGCGTCCCGCTCACTGTGATTGGCCGCGCAGCGTCCCACTCACTGTGATTGGCTTGCCTGCGTCCTGCTCATTGTGATTGGCCCCGCAGCGTCCCGCTCATTGTGATTGGCCCCCGCAGCGTTCTGCTCACTGCGATTGGCCCCGCAGCATACCGCTCACTATGATTGGCCACGCAGTGTCCCGCTCACTGTGATTGGTCTGCAGCATCCCGCTCACTGTGATTGGCCCCGCAGCGTCCCGCCCAGCTCCTGCAGCTCTGTGAGCAGCTGCTCCAGAGCAGCGACGGCGTCCTGCAGCTCGCCGTGGATCTGACCCGTGGACACATCTGTGTGCATTTGCTGGAACAGAGTAATGCAGAAGAAAAATATTAACCAATGATCGCGCTTTGGGTTCAGGACATTTTACAGTTGCTCTCTGGTGGACAAACTTGGTAATATGAACTCCACCTTCATCAGGCAAATCATAAAATATTCTGTCACTGACCTCCCTGCATCCAATGGTGCCCCATAAAACCATAGACAGAATAATGTTCATATGTTGACCAAAGTCGGTTTGTTTCAGAGAAGAACTCACTCTGCACCATTTTGATTTTAAAGGTTAGTGAGAATCGAGTCAGTTTGGTGTTCAAAAAGACCAATGAAGTGATGATTCTATCTGCTGACAAACTATCAAGCGTTAGCTGACTGTGCACATCGTAATCCATCCCGATATGCTGTAGCTAGATAGCAGTCGAGCACTGACTGATTGCTAAAGCTAGCAGATAGTTAATAAAAGGAGCTCCAGCACAGTGCGAGCTGAGCAGCAACTCATCCCGTCAACCAGTCAGACTCTAATACTGGCTAGATCCATGTACGTGATATCTGCTGTCTTCAGCTTCTTCACATCATGGTTTTCATGAGCACCCAAACTAGACAACTACATAGCATTCACCACTAAACGTAGTTTCACTTGTGTATGCAATGATTAAAATAGTCACTCGTGTGATTTGGGTCAGTGGCTTCGTCCTGGGGGGTACTTCATCACCCTTCTTTTAAGACACATGCTTTTATAATTTCCTATAAATTTTACTTTGTTGAGAGTAATGGAAAAAAGAGTCACACAGTGAGAAAAGATGAATGACGTACAGAAATAAAAACATGTATGCATCAATATCATTTGAATGGTTTTCTCATGGCATGGCATGGAATGGGTTGGGTTGAGGTGCAGCAGTGGACTGTGATTAACCCTGATCTTACCTTAGCTTTGGTGGCCAGACTCTTGAGGCTGAGGCGGGTGGAGGAGAGCATCTGAAGAGCTTCTGTTGGATTACTCTTCTTCTTACAGCAGCTGATGGTCACTGAGGCACAGACACATTCAGACAATGGATTCAATGCTTTTGTGTATCTGTAGTGGTGTCCTAGATTTAAACTCAGTTTGTTTTACTCAAACTTTTTTTTTTACATTTTACTGTATAACCATGTAAAAAAAAAAAAAAAAAAAAAAAAAAAAAAAAACTAGGAATGTGCAGACATTGCTCATCTGCATCAGTTGTATTGTACATTCCAAAATGAAACCGTGAATATAATTGACTTTTACATAACTGACAGAGCTGTTTTCATTTCATCCTCTGTCCTGGCTATCACAACGTAAACAGCACAAGTATGCTGCACGGCACGGCACAACCCATTTTTCTTTTGGTTTTCCATTAGCAGAAGTTGTGGCTAGCACCTGGTACTTTTTTTGGTACCACCTCAGTTGAGGTTCCAAGCGAGCTGAGCGGATACTAGAAGGTGGAGTTAAAACGCTGCAGACCACTGATTGGCCAGAGAGAACCGTCACTAGTGTGACACAGGACTTCCTGCACAAACCCGCCATTTTAAAACAGCCAAGCTTCTGTCAACAGTGACCACAATTTTCTCATTCACTCAACCCAGATTTAAAATAGTGGCACCCCGCAAAACTACGCCGGGGTCAACTGTTCCTGTTAGGGTGCCGATGAAAGGATAGAGCGAGAGAACACACTGTTGTCGCTGCAGTGTCACGTGGCATCGCCATGACAATCAGCTGAGAACCCTGCCTATTATATTGATCAACTCTGTCAAGTACTAGCCTCCAAGTAATATTTATTATTGATCCAGTTTACAGTTTGGGAGTGGAGTGTCCAAGGATACATAATAGATTCTCAGAAGACAGAATGAGTGGATAATATTGATGATGATGATGGCTAAGAATCCTGAGTCCAATATTCAACAAGTTACTGTGGTAAGGAAAGACATCAACATGGCAAAAAGGGAGACTGTAAAAGTGGCAGGGCTATCACCTTCCCCCATATGGATGGCTCTTAGGACCACCTCCTTGAAGAGACCAGCGTCCTTCTCCCAGCCCCCAGCCTGAAGCTTGCAGCGATGAGCCTTGGACAGGAACTGGAGAGCCTGGGAAAGCACACAATAACCCTGCCTTTAGATTAGGTGGCTACACACAAGTCAAATGCAGTCGTGGCTTTAGCTGGTCTCTCGTTGCCCTGGGGATGTGATTATTGGTTAGTTCAGCTGACTATGATTCAAGCAGCATGGGGAAACAACATGGTTGGGACATTTCATCTCATCAAATGAATTCAATCAATGCCGCTCAGAACAAATACTAAATATGAATAGTATTGGTGCCAACCTTTTCGTTGTCCTCTGGGTTGGAGCTGCGTCCGTCTTCGTACAGCACAGCGTACTGCTGCCATACCTCAGAGTCGCTGCTGTGGCGGGAACTGACCCGGCCCAGCAGCTCCTTCAGTTTGGAGCCAAGGGCCGCAGCCTGCTCCCCCTGGCTGTCCGTCACGTTCTCAACAACTGCTCGGACCAGGATCTGCACAATCTGCCATGGGGACAAACCAACGATACATAGGTCAACAACGCATTTGTGTTCAATGATAAAGTTCATCAAGCCTCAGCATCATTATATGTGATGTCATGGCTCGGGTTGGAATTCCACATGCAACTCTAGAAGAAACTTAATTATTGGTCACATACAATCGTACAGTACAATATAGTGAAATTCAATCTCCGCATTTAACCTAAGCATCAGGAACAGTTCAGCGTCCAGTGTGCTCAGGGACACTCTGATATGTGGCCGGAGGAGCCTGGGATCGAACCGCTAACCTTGTGCTTGTGGTTCTTTAATTACTGTTCATTAAAGCAGCATTGCCTCGAACCGCCAAAGAATCCAATGACGAAGTGGCAGGATGGAAAGCAACTGGGTTTATGGAAAACATGGTTTTCATTTTCACAAACACTGGAACTCATAATGGCACTGCCGTGAGACTGCTAATTATCACTCTCAGGTCTCTGTGGTTTACGGTAATTATGTGAGATTTTGTTACCGCCACATCTTCCACATCTCTTTCCACCTGAACACAGGCTGCTGGAGCCTGGCTCCTCCAAAGACAAACAAGGCTGTAAAGACCAACACACGCAGTATAATATCTGCCGGAGAGTCTCTGATGCCAGACTATTTGATGTGACGTTGACTGTGATGAGAGGGAGATTAAATCCAGAAATAGAACTTTGTTTGATGCTGTCTATCTATCTCTATTATTAGGGTTAAAACGGAATGGATGACTTATTCAGATTCCTGCTGGATCCGGTTAAAGTGTGAAATTAAATAAAGTAATAGCCTCTAGGTTGAGGGGAAAAAAGGGAAAATAACATGAATGACAGGCCAGAATTTTCATTGAAGCTCGTTGTGAAGTTTACTTTGAGATCACAATAATGGAGAAGGTAGAAAGCTCTCTTTTTTCACAAGGGACTTGTGTGTGTGTGTGTGTGTGTGTGTGTGTGTGTGTGTCATGTGACCCTCAGCTCCCCTGAAATCTATCAGCTAAAGTACTGGTGTCAGCGCCCCGTGAATGCTCCCCAGAGAGGATTCATGGCGGTCCCTGGCATCATCTCTCCTTCACCACTGCTCCAAACCCCAGGACAGAGAAATATGGAAGACAATAATGCCGAAATGTTGCTTCTAAAAATGGGACTGATTATGTAGTTAAAGGAGGACGTCTTTATGCAAAACACCATTGAAAGGTTCAAGATGAATGTTAGTAAAAAATAGAAGGGTAAAAATGGAACCGTCATTTGAAGTAAAGAGACTGCTTTCATGTGATGTTTTGACAGGTTTGTCTCCCTGAGGAAGGCAGGGGAGAGGACTGCTGCACAGTGATGTCAAACATCAACACTGTGATAGAAATATGCACAAGAGATCAGACACGGCAATGGGTGCAGTGCTCTCAGATACAGAGACATTTTCCATTACCTCTGTCTGTCATCTGACCGCCAATGTTCACTGCTGTTAGGTTAGCTTGAAAATGTCAGAATGTGAGCATAATACCCAGAACATGGGGACTGTGAGGCCAGAGAGTGGGGCTTCTTCGACATGCATTAATGCTGATTTGGTGTCCAATGTCCTGACATATGTCTAAAAAGACCAAAACAACTGCAAAGCATGGATTTTAGAGGTTTCAGTATTAGATCAACCTAAAATGTCATCTGCATATAAAGCAACGGAGTGTTGGTGACCAAACTATGGGACTGGTTTAATCAACGACTGTGTCCGACTGTTGAGCTACAGGTTCAAGTCATAAGCAAAACAAGAAAGGGGAGAGAGGGCTGCCTTGTCCCGGGCCTCCAGGGAGAGACAATGCACCCTGTAAGTACCCAAGCCATAGGTAAAGTACTACAGAACTACTACGCAAACAAAACGAGACCAGCAGAAGAGAGTGGAGCTCTCTAAACTGCATCTACCTAAATGAAATGTGTATGTGTGTGTGTGTGTGTGTGTGTGTGTGTGTGTGTGTGTGTGTGTGAATTCATCTTCTTTGAATGTGATTTATCCTCAACTTCCATGTTCAAAAGATCTTCAGTTTAAAGCTCTGTATACAGTCGAGTCTCGCGGGCAGAAACAGACCCCAGTTCATTTCGACTTTTTCCCTCCCAACTCATAATTGATTTTGTAAATCTTACCATTGTACTCCCTGGCCACACCCCATAGCTTACACTACCATGCACATGCGCACACACACACCGAGTCTCACGCAACTCCATTCTGGTCTCCAATGAAACCAATGTGGTCATTTGTTGTGCACTTATGTTGTAGGTTTATAGGATACCTGCTGAATTTGATCAATGAAAAGTACGTTTTCTTTAAAAATACACTGAGCAGAAGACATATTTTTGATGCTCATGGTGTCCCATTCCTTCATATTTTCTAAGGTTACATTGTTCTGTTCTTACAGAATACACAATTGGGTGAACGGTTTAAATAAAAGTCATCTCTAGTTGCATATCTGGAAAGTAATCAAGTTACGGTACTTGAATATTGTGACACTTGGATTAACTATTAAGTAATTGCATGGGAATCTTTTCAAAGTAACCCTCCCAACCCTGGTCCCAGCTGTGGAGGGAAGTTAGAGAAGATGTCATTAAGAGCAGTCCTTTACCTGGATGTCCTTGTAGTTTTCCCTGAGGTCCATTAGGCGATGGTAGGCATGGACGGCTTCAGCAAACGCCCCGATGTCCGTGCTCACAGTGATAAAGTTCTCCCAGATCTGCCAGTGTTCATAGTTACACTTCAGGGCTTCCTGCAGGGTACAAAAGGCCTTGTTTCTGCAAATAAGGGGGACAGAAAGAGAATGAACACACTGTAACATCAATGTGTCAAATCCATTTTTAACACTTAGTGATGTCTCTCACACACACACACACACACACACACACACACACACACACACACACACACACACACACACACACACACACACACACACACACACACACACACACACACACACACACAACAGTGCTCCTGCTGAATCAGCAGTGGTGCTAACCAGGCATTAATAAAAGCTTTCCTGCTTTGCTTTTCCATTTCAGGCCTGAGAGCACAGACGTCTGACGCAAACAAAGCACCTTTCTGAGGTCTCTACCACCAAGCGCTCCTAACTTCAACTACAAAGGTGTAACTAAGGTACGTGACACTGCCTTTCAAAAGCTTGGAATCACTCAGAACATTTTGGATTTCCAAGAAAACTCACACTTTAATTCATCGAAGAATTTGTAAATTGAAAACATAAGACACTGAGAAGGTTAAAAAAGATAATCTTCGCTTGAATTAACAATTTGGTGCTTCTGAATTAACAATTTCCCCCCTTGGTGCGGTTCGTTTGGGCAGCTGTCCCGCAGAAATCGCACCGAGATGCGCACCAAACGCGGACAAATCAAGCGTACCGAGAACTCCCTGAAGAGACGGTCTCAGTATGCATTCAACTGCTGGAAGAACTGCACATTTTTGGACTGCACCAGCTGCCGAAGTCAGTTGCGCTGCTCTGTGATGACCAGCGCTACAACCAACCCGCGCAGTGCTCTCTCCATAGAAGGCTTTTTCTCCTCTCTTTGTTTCCTGTGGGAGCTCTGTTGGCAATTTACCGCATGTTAATTCTGACCAATCGAAGAGAAGTTTAATAATTACGTTCAAAGACACATCTGGCCAATGATGTGAATGCTGTCACGTGACTAGTTGGCTTCAATTTGGTCCGTTTCACCATTTCATCAACTGATTGGAACCAGAGCAAACTGTGTGCTGTGAAAAGGAACCCAAACGGCTGAAAAATGCTACAATGTAGAATTTTAGGTCGTGGTTTTGGACCAAATGAACCAAACTACAGATGTGAAAGCACACTCAAACTTGGCTTTTATTGAAGAATCCTCCATTTGCAGCAGTTACAGCCTTGCACATGTTTGGCATTCTAGCTGTCAATCTGTCAAGGTAATCTTCAGAAAAGTCACCCCAAGCTTCGTAAGGTACACAGTGTAATGTTTCAATATGCACTCATTAAAGTTAATTTGACTGGCAAAACGGTTTAAGTCCTTCTTACATTCATACAATAAGTCATATTTTTTAATAATTATGTAAAACGTTTTGGATCAATTTTTACTTCTTCCAACCATATGTTAAATTAAGAGTCAATGTAGATTATAGCAATAATATCATAATCCTCCTACAATGAATCGTTGTGAAAACAAACCTTTCTAGATGTGTTGTTACTTTGGCCAGGTCATCATCAAAAAAGCAAATTAGTACATTCATGATTTTGTCCATGTTGACATTAGTTGTACATGTATTAAAAACTTGGCATTGTTTATCTTTTCATATAGCTAGACGTGTAAACTCTGGGACAAGGCCGTTATGTTTAAATAACGGCCATGCTGATTCCAAACAGACAGCTTTGTCAGAGAGCTTTTACACAGTCAGTGGCCATCGTTAAAGACACGTCAAGGCCCGAGTACTTTAATCCCTTCGTTAGTTAGAGCTGCGTTCCTCTCATATAATTGGTAGGTGAAATCAATTGACTCGGAAATATTAAACCGCTGCAAGTTCCCAAATATTATTTATTTTTGCTTCCTCACGGCCGCACGCCGGAGACCCGGCACGGTGCCGGAACACTTTAAGCCCTGAGCTTCTTTTCATGGGTCCTGCGCCTCACTCAAGTTGAAGGCCAGCATCACGCATTCACCCATGATGACCCTGGTGTTTTATGGGTACTGTTCAATAAACCTGCCAGCTGACTTTAGCGCTTTTATTTCTTCGTGAAGCCACACACGAAGATCAAGCTTTTTATTAATGCTGGACAGGACACTAACCTCGATATCTGTCGTCTCTAGGTCCTCTGTGTCTGTGGATAACTCTTGTTTTTATCTTTTGGAAGGCTGGGTGGGTGTGCAGCCAGAGTCTTTGTTGTCTTGTTGATGGCAGTAGTGATCAATAACGGCTTTCCAGTCTGATAAATCTTCACTTTGAGGGTAATCCTTTGTATGTAAGCCGCAGGAGATAAGTCAAAAAAGTAGTCCTACAGTTTTTGTTTTAATCAGTAGTCTTTCCTTGTATACAATGTATGAGCTATGAGTTGTCCTGTTCTCATGATACTCATACTGCCATCACTCACCGCGCGTTCTCACTTTGATCAACGACCAATGGGGAAACTCCACTCGCTCACTAAGTCAGGGACAGATTTTTATTTAGTGTTTACAGGGCTGGTCACACTTTGGTGGCTTCCTTTTATTTGGTGCTACAATCAGGTCCAATTCTCCTAATACACGAACCATGATCCATCACAACTCATCTTGAAAACTAATGGAGCCATTTCCATTATGATTGCTGTGGATATTGATGTTTCTAATGCTAAAATCGTACCTAACAAAGCTCAGTCTATTACCTGACACACTCTTACTACCGATGCAAACAAGTTAACACAAACGTTTCCAATACACACCACAGTCATACTCACTTCTTCTGGAGGCGAATGTAGGCTGTAGAGAGGTTGTTCCATGCTTCTGCATTCTGAAACGAGGGAGAAAAGGAGGAAAAAAAGGGAAGGACACAGTAAGGAAGACGTGTAGTACAATAAAAACATTACATATGGAAGGATAAGAATAGAAGAGAAGAAATATCCGTACAGGTATGCCCAGTGGCTATCAAACCGTGCAGGGTGGTGTGTGTTTTCATGTATGTGTGTGTGTGTGTTCTGGACTGTGAATGAAAGAACAGGAGTGTTTGATGGGATTATTTTCTCCAAGCATGAACTTGTACTTTTACACCTTGTGATGTAGTTACTGAAATGTTGAGTGTGTGTGTAGGTACTTACATCTGGCTCTAGTCCCACACACCTCTTAAAAGCCCTGGCAGCTCCCTCATAGCCCTCCAGGGCAAGGTAGGCACAACCCAGGGAAAACCACACACCGAGCTACACACACACACACACACACACACACACATGTATTAGATCTATGCAGAGCTATTTCAAGAAAACACTCCAAAAGCAGCCTGTTAGCAAAAATAACAGATTATTTACATCCAAGACTACTGGCTGTCACGGTTCAGTTCTTACCCACAGTTCAGTACGAATTTGGCACAAAAAAAAAATGGGAAAAAAAACCTAATTGGCAAGGACTTGTTCATCGCTACTTGCAGCTTTAATTTTAATTTATAATAGGAAATGAATGTGTTCACGTGAAACAAATATTAACCGTATCTATCAGATTGAATTGCACCGAATCGTTCCATATATAAATGTATCGTCCCTGAACCGTATGGTAGCCCATGTATCTAGATACGTATGGGATCGTCCTATAAGGGAGAGATGCACAGCTCTAGGTATTGTTGTATCCCTTCCAGAAGCACATCTCTCAACCACAACTTTCAAATCAGAATTACTACTATTTGTTGCTTGTCTTATTACTGCTTATATTCGAGCTGTTGGATTCCACCAAGCACAGGTGATCACAGCTACTCTAGAAAGTGCTTGAGATTCCACCAGCGTTTCAGAAGCAGCTGTCTGTTCTGCTCTAGTAAACACACCAGCCCTGTCTGTTCTGACGGAGTCTCGGCGCATTGCACAGAGCACACTGAGCCGGCCAATAGACCGGAGGTGGGAGCGCCGCGACATGCCGCGGAGCTCGGCCAAGTGTATTCCCCCGCGCCGGTCACCAAGCCATTTTGCTTCTCTGTTCTATTCTGATCCCACGTAGAGCTGTCTGCCAGGCTGAACCCAACACTACACACAGTATGACAACTACACTACAGGGAAGCATACTGAACAACATATCTGGAATATAAGGTTTCCAATAATATAGGACTTATAAGTGAATAATCATTTAATGAAGTTTTTTTTAGCGTTATAAGAATCTTAGTTTAGTGAGTAAATTTTTCAGTAAAACGTCAGTACTGTGCTTATACCTGCATGCCGTTGATTTGCAGAGAGTGCTCAAAGCAGTCCACGCACTGCTGGAACTCTTTGTTGCGGAGGTGCAGCAGGGCTTTGGAGCGCATGGCTCTGGCACTGCGGCGGCCCGACAGCTCCCACGCACGGTCGTAGTACTGATGCTCCCTCAGGATGTCTCCCAGCAGGCAGTACAGACTGGGCATCTCCTTCTTCTCCAACTCCCGCCGAACTATCTCCTCAGCCTGGGCAAATAGACGGGACGGAGGGGGCCGGTCAGAGTGGAGGACGAGATGGATAAGGAAGGAGACAGTCATTGGAATGGGAATAAACAAGTAAGGGGTGAAGAGAAAGATGTTAGGAACTGGGAGGCAGTGTCATGCAGTACTAACAGAATAAAGTTACACAGGTAATAAGTATGGAATGCCAAGATGAGGTGTAAAAACAGCAATGGATTTGGAAAAAAAGTTCAACAGAAAAACAAATGAACCCTGTGGGGTCGACACAGCTCAGCAGGATTGGAATAAGATGTCATGTATTTAGATAAATAGCATCACATTGGCACCGGTATAAAAGTGAACGGTAGCCAACCCTACTTGATAAAACCTTGTGACGCTATTCATCTAAATACCGGTACCTTAAATTCAGTCCTGGTACCCAACGGTACCTTTTTCGGTACTTTCCCTCAGTAATAATGAAAAATGTATTTAAATTGTTAAAATAATTCCAAACCTATTTATCCTATTTACTTAGAACATTTAGTTATTACAAAACACTCCCCCCCCCAAACCTGTTAGATCAAATAATGATTCATTTCTCACACTGCACTGGAACTTTTAATCTTGTATTTGTATCTTATTCTATTTTATTCCACACGCACACCTGTTCTTATCTAGACTATACAACTGGTTGTACCAGATACAGCATTCAGCAATTAAAGATAATACACAAAGCTTCTACTACACCCTGTACACTGATACATAAATAAGATAAATAACCATACACTGGCACGTTCTTGCTGGCATAGCTGCAGAAAGAAAAATTATAGTAACAAACATCTATCAGGGCCATCGCTGTGTATTTGACCATTAAAACGTGGAAGAAAATTCTATATTTGATCTGTCTGAATTCAAGCTCACTTTGTACTCTACTGTGATGGAGGCATGAAGGAGCCACTGTACAGCTGAAACATGACACTGCAACATCCAGCGGACCCCAGGGGGACATGCGGTGTGTGTGTGTGTGTGTGTACCTTGCCGTGTTGGCCCAGCCTCTCATAGCAGATAACTACATCCTCCCAGAGCTCCAGCTTCTCATATAGGAGCAGAGCTGAGCTGGTGCAGCCGAGGTCCGTCAGCAGGCTGGCCAGCTGTTTCTGGAGACGGGGAGAGAACGAGACTCAGAGGCTGCGATGACCACCGTGCTAGCTGCTTCAAATGTTGTCAGCACGCTCACATGCGCACAATAGAAATACCGACATGCGGGTGTTTAGCAAATGTTCACCATCTTAGTTTAGTGTGTTAGCGTGCCAACATTTGATAAGCAGGACTAAACAAAAACTACAGCTGAATGAAGGAAATATCATTAGTTTGCAGGCCACTGGTCATAAACCATTGTTTCACCAAAGATACTACAATTCATCCTCAATGTCTGAACCACGTCAATCATGGCAATCCATCCAATCAGAAACGGCAATTTCATTCATATAGCACCTTTCATTACACGTAAACCCAAAGTGCTTTACAGGGCAAAGCATAAACAGAATGCAGAAAGCATCAACTCAACAAGACAAAAATAAACAAGTGCGACCCCTACAAATTCACACCCACACATACACACTGCAATTAATCAAGTGCCTGAGAGAAAAGTAAGGTTGTGAGTTTGCTTTTGAATGTGGACCCAGTTGTGATGGAGCTCAGGTCATCAGGCAGCTTGTTCCAGAGGGCAGGACCACAGTAACTCATTTCTCACTGGGTGTTGTGGAGTTACAGGCCTGAAATGTGCTAAACCAACAGTATGTAATGTAGAAAAATGCCTTCACTCCAAAGGCGTTTAAAAGTAATAGCATTTCATGAAAATGAAGTACAACACACACACACAGAGGGAAAAAAAAACACCCCCCAACCATAAATAGACCTTCAGTGCTTTGTCACATGCCAGCCATGGTTCTCCAGTGTAAAAAAAGCATCACAGCACCTGCTGCAATCATCCGCCTCCACCCGCTTTCATGTCCTCAGGCAGCAATAGGGACTCTTCAATTCCAGCTTTATTGCTGTTATTAGTTATTACTGGGTGATGTCTTCTCCCCCACCTGATATCTCTCCCTCTCTCCAAACACTCTCCCTCCTTCAATCTCTTGGACAAGTCTACATCTTTCGATTACAGCTTTTACTACTTACTCTATTTTATTCTGACCCCTTTATTCTGCGCTGTGTTAGAATGTCTCATGTTTGTCTTCAAAGATTTAATGATGCTTTGTTGTATAGTAAATGTGGCACGAAATGTCATTAGTGCCGTTTGCTACAGCGCTCTGAAACGTTTATACGTCCCATTTCCCCTGCTGCTTCAGAGCTGTCACCTTCTGCACAAAGAGCAATACTTGGGATTATACCAAAAACTGAAAATGAACATTTTCTAACTCAAAGCAAGTCAGACTGAGACTGAAACTGACCCAACAGGGACCCAATCACTACTCACAGCAGGTCTGTTGAGCTTTGCATTTCTCCACATGTAGCCGTGTGCACAGAGCAGTAGTAAGAGAGATACTCTGTATCCAAAGAGTTTGGAGGGCTGTGTCTTTAAGCAAAGAAATAGATTTAGTGTATTTATCTACTCTAACATTAGCATGCGGCTAACTAGCTTCCCACTTACAGGGGTATAGTGATCTAGCATTACTTTGAAGGCAAATAGTTAACATAGCATTAGCTAACCACTTTATTTTGTTGGGTTACAGATACAATTAAAAAGCTCCCGGTAAGGAATATAACTGTGACTGTGTGGGAGATAAGATGCTACTTTATCACTAGAGATAGAATTGTAGGAGCCATTTATAGCCACCTTTTAGTTAGGTTAATTTAGCTATTATTTATTTTACCCACTTCGGGGAGTACTGCACTAGGTGTGGCACGTCACTGGGAATTGGGTATATTTACAGGTGTGGCTAATCAACGAGAGGAAGGTGTGGATGGCGGGGAACACACGGTTCTTACCGTAGCCGTGAGCACCCACTCCACCGACAACAAGCCACAGCACTGTATTAATCAGCACTGGGTGAAATATCCTTTTCTAGTTTTATAATGAACGGGAACACCACCCAAAGAGAACTAATGCCTGGACCTAAGATCTTTTTGCTACGCGTTGAGAACACCATGCCATCCAAACACCTAAACAGCGCTATGCACGTCTTCTAATGATACTAGGGCCAACTAGCTAACTAACTATATAGTCCTGCAACACAAGAACAATGCTGCTGATTATGTCCATGTCCTCTGCATGAATCATCCGCGGGGATGCTGGCTGGTTGGACCAAAGTGTTGGACAGACCAACCAACAGTTGTTGAAGAGGTTGAGGCCAGACAGCTTATATTGTAAGCTTGTTTAATAACAGAGTTTACAGACATCTACCCATCTTTTATCGCTATTAGTGTTGATAGCGGTGTGGCTTGGACCAAAGCACGCCACTTTGGTCCAAACTGCAATATGAATTATGACACAATATGTTTAACTGTCATTTAAAGTTCCCAGAGGATGAACGCCACTGACATTACCTCTAACCCCAATTTTCCACCGGGTTTGCTGCGCTGAGTTTATTCCACGGAGTTTAACTACAGGAGTGGAAGGTGGACACTAACTAATAAACACATAATTGTTATGCAAAGCAGTTGCAGAGACAATAAAATCTGCAAGTCAAGCAGCAAGACGCTCCGCTTCTGAGACAAAACCAGAACGCAGCCGGAACGCAGCACAGACGCACCCAGTGCCCAGACATCCATGGTTCCCAGATGATGTATCCTACTCTTCTGAGGATACAGTAGGTTTATGATCAAATACTTCCTAAACTGTTGATATTCCACTGTGTCTTGAGAAGCTCTAGCTTGTCGTTTTATTGTTCACTTTTAACTCATTTTACA
This sequence comes from Gymnocephalus cernua, assembly GCA_023631565.1. NCBI lineage: Eukaryota > Metazoa > Chordata > Actinopteri > Perciformes > Percidae > Gymnocephalus > Gymnocephalus cernua. The sequence continues at coordinate 23,728,950 of CM042437.1, forward strand.
TCATCTTTGCTATCTCTTTTTCCTCACAGCGGCACTCATACGCTACTCTCTGTTACCGCTCGCTCTCCTTGCGCGACCACACGGGCACTGACGTCAGTCACTTAAGGCACCCTGCCATTCTCGCTCTAACTTACGCTAGTCTCATAAGGGGGTTGCGGTATACCGCTCTACCGCGGGAATTTCTTGCTTTTCAACCACGGTAAGAAAAGATCCATACCGTCCCAGCCCTAGCCTCAGCTGTATGTTATGTTCTGTAGTGCCGATAAGCAAATGGTAGCAAGCTAACAGGCTAAACTAAGACCACGCTTAACTAAGCACATTTAAAAATAAATTGCCTTTTTGTGTCACATATACATTTTTTTTTTAGTACATTTCATTGCTATTGAATACAAACTTAAAGAACAACGTTGTTTTCATTAAATAACAGCTAATAGTAAGATAAATATTAGCAAATACAAATATGAGACTTTCTGGGAAATTCTCCTAATTGACGCAGTAAAAATTCTGGCTTTGGAGTCTGTAGTCAGAGTTGTCCTTAATTAAAATTGTTTTCCCTGAAACCCAAAATCAAATAAGTAATTTATTCACAATTTGCTGGAGCTGCTCCCCCCGCGACCCGACCACGGATAAGCGGACGACGATGTACAATTTAAAGAGATTTTTTTTGTATATGTACCGGAACTATAAAAAGGTAATCTATTAAAATAATAACACCAAAACATTTAAAAACACAATACTTACTATATATCATAAAGAGACATTATTTAAAAGGAACACGCCGACTTATTGGGACATTAGCTTATTCACCGTAACCCCGACAGTTAGACAAGTCCATACATACCCTTCTCATCTCCGTATGTGTCGTAACTCTGACGGCTCCACTGTTAGCTTAGCCTAGCACAGATCCTGGAAGTAACCGGCTCCAACTAGCCTACTGCTCCAAGTAAGTGACAAGATAACGCCAACATGTTCCTATTTACATGTTGTGAATTGTATAGTCACAGCGTGTACAAATAACAAGGTCACATGAAACACAGCCATCTTCTAACCGTATATAAACTGGGAACTATATTCTCAGAAAGGGAAGCAGTGCTACTTGGGCGGAGTGATATGGATACGGAGATGAGAAGGGTATGTATCAACTTGTCTAACTGTCGGGGTTACGGTGAAAAAGCTAATGTCCCAATAAGCCGGCGTGTTCCTTTAAACTGTAGGCCTAAATGTCAAGTTTATTTCTCAATAGCTATATATTTTGGGTGTGAGTGTTAAACTGGCAGCAGAGGACAGATACAGCACTCTCACCATTATATATTTGTTTTGGCAGGATACAAACATTTCACCGCCAGTGTGGCGGATAGGCTTCCAAAACTTACCCTCCAAACAGAAAATCGGCCTGCATTAGGTGCTGGTTAATTTAACTCATAGACATGAGCATGTTAACGTTGTCATTATGAGCATGTTAGCATGCTGACGCTCATTTGGAAATTATTTTATTTTGAAACAGGGACAATGCACAAATAAACATTAAACTTGTTGAAACAAGAGAATATGTTTTGGGCCAGGTTGTAGCAGCAATTGCTAATTTTCACCTGTAGTCCCTGGGCAGGTATGACAGATATTTTACTATTGTTTTAAGAAGAAATAAAAAAAATTTAAAAGAATGGATAAAATAATGAGCCTTGTTATTTAAAACATGCAGATTTACAAACAAAATAAAATACAACAGAATAAAATACAACAGAAACAGGGAGGCCATCAGCCCATTTACTTTCTATCTCCTCCTCGCTAGTCATTGTTAGTCACTGTGACAGATACATTGGTTTAATAAAAATGAAAAACATTTAAAAAAAAAAAAAAAAAAAAAGGCTTCTCTACCTGGACAGCCCATCTGGGGGGGGCTTGGCTGAAGTAGAACCCCTTCAGCCTCTCGGTCACGGGACAGTTCTGGTCTTCAAAGTGGTCTACTATCGCCTGGCAGAGGAAAACACAAGATGGGTGGGTCAATGCTTGTTATGTAGCCCACAGACACACGGTTCATTAAAGGCAAACCCTACGACTGACCAATCATCCAAGGAATATACCAGTTTTTCTATACATTGGGTTAAACTAAACAATAAGCTGATTTTCAAATTCAGGCTCATTTTCAAAAATCTTTTTTCAGCTTTCCAACAGATTCAAAGAAAAGATGATCCTCTCAGTTTAAAATGTAGAGACTGCTGTGTACAATAGTCAGGAATGTCGGGAGCATTTAAACCAAAAACAGACCTGCGTTTTGGGTTTAAACAATGCACGGGGCTGTAGTGGTGGAGGTGTTGCCTCAGGTGCAGGTCTGACATCCAATCATCACAATCTTTTGTTGTGATGATTGGAAGGTTAAGAGTAGTAATACAGTGTTCATGTTACAAAGTAATCTACCAGGAATGTTTGCTTCTTGTATTTGATTGGCCAGCCGTGTCAGATGACACTCCACTGCGGTCTGGCAAAAGTTGAAGTAACTGCCATGACTATCAAAGACAACGTGGGGGGGGGTGGTGGTTAGGTGACCCAGGGTAACTAAAGAGTTTGACAGCTGAGACACCATCAGCATAAAACATGAAGTCACAAATCAAGGTGTCAAGTTTATTTTCACACTTATAATTTAGCTCACAAAATGTTTTCACAAGAGAAAAAAACTAAAGGAAAATTCTGTATAACAGCCAAGCCTATATAATGTTAATAACGCAATTAGAAACACTAATGACATTTGATTTGGGCTTAAATCAATTGAAGCTATAGTGCGCAACTATTTTATATTCATGAACGTCCGTTCCATTCAAACCATTGCCAAATGAGTTGCTACAAAGCTGATTAAGACTATCAGCTCCACACAACTCTCTCTGGATTTCTCAGTATGACTATGTTCACAAGATTGTGGCGTCCGGTGACTTTAGAAAATAATGACCTCTTCTGAAGAGTCCCTTATGTTTTTTTTTAATCCTCCGTGTCCTCCTTGGCTACTAGCAGCTGTGTAATTACAACAGTGTTGTTGTTATTGCTCAGAATTCCTTATGGGGGCGACAGACACTACGCACTATAGCTTGGGATTAACCATTAGTCAAACCATACTGCATACAGCATTATGCCAACGTATGGTGTATTTCATCTTACGCGATATTTTTTGTTGGTATTGACAAAAAATGTTTCATTTGTTCAATAAACCTGAACCTTTCATAGGAAAGCACTCCAACTGCATTAAGTTTGTCTAAAAAAAATTACATCTATTGCTTACAAATTTTCCTCTCAGTACATAGCCTCAAGCCTGAAATGTTTGAGTAAAAAAGAAGCACAGTCCTTGGTTCATTTATTCATTTCAGCATGAGCACAACAACTTTGTTCCAGCCAGGGGTTTGAGTCTCAGAAGCTCTTGCCTGGCTTTTTCATTATATCATAATCCCGTCTGTATGAGGTCTTCCAAAGCAGTTATTTGGAGCTGTGGTGGATCGATGGGTTTGTTTGTGCTCAGGGTTGTTTGGAAAGAGAAAACAACAGTTTTTAGAACATATTTTTCTGACTCTATTGCACATCTGATGAACATTTGTAGATTTTTTTTTTTATACATAATTATCCGACTATGAATCGAGGACCTTCTGTGTGTGTCCATTAAATATCTCGAGAAGCGTTCATCTGATCTCCTTCATACTTGGTTGGTGTATTGCTGAGTACCCAATGAACTTGGCGTTTGGAATTTAGAGCAGTTTGGACAGCGATGATTATTACTAAACATGAATTAAACTAAGCACCGGACAATAAAGGGTGAGAAAAGAAACAGTGACCTGTGTGCAGCGGGCTACCATTAATACGCCTATTCTGAAATGAATACCTCCATATTTCACCTGAGCGTTTCTGACCGTTGGATACGGCCTACTGACCTAACAACCCGACTTTTGTCACTTCCCTCAACAATCACTAGTGGACTTCCTACAGGTCAGGAACATCGTCACTCTGCCAACTCACATTGTACGTTTGCCAACTAACTTTTAATACTAATAATGTTACCGCCGCCAAGATACCTTTATGTTTCACTGAGCTGTGTTCTCATTCCCAACCGCTGCGTTGCCCCTCGGCGTCTCTTACCTACGCACTAGTCTAACTGACACACAGAGACAGAACTCACTCCCAACCCTTCCCCGAGTCTCTGGAGCCTGGTGCATTGCACTGCTCCATTAGGGAAAAAAAACATTATTATGATTATTTTGGTCAATATTGAATTCACGATTATTTAACACGATTACTCATTGACTTTTGGAAAGACGTTGCATTTATTGAACTGAAAACCTTGTACTGTGAAATTTCCATTCCATTTTTTTTTCCATTCACAACACAAGACAAAATAGTATACTTGCCAAACGTAATGCGAAATCAAAATTATGATTAAAGTTTGCTTATTAAACAGCCCTACTGGACGGCCCTAAAGGTGATGTTAGATAAGCGGTTGTGATTGGTCTGCCCCGGTGGTCTGGGACAGGTCTGCTGCTACACTATGACCCACCCAGACCTCTCAGGTCGGAATCATATCTGGCAGAGCAGATCAAACAGATTCACCCAGCTCCCAGGCCAGCTTGGCCTCGTGATGAATATAGAAACCGTCTTACCTGGGTTTGCATCATGGCTCTCTCCACACATCGGGAGCTCCCTTTCTCCAGTTTGGTCCGGAGGCAAAGCGCGGAGACTTCTACAGCCCAGAACTTAGGCTGAGACAGAATACACTGCAGACAGACATGAGAGGGACAACGTGTATGATAATCCTTTAAACAGCACTAAATCATTCAAAATGCACAACTAATAGGACAAGTATAGAATATACACATTTTGACCAGGGACAGACTGATTATCAGATGATCTGTATCTACGTTTTATTTGCCTGATAACCGATAAAGTTAATGAATTTAAAAGTGTTATACTTTGGCTCGGCTCCAGCTCTGTGTTTGTCGCTCTGCTTCAGCTTCACTCACCACTGAGTCTGACTTTTGTTCCACTCAGCAGGTTTGTTAATTGCTGTTAAGATACCCTTAATGTTTAGTACTACTTCCTGCACAATGTTTCATAATAAAAGCCTACAGGAAAGGGAGAGTTAATGCACTTTGAGCTGCTGAAAGATGTTTGTGTGCATGCGATGTTGGGTTTTATTAACAGAATCATGACATAAGTACTACTACTGTGACAAACTAAACGCTGCCAGCGTGTCTCCAAATGTTTTCCTAACTTGACTTGATTAACCAGAATGAGCAGCAATTCAGGAGACAGGGGGGGGGGGGTGACTGTAACAGTCACCAAATCACCAATAAAGGTTTCTAAACTGAAAACCACTTTGGTAATCTGTAAGTATTACTGACTAAATTAGTGCTATGGAAATGTACATTATATTGAATTTATCAAGATGACAGAAACATGGAAGAAGTATTGAGCTTGCATTAACCAAGGAACAGCAGAAATAGAAAGGGTCAGGTAACTCCTGCAGTTGTGGTAAATAAACCACTATTCCAGAATTTACTTCATCAGTCTGTATTCCACATTGGCGACTTGGGAGTGTCACAGGAGAGTTGTTAGCTTTTCCTATTGCACAACTCCATATTTAGCTTCCACACTGAATGAATTCCATAACTTTATTCATTTCAGTATGCCCCTTTAGATCCTGCTAGTTCACACTACTGCATGAGAAGAGAGAACTTCCACAGCAATGAAGTGTGACTTAGTACCATTTTGAATCCTCTGTAGGTAAAAAAAGTAAAAACAGTGACAAACTGTCGAGGTCTTGAAAACACACAACCTGGTGGAAAACAATACACAATAGTTCAATAGTTTCAGTTCGTACTGAAGTACATTTTGCGTTCCTGAGCAGCTCCGCTCAAAAGAAGAAATAAAAAGAAAAAATACACACAGAGCTAGACAACAATTGCACATATAGTACAAAGATGAAGACCTATCAACAGCCATGGCAAAGAACCATGTTACGTGATATCCTCAGATCCAGATCTGAATTGGCAATACACTGATTTTTGGTTTAGCAACAGGATAGACTGATGTATAAAAGTTTGAGTTCTTAAGCTCAATGACGATACAAAAGACATAAGTTCCCTTTTATTCCCCCTCCCCACATCTAAAGCAACTTCAGTGAGAAGTCATCTTAGGTGATAAGATCAGCTGGTTGTTAAAACCTACTACTGTACAGCCCGACACCCCTGTGTGTGCTGTGGTGATAATGTGCTGTATAATAGCTGGGGAGGCTTAGTGGAACAGCTTCAGATAAGCTGATTAAAGGGATATCACGCTGATCTCCTGGCAGGTAGACACCAGGGAACAGCACTCCCACCGTTTATATGAGCTCAGGTTTTGGCTCACTTTAATTAGAACAAGTTATACAACAATGACTTTCTATCTACAGTACATTCATCACCATGGAAATATGCACTTAATTTGATGCATGGTTTTAATGTTGTTTGTGGATGCTTAGCGAGTCTTGCTGGAGTCATTAGTTCAACAGTAAATTGTCCCAATTAGACAGTTATTCCTCTAGCATCATCAATCACTGAGCAACTCAAATCAAATTATAAGGCACGCCCAGCATTTGTCATGCGCCTGTTAACACAAATGAACAATAAGGTCATTCCAAAAGCAATGAAAAAAGTAGAGAACTTTTTTTGTTTTTAACAGTAGTGTGATAGAAACTAAAATGGGCTAAAATTTACTTCATATTTTGATTATTAGGATAGGCCAACAGTTAGTTGCACTGACCATCCACTCTTTATTTTTGGGGCATTTCAGTTAAGGGGTTTTCAGATACAATTTCACCATGATTCTAAAATAGGATGGAGAAAATTTGAAAGAATGCAGGGTCACTCCATACAGGCTTCAGGATCTGGCATACGCAGGCAGAGATCATAGGAACCTCCAACTTAGATCAGGAAGTGTTGTCTGGAAGTCTCTTAAAGTCTGGAATGCTGTTACAGCCACACACACCTTTTGGGAATAATTATCACTTTCAGTTGGGAAGCCATTTTCCTGGTCCAGCCAGGGCATTTACACACTAACTAAAAAGATATTTTGGGGGGATAGCGGTTTGTTATCGTTTCAGAAATCACATCTCTGTTTAATATTCCACGGCCTTCTTATTTCTTATATTTACAATTAAGATCTCTCAGGACCTATGGTGCACAATGGCAGTCTTCTGGCTGATCATCCTTTAGATTTTTGAATCCATTTGCCAAGTCTTGTGGTTGGGTTTCAAAATTATGGAAATTTTGACTGTAGAGAGTTTGGGACTTATTGTTGTCCACCATATTGTAATACAATATAAGCACATCTGACTGGTGGCCTGCTCTGCTGCCGACCCAGCCGGCGGTTATGACTTTAATTTTTTTTTATCGATTTTTATTGTCTAACTTTTACTGGTCTGTGTCGTGTGACTGCAACAAGTGTAAGCTGGGCTAAACACCATGGCGACGTTTGTACAAGGACAACTTCAGGCACTGATTGTTTTGATTGCGTGGAAGTGGAGCTTCCGCTATGTTACATCAGAGAAGCACTGCTGTTCCTTTGTTTGATGGGAACAATTCCTCCTGCTGGTCTCCCCGAGGAAGTAAAAGTACAACCGGCAAGAGGCAGTCAACGGAATAGCAGAACAAGGGGAATACGGCAGCGCCTCCGACGAAGAGGAAACAGACCACCGCTGCCCTGTACATGTATGATACTCAGTAACGTAAGGCTGCTGAAAAACAAAATAGAGGAACTCCATGTCAACAGCAAGGTGTGCTGGGAATACAGGGAATCAAGCTATATGGGGTTTACGGAGACTTGGCTCCATCAGGATATTTCAGACTCTCTCATCGAGCTCGAAGGTTTCTCTCTCATACGGGCGAACAAAACAGCACTGTCAGGGAAGAGCCCAGGGGGTTGGCTCTGTCTGTTTCTGAATGACAGCTGGTGTAGCTACTACACTGGGAGGGTCCGTATGCACAGCTGACATGGAACTATTGTGTCTGACACCGAGACCCTTCTAGCTTCCTCGGGAGGTTTCGAAATGTTTTAATCTGCGTGGTGTATGTTCCCCCCAGGGGGAACGTGGCAAAAGCCGCAACTAGAATAGCAGACTGTCATCACCAACAATTGCAACGCACAACCTCCATTTTCATTTTAGGGGATTTGAACGACTGCAAACTGGAACTATCCCTCCCTGGATTGTTGTTGGCGACAACAAAGCTTTAGATAAATGTTATGGAAACATAAAAAATGCTTACACTGCAAAACCAAAGCCCCCTGTGTCAATTTCTGACTATAATACTGTCCAGCTAATTCCCACCTACAAGACTGTTCTTAAAAAGGAGTAAACCCCAGACCAAGACGCATGGAGACACTTAAAGGATCCTTCCTCTGCACGAACCTGGGACATACAGCATTTTATAATCTTGAGATTGATGTGGCCAATGAACACAGTGTGGTTACCAACAACAATTAATAGTGTACCCTAACAATAAGCCTTATATAACTAAGAGTGTAAAGGACGGCATCAACAGGAAAAAGATGGCTTTAAAAAATAACGACAGGTGTAAAAAATGGTGCAAAAGGAACTCAACCAGAGGTCGAGGGATGCCAGGAAGCATCACAAGGACATTTTAGAGCAGAATGTTTTCAATGTCAATAAACTCTAAAAAGCTGTGGGACTGTGAAGGCAATAACCAACATGAACACAACTAAGAAGCGCCTTATTACTGATGATCTGGAAAAAGCAAAGGAACTGAATGACTTTTGAAAACATGATTTTTTTGTAATAATGTAATGTAATAAATGTTAACTGATACTGCAAGTATTGCAGTTGACCCAGACAGGATTCAGACCATTCTTAAACATATATGCACTAAAAAATCCACTGGCCCAGGGGGCAATTCTGCGCTGCTCCTAAAGGCATGCACTCACTCCAGCTTGGATTTAAATACTGTTCCAGCCCTCTGGAAAGAATCCATTATAGTTAAACCGAGGCCAACCTAAAAAAAATGCTTTTAGACCTGTGGCCCTGACTTCAATTGTTATAAAAAGCTTTGAAAAATACATGGTGTCCTTGCTCAAGGCAGAGGACAATCCGGAACTTGAACCATTCCAATTTGCTTATAGGCAAGGGAGGGGCACTGATGACGCAATCAACAGCATCAGCCACCTTACTGTCAAGCACTTAGAAGACCACAACGCCTATGCATGGGTTTGTTGATTTTGGCTCAGCTTTTTACATACTCCAACCTTATCTGCTTATCAGAAGCAGATGAGTGTCAACATGTTTCTGACTAGATGGTTTAGCCAGCCATCCTCACAAAGATCTAAATCTGAAGACTTACATTCTTAACCTTCTGGGGTCTAAAACATTTTTCCCAACCTTTGGGTCGCCTGGTTTTCTTGTTAACTGGTCCTCATCCACAAACGACCCTATAGGTCGATTGCGCAAGCAGCTCTTAACCACTCATATTTGCGTTTGTTGTTAGGCAGAGACCAGTTTGCCAACAAATACGTGAGAAAATTATTGAAATGTTTAAAAACAATGTTCCTCAAAGAAAGATAGGAAGACATTTGCTTATTTCACCTTCAACAGTGCATAACATAATTAAAAGATTCAAGGAATGAGGAGGAATTTCAGTGCGTAAAGGACAAGGGCGCAAGCCTAAGCTGAACAACCGTGATCTCCGATCCCTCAGGCGGCACTGCATCAAGAATTGTCATTCATCCATAAGCGATATCACCACATGGGCTCAGGACTACTTTGGCAAACCTTTGTCAATTACCACAATACGTAGTTACAGCCACAAATGCCAGTTAAAAACTGAACTGTGCCAAAAGGAAGCCCTATGTTAACAGTGTCCAGAAGTGCCGTCGACTTCTCTGGGCTCGGAGGCATCTGGGATGGACCATCACACAGTGGAAACGTGTACTGTGGTCAGATGAATCAGTATTTCAGGTATTTTTTGGGAGAAATGGACGCCGTGTGCTCCGGACCAAAGAAGAAAAGGATCATCCAGACTGTTACCAGCAACAAGTCCAAAAGCCAGGGTCTGTCATGGTATGGGGTTGTGTCAGTACCCTTGGCAAAGGTAACTTGCACTTCTGTGATGGCACCATTAATGCTGAAAAGTACATAGAGATTTTGGAGCACAATATGCTGCCTTCAAGAAGACATCTTTTCCAGGGACGTACATGCATATTTCAACTAGATAATGCAAAACCACATTCTGCACACATTACAAAGTCCTGGCTGCGGAGGAAGAGGATACGGGTACTTGACTGGCCTGCCTGCAGTCCCGACCTGTCTCCAATAGAGAATGTGTGGCGCATTTTGAAGCGCAAAATGCGACCACGAAGACCCCGTACTGTTGCCCAACTTAAGACTTGTTTGCAGCAAGAATGGGACAAAATTACACCTGAAACACTTCATCATTTGGTGTCTTCAGTCCCTAAACGTCTTTTAAGTGTTGTGAAAAGGAATGGCAACATTACAAAGTGGTAAATGCTTTACTGTTCCAACTTTTTTTGAAATGTGTTGCAAGAACCAAAATAGGAATTTAGTTTTTTTGAAAAAAAAAACAAACAATAAAAATCACGAGGAACACATTAAATTATGTGCTGTTGTATTGTCTGCAATGAAATACGAGTCAAAGTACATTTAGAAATCACTACTTTCTTTTTTTATTTGTGTTTTCCATACTGTCCCAACGTTTTCTGATTTGGGGTTATAGTTCACTCACTGCTCGCAATAAACCTTTTTTGCCTTCCGGCTCAGTTCTCTTTCGTCACAATGGTGCAGTACAGAAAATGCAATACCGCCTCCGCTGCTACGATTCTCCCGCTCCACTGTCCTCTCACTCACATACAAGACCCCTAGGTACTAGAACTCCTTCAACTGGGGGTAAGGACGCAGGTCAGGGTGGAGATATAATCTCTCCACCTATTCCTGGGTCTTTCCCAGAGGCCTTTCCCCCAGTTGGGCGAGCCTGACAAAACCGCCCTAGGGAGGCGCCCAGGGGTCATCCTGACCAGATGCTGTACCACCTAAACTGGCTCCATTCCACGCAAAGGAACAGCGGCTCCACTCTGAGTACCTCACAATGACTGAGCTGACCAGCCACCCTCCTGAGCAAACCCATTGCGGCAGCTTGTAGCCACAATCTAGTTCTTCCGGTCATGACCCAGCCTTCATGACCATACAGTAGCTGAGGGTACTGCTAGGTCCTGGAGATACTGAATATGACATAAAGGTATATTTTCATGTTGTACACAACATTGGTGGCCTGAGTGTTACACCTAAGCCACCACCCGGAGCACCTCTCTCCACCCCTTTGTGACTCAGTTTAGAGAAGACTAGGGGTGTAACAGGACACAAAAGTCACGGTTCAGTTTATACCCAAGTTTAGGAGTCAAGGATGCATTTCTCATTTATTTCAGACGGTTCTGCAAGTCTCCAAGACAGACACAATCCTCTTGCTGGGTACTGAGATAGCATTTGGCAGGTCTTCCAGCTCCAGCATTTCATTTGCGCTAGCCAAAGTGTGACTGACTCGCACGCCAATCCACTTGCTAACCTCAGCACATGTTGCTAACGACGTGCAGCTAAAAGCTTCTGGCAGAACTCACATTTATGAACGTTGGTTCCACATTACATTAATCTACTTACTGTGTATTCTGTGTGCACTTGACTGTGGCTCCCGTACAGTGATGGTTCACTACAAACCCTTAGAGCCCTAGAGACTGTTTTGTTTGGTAGCAGACTTGACTTGGCAGGGTGACAAATTATTTGTTGTGAGGTGCTAGTTATAGTGATCAAAACTGAGCAGAAGTGAGAGGCATCCAGACTGGCTACACAGTGTGCACTGAGCTGAGCCGGCACAGAGGAGACATGGCAAGCTGTGTCAGGTGGGAATATCAATGGAATACAGAGATGATGCACCATCTCATTTGTCATCACCTGCAGAACACCGTACAAATATTGATTAGGGCCTTTATTTACCTCTACTGTGGTAGTCTTAATAAATTCAGTATGATGTACATTTCCACAACACTGATCCTATCAGCAGATCCATGTCATACTCACCCACTTTGCTACTCACAGTTCTGTTTTCTTTAATAATTTTTATTCAATCATTATTTCAACTCCCTTTAACTATTAACTATTTCAGCTCCCATCAACACTTCCAGTACAGATGTTTCACATTCAAAGCCCTTCAGTGGCTCAAAGTGCATAACTCCTCTCTATCATGATATACTTTAAATGGGACAAATCTGAAGTATTGAGTTTCATTGATGGTGAGTTAAAAAACTGCAAAGTAGAAACAAATGGAAATAATTAATGAATAAAACAGTAATTGTTAGAAAAGAAAACTGGACTGTGTTGTACTGATGGAGTCAGTGCTGAATTAACCATGTGGACCATTATAGTAGGTTAAACGCCTTTAAGGCGAGACACGGCAGGCAAAAACATCGTTTTTTTTTCACTGGTCAATTTTGAGATTTTGTGCTATTTGTCTTCAATAACATGTATTCTTTCAGACTTGTGGTGAATAAAAGTCCGAAATACACATTTAGGTCTTTATTTTACTATACTTTGTGTGTTCGCGTCGGTAAATTTCGCCTAAATTCAACAAAAGTTGACGTTCTAAATCATTGCGCTGCTCCGCGATCGCTGTCTGCACCCTGTCATGTCACATACCGTTGGAAAGCTCTGTCTCTGCTGTACAATGCTGTCGGATCCAAATATGGTCATTTCCTTTTTATCAGCAACCAATCGTGAAAATAAAAGGGCGGATTTAACTCTAAATGCGCAATCTCATTGGCTGATGCCAATTTCTGACAACGTGATTCGTTCAGAATCGTCACGTGACGCGCTCTAACAATTTCCGCGGTAGATGCGAATGAAAACAATGCGTCAAAAATCATCTTAGAGAAGACAATAACAGTTGTCATTAGCAAGAAGACACAGGGGATTACAAACTAAGACAGTAAATGATGAAATGTCTTCACATAGTACGTCGATGTGTAAACTGTTGTTCAGAAAACAGGAGTTTTCAGACAGCGGAGGTAATGAGAGCGCACACAGCAGTGGCTGATAGTTCATGTAGTGCGTTTGAATGGACTGATCAGTGGTTTAATTTGTCATAATTGCGCAGGGATTAAAGTTAGTATTGATCCGCAGAATCATGGGTTCTGTAGCAGATTACTACTAGCTAAGTGTTGGGGAATCCTGGCCTTCATGTTAAAACGTTGTTAAAATCAGAGACACCAACGGAGAGTAACAGGTATGGACTCTCTCTCTCTCTCTCTCTCTCTCTCTCTCAAAGCAAATATACAGAAATTCAGCCTACATGTCTGTCATATATTAAATATATAGGTGTCACTTATATACTATATTTACTGAATGCGATACAGCACACTATATTACAAAACAATTACATTACACAACAGTTTTTGTATAATTACTATATAATACTAAACAAATGTGTACTTTTTGGGATCCTAAAGTGGTTGTGAGTACTCAGGCTGTGGCAGGCAGATCCATATTTAGCTGCCAGTGGAGTTGCTGTCCCTCCTCCTAGGAGAACCACATCCATATAACTGTCTAGCGTGGGTTTTGTCCCCAACTTTGTGCATGATACGCCAACGTTAACTCATTGAGTTACTGCAGTTGTAGGCCTTATATTGCTGCCATGTTACTAAATAATCAATTTTCATGAGCTTGACATATTCTATAGTATTAGTACTAAGGGCCTGAGCATTTATTCTGTTTTTTAGCATTTTTTTCCAATAGAAATGTATTAAAATCCCCTATTTAAATCTTTAAATGCCGTTTTCTCAAAATGAGTTTTTTGTCGTTCTCCGGTAGATACTTCTCAGCCTGTGTAGCACCTATATACACCAAACTTTCCATTTATACACCTGGCAGTATTCTTAAGATATTTACAGAGGGATTTGTTAATAAATCATTCCTGGCCTGATTTATGTGACATTTTAATCAAAAAAACATGGCGAAAATCGATTTTTTAAGGCTATGGACAGTATATTTGGATTTCCTAGGTAATGAAAGCAGATATCCTGAAACCCCTCTGTAATTTTGTTTGCATCTTGTGTGTAAACAAAATGAAAAAAGAATTTTGCACCTGGCTTTATCATATGTTCAGATCTATCTACCGAAAATATATGCAAAATCGCGCATATTTAATGACATAATGTATAATTTGCATAATTAAACATAAAGATTTCAAAAACTTGTAATACATTTTTTTTATATACTTGTGTAAGTAATCAACTGAGGAAGTTTCATGGTGATATCTATTATTTAAATTTTTTACCCTATTCACCTGTAGTGTCTCGCCTTAAGTAGCTTACATGGCACAATCCATCACTGTATTTGCTGACTTTTAATTTAAAATACATGCAATGTTAATTTTTATTGACAAAGGCTTTGAAGCAATGGCAAAAAGAGATAACTATTAAATAACTATTAATGCTTTTTACCTGGCCTTCATAAGCAACTGGCCTGAATTTGTTTGCGCTGTCCATTTCCATTAGTTGTGACTAGGTCATTATTTGAATACACACATTTTGGGAGTATTAACAGTACAATGTTTTGCAACTAACATTTCAACATACAAGTGCACTTAAACATAGACAAAATATTATACTAATACATTTGAGAACATATTACTTCTACTGCTTTGAATTTATATATATCATAACATACATATGATACAATAACATACTGCCCAAATAGAAAGCAAAGGGAAGCTGGACTGACCATAGATTTACCATATATACCAGCCACAACAACTCCAGGGCAATAAATTAGCCTTCCTAGCTTATACTTTCTTTCTGACTTGGGATTTCCAAAAATCCATATTTTTCCTTTACAACGGACTTGATCCTTCATCTCAGCCCTGATTTATGAGCCAATCAGGCTGTGGACAGGGATCAGACAGATAGACAGTCAGACAGATGAGACCTGTGAGGATATGCTGTACGGTAATGCCTAATGGTCTTAAAGTGGGACCTGGACATAAGTGGGATCACTGAATCCTCTGTTTGCCCTCCAGCAGCTGGTGGTATGCTGATCAGCTGTAGTAACCCATTTTCTTTACTGACTGAACCCGTTGCTGGTTAAAGCAGATGGCCGGCCACATAGAGCACGGTTCTGCTCAAGGTTTTTTCCCCGTTAAGGGGAGGTTTTACGTGCCGCCATCGCCAAGCGCTTGCTCATGGGGGAATGCTGGGTCTATTAAAATTTTTTTATAAAATAACTTCTGTGATTTGGCACTGTATAAATTAAATTCACTTGACTTGCTGATTGAACCCTGTGCACTCTGCCCAGTCTGGATCAATGGAAGTACATTTATTGGATAATTGCAGGACAGCGCAGGATGTCCCTTGCTTCTGTTCTCTGCATGTTGCCGTTCACTGTGGGAAACAACAACCTTCGAGTTAGCGAGCTACACGCTGAAAATGTTGAGTTTTGAAGAAAATTTTTATGATGCAACAAATCAGGCCTGCTTGGTTCTTTCAGGGATTGTAAAGATTAATAAAGAATATGTTTAGGTTATTTCCTCTCTAACTGGGACATTTTGGGACTGATTGGTGGGATTGCCGTGGACAAAGTACACACAGAGATACACTGGTAAGAGCCAGTGAGGTTTA
Organism: Gymnocephalus cernua; assembly: GCA_023631565.1. Classification (NCBI taxonomy): domain Eukaryota; kingdom Metazoa; phylum Chordata; class Actinopteri; order Perciformes; family Percidae; genus Gymnocephalus; species Gymnocephalus cernua. The sequence goes on from CM042437.1 coordinate 23,744,643, forward strand.
TCCATGTATCAGCTAATTTAAATAGCTCACGTTACTGTAATGTGTCAACAGTTAACTTCATTTAATAAGTATGAGGCGTTTTCTTTTGCACGGTGCAAATGTTCCACCAAAACCAGTTCCTTCCTGAGACTATTTGCACAGCAGCCATCACTGCGTCCGGAGCGCCGTGGGGTAAGGTCTGGCAATGCTAGGCTACACTCGACCTATTAACCCTTTTCTCTATAACAAGATCTGGAGAACGTCCATAACTGTTTGGCAGTTAGATATTCCCTTGCTGATGACATACTGTAAGCTGATTAATTTTCATATTAATGGTTAAGGATCATATAGACAATGTCTTTTTAAACTGTAACCGACGACTGTTGCTGTATGAGTGAAAAGCTTGGGTAATAACCAGTATATAATAACCATAATCAGCACTAGGTCCAGATGGTTCTCCAGGAAAGCGACAGTTGTCATGGATCGATGAAGACAGCTAGACATGTGACAACCATCTAACCAGCCTGCAGATTCCTGGATCTACATGTAGGCTGGGAAGATGCCTGCTCACAGAGCCAGCAGCTGCCTGCAGCCTTTTATCCATTGCAGTAACAATACAACAAACGCTGCCAACTCATTGTTCAAACTGAGCTCCCAGCTGGAAGGACGCACAATAACTACGGTCCAACTTTTCAGAAAGTGATGAGCACAAAACAGGCCAAACACCACATGTCAAACTATGCCCACAAAAACATTTTTTTTATGGATATGGATAGCATCATTAGCTATAATATGGAAGATTAAACAAGCTGGACTAACAGACCAAAATACAGGACATTTTCCAGCGTTTCTGAGATGATGATAATAATAATAATAATAATAATAATAATAATAATAATAATAATAATAATAATAATGATAATAACAATAACAAATAATGTATACTGTTTATTAATCACCAGTGGGGAAATTACAATTTAGACGGGCTGGACTGCACCAATCTTTAAAAAATAATTGCCATTTTATGTTTTACTTCACACGAGAAAGTTGGATTGATGGAGGTCTGAGAACCAATACATCATTTATTCATTGAGTAGAAGTGAGTGACAAGGTGCAGGTTTTTTTCTCTATATATACAGTGGCTTGGATAAGTTTACACACCCATGCTAAAGTTGACTAAAAAGAGGAATAAAAAAAAACATGTTTTGGAAATTGATCTTAATGCCTTAATTAAAAAGAGGAAAAATCCAACCTTTAAGGACACCAATTTTCTTTGTGAATGAAAATGTATCGTAAATAAATGTTCTTCCTTTAAATACAGGGGGCATAAGTATAGCCACCCCTATGTTAAATTCCCATAGAGGAAGGCAGATTTTTATTTTTAAAGGGGTGGCTCAGAATTTTGGACATAGGGCCTCATTTCCAAGTTAGCCAGTGTGTTATTTATCAGTGGAGACCGTTTTCATCACTTTTCATCCAGTCATTCCAGTTTCAGAGTTTGCTGGTGCTAGGCTAGCGCAAGTCAACAGTGTCTGCTAGCCTGCCATTAAAAGCAGTCTTACCCACTCCACAGTACACCAGAGGCAAATAAATTATAACGCCAGACTATTGATGTAAATGTCTGTTGATAGAGTAATGTCAGAATTAAAACTAACCTTGCATCGCATTGCAAGAGTTATATTTTGTTCCCTGTAGTTGGTAGCATAGGCTACAAAATCGGCGGAGTGATATTACCTAGGCTACCGAGAAAGCCGGTTTACATGAAAACCACGCAAGTTTATTTACCTGCTGCTGAGAGCTCCAACTAATTCCACTCTGCCAGGTTATAACTCGCATAACGTTACCGGTCCATGAAAGCACACGGGCTAGCAATCTGCATGTTAACTGTCCGAGTTTACATGACTTTTCTGTCAGCAATTACCTTAAGTAGCGGTTAGCCCAGCCGGGTATCTACCAAGAGTGTCTCTATACAGTTAGCTAATGTTGTCACTCTCCACAATGCATTGAACAGTAACGTTATCTCCACTAACGTTGTTAGTCTCAATTTATCAGTAGCAGCTAGGCTTACGTTATGAAAGGGGCTAGCTTTATTAGCTCGAGTAGCCTACCAAAAGGTATTACCTGTTCATCAGTAGCTGTTGGTGCATCGCGAAAGACGGATGGAACAGCATTTGTTGTCAGTGACTTGTGGTCCTTTACAACCCCAAATCAGAAAAAGTTGGGACAGTATGGAAAACACAAATAAAAAAAGAAAGTAGTGATTTCTAAATGTACTTTGACTTGTATTTCATTGCAGACAATACAACAGCACATAATTTAATGTGTTCCTCATGATTTGTATTGTTTGTTTAAAAAAAAAAAAAATAAAAAAAAAATAAAAAATCCTATTTTGGTTCTTGCAACACATTTCAAAAAAGTTGGAACAGTAAAGCATTTACCACTTTGTAATGTTGCCATTCCTTTTCACAACACTTAAAAGACGTTTAGGGACTGAAGACACCAAGTGATGAAGTGTTTCAGGTGTAATTTTGTCCCATTCTTGCTGCAAACATGTCTTAAGGTGGGAAACAGTACGGGGTCTTAGTGGTCGCATTTTGCGCTTCAAAATGCGCCACACAGGTCGGGACTGCAGGTAGGCCAGTCAAGTACCCATGTCCTCTTCCTCTGCAGCCAGAACTTTGTAATGTGTGCAGAATGTGGTTTCACATTATCTAGTTGAAATATGCATGTACGTCCCTGGAAAAGATGTCTTCTTGAAGGCAGCATATTGTGCTCCAAAATCTCTATGTACTTTTCAGCATTAATGGTGCCATCACAGAAGTGCAAGTTACCTTTGCCAAGGGAACTGACAACCCCATACCATGACAGACCCTGGCTTTTGGACTTGTTGCTGGTAACAGTCTGGATGATCCTTTTCTTCTTTGGTCCGGAGCACACGGCGTCCATTTCTCCCAAGAAATACCTGAAATACTGATTCATCTGACCACAGTACACGTTTCCACTGTGTGATGGTCCATCCAAGATGCCTCCGAGCCCAGAGAAGTCGACGGCGCTTTTGGACACTGTTAACATAGGGCTTCCTTTTGGCACAGTTCAGTTTTTAACTGGCATTTGTGGCTGTAACTACGTATTGTGGTACTTGACAAAGGTTTGCCAAAGTAGTCCTGAGCCCATGTGGTGATATTGCTTATAGATGAATGACGATTCTTGATGCAGTGCCGCCTGAGGGCTCGGAGATCACGGTTGTTCAGCTTAGGCTTGCGCCCTTGTCCTTTACGCACTTAAATTCCTCCACATTCCTTGAATCTTTTAATTACGTTATGCATTGTTGAAGGTGAAATAAGCAAATGTCTTCCTATCTTTCTTTGCTGAACATTTTTTTAAACAATTCAATAATTTTCTCACGTATTTCTTGGCAAACTGGCGATTCTCGGCCCATCTTTGCTCCTAAAGGACAAGACTTTTCTTGGATGCTGCTTTTGTACCAAATCATAATTACAATCACCTGTTGACATCACCTGTTTCAAATCACATCATTATTTAACCAATTTACCTGATTACTAGCCCTTAATTGCTCCTGTCCCAACCTTTTCTGGAATGTGTTGCAGTTCTGAATGACAGGAAAAGATGTATTTTTCATACTGTCCCAACTTTTTCTGATTTGGGGTTGTAGATTGCGGGGTGTTTTTCAAAGTCGTCTGGTCTAAAATTACCACTACACATTCACCACTTGAGAAGAGTCTCTGCCGGTGTCCAAGCCAGCAGCAAGAAGCCACAGCTGGTTCCTTTGTGGATCTCGCAATGGAAATTTGTGGAAACTTTGTGGTGCCCATCTGTTTGATTTATGTTTACAATTTCTAAATGCACACTGAATCACCATGTTGCCTAGTCATAGTTTCCAATCCAATGCTTCAATTCCAATGTACTAGGCTACTACTAGGTTTCCAGACCGGAGTGCGCTTCTGTTTACTTTTCGGTGCAGTACTACTAACCGGAGCTAAGTAAAATTCCGTCGCTGCTAAGAAACTAGTCCCTCAAAATGTAATGCGATCATTGAGATGCGAGGGTAGTTTTATTTCTAACGCTATTTTATCAACAGACATTTACATCGATAGTCTGGTGTTATAATTTATTGCCTCTGGTGTACTGTGGAGTGGGTAAGACTACTTTTAATGGCAGGCTAGCAGATACTGTTGACTGTGCTAGCCTAGCACCAGCAAACTCTGAAACTGGAAGGACTGGATAAAAAGTGATGAAAACTGTCTCCACTGATAAATAACACACTGGCTAACTTGGAAATGAGGTCCTATGTCCAAAATTCTGAACCACCCCTTTAAAGGCCAGTTATTTCATGGATCCAGGATACTATGCATCCTGATAAAGTTCCCTTGGCCTTTGGAATTAGCCTCACATCATCACATACCCTTCACCATACCTAGAGATTGGCATGGGGTACTTTCCATGAGATCATCTCTCAATGAAAATCAAACCAGCTATTAGGCTAACTTAAATAAAACCATGCCAATCTCTAGGGCTACAGGGTTATGGTGCTGTCCATAAACTGAAACGGGCTGATAATGGGGACACAGCAGCGGACTGGAGAATGCAATTCATATTTTCCCAATTAATGATGTATTATTTCACCTGCTAATATTTAGAATGTTTATTTTTATGACCCAGTCCATTCATGCGTATGTCTTGGTCCTGGCTGTGTAGTGTATTTTGCCCTCTGCATGGCTCTTCTGCAAATATGAGCTACTTTATGAGAGCTGCAGTGATTGTGTAAACCTGGCCTGGTATTTGAAATGCGTGCGGTAGGCTAATCAGAGTTTTATGGTGGTGTTGTATTGGTAACGTTCAGTGCAAAAAAAACAACCTAATAAATCTCTGTTCTCTTACTGGCTCGCTGAGTGGGAACCTTGGTGTTGGCGATCAGTACTATGAAATAGAATCCTGCCAGCACCTATGCACAGTTTCATTATGTTTAACAGTAGACATTTGTAGTTAACTGAAAGGATAAAACCGTTTTCTTTTTATGCTGCTTTTGGCTGAACCTTTGTAACAATGATGAAGAAAATACCAAACAAACAATCAACTAATTAGGGAGGTATGATCTAATGTACAGTAATGTTATCATGTGGGCAGCACCACACTTCTCAGTATACTGTAGAATAGAAAGACTGAATCTGGCAAAACTGCCACATGAAAAGATGACTGCTGTCTGCAGAGAGAGAAAGGAATTGATAAACAAGGATCAAGGCGAACCGCCACATGGAATTGACGACGTCTGAAGATTGTTGCCCAGAGCCGTCTGGTGTGACAATGTATTTCAGGTGTTAATGAGCTGATGACAGATTCTTGATGCTAAAATCCGAAATAAGAATTAATAAGAGTTTATTACTAAGCTTTAGACCAAAAGTAAGATCTCCCATAACACTTAAGGCAAACATTAAAATTCATAATCCTAATTGTCCATGCCATCCATGCTTTTAACATGCTGAAAGTAGTCACTGTGGTAATTGTGGCAAACAGAGTGAGAGGAGAGCCTGCAGCACAACTCACCTTTTTCTCACCTTTTAATTACGATCTTCAGTTCCACTCACTCACTCTCTTCTAAGTTACTTCTCTTTAATTAACTGACTTGTGTCTGAAAAGGAGTGGGAGCATCCAGGCAAGAGAGAGACACAATATTTCCCTCAGCAGGACAAAACCTAAAACTCAAAAAGAGTACGGTGCTTTACAATTGGCAATGCTTTCCTTCAGGAGAAAATTTGATATTTCACAGGGGTTAGGTCAGGGATGATCACTGATCATTTATTCTGTCAACCTTGAGACTACTCTGATGTGTTCCAGACACCCAAGGTTGAGTTGAAGGAACTGCTTACAGTTTTCTCTGAAACTGGCATCACTGTTTCATATTATTGACAAGTAATGTAGTGAGGCAAAGGAAGACCACTGCTGTTGTAAGTTAGGGTGATAGCCTCTACAATACAGTGAGAAAGCTGCTGTTGGACAGGTTTGACATTTGTTTTTGTTTTTTTATGTAAAGATCATTTTTTTGGGCATTTCAGGCCTTTAATTGACAGGACAGCTGAAGACAGGAAAGGGGAGAGAGAGGGGGAACGACATGCAGCAAAGGGCCACAGGTCGGAATCGAACAGACAGTCGCTGCAGTAAGGACTGAGCCTTTGTACATTGGGCAGACACTCCAACAGGTGAGCTACCAGGACCCCCCTAGACAGGGCTCTGCCCCTGGCCGAATTAGCAAACCAGACAAACAATTGGTCACATAAAAGCACACCCTGAGTATGGTCTATCTAGGTGCATAGAACACCCACCGGGCACAGGGAATGCAATCTCCTCTGCTCCACGGATGCAAAAGGAGGGGGACAGAAGCTCAAAAGCCGTAGAGCAATAGGCTGTAGGGATAACATTAGGCAAATAAGCCACATTCGGTTGTAACACAACTTTGGAACCATCCAAAGTGAACTGGGTACAAGAGGGATGCACAGATAAAGCATGAAAGTCGTCTACACGCTTTGCAGAAGTCAAAGCGAGAAATAGTGCAGTTTTATGTTGTAAGAAATGTCAGCACACTCAATAGGCTGAAATGGAGGTCCATAACGAGCCTTAAGCACCAAAGCCAAATCCCATGAGGGGACACTGGACCTAACCACAAGCCTCAGCCGACGGACTCCCTTCAAGAAACCCATGACGAGAGGGTGGGCGCCTGGCATCACCCTCTCTAAGCCCACATGACAGGCACATATAGCTGCTAAAGAAACCTTAATCATGGAAAAGGAGAGTCCCTTGTCCAACAGCTCCTGTTGGACAGGAAGGTCAAAACATCCACAACATAGTACTGAAATGACAATGGTGGGCAAATGAAATACCCACCATTTATAGGCATACAGGCCTCCAGTGGATGGAGCCCTCACACTTTGGATCGTTGCCACCACACTTAGGGACAAACCCTTGGCTATTATATTGGACCTCTCAACAAGTAGGCACGCAGCTGCTACAGCTCTGCGCGCCGATGAACCACCTCCCCTCCTGCTTGGGAGAGAAGGTCCCTGTGGAGAGAGAACCAGGGCATCACCGCCAGCAAACTGATTATCTTGGCATACCACGACTAGACGACTAGATGTATAAAACAGTTCTCTCCCACAGACAGCAGTTTCTCTCAACTGCCTAAAAACAACTCGCCACACTCCTGTTTGAACTTCCTCAATTAGTGATGTCATTGATGGAGAAAGCCAGCCCAGTTTTTCATATGTGCTGCCCATTGGTGCTGCCTGAGCAAGCACAGCCTGCCCAGTGGCTTGTTTGAATTTGGTTGACCAATCACAACAGAGCCGACAAGGAGTATAACAGGGGCTCTTTACAGTCACTTTTCCCAAAAACAGTACAGGTTCAAGGAATGACGTACATAATGTGTCTGTGTGACCAAAGGCTGAAACTACCAATAGTTTAAGACGTCAGTAGAGAACATATATACAAAAAATGCAAGGAAATCATGATCATCAAGTATTTCTGACTTAGTTTTTTGGGCAATAAGACAATCACAAAAACAATTAAAAATGACTCACAGATGTGAAGGCCAGGAGTTCCTCTTCAGTCAGTTTGTGGACAGGGTTATTCTTCTGGAAGTCAGTGCTGCAAGAGAACAGTCTCTGTTAACAGTAGATACATTATATATTATATTATTATATTCTATATATACACACACGTTTTATTTTCTCTGTACATTGCATATTCTTTTAATTCATAATACTGTGAACCTTTGCACATCCCCTAGAATATATCTTGCATATTCCTGCCTAGCTCTTTAATTTTAAAGTTACATAGTTTTTAATAGTATTTTTTATAAACCTTTTAATTGTAATTTTCCTTTTTATGCACCAAAACAAATTTCTTCTGATTCAGATTTTTCTCGATAGGCTTAGGCCTGTGGAGAGAATTTAATGGGCCTACCACCTCACTGCCCACACGTTTACTTATGGAGCCTATTATTAGTGCTGTGTAGAACAGTTGTCACTTTATATAAAACTTTTATAGCTTTATAGCTACAAAACATCACGACAGTGCCCGTTTCCACTGGAGAGAGGGAAGTTTGTCCCAAAGCTATATTTATACCCTACACCGTTGGTTCCTAATCCGGGGTATGTCTGCCAGGGGTACGCAAAGTGACAAAAAAAGAAAACCGATCATATAAGAGTGCGAGGGTGGGGGGTACGTAGGGGTACAAATCTCACACTGGTCAGGGAGTGGGAGGGTGTAGGGGCCGGATGGGAAGAGTTTATGTTAGCAGCTCTGTGAAGCTGTGCTTTAAGTTAAATGCTAAATTTTACCATATTCATCTTAGTTTAGCTTGAATGCTAACATTTGCTAATTGCCAATAAGCAATGAATGTGTGTGCCAAATTCATGGTACTGCATCCAAAAGCTATGTAGTTATTTCAATAAAACAAAACGGTCAACATCAGAAAAAGTAAGGGTATCACCAAGTCATTAGGATACATTTCTCTGGACAACTTGAATGTCAAATTTTAAATAAAGAACATTTGTGCATTCATTAAAATTTCACATCCGTCCAATAGTTGTCAAGATATTTCACTCAGAACCATAACCTCATGGTGGCCAAAAGGAAAAGTTATGGGATCACCAAAGTTGATGGGATTCGTCCTCTGGGCACAATGAGTGGCGGTAGAAAAGTCCATGGCACTCCATCCAAGAGTTGTTGAGATATTTTTAGTCAGAACCAGACGAGTGGTGGGCCGACCGACAGACTGACACTGACCCTAGAGCTAGAGTCTGGATGCTACCAGCAACAACAAAAAAACTACAGAATTTTATAGTGTTTAATTATTATCAATTAATAAATTGAGATAGAAAGATTTAATGAATGTACCAAACTTCATTGCAATCCAACAACATTGCCATTTCTAAAAAGTGCATCAAGATCAAATACAATAAGCTTCGACTGAATCCTTATTAAAGTATCCTGTTTAAGTGCAGGCGCTGCCAGAAAGTCTTGCTTGGTTTAAGGAGGTTGACTTCTTTCCAGATTTGGATTACAGGGAGATTACATTACAGTTAGGTGTGTCTCTCCATTTTTTTCTTTCTTTTTTGAGACAGTGTTATAAAATTCCAGTAGGTTGATAATGATAAGCCCTTTATTACTTTTCACATTTTTCACTCCTTCCTTTACACTCAACCCTCGGCAGCCCTCACTGGGCATAAGCAAGGGAAGGAGACGGTGGGCAGATGGCCGAAGGGGCCTACAGGTCCAGTTGTGGAAAGGAATTAGGGAAGATTCAGTCTTGAAAAGGCTAATATGGAGATTTTCTACATGGAGATGACAAATCTATACAATGTGTTAATACAACAAAATAAATCAGATCATCAGAAGGATAGCTAGTATGGGAGAACAGATTACATTCTCACTTTCTTTCTTTCTTAAAAGTGAGTGAGTGAGTGAGTGAGTGAGTGAGTGAGTGAGTGAGTGAGTGAGTGAGTGAGTGCGTTCCTGCGTCTTTTTTATAAAAGGTTTGCTGAGCGTCCGTTGACCGCCATGCAGAGGGGTAACAACTACCATTATTATTCTTTTATATGATAAACTGCAAATCCTTACAAACCAAACCAATTTCATTCCACTTCAAAGATTTATTTTGGGCTACATTCCTTTTTGTTTATCATATCAAAATCAAAAGACAAATCAAAAGTTTACTTCTGGGTGCCTGGGTAACTCGTGTGAGCACGCGCCCACTCCTCGACACAGCAGCCGCAGCTGCGACTCCGACCTGCGGCCCTTCGCTGCATGTCATCTCCCCCCCCCCCGTCTCTCCCATTTCATGTCATGTCTTCAGCGGTCCTATGAAAATAAAGGTCTAAAAATGCCCAAAAAATAATAATAAAAGTTTACTTCTCTTTTGCTAAGTCGTGAACTTGGGTTACGTTATACGAGTTAAATAAATCAGTTTCCTGGAGAAGACTGCTCCCAGTAGTTTGATTTTGAATGCCAGCCAGTGTTTATCATGAATGTTTATTAGCTTTAGCTAACTCAGTGATTAAGAGCTGCAGGTCCTGAAGGGAAAGTATGAGTGAGATATACACATGGATTACTGGGCCAGGGGCCCAGGGTCTCCCCCCTGAGCCTGGGCCTGTTTAAAGTTACTCTTCAAATGTCTTGTTGTAAAAACATCTTCAAAGTGACACAAAATGACCACAAAGGTACATAAAGCTACCACAAAGAGACACAAAGATGTGAAATGACTACAAAGAAATGGTCAACAAGCACAAGGTTAGGAGCAGGAGGAAGCTGCCTGTATGCTTCATCATCTTCATCATCATCAGATCCCTCCACCACACCTTTCTGATGTTGGATTATGTCGGACCATTTTTGACTCCGCCCCCGGAGAGTGGCTGTTTGGATCAGGTATGAACCCTTTTGGTTTCTGACAAGGTTGAACAACACACGTCATACCATAACTCAAACCGTAGCCTGAGGCTAAAGTTAGCAGCTATTTAGACAAAGACATTTAAACTCAAGGTCCAATTACTAGCCTCGTCCACCGCTTTCTACCGTAGCTGACGCTCTTTGTCACCAGATGGTTGTTCAAAGCTTCTGTTTTTAGGCACTTTTAGAACATCTTATTTGAGATGGCTTAGCTTGAAAGTGAATTCCTGACCTTGTAAACTGTTGAAGTTTGTTGAAGTTGAAGCCCAGGAACAATCTAGTATGTAGACCTTGAGTTGAGACTGAGACTGCTGTTTCAAGGTCAACAATAAACTTGAATCTCATAAATCAAATCATTTATGAGACTTCACAGTGCATTCATTGCTAAAGCTTTCCAAAGTACCTTACCTAAAAGTTAAATGTAAAAGCTTCCAGAGCTCAGCATATCCACAAAGGGAGAAAGAAAACCCAGACAAGGTCACATTCCCAGAGTTAAAAGGACCATGGAGGAGACAAGATGACCAGGCACTAAAGCCCGTGGCTAAAATGTAATAAAAAGTAATCACATCCTGGAATGTGATAATTAATACAAGACGCACTGACAACAAAGAGGTCATTCAAATTCTTGAAAGCGCTGTGTGTCCGGTCAAACTGACCACTTACTTCAGACAGTGAAACTGTGGCTGACACCAAGTCACTGGATTACACCAACACCCTTTCAACACTATACACATTTCATTCACATTTTTCAGCCATCAATCTGACTGAAGAATTATGCTCCCATTTTAACCAATGCAAGGATTTTTTGCAAGGATCCAGTAACAATAGAGTACATATTTATATTTTCCATAAATCTGGTTTGTTTACTCTCTGGAAGACTCAAGAGGTACAAGATACATGTTTTATGTCTAGCAAGCAGGTATGCGGATCTACTATTAATTCGGAGAGACCTGCTGCTCATCCATCATCTCCAAGCAATCTCACTGATCGCTCCATTCACCTTCACTATACTGTAGTCTCAGCAGCAGCATGGGAATTAATCACTGATGCGCTGTGAAGCTAACTGGTTTTATATCATGTTGAATGTCTTATTTTCACCCTTTTCCGGATAAAACCGCCACGACAAACAAGTTCATTATTTACAGTAGTTGATCCATAATCCCGAGGTAAATCCCCACAGGTAAAGATTTTGCAAACAGGAGAAACAGAAGTGCTGACACCTGCTCAATATGTTATCTACTGATACACTTTAAGCTACAACTTAGAAATAACACAAACAAATACATTTATTCACCTCTATTCACACACATTGAGGCATATTTTCAGTTATGATTAAACTATATTTTTTGAGGAACTAAAGGGCACTTAACATCTATAACAGGTCTACACTTAGAACGGACCCACTACAACAACAACATCTTTTGTATAGCCCTACAAAATCAACATAGAAACACTGTACCCTTCACCATACCTAGAGATCGGCATGTGGTACTTTCCATAAGATCACCTCTCAATGAAAATCAAACCAGCTATTAGGCTAACTGTAATAAAACCATGTCAATCTCTAAATATGGTGAAGGGTGACTGAAGTACCCACAGAATTCAAAAGAGCACCTTTTGATATTTGTGATATAATACTGTGTATTATTGATACAGATGTTAATTAAACGGGGAGAAATTATTTATCCAGCGACAGCTGCAGTAGCTGCAATGCACAGCGACAACCACCAGGTGGCACATGTGAGCAGGCCAGATGCAGTTTCTCTGTCGGTACACTGGGGAAACAGAACCGCCGTAACAGTACTCCGTTTATTTGTCTTCCGGGCCTTTACAGTATAGCTTCACATTACAGAGTCTTAATTTCATAATAGATATTTGTGTTATGTTCATAGATTGTATAAAAGAAGTGGACGGACGTGGCTTCTGGGTCTGAAAAGTGAAGTGCAATACTGAAGTGCATTAAACCTGAATTCATTCTAATGCCCAGGAGACGGTGACTCTACTGACTCCAAAAACAAGCCTGATTAAGAAAATGACTCTACTTCTCACTTGCTTTATTACCTCAGTAGACAGGAGACTAACCCTAACCTTAACCCTAATGAGTTTACGGACTCATTCGCCAGTTACAATTCTTCTTCAATTGACTTATTTAACAAGAAAACACCAGTTATTCCCGACCTAAGGCAGGGTTGGTAACATTTTCTAGTATACACTATATATATATATATATATATATATATATATATATAAACAGTCTTTACACCCCGACAGCTATAAATAACTGATGGGCTCTGAAAAAGGAGCAAAAAGATCTGTCATCTGTAGCTGCTGTAATCGTTTAAAAACTCTTTAATTTTCTATTAAACGCTTTAATAGAACCAATGAAAAGCTCCTAGCCCCGCTGCTCGTACTCTATCCCTCCCGTGAATGAGCCAGAGCTTTGTGCGCGGCGTCGCCGCCGGAGTCACTGCAAGTCCGCTGCAGAATGGAGGAGAAACTCAGGAAAAGTTAACACTGCCGCGCTTACTTGCAACTTCCCGCCCTGCTGAAAAGGCAAAGAACAGAGACTAAAGCTGAAAAAAGCAGCAACTACAAAGCTGTGAGACACACTCTGACTCAAACTGTGTACGCCTCGCATGCCACACACGGAGTTGTGCAGAACCAGTGCTGAGCTGGGAGGTAGAGGACTTACCAGACGCCCAGGATGACGGCCTGCTCCTCGGCGCTGAGGTCAGGCAGCTCATACTGATCTGGCTCCGCTAGGTTGATCTTATCCAGCACCGTGTCATCCCCCAGACTGTAGTCCTGTACGCACATGGAAACACACACAGATTCAGAGGTTTATACACACTCTGAAGCGATAAACCATGGAACATGAAAACAACTAAGCACTACAAAGTGAGCCAGCATGCTTTTTGTTAGATTAAGCATATTTCTTGAAAAATTGCTTGCAGCCACAATTTGTAAAGGCTTTGACACACTCAACCCGACGGCCAACGCAGAAAAGCCAGCCTCCCCGAGTTGGTCAAAAAAGTGCCTCGGAACACACCGAAGCGACGGCGACTTGAGTGTACGTTCTGCGCATGCGCGAGACGCAATACGTCTCCATAACAGCAGGAAATGAAGGCCGACGGCTCCTCTGATAATTTACAGTAACAAAATGACCCAAGCAAATACCTCTTTTGTCCATTTCACTACTCTCTATGTCCTAATCCCCAGGGAGAAACACTGACACAATGTAAGAGAAATAACACAGTGACACTGACAAGTCATGTCAGCAGAAACTCCATCTGGGTGTCGGAGAAATGTTAGGGTCGCCTAACCTCTCTTGTTGGTGTCCACCACATGCCTTTTTGATCTCACCAAATAATTCCCCATAAGCCCTCTGCAGAATGCATTGAAAAGGCTTTGCTGGTTACTGACAGCTTGAGGTGTAACAGTACAAGTATGTGTCCCGAACCAATGAGTACAGAATGTTCGATCAGTATGAGTTTTAATATTTGGTATTCTTCATTTGGGTACGCCCTATATACAAAATAATTACTGTCAAATTAGCCTAATACAATCTTATCTGGATTACGGCTTAACTGAACATAACTTCTGATGAAGCTTTGGAAGTCTTGACTTACCCATGTTGTTACCTTATGTTGTTTATATTCCTATTTAGTCTGCATTTTTATTTATTTTGTCATTGTAAGAAATCTTGCAGTTGTGCTCTTAAAGGGCAGTTGCTAGCTGAACCATGCTAGTGGGGTAAACCCTTGGCTGTATAACTCATGAGTGTTATGGTTTTACAGTAATTTACATTCAACACGGGACAAACTTGCTTCCATTTTTTTATCCAAATATACGTGTCCAAAACACCTGACAGATTTCAGTAAGATTTGGTGAAATGTTAGGCCATGGGCCAAGGAAAGCCGGTTTACTTGGTGGAGCAGAAGGTGCCACCATGCCGTTTTCTTGAATTCTTTAGTTGAAGATACATTTTTAGCCTTTAAAAAATGTTTTCTGATCTAGCGTCCTAATTGGTAATTGGTCGATTGTCAATGCTTTCAAAAACCCCTGCAACTCAAATCTCTGCAACAAAAAAGATTCATGTGGTGGTAGGCTGATGTGTCACCACTATGGTTTAGGTTTGGTTTAGCACCAAAAATTCTGTTTTAGGTCAAATTGACTACTTGGTTGAGGTTAGTAAAATATTATGGTCCAACAACATTGACTGTTGCTAGAAAACTGTGAGTAACAGCTGTCTGTCAGATGTCATAGTCCTAGGCATCCATCCCAACCCCCTTCATACACAGTTCTTAGGCTTTTTAACCATGTCACCCTACTTCCATCTTTGCTCCAGACATCTATTTTCTGTGTGGCAGCAGACAAATACCTCTTTCACAGCCATGATAAGGGTCGAACCATGGGTTATCTGACCTGTGTTCAACTCTTCTTTTGTCAGTTTAATTGAATCTAGATTAGCACCCCAAGCCTGACACCTCCCATGCCAAAATCATGCTCTTCTGACATGTGTGGAGCACCCAGCAGCGAAAGGTAAATGAACATGTTGGATATAAGCAAACACTGTAAGCCATATGACAAAAGTAGTCTACAGGGGAGAGATTGACTGTGCATGGACCCAAAATGGACCCTTTGTAGAGTGAGGACATTCACAGAAGGGAAGAATGGGAGACTTATGGGGGTATGACGGACGAGAATTAGACAATCACAGTGCCGTGAGAGAGAGAGAGAGTGTGTGTGTGTGTGTGTGTGTGTGTGTGTGTGTGTGTGTGTGTGTGTGTGTGTGTGTGTGTGTGTGTGTGTGTGTGTGTGTGTGTGTGTGTGCACTCCAAAGACCTCTCAAAAGCACATTTATTCCTCTGCTCTCCCTCAACTTCACAGAGTACAATTAAACACGCACAGTGGTCATCCTTCTCTTTTTTGCTGGCTGGTGTTTTGGTGCGAGAGTGTGTGTGTCAGCACAGTGTGGTGGGCGTCTGACCAGCACTTCATCATGAAGGGTGGTGGAGCTGTAACCATGCAGCTGTGCAAAACACTACAGGAAGTCATTTAGAGCAACAAAAACAGTTTTTTCTTGTTGTCATAGACACGCATAACAAATGGTTGTCACAGTCTAACATGACACACTCAAAAGTTCACACAGGGCACTATGGCCGAACTATGAAGAACATTTTGCAACTGAATTGACAGATTTATTATTTGACCTCCTTTCTAGAGATGTCCAAAATCCAAGACGATATCAAGTCTCATATCACGATATCGATATAATATCCATATATTGCCCAGCCCTAGTCTGTCCCCCCCAATTCTAAATAATGACAACAACACTGTTGGAGCATCCACATGACAAAAGGCTTCCGTGATCACTGAATGTCCAAATATTCTTTCGATGGGCAGGTATTAGATTTTCAAAATTAGGATTTTAATATTCTTTTTTTGTTGTTGCAAAAAACGTGGATTAAGCTGCTTCTTGCTGACTACTGCAGCTATATGTCATCCACTTCAGCCAAGAACAGAGAGATACAGCGAGCAGTCTGGTGTGTGGAGAGGTCTCTATGTTTACACTGTAGCAGCCTGCTGTCCTTTTATAAAGGTGGAGATAGTACGGCCGTTCATAATGCTAACGTTGCAAATAGTGTAGCAGTCAGTCATCTGAACAACAAAAGCTTCAAAGTGGTACATGAAGTATCAAAAACTCGAATTTGGAAAGAAGGCACGAGGAGCTCCTACCTTGGGCAGGCTGGCCGGAGGTGTGGGAGTGGGACTGGCCTCATCCGTCTGGCCCAGCTGCGTCTGCTTTCTCTTGACCTCAAGGATGAGCTGAGCCAAGTACTTTTGCTGGAAATGGGTCCGTTTGCCAAGAGCACCTTGATTGACCAGATACAGTTGTTACAATGATCACTCTGTCACTAAGGCTGGATCGGTATGGGCTTAGGACAATCATTACCAGGTATGACAGCCTCCTCTGATGTATTTTCAATTATTCACTCAATTATTGTCCAAACCCAGACAATGGTGTACTTTACATACCAGTCATGTTGATATCCAGCCCTGAGAGCTCCTGGGCCTTGTTGATGTGTTCCTTGGCTGGCTGGTAATCATAGTAGGTCAGACTGGTGTAGACACACTCCAGGTGGAAATGGATAGCCAGGTTTCTGTGCTCCGAGAACAGAGTCTGGCAATTCAGCACTGTGAAAGAAGACATAGAAGAGTTCTACCTTTACAATTAAAATTAAAGCTGCGCACATCGGGGTTACTGGCGGACGCCGCTCCTGCATTTGTGCGGCACTCAGACACTGCAAATCGTCACCAATGAAAAAGGAACTCCCTGCTGAGTTCATTGATACCTCACACAAGACTATACATAATACAGTTAGTTAGCTGCAAAAGGGGGCGTAGTTAAATCATAGGGGGCGGGTCAAACAATCACCAATGAAGAAGGAACTCTGCTGAGTTCAATGACACCTCACACAAGACTAAACGGTTCAAATGTTATGAAAGGGGGCGTGGCCTGAGTAAATGGGCATGGTTAAAGTATAGGGGTCGGCTCAGTATCACATGTAGACCACACATTATAAGTTTCATGTAAATCGGATGATGTTTGTCATATAAGTCTGATTTCCTGTTGCCAGCAGGGGGCGCTATGACCAAAAGTATTTTTTTGCCTATAAATGTCCTCAGGCCTGTATCCTTGTCAATCGTGAGAAATTTCGGCCAAATTGGACAATGTTTTTTTAATACATTTTCATCTTTAAGGTGTTGAGATGGTACAGACCAAATTTGAAGTCCGTTGGATGAAATCTCTAGGAGGAGTTCCTTAAAGTATAGCACCTAGACTTTTAGGCCTACTTCCTATTTCCACTAGGGGGCATTATGACTTTAAGCCAAAATCGGCCTGAAGATGTCGTCAGGGTTGGACTCTTATGAATCCTGAAAGGTTTCGAGCCAATTGGACAATGTACACTCAAGTTACACCCACTTCCGGTTTCGATGGCGAAACGCACAATTCGATCAAGGAATTTTTGTAATCGAGTTACTTGAGTAACTCGAATCGTTTCAGCCCTATTCCCCTCCCTGCGTGAACATCTAACCTCGCTACATAATACTAAGGCATCTGCTGCGTGCGGCCACATGACAACAAACATGTTGGCTTTAAAAACTTCAGACAACAAAGCCCAAACACCAAATGCAAAATATGTGGTATCAAGATAAAAGATTCTGGCTTCTGGCGAATGCTTTTCAGTTAGCCTTTTAAAAATGATATCAGATTAGTAAACAGAATAATAAGCGCACTACCTACCCACCCACCCACCTACCAACCTACACACCTACCTACACACCTGGCAAAGTAGTCAGAACTGTGTCAGTGGTAGTTCCTGCTACAGTAGGTGTCTCCCACACACAAGATGAAAACAATACCCAACTAAAAAACTCCTGCACAGATACAATCAAACCCGTTAATCAAGCAGCTTGCAATGTAAACATGCAGCAGAGTTCTGAGAAGCACACCGGGATGTTTGAAATTCATGAGTAATACCATGGACAGACATCTAAGTTGTTCCCCTATGCACCATCCATGCGAAGCGAGTACAGCTGCACTCTTTATAGTCCCAGCCCAAAGTACTCAGGCCTTGAGGTGACACATTAAAGACAAACAGAGCGTGGCAGTGATGGGAAGGGATGAAAGCTTGGTCTCTTATCTGCTGCCTGGCTCCTTCTCTTTCTTTTCATCTGTTCTGATTATTAATGTGGCTTCGCTGAAGGCCCTGTCACAGAGACAGAGAGGTTATCTTTAGCTGAGACTGGCAGGAGTAAAAAAGCAGAGAGGAGGTGTATAATTCATGATCAGAAATCATACTCTTTCCTTCCCATTCAACATTAATGAAGAGACACAAAGGCTGATGGCCCTCAAAGAGAGCAAGGAGAGAGAGAGAGAGAGAGAGAGAGAGAGAGAGAGAGAGCAAGGAGAGAGAGAGAGAGAGAGAGAGCAAGGAGAGAGAGAGAGCAAAGAGAGAGAGAGAGCGAGAGAGAGAGAGAGAGCGAGAGCGAGAGCGAGAGCGAGAGAGAGAGATTTGCAAGCAACACATCTGTCACCTTTTGCACCGGCAATCCACAGCGCTGCGGAGGAAGGTCTGACTAGTCAACACAGCATTCTGGGATGGAATGGTTTGTGTATTTGTAGCGAACCGTCACAGCCCATGGGTCATGGTGCGGTGCACGATGCGCTACATGGTGCGCTGCTTGCTAATTTGACTAATTATCACCTACTTTCCATGAAATTTGAGGACCTGTAAAATAAACCGTTTAGAGATGATTTTCAGTTTTATAGCCTATTGTGACCTGTTGCCTTCTGGGAAAGTGTTTGTTCAGTGTTCATACAGTGTGATACACTAAACTGTTCCTTCTTTTTATAATTAAAATAGTAACATTATACCAAGATTGCCAGGGGGCAAAATGCTACCCCAGGTTCTGCTGCGTCGACTCGCACCTGGGTATGAACCGAACCGTTACAACCTAGTACAGGGATGTCCACATTGTAGGTGTCACAGACCTTTGTCAATGCTGCTGTGGGCCAAGTCGAGGAGCTGTGGAGAACGGGCCTCCAGGATTTGCTGGTGCAGGTTGATGTAGCGCAGGGTCCACCAGGGCAGCAGCTAAAATACATGGGGAAAAACAAAAAGAAACAGATTAGAACAGGTCTGTTGACTTTATACATCTATCAGCTAATGTTTTGTATATCTGGTATCCATTACCTTAAAGGGTAACTACCATTTTTTTTTCAACCTGTGTGTTTGTGTCTAAGTGACTGATGGGAACAACAATCTGTGACATTGGTCCAGTATTAAGCAAGGTCGCTGCAGTCAGCAGCGGAGAAACAAACTGCAATCTAAGTTAATAGGACAATTGTCAATCTTGTATTTACCTTCACAAAAGTGCTTGTTTTGCCGCTGACTGGCTCAGATTACTATTCTAAGTGTCTGACAACATTATGGAAAGGATTTCTAAGGAGGTTGACCTTTCTGTTAAAGAGTAAGATCCTTTTTTTAAACAAAAACATCTGCGAAATTGCGTTAGCTAAACCACCATTTCATTGTCATTTTAGCATCATAAAATAAACTTCATTCAAAGTCGACAGAAACAAAATAAAACTATGAAACACTGTTTTGGGTCATCTTTCCACTTTTCCAACCATCACAAGTGTAAGTTTGTTTGAAATAAACACAGTTTACCAATTAACATGTGGAAATATGTTGGCTAAAAGTATTGTTTTTTCAAATGGAGTCTGGTGTTTAGCGTTAGCGACCTCAGAGCTGTTTCTGGTTACACAGACAGGTCTGCAAGAGGTTTTAAAGGTCTATCTCTGTAGGGATCCTTTCATAATGTTGTCAGACACTTAGAATAATAATCTGAGTCTGTCAGTGGCAAAATGAGCACTTCTGTGAAGGTAAATACAAACTGGATTGAATTGCCCCATTAACTTACATTGTAGCTTGTTTCGGTCTTGCTTAATACTGGACCAATGTCAAAGACTGTTGTTCCCATCAGTCATTTAGACACAAACACACAGGAACACAGGATCCAGGCTGAAAAAAAAAACCTTTAATAATACAATGGTTGTAGAAAATGTTTTCTGGTATACATCCCATTTGTAAAATATTGTAATAGTCCAAAAAACAATTCCATAACAGCGGTGTGAAAGCAGCAGTGGGAAATTTATTAAGTCCACAACTTATGTGACATCGTTATGCTGCCACATTTTGCATATTTCCTTATGATAGAACACATTGTGCTAGGAATTGCTGAGATTTAGGAATGCAGTGACATTGCTACAACAAAATCTGACAGGTAGAGAAACATGAGCTGTCAGTCTATCAAACAGCTTTGAACCACCAGACCATCTAAACCACTTTATTTAAAAAGGTAAAACTGAACCTAATTGAACAGGAAAGCTTACCTTAGTTGTACAAACATCTGTGCAACTAGCTCTGGTAGTTGTGTAAAGTGAGTGTGGGTGATAATAATACAGAATAATAATACAGAACACCTTTGTTTTCTTTCAGTAGCTAACTGGAGGTTTGTTTCCGATCGGTCTGGTCGTCTGATCACCAACGGTACCGGTCGCGTGTCACTCAGCAGTCATCAGTCTGTTGTCCTGCTGCCTACAACCTCGACTTCATTACGATCCTCATGTCATCATGTTCTTTTCTGCCACAAAGGCAACCGTTGCCTCGGTTGAACCTGCCATATAACGCTGCGGTTTGCTGGTCTGGTGTGTCAGATTAGTTGACTGCCGGGGTGGACGGATTATGTTCCGGCCGTGGGCTGTGTACTGGATCACAGGGGTCCTCCTGTGTCGGGCGCTGGCAGAGTGGCACAGTACGCTAGCGATCGGCGTTACAATAATATGTTTATCAAATGATCCATGTTAACACAGACATTTTCAGCTCTGTTTTCTCAGTGCTAAGCTGCTATGGGAGAGACTCAGTTTCACACGTACGGTACGGTACGGTACGCAGGATGTAACGGTACACATGTGGACAAAAATCAGAAGTACCAGTACTCCGGTGAGTTCCGGCCCTGCTATGACC
Source organism: Gymnocephalus cernua (assembly GCA_023631565.1). Taxonomy (NCBI): domain Eukaryota; kingdom Metazoa; phylum Chordata; class Actinopteri; order Perciformes; family Percidae; genus Gymnocephalus; species Gymnocephalus cernua. The sequence continues at coordinate 23,765,678 of CM042437.1, forward strand.
ACTACTACTGTCATTACTAAAGATTGTGCTGGAATAGAAACAATAACGTCGCTGTCAGTGGGCTGGCTTACCTCCGCTAAAGAGAAATCCAGCAAATAGACAGCACCTTAGAATAACGTTACGTGAAACAGTGATTTAATGTCACCACTCATTTTACATACAGTTCAGCAACAAAACCTCTTAAAACGGGAAGAGAGAGTGGGTGAAATAATAAAATTCCGAAGCAGCGGCGGCAACAGTATAGCAGTGGCGGCGCACCGCTGCTATATGTATATAGCAGAAACACAAGCATTGATTTACCGGATTATTTTATTATAAACAACATACATTTAGGATTATTTCTGGTACAAGCATATCTTGTTTGAAATAATGTAGAGCACAAATACAGGCCTAGAGTTTAAAGGTCCCATGGCATGAAAATGTCACTTTATGAGGGTTTTTAACATTAATATGAGTTCCTCCAGCCTGCCTATGGTCCCCAATTGGCTTGAAATGGTGATAGGTGTAAACCGAGCCCTGGGTAACCGGTTCTGCCTTTGAGAAAAAGTAAGCTTAGATGAGCCGTTCTGCAATCTCCTCCTCATACATCTTATTTCTCATTTCACTGTGATTTTATTTAGAGGTGTGAATCTTCACTGATCTCCCAATTTGATTACAATTATCATGTCAGCGATTCGATATCACGATCATTCTGTAGTGCTATAATACTAAATCAATTGGATAAATTAAACTACAGCACTGAGCACATGGCACTTCCTGAATGTGCAAAACATAACAGAATATGTAAACAGAAATGTTGTTAGGCCTACATTAAATTGTAAACAGAAATAAAAATCGATTATGGCCCGGTCGATTATCAATGCAGCATTGTCCATGTCCACGATTCGATGCATCGATTATTTGATTAATTTCAACACCTCTAATTTTAATACAACACACTTTCAGTTTAGGGAGTACATGCTTAGGTTCATAAATGAACACTTAACAAAGGCTATTTTAGCACAAAGAAAACACCAACATCCAGGCTGCTGCATGCTGGAGCTAGCCTAGGTGCTGACCACGCAGTAAAAACAGCCAACCTCCTTGCTTTTGGGGTCTGACCAGAACACAAAGCGGCAGGGAGGAAAAAAGTATGTCTTGCAGCCATGTAAGTGTATTTCCTCCTACACTAAAACCCCCTTAGCCCTTGCACCCTCCTGTTCTCGTACTCATTCTGGGAGAGTGGAAGTGAACCGTGTAAAAAAACTCGTATTTGTGTGTCAGGGAGGATTTCTCCTGCATCATAGCCAATGCAAGATGACCCCAGCCTCTGTGGCATGGTTGCATGGAGGTTTAATGGTCTGTCTCACTGAATCAATACCCTCCAGCGCATACACCCGCTCTAACTGAGCATGTTCACAAATATATTCATCATGTCAGCATACGTATGTACACCTGTCTCCTGACCGGCAAAGCTTTGTTTTCTCCTTCCATATTTACTGTTGTGCAGTGGGCTATGACCAGCTGCCAGAGGGGGCTGGAATATGAATGAACAGAGTTGGGTAGAGGAGGGGAGGGTGAAAAACATCTTCTGGAGGGAGCATTGGTGGGGTTATGCGCTTAAAGTTAGACAGCCGCCGCTGCGTGGAGGAGAATGGTGCTGATAATTCATTCTCCTTTCCCTCATTAGCATGTTAAGAGTTGTTATTGATTTTTTTTACTACTCAAATTATATTCAACTTTCAGAATACGCTCCAACAGCCCTACCGTCGATGGGATTGAAAGCTCAGAAAAAACCTTTGAGAAGAAGTCCTGAGTTCAACTTGACAAGTTCAAACTCTCCAGAATGCCAATTCAAATATGAAGTATTTTGTATTAAGAAAGGCCACAGGCATAGATTTATTCATTTATTTATGAGGACAATGCACATTTATCAACATTTCTGTAAATTAGCCAATGTTAGCCAGCCAGCTAATTTTAGCTAGCTCCCCAGCATATACGCCATACTAGAATGCCTTCCTAACAGCAATAAAGAACACACCAGTCCTCAAGCTGGACTCACCTGATCAAACACCAGTTAAAATCCCATGCACAAAGCACACAGTTAACCGTAGGCACTATGAGGTCCACACACTAAGTACAAAGGACTAAAATTACCTACAGAAAACTTTCTAGATACTAGGGGTGGCACAGTTCACAAAACCCACGGTTCGGATCACGGTTTTAGGGTCGCGGTTTTCGGTTCTTGTTGTTATTTTTTCTTTTAATCTTTAACACTCCAGAAATATACTTAAGCATATGATAGGGATGGGCGATATGGCCTAAAATCCATATTGCGATATACATTGCAGCCTCTTGCGATAACGATCTACATCACGATATATAAATTATAATAGAGCCATTTCAGAACAGGTTACATAGACCCTAAGGAAAGCCAAACTGCTAAATGTATTTTTTTTTTTTTTTTAAAGAGAAAGAAACGTAGCGTGTAGTTTTGAGAACATGTATCGTGCAAAGCTGTAATTATACAACATAATGTTGCAGATATGACAACTAAAGAAAATGTTTCAAGTATAAAAGTTTCTTTACAGTAGTGCCATGCCATAGACAGCAAAAAGTGCAAAACAGTGACAGAGCACACTTGTACACACACACACACGTATGTTCAGCAGGGAAGTACGATGTCTGCAAACACCGGCTGCCAAGATTCCAGTTATATAGTGAATGGTCAGGCTGATGAAAGGCTCCGGGGTACGGCTCTACCACAGGTCCGAACCAAGTAAAAATAACGGATGTTGCACCGGCCTTTTTCCCCAGCTCCTCTGTTTCACTTTCAGCCATGTTTACTCAAGATAGAGCTGGGCAATATCTCGATATTATATTGATATCGTGATATAAGACTAGATATCGTCTTCGATTTTGGATATCGTAATATCGTAATATGGCATAAGTGTTGTCTTTTCCTGCTTTTAAAGGCTGCATTACAGTAAAGTTATGTCATTTTCTGAACTTACCAGACTGTTGTAACTGTTCTATTATTTGCCTTTACCCACTTAGTCATTATATCCACATTACTGGTGATTATTTATCAAAAATCTCATTGTGTAAATATTTTGTGAAAGCACCAATAGTCAACACTACAATATCGTTGTGGTATCGATATCGAGGTATTTGGTCAAAAATATGGTGATATTTGATTTTCTCCATATCCAGAAAATCCAGCCCTAACTCAAGATGACGATGATGCGTTGCAGCCGGCTGCAGCTCGTGGCTCTAAATTCCGCGGGTAGATTGCGTCATCAACATGCACTGTCGTGATAGAGATTTTAATTATATTGCACTGCATCGTAGGTCAATTTTGTATTGTTTATATTGCCCATCCCTAGCATATGGTCTATAGCTTAATTATCCACAATTTAGGATACAGTATTAAAAAATAGTTAGATCACATAATCATGCACAAACTGAATTTGACTTGACTTTAAGCACATAATTGGGGCCATCTCTGACAAAGCTATGTGAGATTTTTATACAGCAAGGGGAAGACTGATGATTTCAACATGCTTTTCATTTATTTGTGTTGTCGGTAGCAACATGCGCATAAGCTTCTCTCTTATGTCTCTTACAAGTATAGTTCATTCTCTTAATACATCCATGGTATACGGTACGCGAACTCATGAACTCACCGTTTCATTGTCTAAAATATTCACTAACGTTAAACATTGTGTTTTCGTTGTTCCTGATCTTTTACATGCTTTTCTAAATAAACGATGGATGTATTTAGATAACCAAGGAGATGTAATTATTATGTCGTGCTACTAGCCAGTGCTAGCTACTAAGGTTACCATGGATGTATTGATAGAACACATGGTGAATTACAACCATTAGCTATATCCAATATTACAGCTACAGGACCTCGGGGTCCAATCATATGCGCGTCCATCATGCCTAGTTTAATAACTCTGGATTCGGCTACTAGTGAATGTTAAGAATGTTAAAAACGTGACATTTTAAACAAGGACCCTTTAAGTGTTCGGGCTGGTAAGTTGATGTACCCCCCCAAAAAAATTATCCGCTGAAATATAGAAGTCTCTTTCGCCATGCAAAGACTCTGGGAAAAGTCTTTCTGGGCCAGAGGCGTGCAGTTCCACCGTTGGCCGCTAAGCCCATGGTTGCATGGGGGCTTGGTCTGAGGTCATATACGGTCACAAGGCTACATTGCGCATGCCATGAACCGTCGAACCGTGCGACGCACACTCACGCTCCGAACCAAACTGTTTGGATGTTTTTTCATGAACCGTGCCATCCCTACTAGATACTGTATCAATATAGCATTACACATTCTAAAAGGTTCTTTTAGGAGTTACCATTAAACAAAATCTCCTAAAATTGGGACAGAAAGACCTTACCTGGAGGCTGTCCATCTTTGAGCAGCACTTGTTGAGAATCACCCTGGCCAGCAGGAGGAGGAAGGGGTTGGCCACCAGGCTGTACACAGACTCCCCATCCAGGAGCAGGCTGGAGTGGATCGCCTCAACCGGGGTCTGGGGCTGCCAATCAAAGATATGCAAATCTTGAGTTAAAGCCCAGAAGCCTCTGCCAGGGAAGCATCAATCCAGGTTTATCCAGATCAACAACTAACTAATTCAAAATGCTGTCACGCACACACCATTCAGTCACACTTTAGTGAAGCGTTTATGTATTTTTAAAATCACTGCTTATTAAGACACACCTTTGCATACTCAAGTCAATTTCATTTACATAGCCCAAGATCACACATTTGCCTCAGGGGGCTTTACAATCTATCTGTCCTTTCACCCTCACAGTGTAGCCCAGAAGCAAATAAACATGTCTTTTTAATACAGTGACTCATGCACTACAGTTATTCATCTATTCATCCATTGTCAGCTGTTTATCCAGATCTGAGTCATTAAGCAGAGGAGCCATGATTTCCAGTAGCCCAGGGCAGGCTCTGGTCCCCATCCTCCAGCTCTTACTGGAGGATCCAGGGTGTTCCCCGACCACATGGATAATATAACCCCTCCCTCCCCATGTATTATACACCCAAGCACAGAGCATATACACATTAATATATGGAAACAAGACTCATTAGAAATATATTCACAAGAAGTTTTAAACATAAACCTGTGTCCTTTATTAAGAAAGCCACTATTGTTGCGAGGCAAATGACTTGATTCTTTGATTCATTGATTATTTTGTGTGAAGTCTTAAATGTTTTAAACAAATAAAATGTTCTAAGTAAATAGGATAATTTTGGTTTGGAATCATGTTTACAACTGAATTTTGTTTTTTGTTATAACAGAGGGAAAGTACCAGAAAAAGGAACCGGCACTGAATTTCAGGTACCGGTAAAAACGGGACTGGTACCCAACCAGGGCTGGACTGGGACAAAAAATCGGCCCGGGCATTTTTGGCCCAGGCGGCCCACACCCACCGTGATTGGTCAGACACATTCCCTGCAGACAGTCCTCTTAAAATGTGCGTCCATTCTATGATATGAGTTGCCTAGTGTTCTGCGTTCATGTGATAGTTTTGGATCCTTCAAGAGGTCTCAAGACTTATCTGTTGATCTTACACTTAAATAATTAATTCATTCTTAGAGTTATGATTTGTATATTTATGGTATTTTCTATTATTATTATTGATATTTGATATTGTATTGCCATTATTGTTATTATTACTATTTTGCTTAATATTGGCTTAGCAACTTTTAAAAACTGTTTACTGTTAATTTTAACCATTGTAAGATTCATATTTTGTCGCTTTGGACAAAAGTGTCTGCTAACTACAATAACCATAACCCTTCCCAAAAGCTACAATAAAGCTGGGAGTAGTACATGCCCTGGAAAAGAGAAGCAGTGTACTCACTCACTTTTGATTGGCGACCTGGAGGCCATAGGGTAGCCTACACAATGTCCATACTCAAGTCCAAGTAAATGCCAAAGATAAAGTTTAAAGTATAATTTCAAATTATTCAGTCAACAACATTTAAGTATACAAGTGTATTGTCAGTAAAGTCAATCAAAATGTTGCCTTGGCCCACACCAATGAACAAGAAAGATTTACTCTAACAAGGTAACCTAACCTTAAAAGAGTGAGAAACAGAGAGAAATGTCAGCTAAGTTAAGGTATAATTCATTTAGCTTAAATCTCTGGGCAATGTAGAGAGACAGCTGTACACATAGTATACATGAGCCTAGTAGAACAGGCTGTACATAGCATACATGAGCCTAGTAGAACAAGCTGTTACATAGTATACATGAGCCTAGTAGAACAGGCTGTTACATAGTATACATGAGCCTAGTAGAACAGGCTGTTACATAGTATACATGAGCCTAGTAGAACAGGCTGTACACATAGTATACATGAGCCTAGTAGAACAGGCTGTATACATAGTATACATGAGCCTAGTAGAACAGGCTGTTACATAGTATACATGAGCCTAGTAGAACAGGCTGTATACATAGTATACATGAGCCTAGTAGAACAGGCTGTACATAGTATACATGAGCCTAGTAGAACAGGCTGTACACATAGTATACATGAGCCTAGTAGAACAGGCTGTTACATAGTATACATGAGCCTAGTAGAACAGGCTGTATACGTAGTATACATGAGCCTAGTAGAACAGGCTGTATACATAGTATACATGAGCCTAGTAGAACAGGCTGTATAGATCACAGACTTCAGCTACCCAACAGGCCAACCCTTAAACAGTTAGGTTACCTGACAGCCACTAGCTTTAATGTTACTGCCAAACTGCTTGTTGTCATTATGACGTGAGGCGCGCGCACACACACACACACACACACACACGCACAACCTGTTAATTCACGTACTTCTTACCGTCGTCAACTAGGCCTACTCTCTCTTCCATCTGTTCCTCCCTCTCTCCCTGTCATGGTCACTCTCCTCCTCCTCGGCCTCTTCCCTGTCATCATGATGTTGTTTCTGCTTCTCTGTATAGCCAGCCACCTCTCCTCCTTCCTCTACTTCAGGTAGCCTAATGCTGATGTTGAAGCAGCTACTACAGCCCCAAACATGTCAGACATGTTGGCACATTTTGAGGCATTCGCCTGTAGATACTTAATCTTTTTCTCCCGTAATTTCTGTACACATCGCTTGCGTATGGGGTTCCGTGGTCGTTTGTCCTTTTTAACGTGGATGCTAAACTTCCAGCATATTATAACGTTTACAGCTCGTGTCTCAGGGCCGGGAGTGGGGAAGGGTGTTCCTGGATTTGATTGGGTTAGGTCTAGTTTAGGACTGTAGTTGAGCTGATTCCGGTTTCCAACTTCGCTCCAGGTGTGTCAGTTAAAACACGGACGGAGACAATTATCGCTCTTGACGCTTTATTACATAAGGCAACAGTACAAAATGGGCGTGGGTAGCTCTGCTATGGCTGTGTATTTGTGTGTGGTTCTGCAAAGAAACAAATAACATTGTGAAGGCTACCATACACAATGCATATGAAGTATACATATAGGCTAGCAAACAACAACAAACCCACTATTAATTACACTATATCAATGTAATGTAACTACTGCAGCATAATACAATACAATAATAATACAATAATGTAGCTAAATACAAACGTGAGCAAGAGCTTCCAACAATCTGCATTATAAATCAACAGCCACGTGCAAAGTAGCTAACAGGTGATTAACACAAACATCGAAATTACCAGCTAACTTACTTAAATGTAAAAGAACTACAGACCAATACAACAACAGGCCCAAATGAACTGACAACGTAAGCTATGGGACTTACAGTTCTCAAAGACGCACACACGCGAGCTCAACTGATTATCCTCTGGACGCACACAGTCTCTTTTCTCTTTCCCCACTTTTCTCTCCGTGTGGCACGTGCGCCCGCTCGCAGTAAGGCGCGTGTCCGCGTGTCCGCGCTACCCCCCGGCATATGCAGCCACAATCAGTCCTGACAGACGGACTTTTGTACAATTACCGAATGGGCCGCTGTCAGTTATCTATGGGCCGGCGCGGCCCAAAAAAATAAAAAAATTAAAACAAAGGCCTATAAATTATATCGGCGATTCGGCCCAAAAGTGCGTCGGCCCACCGGGAAAATGCCCGGTATGCCCGATGGCCAGTCCAGCCCTGTACCCAACCCTACCACAGGGAGCTGCCTCGTTCATGACTCACGGTGAGCTCAGCTGAGTATGAATGTGGGATGTTTGGGGTCATTTTAAACTAACGGGAAACATTAGATTAATTAACCAAGTAATCAAAGGAACGTTCCGGTTACTGCTGCATCGCTTCCCAATTTCCCAAAGTATGTACAATTAACGCACGCTCGTTCTGTAATTTGGGCGTCGGGCCGCTCAAATCACAGAACGAGCGTGCGTTAATTGTGCGTCCAAAAAATGAGTGATGTTAAAAGGAATTTGTGTTCACTCATTTTTACTAGGGCTGTCAATCGATTAAAAACTGTAATCAAATTAATTACAGACTCTGGGATTAATTAATCTAAATTAATCGCATACATAATTTTTGCTGTGAAAGTATTTTAAATATTTCAATTCAAATTAATCAATGAATAATGAGCATTAGTGACATTAAAGTTAAAAAAACCATTATTTTCACTGTTCAAATAATGACCATAACAATCAACAATATGACCTAATAAGCGGAGGATATAAATTCAAAAGGGTATATTACAATAACTACGAAAGCACCGCGAGGCTGTAGATTACCAGTTTCATTGAACACACCGTCTCCGTCTGTGTTTTTCCGACAACGGCAGAAACACAGTCAAACTTTACACCATTTAGCGTTAGCTGTCAGCATTTTAACCGTGTTTAATCCAGCTCCTAGCTAGCGGGAGGCTAACGTTACCTGCTGTTGAGTGTAGTGTTAACTAGCGTCACGTGCAGCGATGTTTCTGTTGCCTGTCCCTCCTTCATTTTACAGTCGAATGGTGGCTAGAACGGCTCCGGGTGAAAGGTCAATATGGAATGGATTAATCTGCATTATTTGTTTTTATGCGTTATTTTTTATCAGATGAATTAATCAAAATCAACGTGTTATTTTGACAGCCCTAATTTTTACATTCATTTTGATAATAAAATCAATTCATATATTGTGTGTACTGTATATAAACACAAATAAAACACCAACATCCAGGCTGCTGCATGCTGGAGCTAGCCTAGGTGCTGACCACGCAGGAAAAACAGCCAACCTCCTTGCTTTTGGGGTATATTTCCTCCTACACCAAAACCCCCTTAGCCCTTGCACCCTCCTGTTCTCGTACTTATTCTGGGAGAGTGGAAGTGAACCGTGTTAAAAAAAAAAAAAAAAAAAAAAATCATATTTGTGTGTCTATATACACGTATAGAGCACAACATGGTTTTAAAGGGTACAAAGTTGTTGATAGATCTAGCCTCTTAATTTTGCTCTTCAAGTGCACCAGATTGATGCATTGAACTTTAAAATGTGCTAAATGATCTTCTGGGGGAGCATAGCCCTGGACCCCCGTAGAGGGTCCCAGGTCCACAGAATCCTGTGGGAACACTGCACAGCATGTCATCATTTACACAGAAATCTATATACAATATAGATGGTGTAAGCTTGTCTTATCAGCATGGTCAGCTTTCACTTGTGAAAAAATCCATATGAATTCTTAAGTACACAAACTAAATCCACATGACAATGGCTGTGCCATGTTTGTCCTCCTTTTCATCTGTGCTTCATGCACGTATGGAAGACCTGCTTTATAACACAAGCTCCTTGGTGTGACAGCACAGATAAACCATTGATGGCAAAGGGATGCCTTTGATAAAAGAAATGTCCGTCTCTTCTGGTGTAATGGCAGTGTGAAAGGCAGCAAGCACCACCCTGCCTAGAGGAAGGAACCCGTGTAATCAACCCCCCAGAGATGCTTCATTACTAGAGACTTCTCCTGCACCGCGCCCGTCTACAGCTCTCTCTGCTTCTACTCTGGCTCGGCTTTCCTACGTTAAATTAAAAAGCTTTACTACACACAGCAAAGACCATTATTCAATATTTGTTCAGCATGCCACTCTGAGGCTCTGTACCAAATTTGACGAAGATCGGCCATTAGGGGGGCGCTGTAGCCAACGTAGACCAGTTTTGGCCCTTCTACACAATAAATGTTAATGGAATATTTGCAAAGGCAACGTACTGCAGGTCTTGTGGCTCACACGTCTCAATATTTGCCTCCCCACCGGTACGCTTTGGGTCCCGCTTTCGCACGCTCCCCGGGTTGTCTGGGGTGACTCGCGTCGGAGGCGACTGGCGCAGGGAGGCGACTGGCGCAGGGAGGCGACTGGCGCAGGGAGGCGACTGGCGCCGGGAGGCTTGGGCCCCATCATAACTGCTTGCAGTTCTAGTTTCAAATTATAATCAAGTGAAATAAGTATTTGTAAGGTACTATTTCATGTAGTTTGGGTTTTCTTTGTACATCTGGCCCCAGTAGACTAAGTCAAACTCATCCTGATGTGCAAATGCTGACTGACTGAGTGAACTTCTGAGAAGAGTTTGTACAAATATTAGTAATTTCTAATTACCAATACATTATTTTGTGAAATAAACAGCTTTAAAAAAATAATGAATAGTTATACTATTTATTGAAAAAAAAACAACCTAACCCTTAGGAGAAATTCATTATTTCCGCGTACCTAAAGTCATCGTCTTCTTTGATTGCCTTGCGCCCGGCCATTTGGCCTGCCAGTGGCATTGCCCATAAAATGATGAAATTTCAGGCCTGGTTATATCCCACAGCCAGTGAAACAAGGGGTCACCGGGGACAGCTTTAAGGTTCCAGTCCTTTGTTTACATAAGAATAGCTGTGGGATAAGATGTAAAAAAAATCTATATTATTCTGTGGTGAGGTCAGGTCACACCGGAAGGTGGCACAGCAAAGCTCATCCATGTGTCTTCATAAAGGACTGGATGTTGGCCTGACAGGGCCATAACGCTCTATCCTGTGTAATACAGAATGCTTAGTTCAATACAAACAATGCGCTCCACTAATATAAATAACAGAGATGGGGACTCAAGTTTGACACTGACTCAAGTCGCACACACACAGAGCCTCAGACTCAACCGCGGGGACTCGTGAACAATCTTTATTTTTAGGAAACGTCTGATGAGCTGAATGTTATTCCCCTCCCTGTGTAACCTCTAACCCACCTGTGTAACACGTAATACGTAACGTATCTGCTATGTTTCCACCTGTAGTCCCTGGGCAGGTATGGCAATTATAAAAATAACAATATAAAAAAAGAGATTTAACAGGACTATAGATGACGTGGTGTCCATAGTAATTAAAAATAAGCAGTCTAGCAAAAACAGGGGCGCCAGCAGCCCACTCACTCTCTCTCTCCCCCATCCTCCCCAGCACACACACACACTCAAACAGAAGCTTAGGCACATTAGAGTACAATCCAACTCTAGACACACACACACACACGCAAACTTGCTTACTCAACAACAAACTCTTTGTTAGGCATGAGAAAGTGTGGGAATTTGTACATAACATATATTCCGTGGGAAGGGCATTCCACTGCCTCATGGCCAAGACATATTTGAGCGTTTTATTAAATTATCAAAACTAAGTAGATGATATTTGACAAGAATGACAAGTGTTTTTTTGTCATGGATCTTGAGGCAGTTTTTATACAAAGATTCTAAGGGTTTCATGAGTGTTTTACATGCCTGAGACCAGGATGTAATGCAGTATAGAAGGTGGGGGATGATCATTGCATTTAAGTATGTACTAGATGCTTCAGTGGTGAGAGTTTCTTATGCATCTAAAATGTACCAAATTAAATTTATTTTCAATCCATTTATTGTTGACCATATAACATTTAGTTAATGTTACGCTGGGTCTGAGAGTCTGGGGGATGTGTTGACTGTTTATAGGCCGTCATCAGTCTACAGTTTACAGTACCTGGTTGTGTGGAAGACAAAAAGTAGGCATGCAAAGTTTCTGTTGCATGTGTGTGTAATGTGTTATACCAACGGAGTGTAAACATGTAATAACCCTTTGGGAATTATTAAAGTATGCCTTCTTCTTCTAAACATTTTAATTATGATTTCAATTGACAGTACATGTGGCGCATGCTCAACCAGGTGAGCTACCTGTGCGCCCCGATGACTTCATTTAACTGTATTTGTAAATGTTGGCCTTGACAGAAACCTAAAGAGTGATTTCATATAAAAAGGACACAGGATGATACATGACAGAAAGGCAGGAGAGAGTGATGAGGCGTTATCAGACCTGAGAGGAGAGCAGGGCCTGGGGCAGCAGGTCACAGATATGGATGGAGACGGGAGGACCAGTCCAGTTACTCTGGGCAAACATGTGGAGGCAAGAGACAGCCAGGGCCATCACTGCCAGCTCCCTGCAGCCAGAGACACAAGACACACACTGAACTTAGTGGACAGAAACACTGGGGGGGAAAGAGAAAGAGAAAGAGAGAGAGAGAGAAAAAAAGAAAGAATATCTAAAGATGCTTTAAGGTTTTCAGAAAAAAAAACGTTCCATGGTATTAACAGATGCTAACACAAGTTTATAGAAAGGCACAGTGACAACAGTGTTTTGCTAGCTGCCACCTCACTCTCCAGGCAATTAGAGGGTTTTAAAAACAGCCAGCGAGGCACCAGAGACATGCTTTGCTGCCTTTCTATTAGGCTGAGAAAGGGATGGAAGGTGATAGAAGAGGAGAAGGATCCAATGGGAGGAGGAGCAATATGTGCTGCATTCAACACAGACCGTTCTCCCCCTGAGAGCCAGAAGAGAGGTGTTAAGCTGTCCTTATTAAAAATGAATAATTCACAACAAAAAGAATGGAGGCGGTGAAAGGAGAACAAGCAAGCACTCTTGAGGAGAGCTTGTGCAACGCTCAACTACTTTCACTGCCAAGCCCACCTTATCAGGCCCCATTGTTAACCATTTTATTGTTATCATTAACAGAACATTATTGAAATCACATTTAGTTATTCCTTTTTGCAGTCAAAAAGCATGTCAAAGTGATACAATTTAAGTTTATATTTATTTTAGCATTAAAAGACATGCTCCTTCACTAGGGGTGTAAATATACGGCAGATGTTTGGATTTAAAGAAAATAAATGTGCAGACTGCTGGGTTTGGTTTTGGAGTGAGTGGTGAAAGTGGTTGAGAGGAATACATGGTGAATATTGTAAATTGTGCTAGCTGCGGTCTGTGAGTCATCCATCCATGTGTGTGTTCATAAACATGTGAGTAGACTGGTATATATATATATATATATATATATATATATATATATATATATATATATATATATATATATATATATATATATATATATATATATATACACACCAGTCAGATACATATATTTGGGAGTGTTAAGTTTATATTGACGTTTATATGTTCTAAGATGTTCAGTTACATTAGCGTAAAAGTCCGCTAGCTGCATGCTAACGCTCACAACGGCATTATTGTGCTCACATGTATAAGCCACGTCATACTGTATATGATTATTATTATTGGACCTGTGTTTGAGTTCCTGTCTCTCAGATTACAGCAGCAAGGAGGCTGTTTGATTTAACATGGAGCTGATGTGATTTGGTTAGAATGAAGTTGAAGTTATACTACTAGCATGTCCTAGCTTTACTATTCCCTGGTCCCACTCCCTTTTACAAAATATATATTTATTTAAAGGTAGGCAATGCTTCTTTTATAGAATTGGCTTATTTTGATGTATAATAGGAAATGAATGTGTCCACACAATACAAATATTAACTGTATCTATCAGATTGAATTGCACCAAATCGTTCCATATTATAAATGTAGCGTCCCTGAACCGTAGGTTAGCCCACGTAGCTAGATGCGTATGGGATCGTCCTATGAGGGAGAGATGCACAGCCCTATCCTTTACTCTCTAAGCCCTGAATGGGCATGCCTGTGTATGTGTTAGACTGATAGTTAGCATCCCTGACACACCAAAGCCACCCCAGTTTCTGCAGTGTGTCGCACACCGTCGCTACTCGTCAGCCTTCGTCTGCCTTTTTTCAGCCAATTAAACATGTTGAATTCAACGTGTACATGCTGTCGGTGAGAGGAATCCCTCTGATTGGCTATTCATCTTAGGCGAATAAGTGTACGAGAAGACAAAGTAGTAAGGACAGGAAACAAATGACTGGCGAGAAGGTACACACAAGGTAGGGCTGGGCGATATGGCCTAAAAATAAAATCTCCGATTTTATTTTTTTTTAATTCGATTTTCGATTTTTTCCCGATTTCCCCCCTACTTATTAATAGGGTTGGGTATTGTTTGGTTTTTTTTCCGATACCGGTGCTAAATCGGTACTTTTAAAACGGTGCCGGTGCCTAAACCAATACTTTTTAAGAAAGTAAAAAAAAAAAAAAAAAGAAGAAACAAGAAGGATAAGCCTACTAAACAACAGTCGGTGACATTTAAGATTAACACATTGGCTTTACACTAAGGCCATATGGTCAAAATAGGTTAGGGTTAGGGTAACCCAAAATTAAATGATTTAATAGTAATGTAATAACTATAACTTATAATACACAATAACTTATTTCACCAGTAAATTGCTGTTGAACGACAAAAACAACAACCAGATGGGAAAAGGGTATTTTACAATAACTTTGAATGCGTGTGTTTCAGTGAATGCACCGTCTGTGTTTCTCCGACGTCGGCAGCTGCTGCGCTGCAGAGCAGACTGTTGATATACAGTCACACTGTTTAACGTCACCTGTCAGCATGTTAACGTGTTTAATCCAGCTGCTAGCTAAAGGTAGGCTAACGTTACCTGCTGTCCAGTGTAGTGGAACGCCAGGCACCGAAATAAGGCACCGAAATTTGCTGCCTTTGACTGCGATGGGCTTTAGGCAGATGTTGCAGCGCGGGGTCTCTTGCTCCACGTCTGTCGAAGCAAACCCAGACCAGTTCCAAACAACAGATGATTTTATTCCTTTATTGGGAACAAACTTCCCACTCTCACCAGTAGCCATGTTGTCACTTGCTGTTGCTGTTTCGTGTGTGCTATGATGTTGTTATTGTCGCTAGCCATACTGCTATAATAAAAACTAACGCTACGGAAGCTCCGGAGAGCCAAAAATGCGCCATTACACAAAAACTCGATTTACTTATTTTTTAAAATCGCCCGCAACAAAAAATTCGAATTAATTCATTGAATCAATTTTTCGCCCAGGCCTAACACAAGGATCTTCTCGTCTCACTTGATCAATCCAATTCACATAGAGCTGTCAAAACTGGCCAAAGGTAGGTATATTTAATTCAACATAAATCTTCTTTTTAAAAGTCTTTTAAAAAATCTACACACCTACACATTACAAAATAAGCTCGTTAAATAATGTCCTATCCCTATACTTCATTTAAACACCGTAGACCTCTCCCTGCACCGTGGTTGGTGCTAGACTGAGAACTGAGCCCCCCAGCTAGCAAGCTAACTAGCCAGCTGGCTAACCTGCTGGCCATTAAAGTATACCTCTCAAACCAATGACCCGCGTCAGACAAGGGTTATCTGACCTGTGTTCAACCCTTCTTTTGGAAATTCAAACGATGCCAGTCAGCATGGGTTGTTCGCGGTCACAGCCCAGGAGCCATGCATACCAATTACCCCACTGCAGGAAATGGGCGGGGGGGTTAGCTGATACATATCACAAAAATATCAAAAAATATCACAAGTCAGAACCCAGGAAATAATTAAGTTTGAGCTCCATTTCACAGTCAGATCATCAACTTTGCTATCCCCCCTCCGAAGGATTACCATTAAAACCTTTGATGGTAAATCACAGCAGTACACATTTACAACATGTTCTCTAACTTTAGCAGATGCTACAGCCAGTTAAAACACATTTGGGCAATCATCTAGTTCAGGGGTTTTCAAACTCTGAGACAGTGGGCCTCCCCTCAGACAAAGCTTGGGAAAATGCACCCCCTAACCCCCCCGGAGTTCCCTTGCTTAGTTTCGCTCAATTGCGGGATGCCTTTGGGATCAGGATTATGTTATTTGATGCCACAGACAACAATTGAGCCATTGATGTAACTTTAGACTACACCAAATACATAAAAAAAGGCCTGTCCTCAGACATTTATTACTTTCTGACTCTGGGAAAGTCGGGAAAACAGTACTGTAGGTATATGTAATAGTTATTATTTTAAGACTTCCCATATTTTGGTTATAGTTCTGATCCACTGATCTTGATTTCCAGCTAGGCCACTGATTGGCGAATTGTCCGCCCCATCGTAATTGGCGTGGTATAATTAATAAAGGGAAGTTGGAAACACGAGTGCAAAGTTTTGGGAGTCCTAGCTTTAGCTGAGACCAAACAGTTTTTTTTTTTTTTTTTTTTTTTTTTTACCATCTAGTCATCCTGTTCATCTTATTTCATATCATTTAAGATTTTAGCCAAAATACTGTAATCTCTGAACTATCTATTCACACATTTAGGATAGTCTATAAGATATTTTATTGATAACTTATGTAACAACTAATGTAATCATTTTTCACTTCCACTCACTAAGCCTCCCCTGAAACAGTTTGGAGCCCCGCCTCCCACTTTGAAAACCCCTGATCTAGTTGAAATGAAGCTCAGCGTGAATCACATTTCTCTCTCCCAACCTAATCAGCTGACTCTGACATCAGCTGAATGTGGTCGTTTACTCTCAGTTAAACCAACCAGATTTGCCACAATCTCTGTGAGCTATCGCATTGTTGTATTCAAACTTTAAATCTGTTCTACTCTATGCTGCTGTCAGTTGTCATTTCAGGCAAAAATCGATGCAACCCTCCTCCAGCCCATTCACCTCCAGTCTCATCATTCCCAGCACCCAGGGTTCCTCCATCAGAAGCCCCGCTTCACATCACATCCATCCAGATCTTCAGACTCTTCCACCATCCCTTCATCACTACTCATTCTCGTTTGGCTCTCAACAAAGGCGGTCGCATTTTCTCTCCCTCTCCTCTCCCACACCTCCCCTGCTTGCTCCTCTTGTCTCGTCTAACTCTTTGAGAGACTCTCTCAGCACTGCTCTCCAAACCCTAAAACCATGGATTTGATCAACTGGTCTCTCAACGCAATTGACACCATCTTCTCGACGAGGAGCTTGGGTTCGGGGGAACCTGCTTGCCCTGCCGGAACGTTTGCTGCTGGCTACACGATGGACGCGTGGGAGAAGTGACGGGTCGTGTGTCTGGCGGCTCATTCCGGGGAGGACGTTGAGGATATCTACTTATTCGGAACCATGATAACAGGCCCTTGCTGACTGGATTAGGCATTGGCCTGGTTTATCAACAAATTTGACAAGACTATGACAGCTGTTCAAAGCCCCAAAAAGCAGCCTGGAATGATTGAAGCGGTGGGCAGAGCGGTCAGTGTTTGAAACTGGGACTATTAACCGCACTATGGATAACAACATGGAGATGAACTGCAATTTGGATATTATCTTGGATAGATCACCGCTTTTACAAAGACAGATTGACCAGAAATTGACTAACAGAGTGACTGTGTAAAGGAATGCAGCTACTCGCGCCGAGACTAAATAACTCCAATCTTATCAACTTTCGGCCCCCTTATCCAGCACTGGCCTCGGCCAAGGCCGCTGCTGGAACAAAAACATCCCCCTCGAAGAGCATTGCAGAGAGACACTCTTGCGTCCCTCCCCAACTTCCCTCAGACACCTGCTGATTGTTGACTCTGCTTGGGACCTATTCAAGGTTGTCTCCATGGCAACTTGCTGTGTTAACGCTATGACATCCTGCGGACTGAGGCCCCAATGGGTGCCAGGCTAAGCGACTCTCACCAGGCCCCCCTCCCCCCTAATACCCCCGTCCCACGCCTTCGCCGCTTTTTTACCCCCCAGTCTGACAAGCTGGTCTGTGACCAGCGCCATTCGGTCGGACGGAGAGGACGCTGGCGCTGTTTATTCGCCGCTTCTCTGCCTGCTCTGATGGCTGCTTGCCCAGAGTGATAGAGAAAGACACTATCTCTATGGCTCTGTGCTTGCCGATGTCTGGGTTACCTCCACCCCCCCATTCCCCCCCATTTCCCCCTATTTCCCTCCCCTGTTGCAAGTCATGTGTTGAATCGTGTTGTATGTGCTTACTGCAGAGGTGTTCCTCCCCTTTCCTCATGTTATGCTGTATTTTCCTTACTTGTAATTCTTCCCTGTAAAGCGACTTTGAGTCTATGAAAAGCGCTATATAAATTCAATTTATTATTATTATTATTATTATTATTATTACCACCAGTGTCTAGACTCCATCTGGGGGGATATTCCTATATATCTACAGCCTCTATACCCCTTATAAATTAACACTGTGATGGAGTCTAACCACCAAAGACTTTAACATACCAACCTATTATGCACCATGTTCATTAAACCTATTTCACTCTTAAATTAAGTCTCTCCTGATTAAATTGATGGCTGGTGTCCCTCCCTACTTCATTACCTGTTGGTCTGATCATCGTTGGTGCCACAAGTAAGGTATAGCAAGACCCGTTTCTCCAGGTAGGCCTCGATGTCCTCCCCGTCGCTGCAGCTGCCATCTCCAGCGAGCAGATCCAACACCTGGGGGCTCAGAAGAACCGCCTCGAAGTCTCCGTCCATCAACGACTCCAGCAGAGAGCCCGCCTCTGGAAGAACACAGCGTGGAGTAAGTTCACATTAGGCATCTGCTTACTCATTTAGTTTAATTCATGAAACCACATGAAAACAATGGCATTAAAAGTGGCAACATATAATTGCACAAAGATGTCTGAAAATGTGAATGCTGCAGGGGATTTCAAATACCAATTGATTAAAAAAAAGAATTGAAAAGACTGAGTGCATTTAAACCCTAATAATCTGAAACATGCTGATCTCAATACATAGTTTGCAGTGCCTAACAATCGTAATTTTGGTATTGTGTTTTTGACACTGAAGGCTCTTCATGGCCTAGAGCAAGATACAAAATGGTCCCAACGCTTGACTAACTATTTTTGATCAGCAGTCATTGCTCTTATTTCATCATGTCTACAAAAAGAGCACAGAGAAGAGACAGGCAGGTAAAATCATCAGGCCATCCGCCACTTTGCCAGACAGTGAAAAGGCATAACAGAAAGACACGTTTAGTAAGGTTAGTGTATGACTGGATAGAGCTACATATTTGAAAGTCACTAAAACTGCTATATCGGTGCAGCGCTATTGTGCGTAGAACCTTATTCGTTTTGGTTGACAGTCGAAATTCACCCAATTCAAGCCAACGACTATCAATTAAAAAGAGGCGCATACGTACGTACACACACACACACACACACACACACACACACACACGCAGCACCTGACTGGGAACGATACAGAGGATTACCAACGGCCGCTGGGGGGGCAGATGAACTCAGGCTAGTCTCGTTACTGTAAGTAGGTTACGATAAAACCTTCGTGAGTAAAAGGTCAATACTTATCAATGCACTCACCTGTATATACCGGCATAAACATGTAGAAAGCCATATTTTAATCTGCTCTGTCTGCTCTCATCCACCGCGCTGTTTAACGCAAACACAGCTCTACTCTGCAAATAGCCAATTTTTACCAACAAGCTAAAACAAATAAAGCTGTTGGTTCTAGTCTTAGCTTAGCGGGAATCTAGAAATTTGGACAAATTCTTATAAACTGAACTGCTGGCTGAGCGAACCGTCCTCTCTCCTGGAGCGGTAAAGCTCTGGATGTATTATAAGACCCAAACCCCATCGTTACGTTCGCGTTCTTCATTCTTGATGATGATGCTGGTTGTATTATTTTGACATACCTGCCCACACAGCTAAAACAAATCCTAGGGGAAACACTGCATTACTTCATATCCACAGACATTTCAGTGAATCCTGAAGTGTATTTTCAGTGTGTTTGGGTTTTGCTGAACTTAATGAGTTTTACTTTTTAATAACCCAGTGGCACTTTTCCTTTTAAAAAAATAATGCAGCCATATCCCTTTCATTGTATTTCACACACAATTTGTAGTAGAAAAACTAATCTTTCCATTAAGAACTGAGCTGTTATAGGCTACTGTTGTTTAAAAAAATGTCTAGTGCTGGTTGAGCTCATGCTTCCCTTAATGCTGATGGCCTTAGCGGTCTATAATGTGGCCATTCATATACACTATCTCACAAAAGTGAGTACACCCCCTCACATTTTAGTAAATATTTCATTATATCTTTTAATGGGACAACACTGTAGAAATTACACTTTGCTACAATGTAAAGTATTAAGTGTACAGCTTGTATAACAGTGTAAATGTGCTGTCCCCTCAAAATAACTCAACACACAGCCATTAATGTCTAAACCACTGGCAACAAAAGTGAGTACACCCCTATGTTAAATTCCCATAGAGGCAGGCAGATTTTTATGTTTAAAGGCCACTTATTTCATGGATCCAGAATACTATGCATCCTGATAAACCCCACATCACATACCCTTCACCATACCTAGAGATTGGCATGGGGTACTTTCCATAACATCTCTCAATGCAAATCAAACCAGCTATTAGGTTAACCAACATAACATCATGCCAATCTCTAGGTATGGTGAAGGGTATGTGATGATGTGGGGCTATTTTAATTCCAAAGGCCAAGGGAACTTTATCAGGATACATAGTATCCTGGATCCATGAAATAACTGGCCGTTAAACATAAAAATCTGCCTGCCTCTATGGGAATTTAATGTACTCACTTTTGTTGCCTGCGGTTTAGACATTAATGGCTGTGTGTTGAGTTATTTTGAGGGGACAGCACATTTACACTATTATACAAGCTGTACACTTAATACTTTACATTGTAGCAAAGTGTAATTTCTTTAGTGTTCTCCCATTAAAAGATATAATGAAATAGGTACTAAAATGTGAGGGGTGTACTCACTTTTGTGAGATACTGTATAAAAATAACAAAGCTGCATTTTCTGTTTGCACCCATTAGAAAACCTATTCTGAATTTAATAGAAATATTTCACAATAAAGAAGTGTTTATGTTCCTTATGTTCTTACATACACAGTGATAGCAGCTGAAGAGCTGATGGTGACATGGTGAAGAAATGTTGATTAATGAAAGGACGGAGGGCGGCTGCTGGGCTACTGCCTCCAGACAAGAAATAATTGTGGTGTTCTCGGTTCAACATCTCCCAGCCTTTTTATTACCTTTTTATTCGAGGAGGCAGACTGGCTTGGCTCATCAGCATTGATTGCTTTGTGTTCCTCCGGTGGAGAGAACAGCGAGAGGGAGGGAAGAAGCTGAGCTGCATGACCAAGCCTGGCTTATAGAAACAGTCCAGGGCCCTATTTTAAACGATCTGAAACGCAAGTATCAAACGCGAAACGCAAGTAGCTTTGTGGGCGGATCTCGGGCGCTGTTGCTATTATACCGGAGGAATATCTGAAATAGGCTGGTGTGAAGTAGCTAGGTGTGGTTTGGGCGTAACGTGCAATAAACCAATCACAGCGTCATCTCACATTCCCTTTAAGAGCAGGCGCGCTTGTTCCATGGCGGATTGCTATTATGACGGCGGATTTGCCTGGCGCACGCTGGGAGCAGTTCACAGCCGAAGAGACGTTCTTGTCAGGGCTGGAGCTGTCCGGGATAGGGATGGGCATTCGATTACATTTTCTTCGTCGATCATCGGGAGAATTAACGATCAATTATCGATTAATCATTCATATTTTTATATTAAAATTCATTATTTATTTAACTTTTTATAAATTAAAAACACAATGAAAATACAAAAATACAGCGTGTTTTTCCTCGATGAGATCTTAATTACAAGAACAACTTGTGGCAGTTAAACTGGAGGTTTGGCTAAACTTGAAGATATATGCGCTGCGGTGCTCTGAAGCAGCGAAACCTGCTGCTGCGAGCCGGCGTTCTTAAACAGAGACCCCCGTTTGTTCCAAAATAATAAATAAAAAGAATCATGTTAAATAATAACTTAACCAAAAACATAATAATACTTAGATCTGACAGGTTTTGTCAAAATGTAACTCAAAACTATCCAAGGCACGGACACAGCCTAATATAAAATAACCAGTTACTTACATAGAACTTCTGCACCAGTCTACTGGTTTTTGTTGAGAAAAATAAGCAGGCTGACCTGATCTGGGGTCAGACGCGACCGCTATCTGGTGACCGTCAGTCCAGCCGCTGAAAACACCCGCCGGCCGGGATGCACAGGTACCTCCGCGCTAACTTGGCCAGCCCGGGCCGGGGAACCTTACTCCGTTTTTCGTAGTGAGTTTCTACCAGTCTGGTGATGGTACGTCGTGACTGAATGTGAAATGCTGGTTCCAATATCCATCTCAATGAACGTGCAGATCCCTTGGGTCATTTTCTCTGCTCGTTGTGCATTGCAGCTCCTCCGTGCTAATGCCAAGATGATGCTAGGTTGAGACTGAGAGCACGACGCACCGACACCAACATTCACCAACCGACAGTCGGATGCACTTTGTGGTACATCATTTGAGTCGTGGCCGTGTTGTACTTATACACGGCGTTGCAGTGTTTGCTGTGAACTAAGTCGTTTTTAAATCAAAATGGTCCCACGCTACACTTCGCCGTGACCTCTTCATGATTACTATGGAAACAAAACGGAAACTGCAGGTAACTGAGCAGCCTATGGCGCCCCCGGGTGGTAAAATGTTTAATTGCTTCCACACAGTGGAATTCATTTCATTGCTTCAATCACACTACACAACGCAACCTGCATTAGTTTAATCGATGACAAATTAACGTGATCGACGAAATTCTTAATGATCAATCGTCAATCGTCAATTAATCATGCCCATCCCTAGTCTGGGATGCGGCAAAGTAGGCTAATAAATGCCTGTCTTGACCGGGTGGCGATGTTGCTGCCTTTTTACTCTTCGAAAACAAACTCTTTAAATCCAAGAGAACAACGTTCTTCAGACAACTAGGCATGTCAAAGTCAATACACCGCCCAGCCAGAGCAGAAAGGGGTGTCAAAGACGAGGTATGGGGGCGCCTGGGTGGTTCACCTGGTTGAGCATGCACCCTATGTACAGAGGCTCAGTCCTTAGTGCAGTGGCCGCAGATTCAACTCCAACCTGCGGCCCTTAGCTGCATGTCATTCCCCCTCCCTATCCTCTTTCATGTCTTCAGCTGTCCTATCAAATAAAGGCCTAAAATGCGGCAAAAATTATCTTTAAAAAAAAAAAAGAAAGTACGAGCTCTGCTCACATTCTCACATGAAGGCAGATTTAGCCCATTTAGGCACATCTCCAGGCCAGTCACAGGATCCCAGATAAATCTATCTGTATTGGCTTTCAGATGCAATAGCAGTGTTACAGTGTTGTAATAGAGGTGTGGAGAGGTTTATCTCATCTTGCCATAATAGCATAGTGAGAAGGGAGGGGGAGGAGAAGGATGGGCTCTGGCTTTATGAGGGAGAAAATGAAAGCCTGAGGTATGGCCACATGTTTAATGACATTTCAGCTTCTCTTCAGGTCTGCCAATGAAATGGCAGCAATTACAGAAAACAAGACAGAGGCCCTCAAATTTCTCCATAATTCATACGCATTCAGGTAATGAGCTGCAGTTAATAAGGCAATGGTGAATTAAATTAGCAAAAGCATACAGAGCTGAGCAGCAATGTAGATCCAAGATGAACAGGAATATCTCAGACAGGTATGACAATGTCTATAGGCCTATTGTGTACAAGCTAGTCTTTTACTGAAACTGCACAAAGTCACAGTCCGCTGGTTTCTCCTTTCACTCAATAGGTGGGCTGTTCACACAGCCTTGACGACTTGCATTATACTTGAAATCAGTTTCATTAGTCTGGGTTTAATCCAGAGTTGTATTGTCCTGTGACCCTCTGCATGCCATTTTAGAGGCTTTTCCTCTGCGGCGAATATGAATAAATAATGCATGGTTCTGCATGGACAACTTTGTGAAAAGAACTGCCAGTTCACATAAGGAGCCAATCTCCCAGTGGGATCACATATATCCCTTCACTGAAAAAACAGCCGATTCAAATGAAAGGGGCTTTATTAGCATAGGAAACAGACGTTTACATTGGGTTAGGATCTGCACTGTTTTATTAGTCATTGTCAGACAGTATGTTTGATAACTAAAATATCTCTCTCCCTCTCTGTCGTTTTTTTTGCCAGGAGGAGGCTGTTCATCAGGATAGTACAGAATATGTTTTTCATTATGTGACTGTGGCCACTATTGTTCTGTTTTTATAATGTTCAAATATTAAAATAAAAGGAATTCATGTTTAAGTATTAGTTGTTTTTTTTTGGTTTTGTTTTTTACAAACACTGTGGTATAGACTTTGGTATCGAATATCGTGTACTTTTGGTGGTATCGGTACCGACTACTAGATTTCTTGTATGTGACATTCTTACTCCGTTCACGGTCCTATTTAATCAAATGTTAATCCGCTGCCTGATAAAATAATAGACACACGTGGTCCCGAAATCAACCAAAGACAAAAGTTACAACCCGGACACGGCGCCATTTAACTTAACTGACATAAAACACACACAGGCTTAACACAGGTGACACTTGAGACAGAGAGCACTAGCTAGCTTGACAGCACATTGTAGAACGTATAGTGTAAACTACAGCTGTGCTAATTAATGTGTCCGCTAGCCATGGCATGCAGTGAGCTCTGGCTCTGCTGAGAGACGTCACGCCAGAGTCAAGTCCAACAAGATAAATCAAAACGATATAACAACATAACAGGGGTTTCCATGCAGCTAGCTAGCACTCAGGCTAAACCTCAATTCGCTAAATCTAAATTGCACTCAAAACTCCCATCTCGGTATTATTTTGAGAGGAACATTTAAAATCGCTGTCAAGTATTAACGTTACTCCGTGTGAGATGTACTGTTGCCCACGAGAGACAATTTCATCCTGGGGTCTGACACACGAGAGCACGGCACGTATTGTTGCTAACAGCTCGCTTAGTAGCTAAATATTAAATTCATATCAATTCCTTTTGACTGTAGCGGAGCTGCGGCCATATCTTTCGTTAGCATGACACTAAAAAGCTGTCATTAGCGTTACCAGAAACGGATAAACCGGTGCCGCCGTAGTACACGGTACCCGTGAGTCTCATCACCGCGGACAGCTAACGTTACACCGCCGCGGCGCGTATAACGTTAAATGGCACTTTGATAATCTGCCAGTGTAGCCATTCATAGCGCTCATTAGATAACATGATCTGCTCACAGCGATGTAAATAATAAAAGACAGCCTGGTGTCTCACCTGCAGTTCTGAAAATAGTCTGCTTCCATTCCGTCGCCTCGCTCGGTGTTAAAAAGCCCCGGAGGACGGGGATCTCTACGTCCAGCGGCATTCCTACCGCCTCTGGTCCCCGGTGAAGTGCTTCAGTCTGGACGCTCCTAGATCAAAGCCGGCGATGAATCGCGTTCTAATGAGCCAAGTCGGTGTTTCTTAGTCACACTTCAGATGTTTATTTCCACCCATGTGGCGCAAGTGGCATCAGTGAGCAGCCATGACAGATGCGCATTGCATTATGGGGGGACTAATCGAATGGAGACTTGTGTGGCGGTTCTGTGGCCGTTTTCGAAATCGCCTACTTCATACTACAGACGATACTGCGTTCATCAGTAGTATGCTGTATAACACAGTTAAATCGTTTTATTCTGCAGCATGCTAGGGCAGGCCAAGCCTTTGAACAAGCTCTCAAAAGCACTGGACACAAAAATGAACTCACACCACTTGCAAATAAAAAATATAACTTATTAATGAGCTTTGGTTTACTTTTTAAGATGCTGCATGGTTTAACTCCCCCACCCCATAAAATGTTTATTCTAACAGCTCATGGTGACGTAAGACAAACAGTTATATAAAGCATTAGCCTACTCAACAACATTTGCCCAACTTTTTCACTTAGGCTACATGAACATAACAGTTAGTTTTAGTCAGTTTAAAACTCATTTTAAAAAAGAGTCATTGAACTGAAATATTAAATCTAATTTATATACATGTATAATCTCTGCCTGCTCTGTGTGTGTGTGTGTGTGTGCGCGTGTGTGTGTGTGTGTGTGTGTGTGTGTGTGTGTGTGTGTGTGTGTGTGTGTGTGTGTGTCGCTTGTGAAGCTTTATAACTCAGAAAAGGCAGATTGCCACAGGTTCCCGTTAATCTTATAATGAATATTTGTGTTGTGATATTTAAACACACCTCTAGTCCTCGAGTCTCCTGAGAGAGCTAGTCTACATTCACGATGTTCCTCTCCCGGGATTGCTCCCGTTATGCCGGAACTTCCGCCGGACGTTACCTTCCTCTTTCTTTGTGTTGGCGTTCTAACCTCCGGTGGATTTCTGAGGACTATGGTGAACTGCTCCTCAGATCTCTGCAGGGTAAATCCAGACAGCTAGCTAGACTATCTGTCCAATCTGAGTTTTCTGTTGCACGACTAAAACTACTTTTGAACGTACACACGTGGCTCCATCCGGCGCCTAGCGCTGTCCACGACGATTGTGATTGGTTTAAACTGCTCATATTATGCTCATTTTCAGGTTCATACTTGTATTTATAGGTTGTACCAGAATAGGTTTATGTGGTTTAATTTTCAAAAAACACCATATTTTTGTTGTACTGGACATTGCTGCAGCTCCTCTTTTCACCCTGTGTGTTGAGCTCTCTGTTTTAGCTACAGAGTGAGACATCTCACTTCTGTTCCATCTTTCTTGGGAGTTGCACATGCGCAGTACGTAGGTAAGGACTACTAGCCAGTCAGAAGCAGAGTATGAGGGCGTGCCCTGACAGTGTGAGTTTAACATGTACAGCCTTCTTTTTAGGATGTCTCCCTCTCTTCTTGGAGCACTGCGTGTCTGGCTGGGAGATGAGCTTGAAGAGGGGCTTTGCTTTGGCTGAACAACTCAATAAAATGTACATACCCTATAATGATCTGATTTTCTTAGAACAAGGAGTGACGCCATCAGAGTCTATTAGATCAGATACCTGCACATCAGTGATGCCCTGCACTTTCTCAGGGTCAGTAAAAACTTCATCTTCACATATAATGTGGCCCAGACAATTCACTGACCTCTGAAAATTACATTTCTTTGGTGAGAGCTTCAAATTGTGAGTCTTCAGCCTGGAAAACACCGTCTCCAGCCGGTCAAGTGCAAGTAGCTCTGTAGGAGCAAAGACCAAAAGATCGTTGAGATAACACAACAAACTGGTAAAGTTTTTGTCACCAAAAATCCACGTCATCATCTGCATAAATGTATGCTGTTTGTGAGGCCTTGGGGCATTCGATTGTATTCATGGGGACCGAATGGTGATGAGAATGCTGTGTACTTTTTGTCTCTTCCTCATGTAGTGGTGCATTGTAAAAGCTGGATGTCAGGTCCATAGTGGAGAAGAAAGCATTTCCACCTGACTGGTGCAGGAGAGGATGAGCATATTTTACTGTTCTGGTGTTGAGCCATCTGAAATCATTTCAGATCCTGGGGTCGTCATATTTCTTCCACGCCAGTACTGAAGGTGATGCATACTCACTGTTAGACTTTCTTATAATGCCACTCTCCTCCACGTCATTCAGGGCTGTCAGCAGCTTCTCATAGTGACTTTATGGTATCCGGCGATTAAGTAGACAAAGCAGTTTGTCATCAACCAGACAGATCTTTTGACAGACAACAATCCATCTTGTTCATGGAGAATATAGAGAGACACTTCACATTCAACGTTGAAGAATGTTGGTCAACTCCTCTGACTTGAGAAACTGTTTAGGAATCTGACAGGACTGGGCACTAGACTGGACATTACTCTGGACTCTTTCAATCTCTGGGGAAGTCCTCTACTACAATGCACAGAGACCCAGCAGCAATTTTTGCATTCCTTCTCAGTGTCACAGGGTGATTAGTGGGGTTAACTACTTTAACCGGCACTAAACCATCACCAAATAGTGGTGCGATGACTCGGCCGACCAAGATCTGCTTAGGCCCGAAGTTAGACTTAGTGTGCTCTATGACTACAGTACCACCCACAGACACCATGGCCTTGCTAGGGACTAACCCCACACTAGGTATTCACTCTATGGCTGCAATGTTACACTGCCTGTAAGTTTGTCTGTATCCACTTTGTCTGGCACACTGTCACCTTTCTATCTCTCTGTGTTAGAGAGCAAGGACCATTCCATCTCCAGCACAGATCCATGCACTAAAGGTGTTACTGTACTGATGTCTGTAATATCTGCCTGTCCCAAACAAAAACAATATTATATTATATTTTTTATAACCTGTTTACATGGAAGGACTTTTTATTGTATATCATTACTAAAAATAATGAATTATTTAATTGGTATAGCACATCTATGCGTAGATGCAGCCTAGTTTTTTAAAAATAAAATACTACTGTAAATAAAATGTTTGACACAATAAAAGTTAACATTGAAACAATAACAATAATATATGTGGATTTAAAAAAAAGTATAGTGTGCTCAAGTGCTCACGGCTGAACACACACATGAGTTTAAAATAAAGAGTGTGTTTATTGCACATGAAAGATCAATTATTAAACTAAAGACAAATGAAACAGGATAGATGCCAGGGGAGAGAGAAAGAGCTTGTATAGAGTAGCCACTCAGTCACGGTAAACTAAACCTCTGCTCACAGAGGGTAACTACAATAGACATCAACGATCATTAATCATTCTTTAAGGTTCAAATCCTTGAGATTGTCAGAAATTAAACCCTGTTTTTGATATTGTTTATGACTGGCAGTTTTCAGTGTTCTGGGTTTGATAATGCTCACAGCCTGTCAGATCTATGTCGACCTCACTCGATGTGATCCTTCAACCTATCCTCAACACCTTATGTCAACAAAGTCATGTGACCTACCTAAGGAGGCTTGACCGCTGTCTATAAGAGCATCCAGGTGGCCCCGCCTCATCCGAGACCTGTAGGTAAGTTGTGAATGAAAAGAACAATTTGGGACTCTGCTGTGAACAATCCATCACTTTGGTGCAGACGCCTTGTGTCCCTGAGGATTGTATGTAGTGTTTTCCCTTTTTTGTTACTGGATATTTGTGCTTCTACCGTAAAAGTAAGTAGTCTACATAGTGAAATGGTTTCTTCCATTAAGTCCTGTTATGAACGACACAGATCAAAGATTTGTGGCTGTGTTTCAGTTGTTAAAATAGTGTAGTGATGGGGGCGCTAGTGAGCAGCGCATGGAGTAGACTTGCTTCCAGAGGCTCCGCCATGCCAATCCTTATATTTCATATTGTTATAGTCTCACATCTCATTTCACCTGCCTCAGGAACTTCCCTGACACAGTGGGGTCCGGGTAGTTGACTTTTCGCGACGACATGCCTAATATTAAGAAGCCTAAAAAGACAGAGTCACTCCGATCAGCCTCAGCTAATGCTAATGCTAGCAACACTAGCGGTGGCTCTCCCTGTGGAGCACGTGGTCAAGCTACAGGTGGTGACGACGCTGATGATTTGCTGCTGATCTGGGAGAAGGTCTCCGACAAGATCCTCAAACACATTAATGACAGGTTTGATAAGCTGCAGCAGACTGAGCTAGAACAAGGAGGTAGACCACCGGAATTCATCAAGGCTCTCATACGGAAACTTCTTGGAGAGGACAACGTCCAGTCTGCGGTGATTATCGACCGGAGCCAAGCCCAGCACCATCATCACGCAGGTCCACTTTTATCAGGAGAAGAAGCTCTTAGAGGGTATCAGGTATGTAGGAAAAGCAGCTCGTTCTTGTCAAGGTTGACATTCAGGTGGTGTGTGGACATCCAATGAAAGATGTCAGTCACACAGGCTGTTGTTGTTGGGATCCATGGAACTCCAAAGAGTAACCCTTACTATTCCTGTAAAAACACCTATCCAAGACATACCTAAAGTAAATTGAAAGCTGTACTTTGGTCAGAATCACTGCTAGTGCTTAGAACTTTTGATAGCCATTGTAATACTTTGACTAACTATGTATGTAACTATGTTAAGTATTAAAATGGTTATCAAAAGTAATTAATAACTATCATAATAAAACAATGTGATTTATTGAAAAATAAGTCACCTATTGTGGGGCACCACTTGAAAACATCGAGAAAATATAGTACATAAGTATTAGAGCGCTTTTCACAGATAACTAATGTCAACCGTCAAAGATTGTTGGAAAAACAGCCTATGCTGAAACCGTACGACCTCAGACGAAAGCATCGAATGAAGCTGTTTATCCCGACGCCTTTTTATCTGATGTCTGAGACTGGACTCTGATGTACACCGTACAGTTGTGAGGACAAGGTTCTGACGCAGATCCTCTCCAAGTTACCCGGTAGGTTCCGTCTGCCAGGTAAGATGTGAGCAAAGAGAGTGCAGAGCCTGAGACACCCAGATCCTGGAGTGTCGAAATGAGGATCTGGTGGTTCACTGTGTCAAAGGCAGCAGAAAGGTCCGGAAGGATGGCGACGGAAGAGAGAGAGAGAGGTTGCTCTAGTGATGTGAAGCTGAAGCTTGAAGCCAGACTGGTGGGAATCATGAAGGTTTGTTCTGGTGGAGATAGGTAGAGAGTTGATTGAAGACGCAAACTTGAGTGTTTTGGAGAGAAATGGAAATAGAGAGACAATGTCTGTAGTTGTTTACTCCCCTCAGAAGTCCAATGCAAACAAACCCTTTGCTTGTAAGCAGTGGAGTGACAGAGGCATTTATACTGTAAACCAGCTAATCAATGAGAAAGGTATGTTGAGCTTTGAAGACCTGAGAGCTAGCTTTGAGGTCCCTAGGACATCCTTCTTCTTGTATCTGCGCTTAAGATCAGCCCTAAAAGGGTGTATGATGTTGCGAGCATAGTCTGTTCTATATGTTCAAAAATATAAAAAGTTGACCTAAAAAAAATAAGCAATGGTGGTTAACAGTGAAGACAACAACTCCCATGATCCTAACAACGTCACGCCGTAATCAAAAGTCTGTGTTTACATCCATGGTTTCGATTGGGACCCCTAGCTGCAGAAAATTACGTTTAGTACTAAATAGCAAATGTTATCCATGTATGCCAATAACATGCCAAACTCAGATGGTGAAGGTAACAAACATTATGGACTCTATTTTTGTGAACCCTCAAGTGCACCGTGTCCTGTGCCAAACACACTGAGTAATTAGGTGGCCAGGCTTGGATACGGGGTGGGATCAGAAAGAATACAATATCACACTTTGTAGGTGTGTTAGAGGCTGTGTCACCACTGGCAACCCCCTTAAAACAAAGGGCTCACCCATCACGGCACAGTTTGGGAATCCTCCGAGTTACACAAACGTATTGTGCATTTGTTTCAAATATGAACACAGCAGCTAAAACCTCTGCAAAGAGCAGATGGCTGCTTTGAATACATTTTTTCCAAAGATGTTGAATGTCATGTTTTCTCTGTGTATTATATTGAGAAATTTTATTTGACGTTACAATGATACATGGTACTAATCATTGGCAAGACCCAACCTGCACCAAAACAAACCTCCAACCCCTTTGCGTCCACTCACCTGTGCAGTGTGCTCCCTGCACTGGACACCAAAACACCACAGAGAAAGAATTCCTTCTGTCAGAGCGCTGCTTACACTGGTCCATGTCACCAAAATAAGACCCATAGTCTAGTTCCATCACTGAGATTGGATTTTACACAAGTGGCAGCTCTAAGTATGTTGTGTTTCCACCTGGCAGTAGAATGTGTCTCCAAAAGCGTCCTGAGTGATCACTTGTGATCGGATCTCACTTCCCCGCTCTATAGGCACATAAACACGTACATCATTTCTGTTTGCATATAGGCTGGTTGTGTGTGTTTTGTCAGTTGTTACTCTCACATAAATCAAGTAAAAAATGAAAAAGCGCTGCCCAGTCTGACTGTGTGCCGACATGAGGAGATCTACTGAAGGACAGAAAGAGGTTTTCAGCTTTCAGTATGTATGGATTCTCTATGGTTTGAAGTTAAGGCTTTATTTTACGTTTCCTGTTCGATAGGAGTCGCGTAACGTTACTGCTGATGAAGACCCAACATTTCCTGATTTTGCCGCGTCATTAGAAAACCATTTAAATAACTAAATAACGGGGGACTTTTATTATGAAGAACTTATAGGAATTTGAAGTGTTTCACAGCCGCCGACCACTCAGGCTTTCTCCAGAGCTACAGTGCTGTGTGGAGATCTGGCAATACCAGATTAATAAATAACGAGACAACGTAAGAGCAGGAAGTTGTGTTTTAATATCCTATATATTGGTAAATTCAGAGATGTTTTATGAAACCAAAAATAATGTTATTGTATAACAGCGGCAGCCTTTTCAAGGCAACAGCGCTGCAGAGAGCTCTGAGAACTGAGAACAGGCAGCACAGCAACAAAACCATCCAAAACACACTCTCAGTGGTTTCTGTCAGTGTATATATATATATATATATATATATATATATATATACATATATATATATATGGGTTTCTGTGACATGAGAAATTTTTGAATGAGTACGAGTACGCAGTTCCACTTACAGTAGAGTATGCTGTATTTAAGTCTTGTGCATCTTAGAATTGTGTTCATGGAAATTCATAGGCTACATTTGCAGTTTTATGCACAGATGTTTCCAATAATGCTACTTTTTTTCCCCCTCAGAACTGTAGGCATGATATTAGCAAATAAGTATTTTGACAAATTCATGTTGTTTCCTGTTCCAATCCCATTGAAACTGTTCCAAAGGACTGAATTTCTATCACAGTTGACCCTCAGAAGAGTTATTGACTCGGTCTGGACTGGATCTTAGAACGGCTCAGACTTGTCATGACGAGTTTCCCACTTTATGACCACTAATTATACGAGTAATATTTGGAACCTCTTAATAACAGGTATTTTCATATATAATATTTGCATTTGACACCAGAGGAGTGAGTTACATACTTCGATCACGTTATGACTGTTAAGACGCGTTTGAAAGCTCCAGAAAAAGCTCCTAAGATGACCAGAAGTTCAGA
Source organism: Gymnocephalus cernua (assembly GCA_023631565.1). NCBI lineage: Eukaryota > Metazoa > Chordata > Actinopteri > Perciformes > Percidae > Gymnocephalus > Gymnocephalus cernua. The sequence goes on from CM042437.1 coordinate 23,798,671, forward strand.
TGTCTCCGCCACCTCGGATGCTCGGTGGGTCTTTTGGCTTCACGTGTCATGTTTTTTTATTTGGTAGCTGAAAACACACGGAGGTCAGGAATCATGTATTACCAACTTTTCACGTCACTTTTCTGCCAAAAATGCACCATTCAAGCACAATCTGTCATAAATGACTGGTCTTCACAGAGCTGAATTTAATGTTGGTATGCGATCTTGTTGTTTATAACTCTACAGTTTGACCTATAAATGTGTTTTATCTATAAATATTTATGAGTGCATATAAAAAATTTAGTTGCAAGGAATTTTCAGTGAAAGCTTTAGATTTTAGAAAAAATATAAGCTGTTCAGAACAATAACTTGCATCTCATTTGAGGCTGAATGAGCACTCTGCCAACCCATAATCTCAACCAGCTTCTTCTGAGACACGAGACCTAGACTCAAGTCTTGAATAATACATCAAGATTTGTTCTTTTTACAGTGATGTTGCTTAGTCATGAATAGTTTTAAGTTATAAAAAACATCCTTCAGATGTGAAGTTTTTAGGGCCTTTAAAACTAACAGCTGGATTTTAGAAGTTGCCAAGACATTCTGAAAATAAAATTGCAACTCTTTCTGAAATAACAAAAAAAAGGCAGTTGAATACACCCAAATAATAAAATCCAAATACTTATATTTTACAACTATACTACTAGAATGCACTGACAATGACAGATGGATATCATGCATTTTTTTTTTTTCCCCCCATTTGACGAGACACTGACAAGTCATTATTGCAACAACTTGTTTTCCAGGCCGCCATCTTTGCTCAGCAGGTCCGTGTCAGCGTCTCTCCGGGACTTCCTGTCTCTTTCTGGCTGATGTCCTGTCAAATTGCAGAAAGAAGCATTCGCACAATCAATCCATACTTTCAAGCTCCATTTAATGTCCTAGGAAAAGGAGTATGTGACTGTTCTAAGGAGTGAGTAAAATAGAAAGTGCATTTTTTTTTTTTTGATCACTGAAGTTCAACATAATGAAAAAGATCAAAGCAATTTGTATGTCAGACGGAGCAGAGTTATTAATTTTGCAGAAATAGCAAAGAAATCAGTAAAGGTACTCTGTTGGAGTATTTGGTGGTATGGTGTAGATCAAAGGCACATCACAGCTTTGTATCTCACTGGGGATTGTTGCACACGCACAGAAAACACACATGCACAGGCCTTCAAAATACATTTCCCATGTGGCTCTGACACACAGTCTTATGATCTACAGGCATGTCAATGGAAAACGGTCATGGACAAGTTGTGAGAGGCAACACATGTTTATCCAGAGCGTGGTGCTTTTTAATTTGGAGCCTGTAAAAGGGATAACAGCATTTAAGAATGTCGATCTCAGCCTTTATTGGAGAGGATATGATCCCAGAGAAATGAAATGAAGCAATGGTTTTTATCTCCCAATCTGTTATGTGTTTTCTTTTTCTCTTGTTTTTTTTTTTTTTTAAATATTATCCTTAAAGAATGACCAATATCCTTGGTTACAACTGTTCTCACTCTACCAGTCCAAAAAAAAAAAAAAAAAAAAAAAATTGGAAATTAACATTCAGTAAACATTCTTCTCTAAAGGTAGTTTCCCTTATATATTCTGTAATTTTTTCTCTGCCATTATGTATACATAAACAAGTTTAATAACATACCAATCAGTGGTTATTTCACAATTGGAAAAAAGCACAAAATGTTTACACTCTTTTACAGGTAAATAAAAGTTTTTCCATAAGGGCGTAGCACACTTCATAGTTCGTCTCAGCGCGTTCTGGTTCCCACATCCCCGGCTATTAGATCTTTACATACAAATATTGACAAAGTGGTGGCTTGTGCTCAGAAGCCATCAAGTCCTTTCGAGAGTAATAATCATCATAAGGGAGGGAGGAGGTGCTGGGACTCATAGCTGGCCCTCGCTGCAGGGGCCATCCTGACTGCCCCCAGGCTTCTCTGCGTCCTGATTGGGCAGCTCTTTGAGGAGGAGGGAGAACTCGTCGCTGGCGGCCTCCAGGCCGTCGGGGCAGGGCAGCTTCAGAAGCTCCTCTCTGAGCTGGGCCGTGTGTCTCTGCAGGGACAAAACACACACACACATGCATTAGTAACAGTAGGAGCACTTTGCAGAGTGAAGTGAGACTTTAAAAGCAAGTGGGAATGCGGTCTAAGAACCCATAATAGCGAATACACTGAGCATATTAAAGACATTACCTTTAGTGCAGCAGCATGATGGGACATGGTGCGGCCCACCCTCTTGTCGCTGCTGTACTGCTGGATGTCTGCGATCCACTCCTCACACTGAGACATGATCTCAGTTCGCTTCAGGTAGAAATGTTTGTGGATCACCTGCAAACACACGTGGCACGACATGTTCAATCACAGCGCAACAGAACAGAGGCAGAGAGTTACATGGACAACGTCTCTACAGTCTTTGCAGCACTGTGTGACATTTACTCTTTAGCCTGTGATTTATATGTTATTTACTTACAGCTTATTTTATTCTCATTTAATTATTATCCAGTATAGGGAGGATTCTCAACATATATTTGACAAGATTGGATCAGATATTGATGTTCCTAGAGGATAAATCCTAAGGACTTTTCGACGTTGACATATTTTAGGTCCAGACTGAAATATCTCAACGGCTACTGGATGGATGGCCATGCCATTCAGGTTCCCCTCAGGGTGAACTGTAATAACTTTGGTGATCGCCTGACGTTTGCTCTGGCGCCATCATCAGATTAACAGTTCAAATGTTTCCATTTGGTTTGGTTTATGACTAAATACCTGCAGTACCAATAACACTGCCATCAGTGTCAGCTGTATTTTGTGTGTGCTGCTTATTAGCGAATGTTAGCACGCCAACATGCTAAACTACTGTAAGATGATGAACATGGCCAGCGTTATACCTGCCCCTTGCAGGGCTATAGACCCTTAAAGCTAACGTGACGGCCGACCTTCGGCAGAAAAGGGTCCAACTGCCTCCCCGGAGTTGGCCAAAAAAAAGTGCCCCGGAACACACCGAAGCGACGCCGACTGCCGACGGCGGCTGATTGGACGAACGCGTCACGTGGGTCTGGTTTCTCCGGAAATTCAAAGCCAGACTGTCACGGCGGATTGTTCAGAATACAATCTCATATTTTACTAAGATAGTTCACCGAAACGTGTTTCTGAAAAGATTGTAAGCGAGAAATAGGCCATGCAGTTGCTGAATCTGTTCATTTCAGATCGACAAAGGTCAGTTTAAAAGATTTTCGTCACATTTTGAGAGGCTGTTAGTCACGGTAATCCCGCTCGTCATTTTCGGGTTAGCACTCCACCAATCAGATTGGTCATCGAGTCCGACCGAGCAGGTCCGGTCAGCCAAAATGAAGGCCGACGGCATGGAACACACCCAACAGACTCAAGTCACCGACCTCGCCAGACTGTCCGGCGGCCGATTATCGGGTTGGTGTGTCAGGGCCATTAAAGGCAACACACATGCATATGATATGACAAGCAGCAGTAGGTCTGTACGCCTGGACACACGGCAGCTCATCTGGCTGCACCAGAGTCCCATTTCCCAGTAGCAACTCTTCAGAAAGGAGCCATTTTGGGATTGGCATTTTGTTTCTAACTGTATGAGGGATGTCACATGATGCAGTCCTGTTCCCTCCACAGGATGCACTTTCACCAACCTACAGTATTATTTGCTGTATGAAAAGCAACCATGTTATTAGTTTTAAAATTCTCAAATTTTGGCAGATAATCAGACAAGGCAGATTTTTGTCGTCATCCGAGAGGTGGGCTCATGACTTACTCAGCGTCTCTGATGCTTCTGATCTACACAGCATGGAGATCATCTCTCCATTTATTTACTATCAGGTGGGCTAAAGTCACTCTCTGACATCAAATGTACCCACTCTGCCCCCCCCCGCCCCCCCGGTAAAGAGAGCAAAAAAGGATTTGGGGACAGCTTTAATCTTTCTCGTCCTTCTGCATCTCCCATTGCTCTCTTCATCTTCATTCCATCTCTTTATCTGTCTATTGTTGCCCCCCCCCCACACACTCCATCTGCTCCTTCCCTTACATGCAGTTAGGTGTGTGCTGATCCCCAGCTGAGAGGGGACGTGTCAGGGTCACACGTGTGTGGTAAACATGGTTAGATCAGCCAAGCTACAGGAATGGAGACACTGAGTCCGCATAGAAGCCATGGTGAGGAACATAAAGACAGAAGCAGATGCCTGACCTTATGAGTGGACGTATTCAGGCATGTGGTCTAAATGGGGCGTTTCCCCCCCCGGGGCTCCACGTGGCGAGGGCCAGCAGACGTTTAACTGTTGGTATTTGGACATGGCCATCGATCACAGCGTGAAAAGAAAGCTCTATATGCAAACCATCTCTGATCATGAAGCAAACGTTGGAGGTTGACAAATGACCTTTCAGGAAACACACACGCACACACGGAGAAATGTACACACAAGTACATTCAGCTCACATGTGCAGTCAGAGAAGGTTCTCTGATGGAGATAAAGCCAGTGACCTTTGAGGTAATGCTGTCCACTCATTATTCCACAGGGCAACTGAGGGAGGAGCAGCAGCAGCAGCCGGCGAATAGATGCGTGGAAACGCTCAACACATGAAGGGTCAAGGGCCATACTCAATCATACAGCCATGAAATAGTTCCTTAATCTTAGTTTTCTGTAGTCCATGCCCTGCCGACACTGACTACAGCCCTGACCCACGCCCATACTGGAGCAGAAATATTTCTAACTCTGACGTCCACAGCACAAGCTCCCACCATCCCAAGCTACATCAGCAAAGTAAAACAGCTTCATAGCATACATGTAAACATGGCCAAACTGCCATGTACTTGATACAATATTAGATTATCTCACTGAAACAGAGACCTGCATAAAATATCACTTCAAATACCAGAACGTCAATGACGGGGCCCGACCATTAATTAGGTATTATTTCTATGCATTTATGCCTCCGAGCACTAGATGGAGTCCTGGGTTTTGCCAGGCTACGGGTAAAATAATCATGCTTACAGTAATTAGGGATTTTTATTTATTTCAATTACGGCTGCTGGAAAGCCGTTCTAGAGCACTAGTCAGCACCATGACATCAGCTGTGCTGCCAGCACCCAGTACCAGCAATACTACTGATGAACTGCTGATTAACTACTGATGAACGGAGTATGCAGTAGGTACTACACACTGGGTCCGCTGGTAGCATATAGTAGGCGGTTCCAAAATACAGCCAAAGTGTTTCTGCACACATTTCCTGTTCTGTGCAGCAGTGGAAAGTTCATGGAGTGCGGCCCTAGCCCAGCTCTCAATCCATATGAGCATGGCCTCCAGACATCAGCCCCCGCCCCCCGTTTTCTTACAACTATGATTCAGGTGGTCTGGTCTATGACATTGACCCTGACCCTATATATTAATTTGTGCATAGGCTATTGAGCAGAAGGTTAAAGGAAATCTTTCCATCCCAAAATGGAAAAATAAGTAAATGGATTTTGGTTTTGTCACAGGGGAAGAGAATCATAAGGCATCAAAATGTCTCTGGCTTGAGGCAGCTACAGCCCTGGATGTTTGGAGTTGCTAAGGCAACAAGTGACAGCTGCCGCTAGCATAGCTTTAGCTCAATGGTCCGACCAATAACGCTTTGTGGATTTTTAACATTCGAAGGCCGACTTGATTTACAACTGCAGGTGGGGCGTCCTCTGTTAGGAATCAACAGGACCACAGGAGAGCGACTGTTCTGTGACACTACAGGGTGCACGTGGCCGTTGGAAGCGTGTTTGATGGATGAAAGTGTAACCATGCTTTGACCCATCTCGTTCAAAAAAAGGCTCTAATGCTTTACTTTCTGGAGGACAGCCTCAGAAGACCTAAATGGACAGTAGTAGGGAACTGTACATATAATGATGTCTGGGTTTCTCAAACAGAAACAACACTGTGAGCCAAAGAATGGAGACCTGCAGACGTGGTACATATCCACACTCGACCATCCAGACGGGTCATTGAGAGGATGCCTCAAAAAACTGCCACATTTTTGTTTTGCTCAAGACGCTGCCTCATGAGGAGTGACAGGATGTGCTTAGGCACTCGAGACACATCACCGTAACCCTTCAGCGGGGGACCACCGTGTCAGCAGACAATGCTGCATCTTCAGCATACAGTGGAACAGTCTACTGTCCGACTGTATGCGTGAACTGTTTGAGAGGTTTTAGTGCTCTGGGAAACGCCGCTGTGGGAGGACACGAGAGCCAAAAGCCACTTGACTTCATATAGTTTCTGGTGAATTACTGACATTTATTTATTTTCAACTGGATATATTCTTGCATAATGTAAGCTATTTGCAGCCTGTTGTGACCTCTGCGTCCCCACTCTTATTGTTTCAAAAAGCAAATAGATCTGGTGTTGTGCTAAAGAGAAACCTAGAAGACCATTTTTCTACCGGCTCTGCTCACTGCAGCGTGGGCAGTACAGCTTTCAAACTTGGCCACAAATTACGTCTATTTTTTTTTCCCCTCACAATTTGAATATACATTCAAATTTAGAATATTCCTCGACAGCCCTAGAGTACATGCAGACGAAAGGAACATTTTGCATATAGATGTCAAGCAAAAGCATTTGAGAAAACGTAGGAATGAAAAGAGAGCCACAACCTTGATTTGTATTAAATGGAAGAATTAAAGGTTGGCAACAACTTGGCTGCTTGTCTTACTCTCTTAGTCGAAGTTTGTCTCAGCTGAGGACCCAAAGGTGCTAAAAGGCCAGGGGTGAGAAAAGCACATGGGAGTATCTCACCAAGCTTAATTGAATTTCTGTGTGCGTACGCGTGAGATTGCTCAGCCGGGTGGCTTTGCCATGTCCTACTACGTCCCCTCAATATCTCTCGGTCCAACGGTCCATTTCACAGGCTGGCTGGGTGATGTCATGGATCACTCTTTTTCTTGAATCCCAGCATGGCCTGCTGTGCCAGACAGACTTATAATATTTCACCTTTAAATCCCACAGAAATACAAGCATTACTGGCTGTGGATAGATGGAAGAGAATAATGTACCTCGTACAAATACTCCAAATCAGAACAATTTACTCCAAATGTGATAAATCCAACAGAGTGAACATGTCTGCTTTTATTTTAGAAATTAAAACATCTAGCATACTACAGCATGCTTTAAGAATGCAAAGCAGTAATGACAATCACGTGGGATTTATAGCAAATGGAATGAAACATGATCACTTAGCCTTTTCATTTAATTCAGACAGAATAGGGCCCAGTGAGATGTGAGTGGGTTCTCATAGCTATGGTTGTACTTGCTGTAATCTATGTAGCCCAGTTAGGGTTGAATGATTGTTTGTCATGAAGAGTTTGCCCGCTCTAAAAACAACCGACTCCAGCTTAGCTGTAGCTAATTAACATGAATTCAGTAAGATGGCCAAACTACAAAATAAAACTCTTGGCTGTTGTCTGGTCATTTCTTCTGCATGCCCATGACTGTGATATTAACTCAAAACAAGAAATGCCAAGTTGTACCATTTTGTGTAAAGACTGTGTGGATTTGTAGCTCAAAAAGACCAACAGAGTGGTGGGTCTCTCTACGAGACGCTGGCCTGCTCTCCATTCCCCACACCAGACTCTGTGCCTTCGGAGACAGAGCCCCATCCCTCTGGAACACCCTCCCTGCAGGTACATCCCTGGACATGCTTAAGAAACTTATTATTATTATTATTATTATTATTATTATTATTATTATTATTATTATTATTATTATTACTACATTACTGATCTAACTGGTTGTATCACAAGTTAGCTAGCTGTAACAGTCAGAAGAAAATCAATTACTTATTACACAGCTTGGTTGAATACTTCATTCTGATTGGTCAATTACGTCTGCTGTTTCTGTGAAAGATGCCATTGCCAAGTATAACAGACCGTTGCCATGGACAGAGTTTTGACCAGAGACTCTGGCAGACCATTTTTTAAATCAATAAAATCGTTTGTAAATCAATATTTGTGCTCGTACAGTGCTCATAGCGCTGATCAACAGGTCAGAAACAGAGAGAGAGCGGGGAGCAAACGGAGGTCGCTAACAGCTACAGTGCTAACAGAGCATTGGTTAGCTCCACGGTTAGCTCACTTATCGGGGTGACCTGGCTTCCACCGGAGAGCCGTGCTCAGCAGCAGTAATGTTAACCGCCCCGACCGGGACGCGGAGCGTCATCAGCGCGTTACCTCTGTATGAGTAGCTGTGTAATAAGCCGTGTAATAAGCAGGATAATGTAGAGCGAGCTGGTCATTATTGCAAATTGTACCCCTTCAGGCTGATTCCAGACCCCTCCGCTGTAAACCCAAATACAAAAACCTATGCATGACATCACACCATTTCCATGTTTTTCTACAGTCAATGTTTTTCTCATGTAATCCTGTCAAGATGAAGGGATCCCTTTTCTTTCTCTCCCTCTGTTCACCCACTCCCCCTCGCTCCTCTTCCTGTGTTCCTCTTTCTTGACATTTCTGAATGAAGCTGCTCTGGATGAGCGGGTTGAAAGATTGGTATCATCCCCGGCACTATCCATCTCACCATAGACCAAGGATCACATTAATCAAAAGACTGTAAGAGAGAGAGTAGGCCAACCTCCAGACGATGTCATCTACCAAGGAATTAATGAGAGAGGAATTCATTATCAGACAGTGTGCCTGAGCAGCCCTCAGGGAGGAGAGGTTGCTTTTCATTCCTTTTTGGTTTCTGGACTGAAACTGTTGGGAAAATGTCAAAAATGGCAGAGGTACGTATGCAGCTGATATATTATTGGAATGACTCTGTATCACATTCAACTCTGTATTTGAGTGGAAGTGGAAGTAAAAAGAAACATCTTGAAAAAAAAAAAACTATATATCAATATCACTAATATATATATATATATATATATATATATATATATATATATATATATATATATATATATATATATATATATATATATATATTGTATACTGCCACTGCAAAGACCCAAAAGCAGTGAACTGAACAGAACTAGGGTTCATGTACTAGCTTGTAGTGAAGATAGAGGTTCAGACTTTAGGTATGCAACTCAGCACGTAATCCTGTCCAACAGGAGCAATATGTAATACAACCCCAAATCAGAAAAAGTTGGGACAGTATGGAAAACACAAATAAAAAAATAAAGTAGTGATTTCTAAATGTACTTTGACTTGTATTTCATTGCAGACAATACAACAGCACATAATTTAATGTGTTCATGATTTTTATTGTTTTTGTTTCAAAAAAACAAAATTCCTATTTTGGTTGGAACAGTAAAGCATTTACCACTTTGTAATGTTGCCATTCCTTTTCACAACACTTAAAAGATGTTTAGGGACTGAAGACACCAAGTGATGAAGTGTTTCAGGTGTAATTTTGTCCCATTCTTGCTGCAAACAAGTCTTAAGGTGGGCAACAGTACGGGGTCTTCGTTGTCACATTTTGCGCTTCAAAATGCGCCACACATTCTCTATTGGAGACAGGTTGGGACTGCAGGCAGGCCAGTCAAGTACCCGTATCCTCTTCCTCCGCAGCCAGGACTTTGTAATGTGTGTAGAATGTGGTTTTGCATTATCTTGTTGAAATATGCATGGACGTCCCGGGAAAAGATGTCTTCTTGAAGGCAGCATGTTGTGCTCCAAAATCTCTATGTACTTTTCAACATTAATGGTGCCATCACAGAAGTGCAAGTTACCTTTGCCAAGGGCACTGAAACAACCCCATACCATGACAGACCCTGGCTTTTGGACTTGTTGCTGGTAACAGTCTGGATGATCCTTTTCTTCTTTGGTCGGGAGCACACAGTGTCCATTTCTCCCAAAAAATACCTGAAATACTGATTCATCTGACCACTGTGTGATGGTCCATCCCAGATGCCTCCGAGCCCAGAGAAGTCGACGGCGCTTCTGGACACTGTTAACATAGGGCTTCCTTTTGGCACAGTACAGTTTAAACTGGCATTTGTGGCTGTAACTACGTATTGTGGTACTTGACAAAGGTTTGCCAAAGTAGTCCTGAGCCCCTGTGGTGATATCGCTTATAGATGAATGACGATTCTTGATGCAGTGCCGCCTGAGGGATCGGAGATCACGGTTGTTCAGCTTAGGCTTGCGCCCTTGTCCTTTACGCACTGAAATTCCTCCTCATTCCTTGAATCTTTTAATTATGTTATGCACTGTTGAAGGTGAAATAAGCAAATGTCTTTCCTATCTTTCTTTGAGGAACATTGTTTTTAAACATTTCGATAATTTTCTCAAGTATTTGTTGGCAAACTGGTGATCCTCGGCCCATCTTTGCTCCTGAAGGACTAGACCTTTCTTGGATGCTGCTTTTGTACCAAATCATAATTACAATCACCTGCTGACATCAACTGTTTCAAATCACATCATTATTTAACCAATTTACCTGATTACTAGCCCTAAATTGCTCCTGTCCCAACCTTTTTTGGAATGTGCTGCAGGTCTGAATGACAGGAAAGGATCTATATTTACAAATGAAATTAAGTTGACCAGACAAAACATGAAATATTTTGTGTTCACATTGTCTGCAATGAAATACAAGTCAAAGTACATTTAGAAATCACTACTTTCCTTTTTTGTTTGTGTTTTCCATACTGTCCCAACCTTTTCTGATTTGGGGTTGTATATTTACTAGATTTAATCAATAAATGACCATAGTGTGTCACCAGATATTAAGCATGCTAAGTTGAAATACCATCTTCTCTGATAACAATGCTAAAGCCAGTATTTTCTTCTTGGAAATTTCCATTGTGGTCCCAAATGTCTGTTCTGGTTTTGGCCTGTGTGTTTTTGCCCATTTTGACACCGGGGTTGCCAGACATGAAAACGTAAACCCACCAAACCAACGTGCTGCAGCCATGGTAACGGCAACCACACCAACTGGATGAACAGAGATAGACTCATTCTACCCAACCTAAAAAAAACTCTGCAACTTTCTAAACAGTTGCATAACCAGAGGCGTGGTAAAACCCTGGTAAATATTGGAGATGCATTTAAAAGATGGAGACAGCTTAGAGCCCAAAAGGACGCAGAGTTGGCCAATTTCCTCCTGAACAGGTAAGCATTGAGCTTTACGCTAATTTATCACGGCTACCGTTGCTAGTAGGGACGGGCATTTTCAACACTCAGGTACTCACATTTAATTATATAGAGTACTCAAGTTAGTTACTCCCAAAACCGGTGAAGTGATCCCGCCTGGTGCAGGGTAACGCTACCTTGCTAACACGTGCTAACTGTTACCGGGCAAGCGGGCCACGGCTGGTTACAACCACCTTGACAGATCTATGACAGAAACCTTCCTCACAATGGAAACATGCTATTTTACTTTGGCAAAACGACCGTGTTGCCTGTGAATTTTGATATCTATCAAACTATCAAATAAACACTTCAGAATACATACACATGTGTATCTCATTAGAAGTTCACTCAGTGACCCAAGCTTATTTTTATAACAAGAGACAGCCTCCGACACAACACCAGTACTAGGTTTTGTCCTCCAAAGTAAAAATTATTTTTTATCTACACTGATCTCATACATACCTCTCCAATTGGCAGTAATCTGTTGTGGTGATGGATAACTCTAATTCCTGCGAACTATCCCTTTAAAACCTGCAGGTTTTGTCAATTATTGTGCCTGTACTGCTTAGTGAATGTGCCTGAATAGGTTTTTCATGTGCAACACTTAAGTTGGCATCTGAAAGGTCTGAATGAGTATCAAAGCATCCTGTTAAACACAAGAAAACAGTGTGCACTAATAGTGCTTCCTACCTCTTTGAAGCATGGCGAGGGGTTGCGCATCTGCTCCAGCATGGCCCATTTGACGGTGGCCTGCCGGATGTTGCCATCATATTCCCGTGAGCTCTGGGTACCACTGGGAGTCCCGCGGGAGCGTTCATACCCTGGCTCATTGAAGTAGGGCTCAGCCACCAGAATGAGGGACTGCACCGACACTAGCACCTACAGCAGATTGAAATAATTAAAAGGAGGCAGGGAGAAATGGAATTATGTGATAAAGAGATTCAGCATTGCCACCGGGGTCCAACTAGACAATTCCATTGTGAACTCTACGCACTTAAATAATATAAAGTAGCTCGGTCTGGTTTCCAGAAGAGCTTGGATGAAAACCACATTCTAAAACACTTAATACACTCCTGAACAAAATCTTAAGACCGGGGGAAGCATTGCAAGTTTTACGCATTTCGCACTAGTGGATCATAACCGGTTTGTAAGTGCTGCTTCAAATTGGCAAAAGAAGAAACAGGAGCAAGAGACAAAAAATAGAGAGTAGACAATTTATTGAAAACTGCATTTAAACTCAAACAGGCTGTTCATCAGCTGATCAAAAGTTTAAGACCATAGCCCAAAAATAAACCCACAACAGAACTAAAAGTGTCAAAAAAGGACTCAGTAGTGAGTAGCCCCACCGTTCTTGTTGATCACTTCAAACACTCGTTTCGGCATGCTTGATGCGACTGTTTCCAGGAGGCTGGTGGGAACGTTGATCCATGTGGTGAAGATGGCTTCACGAAGGGCATCCACGGTCTGGAACTGACGTCCGTTTTTGTAAACTTCCCTTGCCATCCATCCCCAAATGTTCTCAATGGGATTTAGATCAGGGGAACACGCAGGATGGTCCAAAAGAGCAACGTTATTCTCCTGGAAGAAGTCCTTCGTCAGGCGGGCGTTGTGAATTGCAGCGTTGTCCTGTTGAAAGACCCAGTCATTACCGCACAGACGGGGGCCCTCAGTCAAGAGGGATGCCCGCTGCAACAGATCCACATAGCCAGTCGCCGTTTGATGCCCCTGCACAACCTGAAGCTCCATTTTCCCATTGAAGGAAAAAGCAACCCAGATCATGATGGAGCCTCCTCCACTGTGCCGCGTAGAAAACATCTCCGGTGGGATCTCCTGGTCATGCCAGTAACGTTGGAAGCCATCAGGACCGTCCAGGTTAAATTTTTTCTCGTCAGAGAATAAAACTTTCTTCCACCTTTCAATGTCCCATGTTTGGTGCTCCCTTGCAAATTCCAAACGGGCAAGTTTGTGGCGTGGGAGGAGACGTGGCCTTTGAAGACGTTTTTTGTTGTTGAAGCCCTTCTCTCGCAGATGACGTCTTATGGTTATCGGGCTGCACTCAGCATCAGTAAGGGCCTTAATTTGGGTCGAGGATCGACCTGTGTCTTCACGGACAACCCGTCGGATCCTGCGGCTCAGTGCAGGTGAATTTTTTTTGGGTCTACCACTTGACTTTTTTGTCCCATAACTCTCAGGATCTTTTAAGAAATGTAAAATGACTGTCTTACTGCGTCCAACCTCGGCAGCGATGGCACGTTGCGAGAGGCCTTGCTTGTGCAGCTCAACAATCCTGCCACGTTCAAAGAGAGAAAGCCTTTTTGCCTTTGCCATCAGGAGATCATGACAGTATGACTGCTTGAAGAACAATGACATGAAAGCCATATTTTTGTGTAGATTTTACCTTTTTATGGCTATGGTCTTAAACTTTTGATCAGCTGATGAACAGCCTGTTTGAGTTTAAATGCAGTTTTCAATAAATTGTCTACTCTCTATTTTTTGTCTCTTGCTCCTGTTTCTTCTTTTGGCAATTTGAAGCAGCACTTACAAACCGGTTATGATCCACTAGTGCGAAATGCGTAACACTTGCAATGCTTCCCCCGGTCTTAAGATTTTGTTCAGGAGTGTATGTCCAGCTAGCTGGATATAATCCGGATGTTTTGGTAAATTATGCTGACATGCTCTCAGTGTCCTTAACATCCAAAGCCTGTTAAATAATCTTGGCAGTGGTGGACACTGAGAACAGAGTCTGACAAAAGCTAGAAATATTTTGGACCCATAAAGATACATACTTCAATTTCTCTGTATTAACAGTTTGATTCATTTCCTTGGTCTGTCTCAAGGAGACTAAGGACATCCTCCTGCATCGTTTTGTGCATACCAAGCCACTACATTACCAACAATGACAATCTTGGGCTTGGAGGCCTGCCTGCTGGCCCCAGCCACACTGGAGCTGGATGATGTGCACTTGAAAATGCTCCATCAAGTGGATACCAATGACCTTCGATTGTTGCCATCTGTCTTAAACTGAGTTGCCAGATTTCAGAGCATATATATATATATATGCATATATATATATATATCCACCCTGGTTGATGACCGCTTGATCCCAGCCTACTCCCCTGTCTCTTATTCACCAACCCCCTTATTTACCATTATTGATCCACAGCACGCAAGCTGGAATGATAATCAATGGAGACATCTCTATGCACTCTCCAATCCTGCACATGAGGGATTCATAAAAATAGGAGGAGAGTACCATTTTCAAGGGCTCCGGCTCGCTTGAATATACCAAATAATGCAGTGGGTGTGTGTCATCTTGTTGTGTTCGAGAGCTGGTGTGTTTATCCATACACATTATAGGTCCAAACCCTCAAGCCTTTAGATAGTGAAAACACAGATAAACTACTCCCTTTACAAGGAACTTGGTAAGTAAACATATTCCCTTACCATAAATAACATTAGAAACAAATTAACTTCCTATTGAAAACTAGCTCTACTACAACTCAGCTTATACACAGCAAACTGCAGGACGACGGAGCAGGAATATTGGCTTGTTGTGTCACACCACAAACATCTGTAAAGACTAGTCCAACCAGACTACCTGACAGCAAGTGCACAATGACAAAAATGAGCTTTTTCAGACGTGGGCATAAGCCCTTTCTTTTACTAAGCCAGTCTTAAAATGTCCTCTTTCAATTATAGCTTGACAGTTTAGTAGTGATGCCCAAAAGAAAGCCTCAGGAAGCTTTGTGAACCATATCCTTCAGATACCCACTAGACAGCGCTCTCTGTTCAACAAAAGGTTGAAAGCACACTGAATTGCCATTCCTTGAGCCTTTTTCTTTAAACCAAGAGCGCCAACCAGTGGGGCCAGAAAAATAAAGAAAACGCTTTACAAAGCACTTGTGCATCACTATAGTTTTTAACATACAATGGATCTAAGTGAGGCATCTTTTTTACTGTGTATCCTACAAAAGGTTTAAAAAGGTTTGTGGCTTGTCTTCAAAATGCACACTCTAAAGAAAAGGAATTAAAAGAAAAGCGAAATTAAGATTACAGAAATGTTATCAGGGACAAGACTACAAATTGCGAATTTTCAGAGAAAAAAAACAAACATGAAAACTGTCTACTAAATGAAGGCTAAAGACAGATGGCCTCTGGTCTATAGATGCAATTGATGCCATCTGATTCTGAACTCAAGATGAGTGATGTGTGTAAGCAGGCATATCTTCGAGGTTCAAATGATGCTGGTTTGATTAACACCCACACACTGTCACCAAAGCAAAGCAATAACTTGGCTTTAAAAGGGATCCTATATGTCAGCTGTTGAAACACCAAGCCTATTAATACAGAGCCCCTGGCGGTGTAATGACAGGGCAGAGATAAACTATAGCCTGTGACACAAAGATTCAGACAACAGCACTGTTGATCCATTCAGACAGATGACTCTGTCATGACGGATCTTCACCTCACCTGTAAAAAGCTTGAGGTCTGTGGGTTCCATTTCTCCTCTGGTCTCCCATGCCATGTGTTGAGGATACTTAAACATACCTGATTAACACAGGGGGAAAAAAACATTTGATGACAAAGTTGATTTGAGTTAAAGGAACAATATGTAATATATTTACTGTATTAAATCAATAAATGACCATAGTATGTCACCAGATATTAAGCACGTTGAAAAGTTGAAATACTATCTTCTCTGATAACAATGCTAAAGCCAGTATTTTCTCCCAAATGTCTGTTCTGGTTTTGGCCTGTGTGTTTTTGCCCATTTTGACACCGGGGTTGCCAAACATGAAACGCAAACACACAAAAAACAACATGCTGCAGCCATGGTAACGGCAACCACACCAACTGGATGAACAGAGATAGACTCATTCTACCCAACCTAAAAAAAACAGTTGTTCTAAACAGTCGCATGACCAGAGACGTGGTAAAACCCCGGTAAATATTGGAGATGCATTTAAAAGAGTTGGCTAATGTCCTAAACTTTGAGTCTGGGGAGGAGGGGCCCAGGGAGACAACTCTACAGTATTTTGAATTTGAACTGCAGTAACCATTTTAAACGCCAGCTGTCAGTATTACATATTGTTCCTTTAATGGTTTTCTTTTTTTAAAGTTCATCAACGCGTATCTAAAAAATGAGGCTTGGGGAATGGCTCTATCCATTGTTGGATTGGACTTGATTATGAAGAATGAAGAGCAAGATTTGGAATTAAGCAATTTCTTTTTGTTCCTATTTAACTTCAATTAATACTCCTTTATTTGCTAATGCGAACTGTTCTCATCTTTGATTTTCCTGTTTAACAGTTTGCAGCTCCTATAAATCACTGAACACAGGACCTCCAGTTGAATTTTAACACCCCTCTGCAACAAGCTTCTTATGATGTATCTACCTTCTCTTTCCTCCATTTAACAGTCCATCCATCCCTTATCAGTGTGCTGAATGACTGCTTGCTTCCCCCTAGCTGTACCCCAGCCCCAAGTATTTATTATAGCAGCTGTCTGGGGCCATTATTGAAATACATGTGGCCTGTCGGCGGCTGCTGCCTAATGAGGTGCCACAGACTGGGTGAGCTTAGGCACCTTGACCCCAACTCCTTAATGGATGAAAGCCAGTACCACAGAGGAAGAACTTTACATATTCTATCTAACATGTCTGGAGAAAGCCTCAAGGGATGCCCACTTCCAAAAGTCAAGTTTAATTAAAAACTGGATATGAAACTGGACTGGACAGGAAAGGTCTTCAGATACACTCCGTCAGTTTGACACTTCAACGCCATATTGGGTTCTTGATAGACATCGACCCTCTCAACCTGAGGCAGTTTTTTGTATTTCCAAGTCTTAGCTATGCATGTAGGCTAGTCAGAAGTGCCATCATTTGGAATTCTGCTATGCATTTACCAAGATGGGTTTTATGATACAATCAGAAATTGGTCGTATTTTGTGTCTGCTATTTCCACAGTGTAGCGTAATTGAATACATTTTATACAACCCCAAATCAGAAAAAGTTGGGACAGTATGTAAAAAAACAAAAAAAAAAAGAAAGTAGTGATTTCTAAATGTACTTTGAGTTGTATTTCATTGCAGACAATACAACAGCACATAATTTAATGTGTTCCTCATGATTTTTAAAATTCCTATTTTGGTTCTTGCAACACATTTCAAAAAAAGTTGGAACAGTAAAGCATTTACCACTTTGTAATGTTGCCATTCCTTTTCACAATACTTAAAAGACGTTTAGGGACTGAAGACACCAAGTGATGAAGTGTTTCAGGTGTAATTTTGTCCCATTCTTGCTGCAAACAAGTCTTAAGGTGGGCAACAGTACGGGGTCTTCGTTGTCGCATTTTGCGCTTCAAAATGCACCACACATTCTCTATTGGAGACAGGTCGGGACTGCAGGCAGGCCAGTCAAGTACCCGTATCCTCTTCCTCCGCAGCCAGGACTTTGTAATGTGTGTAGAATGTGGTTTTGCATTATCTTGTTGAAATATGCACGGACGTCCCTGGAAAAGATGTCTTCTTGAAGGCAGCATATTGTACTCCAAAACCTCTATGTACTTTTCAGCATTAATGGTGCCATCACAGAAGTGCAAGTTACCTTTGCCAAGGGCACTGACACAACCCCATACCATGACAGACCCTGGCTTTTGGACTTGTTGCTGGTAACAGTCTGGATGATCCTTTTCTTCTTTGGTCCGGAGCACACGGCGTCCATTTCTCCCAAAAAATACCTGAAATACTGATTCATCTGACCACAGTACACGTTTCCACTGTGTGATGGTCCATCCCAGATGCCTCCGAGCCCAGAGAAGTCAACGGCACTTCTGGACACTGTTAACATAGGGCTTCCTTTTGGCACAGTACAGTTTTAACTGGCATTTGTGGCTGTAACTACGTATTGTGGTACATGACAAAGGTTTGCCAAAGTAGTCCTGAGCCCATGTGGTGATATCACTTATAGATGAATGACGATTCTTGATGCAGTGCCGCCTGAGGGATCGGAGATCACGGTTGTTCAGCTTAGGCTTGCGCCCTTGCCCTTTACGCACTGAAATTCCTCCTCATTCCTTGAATCTTTTAATTATGTTATGCACTGCTGAAGGTGAAATAAGCAAATGTCTTCCTATCTTTCTTTGAGGAACACAGTTTTTAAAATATTTCAATAATATTCTCACATATTTGTTGGCAAACTGGCGATCCTCGGCCCAGCTTTGCTCCTAAAGGACTAGACCTTTCTTGGATGCTGCTTTTGTACCAAATCATAATTACAATCACCTGTTGACATCACCTGTTTCAAATCACATCATTATTTAACCAATTTACCTGATTACTAGCCCTAAATTGCTCCTATCCCAACCTTTTTTGGAATGTGTTGCAGGTCTGAATGACAGGAAAGGATGTATATTTACAAATGAAATGAAGTTGACCAGACAAAACATGAAATATTTTGTGTTCACATTGTCTGCAATGAAATACAAGTCAAAGTGCATTTAGAAATCACTACTTTCTTTTTTTATTTGTGTTTTTCATACTGTCCCAACTTTTTCTGATTTGGGGTTGTATTTAAGGTTTTGTAGAGTGCCTGTACTGTACTTTTGGCATTAAACTGGTTATTCCTCATCAGGAATGGTTCTACACGCTTGGCACACAGGATAAGTTTCTGTTGGTTGCACTCTGCAACCTCACTGCTAGATGCCTATAAACCCTACACACCGAACCTTTAAATAGCCCGTCAAACAGGGAAAAATATGGCCAATTCATTCAGTTCTCTTCCAACTTACTTTGCCATCATTGTAGAGGTTAGGGTTAAAGCGCACACTGTGTCCACCGGTGGTCTCCAGGTTGACCAGCGGAGGGGAGTTGGGATAGTCTTGAGGAAAATACACATCAAACTCAAAGCAGCCGTTGGCATATGGTGTGTCGGCTGGGCCTGTTATGAGAACCTGAAACACAAAGAGGGGAGAGGCTTTGATAAAAAAAAAAAAACGGAACGAGAAAGGGTTATTAATCACACACACTGAAAGAGGGTTAATTAAAGGTGGACGCACTGATAACAGTAAATATGGATTAAACAAAGGGCCAACAGCAAAATATCATGGTAAAATGGTGTTGACCCTTCCAGCTTTTCCACAGCCACAACAATGTAATTAACAACAAGGCTAAAGGGTGAAATTAGCAGAGAGAAAGAAACCAGTTATGTCTACAGTACTCATGGCATTTATAGCAAAAAATGAATTAATTTCCTGAATAAATGAAATTTGCTCATTAATCAAACACAAGCAATTATTCTATTCAGTTATAAGGGACCTGAATATATACTTAAATACAAACAAATAATTGGGCCCCTGGTTAGCTCACCTGGTAGAGCGGGCGCCCATATATAGAGGTTTTCCCCTCGACCCAGCGGCCGCAAGTTCGACTCCGACCTGCGGCCCTTTGCTGCATGTCACTGTATGTGGGCATGTATGTGAATAAACCCTGAAAACTGAAAACCCTGAAACTGATCTATTAATAATCTGGCAAAGGAACTCTGGAAAGCTGTCACGGCAGGAATTATTTTATCTTGGTCATGACAACCAAGAGGCAAACAAAAGTAGAAATACGACATTATCTTCGAGGAATGTGCTTGCATAGATTAGATTGGCTACTGCAGTGCCTTGCCAGACGACTTGGCATCATGGTCCCGTAAAAGATAAACCAGGTTACATTTTTTTGCTGGACAACACTGCACTTTTTGCCAGTACTCCCTGCATTGGCACCCCCTAGGGCTGGGCGATAAAACGATAACGATATGTATCGCGATAGACATGTAATCAATATCAATAAAAAATGCGCTCGATAAAAGTTTGATAATTTTTTTTTTTTTTTTTTTCTTCGTCGGAAGAAACCAGAGGTTTTAAAGCAAGTTTGGTTGCATGAACAAAGGCACTCGCTCTCTGGTAGCCTAGCAACGTAGGGAGTGACACGCTAATCATTTAACAGTATTGTGTTTGGTTGCGCCATATCGTTGTCTCGTGTTGGATTCTTCAATAACAGAACCGCCGTGGAGTGATAAGTGGAAAATGCGTGAAGCAGCGAGCGCGGAAGTTCTTGATGAAACGGGAAACGTCAGCTCGCCAATATGGCAGTTTTTTGGATTTTATAAGTCTGACCGTAGTCAGACCAATGTCGTCTGCAAATTATGCAAGACCATCGTCCGCACCGCAAACCTGTTTTACCACTTTAGCCGCGCTCACCGTTTGGAGCACAGCCGTATTCGCCAGCAACGTCCAACAACATCTGCAGCTGGAACCCCGCACAAGCAGCAGAGCACCACGGAGAGGTACTCTCAGTGCCTTATGACTGTAAAAGCTAAACGGTACAAATAAATAACGGAGGCAGTGGCATATCATATAGCCAAAGACATGCTTCCGCTGAGCACCCCCCCACCATGTACGGTTTAGGCTGTAGCGTGACTGTTAGACGGAGAAAAATTACTGTATTGTATCACGTTAGTTTTTTATGTTACAGATGTAAAGTCTACCTCAGTTTTATTTCAATTTCTCCTACGTTTACAAAACACTGCACATATTTTAAAACACTTCATTCACCAGAAGTGTTCATTGTGATTTTAGACTTATGTTTACATTTGAATTATTTGTTTTCCATGGTTGTGTTGACATTTCTGCTTTTATAACTGAGAGGATTATAATCGCAGGAAGGTTAAGCTTAAAATAAAAACGTTTAAATTGAATACGATACATTTTTTTCCTCCTGGTCCTTATTTTAAATAGGTCATAAAAAATATCAATAATTATCGATATCGACTGATATGAAACACTTATATCGTGATACATTTCTTGACTGAAAACAAAAACCCATACTGTATGTTTGAGTAGGGCTGGGCGATGAGGAGAAAATCAAATCATTTTTGACCAAATATATCGTGATAATACCTCAATATCGATATTGCAACGATATTGTAGTGTTGACTATTGGTGCTTTCACAAAATACTTACACAATGAGATTTTTGATAAATAATCTTCAGTAATGTGGATATAATGACTAAGTGGGTAAAGGCAAATAATAGAACAGTTACAACAGACTGGTAAGTTGAGAAAATGACATAACTTTACTGTAATGCAGCCTTTAAAAGCAGGAAAAAACAACACTTATGTCATATTACGATATCCAAAATTTAAGACGATATCTAGTCTCATATCACGATATCAATATAATAGATATATTGCCCAGCTCTATGTTTGAGTATATTCAATCTATTTTTGCGCATTATGTCCATAAGAGGGCAAGCCAATACAACGGAGACATAACTACCTGTATAGGTATATTTATTTCAACATTAACATTTATTTTAAGAGGTATACATACAAATTATGAAATTCACTGTGAATATGTGGTATAAGACACGTTTAGGATACAGTGTGAATGGGTTTTACTTCCAAAGAAATGCAAACATGCTGACCCTTGACTAAACCACCACATTTGTCTTGAGTAGTGCTGTCAGGGTTTGTAACACTGAGATAACTCTAAAACTGCACTACTTAGTGCTGTTCATGGATTCAATTCATTCAGACGCGCCACTTTGCTTGCACTTCCAACCAAAGTCTGGTGTGGAAGCATTTCAAGACTGAAACCAAATGTGCCTCTGTGACAGGGTTTAATAAGTGCAACAATGCTGTTTTGGTAATAATGTAAGGATGCCGGGCTTAGGTACCAGGATGCACTGACCCCTCGTAGATCATGAGATTTCCACCTCATCAGCCACTGTCCCTTTCCGCTGATGCTGCTCTTTAGGCCATGCTATTCTCGGGGGAAGAAGTTCATTTCGGTAGGTCTGTATGAACATGTTTGCATAACAAAACAGTGCACTGCTGTGACAGGACTTTTGGCTATGGGCAAAGAGCTTTCCTTTTATACCCCACTTTGTGATCCAAGTTAGTCTAAAATAGATTATGTTTGTTCTGCTCTGTGGTGAAATGATTACCTTTTGTGCTTGAAGGTCATTGTTGATACGTAAAGACGCATGATTTGGCAACTTTTGTCTACATTTTATGACCAGTATCCCCTGCCTAAAGTTTGTGTCATATACAGTATATTTAAAAAAAAATTCTACATTTCAGTTCTGTGCATTCTTTGTACACCTTACACTTGCTGCAAAACTAATAATACATGCTGTTATTACACTGATGTTTGAGTGAAGTCATGTGTTTCTGTTACGTTGCTGGTATAACTGCTGCCTTTCTTTAGAGTGTTCTTTTGCTGAAACTGAGGTAAACAGATGAGGAGTTTGACATTTAGCAAAGGAGACTTTGCCATTAATCAACATGTGGGATGAGAGACATTTATTAAATGTCACTGGGGGAATGAAAGAGCTGTCATAACAAGTTGTATGGTAGGAACACTGGTTGCAGTAACACTGTACACAAATGTTCTATCAGTGTTACTCAGTTGTAAAACTAGCGGCCTTTATGAATCACACGGTACAACCCTGTAAACGCCAAACAATGCGATGACATTTTCATGACAAGCTCAAGTTGTACTTTACCTTCATGATGTCCAGTCTCTCCTCATCACAGCGGACAAAGACACTGGAAGAGGATGACAGGGGCAGAGAGGTGGACAGGGTGACGGCCTCCTGCGCGAGGCGGCGGGATCGGGCTGCGCTGTTTGTATCGCTGGAGTTCTTCACCTGAGACATGTAGTGGTAGTTGACCTTAAACATGACTTTTCCATCCTCGTCCTCCGAGACCATTTCAAAGGTGTCTGGAAAGAGAGGAGACCAGAGTGAGGAAGTTGTACCCATTCTCAACTCAACTAAGCCCAAAGAACTCTCATTACTGCCTGCAAACACTGCAAACAACAACTTAAAGTGGATTCATTCCTATTGTTGGCCATGTTTAAATGGATCCCAAATGCAATTGCAATTTAATTAAGGTTATAATGCAAAAAAGGACACTATCAAGTATTGACTGGGTGATCATGTGGTAAAGCATTTTTTTTTTAAGGAAATCATTGTCCTTTCCTTTTTATTGCATTTTAGTAGTATCTAGAAGTCAAGCTAAAAAGGTTTTCAATGTGTTTGTTAAAGGAGAGTGCAATGTTGCTTCCACTTCATTTAATAAAAAGGTGCTCTAAGCAATGTCTTGCGTTTTTTAGGCTACAACATTTTTTGTCACATACAGCAAACATCTCCTCACTATCCGCTAGCTGCATGTCCCCTGAACACACTGTCAAAAAACATCTCACTATCTGCCTGTTCCCTGAACACAATGTAAAACAACACGGTCTCTGTAGACAGCCCAGGCTCCATAAACGCTAACAAAAACAAACTGCGCCAACCTGCACCACCAAACATAACAGTCTTCCAGCGTTCTAGCCAATAACCGACAAGAAGGATTTGAGGGTGGGGGTTGGAGGGTTAGTGCGCGGAAGGGAGGGGGAGGGGACTGGATGAGGAGGAGGGAGGGGCGAGCTAGCCTCCGTTTTGTTTGAAAATACTTCGAACGTCAACAAGAAGTGCCGTCACCCAACGTCGCTTAGAGCACCTTTAAGCAATCCACTCAGTAAGTCCCCTCATTGGACAACATGTTCTTCCTTCGGTAATAACTGATGGAAAAAAATTTGACTTGTGTGTGATTTTACTGGCATTACTATATGATTAGCTTGTACCGCCATGCTAGCTAGTCTGTTAGCTCTTGCTCTAACATTCAGTCAGCAATACTTCTGTAATAAACTTTTAAAGGTAAGAAAAGCTGGTCTCTCGTAAAGCCAATAAAAAGTGTCATTTTATTTTGCTAAGAAAAAAAATCACAAGTCGGGGCCTTACTAGAGTTCAGTCCAACCATGACTAGAACTTCAATCAAAAAGTGAGGAACCAATTCATCCGTTCCATCCGACTGAGCACGCTGCCTCCAACATGGCCAACCAGCCTCATTATCCCCTGTAATGGAAATGCAATGCCCTCACTCTGTCTGGACTTTACTATTTCTATTCTGCTTGCAAACTGAAACAGCAGTGTTTGCAGTCACTTGCAATTACTTCAGACATCAAGCTTCTTACAAAATCAATTGCACAGCTAGTGTAATAAGTCATGACATGGCTGGATGGGGAGTGATGGACAGGACAAAAGGGACAAGCAAGACAGGAACATAGTCTGCTTCCCTTTCAGAGTTCTGTAATGAAGGCATTATAGATCATATCAGACAGGGAAGAGTGTGTGTGTGTGTGTGTGTGTGTGTGTGTGTGTGACAAGTAAAAAAAAAAACAGACTGATGTTACAGAGCATGTAAAGAAGAAAAACTACAAAAATGTACATGTCTAAGTGCATTACACATACTTGCAACCCAAAACAAACATGTAAACTCACCAAACTGCAACTTCTTCATGGCAGCTACGTATTTTTCCTCCAGAGAGCGTAGAATGGACAGGGGCTTGGGACGACTGGACACCTTCCTGGAAGACTCCACCAGCTTCCTCTCTGGTAAAGAGGTGGTGTGGGGGTGGGAACAGAAAGCATGAAGATAGGAGTGAGAAAGAGCAGGGTGGAGGAATTCTGAGCGTGATTGTGGCAGAGAAGCATCAGCTTCAGAACGTCTTCCCAGACTGCTACAGGACTACTGATCTCTGTCAAACACAGAGATACAGGCATGCCTAGAAACAAGCACTACAGACTAGTGGAAACAAATAGGACTAAACTATTTGAACTAGTTCTGTTAAGGTGATGTAAAAATTGCTTTTTACATCAAAGCAATTTTCCTTTCCTGTGTCCTGACAGGGCATGTCTAAATTCCACTGCCGCCGGTGGTTGATTAATGGTGCAGATTGGCTCACAAACACTAGACTCCGGCGCTGTTGTGTATAGGGCTACAATTAACCACGATTTTGATAACCGATTAATCTGTCGATTATTGCTTTGATTAACCTAATTTCAGCTAATTAACGTTAGTTTTATCTGCCATCTCTGGCAGATTTGTGTCCATTTTGAGGGACAAATGCACAGTGGCAGGTTATTAAAAACCAAACTGACAGAAGTATAATGAGTCTCGTTTTCTCTCCATTATGTGATGGATCAATGTTGCCAGGCTCCTGATGACGCTATACTAGAGCTGTCTGGATCAACGGAAGTACATTTCAGGGTAACTGCCTGACATTGGATGTGCCTCACTTTCTGCTCTGTGTGTGTTGCGTTCGCAACCCTCGAGCTAGCAAGCTATACACTGAAAATGGCTACATTTGAAGAAATGATTGTTAAGTAAGTACACATGGAGATACACTGGTAAGAGCCAATGAGGTTTAACCATGTATCCAGCTAACTTAAATAGTTCACGTTACTGTATTGTATTGTGTCAACAGTTAACTTCATTTAATAAAGTGCTTATATTAACATTAGTTATCTCGTTCTTGTTTCCTAACTGCGTAGCGAGTTATAGAAATGTTAGCTTAGCTGGTAGCTTCATGGAGACAGCTAAAGTTAATGTTAGCTGCCCTACAGCTGTCAGAGTTAGCTTCCACTTCATATATTACCTTCTAGCAGCTGTATTCTCAGTAACGTGACAATCTGCAAGAAACAGGTTGCTTATAAATCACTGAAATAGAAGTGATAGCACCGTTTGGCGTTATTAATGCCGTTAACATTGTGGCTAACGCTATTGTTACTTAGCTAGCTAGTTTATGACAAATGGTTTCGGCTGTGCTTTCTAACATGTCATTGTGCTCACCAAGCAACGTTAGCCTTTACAACAGAGCCGCTTCACTACACTTGTTAGATCATGTTTCATTCCAGAGTTCTCTGTTGATTTGTGTTTGTCGCTGTGTGCTCGTGGTGGAAAATAATGTAAACAAAGTGGCGTGCCAGAAATGCAACGCGCCATGACGTAGATCCCCTTCAAGGCCAGGCTGATGTTGGAAGTCCCTCTAGTGGACAGAACATGTAACAGCAACCACATGCTTATACAGTAGTGGCATTGACAATGCATAAGCCTGAGTAGTGTGGTACATATCAATAACAGGCTGCATTTGAGCATTAAATATTCAAATATTATTTGAATATAAATTTGACAGCTCTAATGTGACGTGACATGACATCCCACTTCCACCACATCTAAGTGATCAGTTAGACTGGATGCAATCATTCTCTGAAGAGAGCTGGGCGGGTGGGGCGTAATTAGTATTCTTTACTATGATGTTATATAATGCGGCGGACAATATCGATGATATTATTAAAACTGAGAGGATTCAGACGTTTTGTCCCTTTTTGTGTCCTTTACCGAGAGGACAGGACTCAGATGAGGATGTGAGAAAAAAATGGAAAGAGGGAGATAGGCGAGCAGGGACTTGCTAAAATAATTCAGATGACAAATCAGATAAACCTCTTATGTGAAACTGGGTTTGTGTTGGCCAATGCGTTTGAATGTATGGATGTAAATATGTATTGCTGTTAACCAAGTCTTTTCAAGCTGTGACTTAAATCCAACAGTACAGATAATGTGAAGTCAGCTGCCATAGCGTTTGGCCATAGAGTCAGGCGTGTGTGATTTCTACATACCCTGGTTGGCTTGCCGTAGGCTGGTAGTAGCAGCGTAGACTATCTCAGCTGTCCTCTGGATGTCAGGCACCAGCAGAGTCAAACCCTCGGGCTCTGGATCGGAGCTGTCTGCCTTCACCACACCTTTACTCTTATCTTTCTTTGACCTGAAACACACAGATATACATTCAGCCATAATGTAATATTAGGTACTGTTTAATCATTTGGATTTCAGAGATCCAATTTTGTGTGAATCTTTTAAAAAAAAAAGGTAAACTTATTATTTTCCCTTTAAGTTTTCAAAAGACATTGTAGTATTCTTTGGCAAATCCATTGCATATTACTTTGGTATAATGCTCCTGGCGCAAGGTGAGAGTAAAAGTGGTTCCAGGTCCACTGAAATGAAAAAAAAACATAATTCCTCTTTGGCTTCACCATGCGTACAGTCGCTCCTGTGCCTCAACATCACAGACCTGACTGTAGAAATTGTCAATGGGGCAGGAGAAGGCAGGAAATTCAGACATGTTTATGAGCAGGGTCCAAAATTAGCAACAACCAAATGCTGGTAAAATATGCAAGTGGCTGGTAGATTTGCTTCACTCACCAGCCAAAAAACAACGTAATATAATGAGTGGCTGGTAATATTTGAACATTCAGTTGCCATTTGGAACTTTCAAGGAAGTGGTTTAGAAGTTTAATCTGAATCTGGGAGTGCTTCTCTCAAACATTGCTAAAGTCAACACTTTTCCCTAACCTGTTTGGACCAAGAAACTGTACCAGAGTTCAGCATATACAGATCACAATCTGTGTTCTGACAAGACAATTTCTCGCTGTTATGCTAACATCATTTGATGATTATTGTAATATTAGAAAGAAAACATGAGCTAAAACGTGTCACTGATATAAATGCAAAGAAAAACATTAAAGCTCAACTTGATTTCCATTGCAAGTTGCTGTATTTCCTTTTTATCAACTTTTTTCTGATGGAATATTAAAAAACAACAAAACAAAATGTGCATTTAAACAAGAGGATGAAAAGACTAAGTGGCCCCCACCTCCTGGTACTGAATCTGTCCTGTCTGTTTTTTGGACTGGAAGTTCAGCAGACAGACTGAGACAATCCCAATCATCAGTCCCCCTGATTGGCCATTTGCCCTCAGGCTCTTCTTCCATTAAAAGCTTCTGCGTGTGGTTGTGAGATCAAGTACACGTGTGTGTGTGTTCAAGGTTTCCTAAGGCTCAGTGTTCCTGTGTGTGTGCTATAAACCTGGGATGTGATACCTGCTGTGGTATATCATGCAATGAACACAGGGTTTCTGCACGTTTCACCAAGTCAAATTTAACACATTAATACCATTGTGACTGAAATGTTGTACTTATATCACAACATCCAAAAAAAAAAAAAAAAAAAAAAAAAAAGGTCAGAGTCCGGAAACATTGCCTGAAACAATTTCCCGATTTCCTCATTGGCATTATAGGACTGGTGTCTAGTCACCGTGTCGAGGACCCAGCGCACCTCCGCTTAGTGTTGGCTATGATCCAAAAGTTGCCCAGCGGCTGTGTGGGTCTGGCCAAGGCAGAGTGGCTGAGGCTGGGGCCCGCCAGATAGTCGGCAGAACTGGCGGATGGCTATCGATTGCTGGAGACCCTTCACAGAAGTTAAATGTGTCTCAGCGCCCATACACCCAACGCTCCCAGTTTAATTGCTTTCTCGTTTCCATAAGAAGCAGTAGGCTTCAAATACATTGTTAGCAACTGGCTTTAACCAAGCCCTTCATTCAGTTTTTTTAAGCCAAGTATCGTGTACCCATAGCTGAAGAATTAAATCCAATCTCCACCTCTCCATTTTTGCTCTTCTCAAACCTATGGGTGATGTTACGGAGACTTCAACCATATTTTATACAGTCTACGGTTCTGATTTGAGTGGTTCACGTGAGTCCGACACCACATGAACGCAGCAGCAGTATTGCAGAGAGCAGAGTGAATAGCCTTTTTCGCAATGTTAACAAAAGTGAAAAATTATTTTTGTATCTGCCACGTAACTCAATCTGCTCCAAAATTTTTGTTTTATTTCTTGTTTTATTTCAATACACAGTTTCACCAAGTTTTATGAAAAACGAGTCAGTAGTTGTTCTGTAATCCTGCTGACAGACAAACAAACCAACCAACCAACAAATGGACAAACCAAACGGCGGAGGTAACTATAAGGTTTTCTTCCTGCAGTACCTGACATGAACCATGCTGCCACAGGATGGCTGCTGCAACATTCATGACAGGCATTTTCTGAAAATACCACCAGATACATCATTCATAATCAAGAACTGTTGACATGTATGTATGCAGAGTATATGCATGTAAACCTGAGAACAACATGTCGTCAAGCAGCTTCCAGGAGCTGTGGGTGAGGGATAGGCATGGGCCGGTTACCGGTTTAAAGGTATACCACAGTCTGAAAAAGTCACGGTTTCAAAACCACAATTTTTTTTGCGTTATAACGTTCTTGCGGTATGAGCTGTTTTTTTATGAGTTGTCGCGGACAGAAAGTGCAGTTCAGGAATCCCTCTGCCTGACAATGTGCAGCGTAGAGTATCACGGCCCCTCCCCCTCCTGTTATTGGTCCGAGTGTCTGTGCATGATGGCTGCAGGAGATGAAACCCCCGATCTCTTCATGCACATCTAAAAAGACCGAAGCCGACTATGTGGGAATTTTTCAAGTACCGGTACTGAAAAAGCACAGACGCCTCAAAGTGAAGGTAACGTAACGCTGTCTTTGAATGAACGTTTGCAATCAGCTATGAGAGTTAATAACATAGCATGTCTAACAATAGCGCAATAATTACTTCAAGCTGCTACCGAGGCAGAGAACATGGCTAACGTCAGCTATTTTCTTTCCTAACGTAACTTCACTAAGCAGACAAGAACACATTTTCTGCTAAGTTAGTACTTTTACTGTAGTGTTAAAATAAATTGAGCTGGTAAAACGTCTTCCACTATTGTGTACATCTGGTTTTGCGACTATCTGTGTTGTACAGAGAGAGCATGTGCATGTGTGTGCACAAAGTAAACATACACTCTCTCTCCATTTGTGTATGTGTGCATTTCCATTGAGAAAAACTGAATCATAGCATTATTTATACAATTCATAGTAGGGGTAATTGTAGTGATATATCTTTTTACATAAAAGCAATTAGATCATGTAATTTGATAAATCCAGTGCTATATTAAAAGGACACATTTTTAGACCAGAGTAAAATGTCATTACAGATTCCAGTTAAATGAACATGTCTGTCTTTATTTTTTCTGCTTTTTAGGGCAGAAGTAGCTCTGGCAGCACAACATATGATTGTATTATTTATTTAAACTTAATATGGTATACATTTAAAAATATACCAAATATTCTATATGCTGTTTAAAATAAAATACAGTATGTTCAATTGAGGAAAAGTTGTTGTTTTTTTACCCCACATTTCAAAATAATACATTTTAGAGCTGTAATTGGAATACCACAATACTGTGAAACTGTGGTATTTTTGCTGAAGGTTATCATACCGTCAGAATCTCATAGGGAGATAGTGTGGTCTCATCAAGTTACAAGTCACAAGTTACGTATGTCAATTATCAATTATTGGATTTTTACAGTGAGACTAAAACCTTTCCTGCTATAATAAAAACACACTGCACATTTCTAGACATTCCCTGACCACCTCCAAAAACAGCTTAGTGACTCGATGCGTCCTGGATGCCTCTAGGGGAACATTCACATCACCCAGGATGCATTTCAATTCCAAGCGTGAACAGGGCTATAGATGTGAAGATTCCCAGATCAGCAGTATCGCAGAGAGCAGGAGAGTGAATGATACTAGAGCGCGTTTATGGAGCGGCGGGGTTATGATTAGATCATACTATTAAATCAGACATTACTCCTATGCACAAAGTCTGTTTAAGCTCAAAAGATAAGATAATTCTAGGTATACTTGTAAGTTCTGTGTAACATTTGGGTTCTTTATTTGAAATTCAAAAACCTGAGGAAACAAATAAATGATTCCAAGTCCTATGGATTTTGGCCATCTCACCTGAGGCGATTGGTGTACGTGTCCACACATGTCTTCATCTTGGCAAGCAGCATCCCTACAGAGGTCTGTCCCTCACAGTGTTCTTCATCCTCGTCCTCCTCGTCCTGGCCCGGGTCTCCGGAGAGAGGCAACAGCAGAGGAACCAGGGCCGTGCACGTGGAAATGGCCCTCAGCAGCTCCAGTAGTGCCCGATACAGGGGCACATGGCGTGCCATATCTAGGACTGCAGAGAGACAAGAAGGATACAAAGTGTTAGATGCTTAAAGGATAGAGGAACCAAAAAGACAACGCTTCTCTTTTTAACGTACGTTAGCACATAGAGTAGCTCAGACAATTTTAGATGAGAATACTGAAAACATAAACTGGCTAGCTAGGCAATATCCTCAATGACCTATATGGGGGACGGGAATGTGAAGGGCATGCAACATAATAACAAAATGATGCAAGGTCTTTTCATGCGCTCAGTGCTGCCAGATGTCCAAAGCGGGAGTCTTCTTTATAAAGTTTCAGCCACCAGTGGCAGCACTGAGCGCACTGCTGTTGAGCAGCGCTCCAATCAGTAAATGAGGAAGAAATCCTGTTTGTATGGCCGACTTCAGAAAGTAAAAAATGACCACATGGCACTGAAAACTGAGGAAGACTGTGCGGTTATACGTGACCAAGAGTCTACAGACGTGCTGGCAGCTCTGCAAGGTAGTAATTAAGACACAGTGGTGCTTTGAGCCAAATGCTAACATGAACATGCTCACAATGACAATGCTAACATGCTGATGTTTATAGGGAAAGCTAACTTAAGCAAATGTAGCCATGTCTGAGGATTTGACCAAATGATAGTGATTAAATGAAAATCAAGGGATCACAGTTATTCATGGAAATGCCCAACTGCCATGGGCTGACACTGTCATCCCTAAACCCTAGTGTAGCCAAAGAAACTGTAGCATATGTCATAAACGTGCATCCTTGAAGTAATCCTGCCAAAGCCTGAATATATCAAATGTTATCCAAGACTCCGTGTTGGGTTCATTTTCAGCCATTGTTTGTCAGTTGGCATCCAGCAGCACTTGAACAGAAGCCAATTAAATACTAATAATAAGGGCCTGTTGAGACAGTGAAGTAAGCATCAACAGGCTGACCATGTAAGCTGGATCATTTTCTGAGAGGGGCTGTCTGCTGTGTGTGGAGGTACTTGAGTGTCCATGTGCTTGCCTTGAAGTGTCACCCTCTAAATAAACAGCTTGTTTGTGGCTCCCAGACTGTTTTACATTTATATTGAAATTCCCAGCTCCCTACTGTCCTACCCCAGCATCTGCACAACACTGACCTCCCAAGGCTTTAATCTGCTCTCAAATCCTATAACCAGTGTAGAGACACCTAGCATGGAATCCCAATCCCTTCTAGTTCCATCTATGCAATTACTCTGAGCATGTGCCCAACTCATCAGAATTCCTCATCTTGCTCTGTGTCAATGTCAGATGTGTTTTTCCCTTCACTGAGGGTAATAAATGTCAAGCGGACTTTAATGGAAAACAAAAGAATAAAAAAAGAAGGGGCAGCATCAAAATACACTTTTTTTTTTTTTTTTAAATGGGTAATAAACAAAGCTAGATAGAAAAGGACATTGTTGAGTGGCAGGAACAATAGAATGCACTTGGGTCCTGACCAACACACAGCCTTTATTCTCCCTATTCTTCTATTTTTAGACATTGGAAAACCTCTGCTGTAGTGAAATGTACGAAGAACGGAAAGGTTTAATGATAAAAAACTATACAATGTATAAATAGGTGTTTTATTTGTGTATTTATTACTTTGAGTACTTTTATATTCAGGTACGGCACAGCACCTTTCATTGTACACAAGCTTGTGCAATGAAAATAAAGTACAGAATTTGCTCTTTAAATTAGTTTATTTAAAATGATCACCTCAAAATAGTTGTTTCTCATATATTAGAATAGATCTTTATTGTCGTTTTAAGACAACAAAAATGTTTAGCAGCTCTTCAGAATGACAATATAAATAAAATAGTAAAAAGCTAAATGTAAACAGTAAAATATAAAAATCAAGATAAATAAAAGCAATGAGGGGACCCTTTTTACACCAGTGAGGTTATTGCACTCTCAGTTGTTGGGGTGCGGGTTTCTTGCACATTAGCCTTAGAGAGGGAGGGGGATGGAGGGTTTGTGCATTTTATTTGCGGTCATGTTTGTTTTTACTAGCATTTTAGCCATGAGAGCAGCGTGGTTTAGGCAATGGCAATGCTGGTCCATCAACCATTCATGGCCCCCAGAGGATGAATCCCAATGACTTTGGCTGGTCCATAAGTGCGCCACCATTCACTTTTGAATGAAATATCTCAACAACTGGTTGGATTGCCATAACATTTATTTATTATAAAATGCATTTGGAGTAATCATTCAAATTCAACATGGTGGTGGTGCAGAAACACATCATCCAATTCAGTTACTTTAAAGCTGAAAAGCGCGGGGCCTAAGGAAGCTCGCTTTGCACTATTACATGATGGCGCACTGCATCGCTGAAGGCTGGAGGCCATGGATTAGATTAGCCATGGGTACGAGTGAAGACACTTGGGATAGACAATACAAGTTGTTAAAGCGAAGCATGTACTCAAATAGTCATGTCATTATTTAAAAAAAAAGTTAAAATTCAAGAGTAAATCAAAAACCAAAATGCAATGCTTGGTTTATTTCTTAATGAGTCAGATTTAAATCATGTATGGAATGGTTTTCTTTACTCTTATTTTCAGCCTGATAAAACAATGAACTGGTCACAAAGCTTCTGAGATGACATACATATTGTTTTTTATGATATACCAAAACTATGGCAACACACTTCCATAAATTCATGTTATTTTCCTTTTACCTTATGATACGAATAATTGGGTATTGGTTTACAATTGCACTTGGTGTGAAAATCATGGGATCTCCCTGGTATAAAACCACAAAACAACAACATTTGAACTGGCTTTCCCTGTTCTGCCCCTAAATATACTCACATTTCCAATTTCCAATTCAAGAAACTTCATCACCAACTGGAAGCCTGAACAGTGTTACAGAGTGAATATTAAGGAGAAAAACCGGAGCCTGTTCTCCTGTGAGCCACAGGCCAAGCGGCAGCCCCAGAGGATGGACATCCATCTCAGCTATGACCATCTTGGTAGTGCTGACCTGCAGTCATCGCAGCACTAACATCAGCAAGCCTCCACTCTCTGTGATTTAGGGCCTTCTGGGGGCCGTACAAAGATGGGCACTGCGAGTAGCCATGTTGGATGCTCCAGCTGATTAATAGTTAATGGGGGCCCCTAGACCTGAAAGGGAGCGCCTGCGATGAGTTAGCGTGGCATATGTAAGGGCTGCTTGAAATAAAGGCACTACTGTTGTATTTTAATGTCTCCCTGTTCGCCTCTGTAGGCTCACATAGTGCCCAATCAATTGCCTCCCCAAAATAATGTGAGGAAGTTGCATTTGAAATCAGGTTGTAAATCATCCAAAAACCCACACAACCACTGTATATAATAAAGGCAGAATCCACTGCCTCTGTAAGTCCACACAATAACCCTGAGTAACTTACAAAGTACTGAGGTCACTGACAGACCAAAGTAATCAAAGTATTGAATATGTCTGGCAGCTGGCTCTGTGGTCAAAAGTGCTTGTTAGGCTCACCTAAAACAGTGTTTGATGTAGCACGTGGTGACTACTTTATTAATCTTGCAAGGGAAATTACAATTTTTTTTTCTTTACACGCAGGCTTGAAATACACACACACACACACACACACACACACACACACACACACACACACACACACACACACACACACACACACACTCAGGACCTATACATGCAATGGGATGGGATATGGACTGAGCTACTGTCATCCCAAAGTAAGAACCAAAGACACACCAACGATACACATATTACTTTCTAAGCAAAAATGAATGTGAATCTCAGTTAGACTGTCTGAAATGGTAAATACTGCTTCACTCATACAAGACACGTCACCTTCCTGTCCAGTCAGCTGTTGGTGCTACTGGGAGTCATGCACAGAACATTCCCTTAATCCGTTGTTACTATAATTGACACTGTTCATCATGTCACTCCATTATACCCACTGCTATAATTCTAAGTTTTTCCTCACTGCTATCGCACCAAATGCTTGCTCTTGGGGGGGGAATTGTTGGCTCTCTGTAAATTATAGAGTGTGGTCTAGACTTAATTTATCTGTAAAGTTATGATTTGACACTATAAATAAAATTGAAATGGAACTGAATCCAGTTAATCACCATCCACCAAGGTTTACTTAACATTTGTAAACTGTGATGCAATCCTTCCTCTGGCTGGAAATAGAAAAAGAAATAGATAAAGACACAAATGGAAATAACATGACAGTAAAACTATATACACACAACCCCCACCAGAAGTGCTTTTGGTTTATGGATGTGAACTCCTTACAATTCTGGATGGCTGGAAATATGAATGTTACATGGTAGAATTAGTGTACCTGTTGTGCATTCATGGGGATAAGAGTCTCTAAAGTATGTCAGGCTGCTTGCCTGTCCTTTCCTCTTAGCCTTCTCTATGGCTGACAGCTGAGTGTTGGCAGTGTACTGAGGCACTGAGGTTTGACGTCAGGCATAATAAAATTACAATTTCAGTTGTAATCTGTTATTATGTACACAGAATTTAACTTAGTATCCTCTTTAGCAGTATGGGTTGCTATCCTTGTTTTTCAGTAATAAAAGTTTAAATTAGAGCCCGACCGATACTAGTGCAGTCACTTCTTATTGTTAACTGCTCTGCCAAAAATGAAATATTCAATCTGTAATGATCTGTTCAAAATTTAAATATTCTGAAGTCACAGTGTAAAGTACTACAGGCTGAGCCTTGTAATTCAGCAGGGGTTGTTGGTTAAATGTACTGTTACTCTAATCTATTGCATACCCCGTTGCCTTCATAAATAGGCAACTACTGGTTTTTTGTTAATGCAAAATGGAGGAAACTAGCAAGTCATGCTAAACGGACAATCACGTCTTCTCTCCAATATAATGGAACTAGATGGCATTCTGCTTGTGGTGCTCAAAGTGCCAAAAAAATCGGAGCGGGCCGATTGCTTGGAGCATTGTCGAGAATCGCTCATGAGATCGACTTGACACAGCACTTAGTCCTCAGCAATACACCTGCCAAGTGGGAAGTGGATTGGATGAACATTTCTTGAGATATATGAAGGACAGTTATACACGAATACACAGACAGACCTTCCTTTATTAATTGTTAGATGATGTGGTGCTATATGATGTTAGATGATGTGGTGCTATTGGCCAAATAGCACCACATTTGTTATGGCTACTCAGACAGCAAATGTGGTATCAACAGCACAAAGTGTTCAGCAGATAAGCCCTGGCCACAGCATTTGAGCAAGCTTTGAAATTGAATTACAGTATATTCAACTCACTGGGTCCTCAGCAATGCACCTGCTGTCCATGCATAGAAGTCCTGGTGGCTCAGCACAACACTGAAGGTTTTAATCTGGTCCATGGCTTTTCTACATGTATGTTATGTCTGTCTTCACTGTGTACTGTCTAATAAGAAGACATACATGTAGTTTTTATCCTTTTAGACTTATTTGCTCACCGGTACAAGGACAAGCACATCTCTTCGTAGTAGTTCAAATCTGGGAATAGCACTGATAATCAACCACAGAAAATCCTGCACTGCCATCACATGCCAAACAGAGAAATGCTAATTAACACCCAAACCATGTCATCCACTCAGGATTCCAGTCTTACGTTTCACCCAATTTAGTGCCTACTGTGCCCCACGGGTCCTTGTAAAGATGCAAAGACTCCTGTAATTACAGCGGACAGACTGACGTTTGTTATTTAACAGGGGGTGGAGAAGGGGAACTGGTTTGGAAATAGACACCTCTGTTAATTACTGAAGATAGTGCCACCGCAGGGCTAAGAAGTGAGGAAACTTGTGAAGTGAAAACAAGAATCCATATCCATATTTGAAAAACAATTTTCGATATCGGTGTCAGTTTAGGAGGGGGGGGAGGAGCTGCCATAAACTCACTGAGACAATCGGATATGACAGTCATTGGTCTTCATTAAAAAAACACATGCTGACTTGTTTACTGTAAACCAACGATAGAAAACATTCAACGGGTTACCACTGAGTCTCAACTCATGGGTGAACAGGAGAGGGGTTCGTGGGCTGGTTGCTGCTACAAGGGATGGGTGTCTGTTCCCAAAGGGAAGAAAGAGTTGAACATGCAACTCACACCGAGTGGGTGGCCAACACTCTGACTCAAGCTCGTGGCTCCACAGTGTCAGGTCTTCCTGACCCCTCTTGGGCAAAGGAACAGAGCAGAGGGTAACTGAAATAGGAAGACTGTGACACGTCTCCGCCAACACAGTCTGCCTCAGCGAACACTGTAGATAATGTGCATCAAAGCTAGACTATGTGGAACAGCTAGTAAAAAGTGGCCTGAAGCTCTGAGCCATTTCAAAAGGAAAAGTGCATTTGTGTGCACAGGAGTCCCTTTATAAACCAAGCTACTCAAGTAGAGCTGGGCGACATGGAGAAAAACAATCACAATATGTTTTGACCAAATACCTCGCTGGAGATATTGTATTGTTGACTGTTTGTGCTTTCACAAAATACTTACAATGACATTTTTGACAAATAATCATCAGTACCATGGATATAATAACTAAGTGGGTTAATGCAAATTGTAGAACAGCCAGAACCGAAAAAGACATTACTTTACTGTAATATAGCCTGTGAAACCAGGAAAAGACACCACGTGTAGCTTTACGATATGGCGATATCCAAAGTTTAGGACGATATCTGGCTTCATATATCAATATAATATTGATATATTGCCCAGCGCTTTACAAAACCTTATTATATAAACCATATTGGAGGTGTTGGTATCTCTACTGACTGGCCAATAAGAGTCACAGAGCCTACAAGCTTGAGAGCATTTTGTTTAGTCTAAATTTGACAGGGGTTAGGTGTAAATGTAGCCAGTGGCCTATGTATTTATCAAACATTCAGCTGCTGAAGGCTTGTCCCTTCTTCACCTGGTCAGCATCCATAACTAGCAGGCAGTGAAGATGTGATGGGGTTGTGAGGATGGGAGCGTGGAGGAAAGATCATTATCGCAGAATCGTTTTACCGACCGCCAATTCAGCTGCAGCGCTCTATTACCCCTGAGGTCAAGATAATAGTGAAACTATAAACCATTGGTCTGCCTGGTGATATTGAGAGTGGGATGGAAGCAGGGTTGATGACGTTAAGCTGGCCAATTCAGATAGACAGACAACAAGGGATGCAACAATCTGATATCCAGTACTGAAATCAAAGATGATGCCAATAAATGTTTAACTAATGGTATCATCTAGAGGTTATCCAATACACTTCTGATCTGTTCATGGCTGATATCTATGCAGGCGTAAACTCCCATAAACAAGCACTGTCAACATACACCATGGGTCTAAATAACATTATGGCTAAATCAGAGGATTACTGCACTGACAGACCAGCCCCCTTTCTTGATGGTGAAGCCATCACAGCTGAATTAAGCATTAAAAACACCTTGAGCCTGGGGCTTGATGGATTTTGGCTGTTGGTAACCATTTTTTGTAGTCTGGTTGGTCCTGCACAAAACAAACAATCAACAACAACAAAAAGAATTGGCCACTGAGACAATGGAGAGTAGTGAGGTTGGTGGTGCCACCAATATATTTCATAGTACTATAGCATGTTTCACAATAATTACAGTTTCAGGATTTCAGTGTTGTACATGTGTTAATTAAATATGTAAACACAATAATACATTTTCTGGGTTTCTTAGTCAATTCTTACTCTTGTCTGTAGTCAACAACTGGAGAATCATATTCTTTTCATTTGCAACATTGGCTTGCATTTTTTCCACACAGACAAAAAAGTCAATATGCACCCAGTGCCACCAGTTGGCAGTTGTATTTTTGGCCACTCCGTTTAAGATTTATGTAGAAAAATAGACAGACAGAACACATCACTTAGTTAGCCGGCTTGCTTTTCATAGTGGTAAACAGAACTTTTGGCCCTAATTAAATTGTAGCAATCCACAGACAGACAAACAAACAAAAGAGTGAAGCGACTCTTAGTGAGACCCTACAGACAACCTTTCATAAATTCAAAACATATTTAGCGCTCTGCTAACCCTAACAAATGTATTACAAAATAGGCTTTATATCTTGATTTACTGGGAGAAACAAAGCAATTCTATGTGAAATGTAGACATTCAGCACCACCATATTAGCCTGGTTGACACCAGACCCTTCTTAGTTGTAACTGTGTGGGTGTGGGGAAGCTTCATTCACAGCACATTTGAAAAGGGGTGTCACCAACGGACGCCACTCAAATGCCTCTGGGCGCAATTGGATAGTCCTTCAACCAATCAGACCAACGATCCGGGTGGCGTAGCAGCGACAGCGGCATCAACCGTATTAACGTTCTCTTAATACATCCATGGCATCAACGGGTTGCTGCGCTTTGGTGGCCGCCATATTGAATGCAAACAAAATGCCGCTTGCTGTCGCTGCGCTATCGTTATTGTGTAAAGCGGTTGTGAATGGTGCCTCGATTTGGAAAAATTTGAAATGGGCGTCAATGGGCTCTTGGCCATCTCAAATTTGCCCGAAGTTCGTCAGGGTTTTCCCAGACTACCCCCATATAGCCAAATGGAACAATCCAAATGAGATTGGCAGTCGAACCAGACTCCTTAGATCGAATAGCAGAATAGTCTACTTTTTGGGACACCCCTAGTAATCTTAAAATCTTTAGGGTTTGGACTATTGGTCTAGAAAAATACATCCAAAAATGTCACAATGGGCTTCGGTTTCACAATTATTTTTCAGATGAAAGAAAAACAAATAGTTTCAGCCCTCCTGCCCTAGTTATCCTATCTCCACCACATAGGTGAGTGCACCAGTGGTTCACTAGTGGGTTCTCTTAAGCCATGGTCAATAAGAGGTGATAGTCTCAAAAGACTACAAAAGGAAAACCTTTTTGGATTTGAAAGCTGAATGCCACAGCGTATTCTGGCCTTAATTTTTGAAATTGATTTTTTACTTTTTTGTATAAAACCCCAGCCCCCACCATTATATATCACTTTGTCTGCTGTACACATGGCTGTCTTATAGGCTATATTAGCCCTCCTACACAATCTAGACTGTGGTCCTAACATCTACATCTATAACTTATTCCCTGTTATATATTGTTCTTAACATACACATATATATATATATATGCACATACATATATACATATATATATATAAAAAAAAAAGTACATATATATATATATACACATATACATATATATATATATATATATATTTATTTGTCAAGCAATTCTATTATGTTTACATTCTTGTCTTTTCATAGTCAGTTAATATTTAATAATAAGCTATTGCACTGTTCAATCCCTGCACTGTTCACTTTTGCACTACGACCATCTCACACAGTCTACCATAGCACTTTTAACTCTTTACATTTCTGTGAGTGATTTTTTTGTATGTGAGATATATGTGTGTATGTGTGTTTGTTGTGTTATGGTTGTCTAAGCTACTGAATGCCTAACATTTCCCTTGGGATGAATAAAGTATCTATCTAAAAAGAAGAACACTATAAAGACAATGTCTTCATAGTGTTCACTTCTTTTTACACCAAATTTGGCTCTGATCTATGGTTGTCTATTGTGAACCTGTAACTCTTGAAGAGCCGTTCAATCCTGCTGTTTGTCAGTGATTGTTTGCTGTGGCAAGAAGAGCATGCAGAATGGAGTTTGAGACATAAATGGCATCAATCAAGCATGAACAGAAGGCTTCACTGTCTCAGTTAATTAGCTCTTAAAGCCTGTTCAAGTCATTATGAATGTTGAGGTCTGTTTACTAAGCTGTTATGATGGCAACATCAAAACAATAATTGTGATACCTGTGCATCAGGCACCGCCCTGTTGACTTCTAAACAAAATGGCTCTTGTACATTCAAGGCATTATCCTGGGCTTATGGCTGAAGGAGCACATTTGAGCCCACCTGAACAGAAATAAAACCCAAGGATGATGTGAGGGAGAGAGAAGGAGAGAGACGTGAGAGTGAGTCATAATGCTGGGAGAAATGAGCTGACCGGATCAGAGGCCTGTTGACATACACAACAATTCAGCATGGAGCTGGCAGAAACTAACCAAAAGTAACTAAACTTGGTGCTGACGCAGATGAGATTTCACAAAGCAGACGGTATAGCACAGGGAGGTATAATTAGGAAATACAAAGGCAAGTGTGTGTGTGTGTGTGTGTGTGTGTGTGTGGGGGGGGGGGGGGGGGGGGGGGGTGAAGGCAAAAGAATAGCAAAGACAGCTCAGCAGGCATGGTATCTTTTTGGAGATAAATATCAAACTGCATGCACAGACCCCCACATCTTCCCACTGCCTCTCTCTTTGTCTTCCAGCTGCCTATTGTTGCCCCCTCCTCCTCCTGTACTCCTCCCCTCTCCCCAGGTCTGCCAGAATTAACAGCAGCTGATGATGGGCTCGACTGAATTGAGAGCAGAGTGGCACGGTGGGGCTGAATTCACCTTCTTTTTTGTTTTTGTAAGGTGGTAGCTGCACGGGTGTGTGCTCCACCAGCCCCCACAGCAGTGGGAGAGAAGACAACAGTAAGCATGAGCAATGTCGTTTGCCCCTCCCTCCTCCTCCCCTCTACCTCCCTCTCCCCCTCTCATTCTCCTTCATTGCCACGGCCATCAGAATCCGTCCTTCCTCCCTCGACATCATTCTGCTTGGTTATGCAATGCACATTCCTCCCACGGAGACTAACTGGTGTTGGAGACCTACCGTAACACTGCTGTCACTGGCAGTAGATGTAGATCCATTTTGCCATGGCGACTGTCTGCTGCTGCCTTTGCCTCTCTACAGACGTCTGCTCAATGGGATTTTACAGCTTTTCCTCTTCTTCTGGAATATCACACGCCAGACTCGACTAATTCAGGGACGTGCCCGTTCTTACCTAGCTCAGCGGAGGCTGGGTGTCACCGAGACCTTATCAACTAATCCTACAGACATAATCATGCACAGTGTTGGCATGCGGGCTTCAGTGATGGGCAAGAGGCTTTTTTGAAAGGCACTAATTGCACTGTTCCCCAGGGGAATAGGAAGCAAGTGGAAGGGACACTACAGAACGAGGGGGTGTGTAGATTTACTGATACGCTGGGGAGGGAGGTTGAGGCGTTGTGTGGAGGAGTTTCGGAAAAGGAGTGACAGGGAACTCAAGCGAGAAAGTAGACAGAAATTATGGGAGGAACGGTAGAGAGGCTGGAGGGGGCAAATGGGGAGAGGGTATCTCCTCGCCCCTCAAAAGAGGCTGCTAGTGCTTTAGCAGCAGAAATGCAAATCCGCTGATAAAAACAGACTGCAAAGACTTGTGAGGGGGAACTTAATCAAAAGGGAAGTTGGGGGGGTGGGGGGTGGGTTGCTGAACCTGAGAGGTGGCGCTATTGACTGGAGGAGTGGAGAAGTGACACAAGAAGGTTTTCACTGGAAGCGCTGCTGAGCACGGCAAAGTCACCGTGGCACTGCTACCTCCTATTCCTCTCTCCGTCACTTTGTCTGTCGCTCGCAGGCACTGGGACTGTGGCTACATAGCCATTCTCTCCCCCCTTGTCCCTCTCCCCACATGTAGCATGCCTTTAAAGCCATGGTTTTCCACTGAAGATCCCAAAAGCATGCTGGATTATGGTGTCTTACACCTTAGACGCCTTAGGGTAAGCCACTTTTTCTTTATACCGTCGTTTATTTCTTGAATTCCAGTGAATTTAGTGACATCTATACTGCATGTTGACATGAGAGTTCAAGGGGATGAGCACGAATGTATTCCATTCCCATATGAGCCTGAGCCAAGAGTGATCCTGTTTACCTTTTTGCTCACACATTTCTCTTGGAGACAACACCATGTCCTGCTCCTCACCTTCTAAGACTCGTCCATAGGGAAGGTGGGAATTGTGCTCAGAATAACTACTTACAAGGACCTGGGGTGGGGGGTGGTTAACCATTAACGGCATGTGAAAAGAGGTGAGGGTGTAAGAGGGCTCTAAATGGCAGCAATAAATCATGCTTATTTTGACACGGGTGAACGTCACTGAGCGTTACTGGTGGTAATTTAACAGTTTGACTGCAGATAATCCCAGGATGAGGCTGAGTGAGAGCTGACTACGAGCTCGCTGTTGTCAAGCAGCTTGGCTTTACGCTATGACAGCTCATAAACACTGGTGTTCACAGACTAATCTCCTCTCCGCTCTGCATGGCCATTGTTTGGTTTGATTAACGATTGATTTCCTTCTGGTGGGAGGATTACGTTGGCGGGGCTGCCCTTATCCAGAGTCGTTTCGGACTGTGATTTGTGTAAAAACTGGTAGATTAGCAGGAGGACAAAAGACGCAATGCTAAGCCTTGGAAGCAGCATGCTAATTCAG
This sequence comes from Gymnocephalus cernua, assembly GCA_023631565.1. Classification (NCBI taxonomy): domain Eukaryota; kingdom Metazoa; phylum Chordata; class Actinopteri; order Perciformes; family Percidae; genus Gymnocephalus; species Gymnocephalus cernua. The sequence continues at coordinate 23,841,943 of CM042437.1, forward strand.
ACCTGAATTAGAAGTTCTGTTGTTGCTTGCTATGCATGTGTAACAACTTCTGACATGGTCTCCATAATTTCATTTTATTCCAGAAAAGTGGCCTTCTGCCAGGTTAGGTGAGCATCAGGATCATGGGCACCACAGTCATCACCCTTGAGGATGTGCAGGCACTGGAGGTCAAGGAGGAGCAGGAGGAGTCCATCTTGGCCATGTTAGGCATCATTGGCACATTCCTTAACCTCTTTGTAATTGTTTTTGTTTACATCTACACCACACTGTGAAGTGCCAAAGCATAGGCTAAAGGACTGCCATCAGAAAAAAGGAAAAAGTGAGCAGTCTGGAAGGACAGGTCAATTAGAAAGTGACACGTGTTGGGTACAGTAGTGACATGAATATCTTCCCCAGAGAGAGGAGGAGGAAACTGGACAGACTGGATAAGGCTGAAGACAAAGACGCCATACTGCCAAGTCACAGCCATGAGCCGGGGAGATAACAAAGGGCTGGAAACATGGCAGAAACAGGGATATGCTGGTACCAGGGTGAGCCGAGCCAGATGGACGGGAGCAAACACCCAGCCAGGACTGACCCCCCTGTGGCCTGATAGGAAATACAAACTTCCACTCGATCTCATTTTCTTGGACTGCTGACCTCACTGGAAATATTAGCCAAACAAGACAGTCTTGTGGACAACACTGAGGCTTTCCATTTATTTCTACTTAATTTTTAAGTTGGTGGGACTGTAATTGCTACTGGCATTGAAGGGATTTTAAGCAACATGATTAAAAGCAGAGAGTAGTAAGACCAATGCTGGGAAGCTTCCCAGAAGACACTATTGTCCACTATATCCAATAGTGGTCAACCAATATGGTTTATTCAATGGCCGATGCCAATATTTAGAGAGCAGGGCGGTGAATGGCCAATATTTAATGCTGATATCATGTTGATGTTGTTTTTTTGCATCTTATAAAATAAAACAATTTAATAATAATAACAAACGAGAGACAACATTGTTGAACTTAAATGAATATGTATTGAACAGTTATTGTTCGCATTGTATCTGTTGTAGCGTAACTCGCAGCATAGTTCTGAAAACTGACAAACATTTTGAAAATGTTCAGTTACACCTCGAGCCCTGTAAGTTAGTTTGACTGGTTGAAGGCCAACGTAGAATGGAGAGATTGACACAAGGGGGAGCGCTAACTTTGTTCTGCAGCAGCCACACTGACAAGGCTGCTTGCAGACATGTCTGCCTTGTGAACACAAGCATTCGCCGATGCAGATTATGTCAAAATGGCATTAATCAGCCCGATTAATCGGCCATTCACTAATATCTAATCAGTCTTTGGGGCAAAAAATGTTTGACTGTAACTTCAGGGTCCCTGTTAAAAGAGTTCCCTTCCCAAGAAACGTGGCTCTGGGCAGTACTGTCATCCCAAAAATACCTGCCGTTTCAAAAATGCCCTAAACCCACAAATAATAACCATCAACAATACACCAATTTCTATTTAAGAAAAAATGTGCAACGACTCACAGTGAGGATGAATTTCAAGAAATGTTACTTTAAGAAATCTCCAAAATGTGAAAACCCCTAAAAAGGGGAGATGTTTTTTATTAAAAAGACCACAGTTACATCAGCAAGAAATAAAAGAACGAGATCAACTTGTCATTCAATCATGTAGCTCATTTACATATCCTTCAGCTCTGTCCATATTTTGAAGTTCCTGAGTGGAAGGGGGAGGGGGGGGGGGGGATTCTCTTGATTGATTTGTTCATGTTTATTACTGGGTAGTGTCACCAATCCTTTTCGTGTATCAAAAAGTTTTTTTTTTTTTATATACATTTGAATAAAGTCAAGATGTATTGTGCAATAGGGGATATTTCAACAATAAACATCAAAGCATATGAATAAGGATAGCCTTGAGCCTTATCTGTGAGAAAGCCCAAAGAGTGAGTGTGTAAGGATAAGTGAGAAAGAGGGAGGATCATCACAGGGGTTATTTAATTACATAAGCAGCAGTAGGAGTCATGCTTTAATGATAAGTTAGGCTTCTCAGAAGCCGATTGGGAATCAAAAGGCATCTTTATGGTTGTATGTTCGCAATCGCATTAAAAAAAAAAAGTTTGCCGCTGCTGGCTGATGCTACATCCCAACTGAAAGCCACAGACAGGAATAAGAAGCACACCATGACTTTTGTAATTACAATGATTATCACTGGTGGTGGCACCCCACCTCCTACCCCCACCCATTTCAACTAGAAGGAGAAAAGCCTGTGGTAATAAAATCAACATTTCCACGGGTGAGCAGCAATAAATTAAAAATCCACAGGGAAGAAGTGGTAATGAATCAAGGTGTGTTTGAGAACATAGAACTCCCTTTCTGTGTGTGAGGTCAAGCACTTCTGTCAAAACCATTCTTTTCTTACCAGGCTGGGTAATCTCTGAAATTGTAAATGGAAAATTGAACAAATAATCTGAAGCCTTTACTAATGAAACCCCACTGTTCACACAGACGCACTTATTCAACAGCAGGGGAGCTCCGTAAACGCACAAACGGCTGTCCAGCAGTGCACCGATCGCCTTCTGTTCCCCATGGTCCATCGCATCTGGAGTGATGAATCATTACCAACCACCCTCCAACAGGCCCGTCATGTTCAGATTACCCTCCAACATCATGCGCACGCCCACTCAACATGACTGATGGACCACAATAGCCATTACCTAAGTGGTGTCGCCTGCTGCAGCTGAGATTTACTTTAAATCCTGTCCATCTTGGATGAGTAAAAAAGGGCAATCAAGGTGCAGAACGGAAGGGCTGTAATGCTAAATATAATACAAACATAAAACAAATCCCACATCAGATCTAGAAACCAATTAGTGTCAAACAAAACATGCAAGAAATGAATTCTTCAATTAAGATAAATTAGTATTGTGGTGACATTCAAAGGTATTACCTCTCACTAATGGCTTAGCTTCCTGTGATGGAGTGCCAAGTGACAGTAGGAAACTGTAATGTATCCCAAAAGGCTTAGCCAAGGCACAGATGATTAATGTGGAGCTAGGCTGATGGGGGAAAATGGGCAAACTTTCCCTGAAGGGGGAACAGCAGCTAGAAATAAAGGCCTGTGTGCTGGTAGGCAAGGTAAGACTAAAGTGCAAAAAACAATTGTTGGAGGTAGTTAAATATATTATTATATATATTAGCAGAAATGAGGCTCTAGTTGGAAGGGCTTTATTTCTCTAATGGTCCGTACATCCTGGGCCGATAATCGGCCGTCGGACAGTCTGGCGAGGTCAGTGACTCGAGTCTGTTCAGTGTGTTCCGTGCCGTCTTCAGTCGGAGGAGCTGTCGGCCTTCATTTTGGCCAACCCGACCTGCTCAGTTGGAGACAGGGCAGTCCAGACTAAGCCGGAAATGGCGAGCGGGTAGCCTCTCAAAATCTGACGAAAATCTTTTAAACTGACCTTTGTCGATCTGAAAGGAAGACAGATTCAGCAACTGCATGGCCTATTTCTCGCTTAAAATGTTTTCAGAAACACGTTTCGCTGAACTATCTTCGTAAAATATGAGATCGTATTCTGAATGAACAATCCAAAATCCAGAAGCAGCAGCCAGACCAACGTGACGCGTTCGTCCAATCAGCTGCCGGTTTTCATTTTTTGGGGCGACAATACAGAGTAGCGCAGCCTGCTGTTATAGTGACGTATTACGTCTTGCGCACGCGCAGAACGTACGCTGAAGTCTCAAGTGTTTAAGGATACATGTACATTTTTATGTTTTGGTTAAAAAATGAATATATTTTGCTACATTTACGCCTCGTCATCGCTCCAAGATGATAAATCCCTGCTCTTACTTTTCACCATTGTCGTTATTTCTCCAAAGGATTTTCTGTATTTTCAACTTCTACATCCATGATTTTCAACCGCAGAGTAACGTCAGATAATCTGCTTCCTGTTTACAACGGCACACACATACCTGGTGTATCTGAATGGTTATGTGATATGCGTTGTTATTTCTGATACAGAGCCTAAAAGGCTTGTGTGAACGGATATCGTTTTTGTTTCAAAATGCCGTTTAAGAGTGAAAACGTGTTAGTGCTGATGAAGCCTAAATTGGGTCAGAGTATTTGTGTACAAAGAGCTCTGGTTCCTGAGTTTTACCAGCTCTGTGGGGTGCCTGAGACGTGTCAGGAGTAATGGAACAATTTCAGCTTTTTAGCTCACCTGATTGATATGAACCGACTTACACCGATGTACACTTCTACTTAGAAAGCTTACACCAAAAGCATGAGGAGAGACAGACTTGAGAACGTCATCAAATGGGCTACCGTTATCAGCTACAGGTAAGCTTTTTCTAATCATTAACTGTTGTGATTAAATTCCATATATTTCTTTCAAACCCATTTTGAATTTTTGCTGATCTGTTGTGTAATCGGCAGCCCATACAGAAAGCCTTTCCTTGCACCTTTTTAGATACTACTAAATGATGGTGAGAAGTGTCCTCTAACAGAGGAATGGGATCGTCTTTAATCTGCATGTACGGCAGAACAGAAAATGGGCAAACTTTCCTGAAGTTACCAGCTAATGCTAGTGGCGAGCGAGCTAGCTTGGTTGGAAGAACGCTGAACAAGTCATTTTTAGGCACCTAAAATGTCCAGTTAACAGTTAACTTTGCTGAAATGAGAACACACAGTTTCTGGCAATTTCCTGTTGATCGATTAATCATTTCAGCTGTACTATTAATTAAAAAAAAATGTTGGCTTTCAGTGTTTCATAAACAGTGTTTTTTGGCACTACCATGACGATAATTCTTCTGTTACACTTCTAACGGCCTGGTCTTTCCCCACTTTACATCTGAAATAGAAACCATGAACATGGTGAGATGCAGTTGAAAGCTCAAGGAAAAAGCTAGTAAGTAAACTTTGAGTCAAGATTATTTAGTCAAACCACTATATATATATATATATATATATATAAATTGTTTCTGAATGACATTAAATTGTTTGATGGTATTTTCTGGTGCTGAAGATAACCGAGCAGCCCCCACTACTCACTTGTTTTTCTTTCTTAGGTCCATGGTCATTGGCTGAGAGAATTAACTGCTTTTCTGTTCTTTCTATTGTTCATGTGCTGGTAATAAGAGCCCAACGTATACTGGATGTTTGAGGCAGATACCCTTATTATTCTGAGAGTTTAAAAAAAAAAAAAAAAATCCAACTCCAATACAGTACCAGTCAAAACTTTGGACACACTTTCCCATTCAAGTGAATGACAAAGCGTGTCCAAACTATTGACTGGTACTGTATATTTGCTACACAACATCTTGTTTGTTTTACATGAACACAAATTACAAAAACAGATTTGGTATGGATCCCATACGTTTGGTTATTAAAGATTTGCGGTGAGTGGGTCATTTTATAGTGTAAAAATACATCTGTCAGTAATCTCTGGTGGACAAACTATGTGATGGTGACACTGTTTCTGAACATACGTTTCCCACTTTTGCATTTGTTTTTACACATTAGCCATATTATGCAAACATAGGATATCTGCAGATAATTTGGGCTGCTGATTATTAAAGGGTCAGGCTCTAGTGGAAATCGTATATCAAATTTAGAACAAACTAGCCAGAGATGGTGATATGTGTGCTCAAAAGCGAAGGCAACGACATGGCGTCACTCTTATTCTGACCAGACATGCATACTGAAACCAATGCAGACGATAACATGTACACACGCTCGAATAAACAGAAGCTCTTCTTCTTTAACCCACTACCAGCAATTTGGAGAAGGTCAGGTGACATTTATTGACAGCTCAGAGCTTCTGGGCAACTGGCTCTCATACATAAGGTGGTCCGATGCCCCCACATTTCATTCCACTGGATGCACCATGACTCTAATTAGCTACATGCAACGGGCTAGTTAGCACATTATTGTGGCATTTGTTATTGAATTGAGTGGTAAATGCATAGTTTTTTAAAAAGAAAAATGTGTCAGTAAGGCTGTGCTTCAACAGAGCATGTGGTGATACATAATCAAACAAGGGTCTATTAACTTCATATTGCACTCACATACATGTAACTGTCGGAGGCATTAACCAGATAATGAGGACCAATTACAACACTTACAACAATGCTCTTTATCAGCTGTTATTTAATTATGAGACCAGGGGCACATTAGCATACACTAGCATGCACACAGAGAGATACTCTAAGAGCATTAGGCACAAAGAGGTGGTACACATTCAGCTGCAACTGGCTCTGGGTTGATAAGCCACAGCACACAGTGGTAATGGGAGGGTAGAAACACTGATGCTAAGATCTGCAGGTCTCTTACTGCATGGAATCAGTTGTATCCAAACTCAACACAGAGAGCAAATGGAAACTGCTAGGAATAGTTCTCTGGATAATGACTGCATTATGATTTCACCTCTGGATCACTGCAGCTGTAGCTAGTTTATAGGGGTGGGAATCACCAGAGGCCTCACGATACCATCACGATACTTGTGTCATGATACCATATTATTGCGATTTTGAACATATTGCAATATTCTGCAATATATTGAAATGTATTACCTTTATCCCAACTTCAAATTTTTCCCAATTTCAGATGATGTCCCTAAAAGGAAACTTTGTCAACATCCGTTTTATCTATAAAATACATTTCTCTGTTTGTTCATCTCACTTCAATTTTATTGCTGAAAAATGGGATTGTCATCAAGCAGACAAACTGACCAACACATGTATAATAATAGATCCATACTTGGCGTCTGTGTATCGATACAGTATTGCAACAGAATTCCTTCCTTCCTAGAAACAGTGGATTGACCTGACCAGTGCTGAACCCCACTGTGTACCCCGCTCTGACTGACTGAGGGATTACTGAGCATGTGAAAACTAATGCTGGTTACAGCTGCACCACACCACTTACACAGCATTGAACCCACAGAGTTAAAGATAACTGGATCATATTGGACTGCACTGAGACAACAAAAATTTATGATTGGATGGTGTCTCAGTTTAAATGTATACTACTGGGACTTGAGTGTGATGTAACAGTAAGACATGCACAGCCTCAGCCTAAGATGCTGTAGCTCCATCTGCTGTTACTTTTAGCAACAAACCACCATCCACACACACACACAGAGAGAGAGAGAGAGAGAGAGAGAGAGAGAGAGAGAGAGAGAGAGAGAGAGAGAGAGAGAGAGAGAGAGAGAGAGAGAGAGAGAGAGAGAGAGAGAGAGAGAGAGAGAGAGAGAGAGAGAGACTTCTGGGGCTCCAGCTCCGAATTTCTTTAAACAACAATTAAACACAAAATAGGATGTAGGCTCTACAGGATGATTATTTTCCTGGGCAACTATTATGTTTTCCCCAAATAATGTACAGTTTTTATGTTTTTATGCATTTTGTAATCAAATGGCTTGAAAAATAGGGGGATATAGCTGCTGTAAATGGAGCATGGCCCTGGACCCCCACAGGTTTGGGCTGAGCCCCAATTGTTTATAACATCTGGCTCCGCCCCTGCACACACATGCTTAAAAGCACCCAGGGACATTCATACGTACACACCCAGCTTCCCCTATAATTCAGAACTAGAGAGGCTATGCAGTTATCATTGAGATCAAAGACCAGCGTCATCCAAATCCACTATCTCAGCATCAAAGGCCACCAGCTGGCAGCGCTTCATGTCATGAGCAGAAATCCACAGACAAGAAAATTCAGACAATTTCAGCAACAGATGATTATCAGTGGGTCTAGTCATTTGATGTGATGAGGACAGTACTGGAAAAAAAGATAAAAAAACAGGTGTGTGCACGCTGCTGCCATCTTTATTAATATGACTTAATGAAGAACCTCTTAGACAGCCCCTTTGGTCCACACCCTGGTCTCTCATAGTGGCTGACGTTACATAGAAATAATAAAAGACTATGGTGGGGAATGGAAGTCTTTCGAATACCAGTGGCAGGTTATGTTTTCACAAGCACATTTTCCATAAACCATCTTCTGCCATGATGCAAAGAACATCTTTTTCTCCAGTGACCATTCACTTGTTTCATGTTTTGCCATTGCCAGATTCCATGAAAATGCTGTTGCTCTGTTTGATAGGGGGGACTGACACCCCCGGGCCCAGATCAGTTAGCTAAAAGGTGTCGCACATACTCTCTTTTTGGTACTAAACCCCTTTGGCTCTTTCTTGGTTATTGATTAGTCATCGAGCGAGCCAACTCCCACCAATAACTTAACATTACACCCAAAAATGACAGTCACCAGGCTGTAATGAGCACTTGACCGCTGCTTAATCAGATTTTGAGAGCCAGCCATAAACGACCTAAACACGTGCTCTGCGACCACTCTATTCTATTGAATTACATGGAGATTTAAAGCATTTCTGATTAGCCAACCAGTGGAACCCAATGTATAATGCGGTGTTCTCAGCCTTGTGTGTCTTACCCTTCATTTGTAAAAACAGGGAGCCTACCTGAGTCGTTGCGTAGGTAGGAGGACATGGCAGGGATGAGGCAGGACTGACTCAACAGCTCCTGCAGCACGGCTGGCAGCGCCGAGCTGTTCTGGGCTCTGCTGTCTGCTGAAGAGCCATCAGCAATGTGGGGGCTGCTGGAGCCTGCTGGGTTGATGTAACTTGCCAAGACCTAGTGATCCAAAACAATGTAGACATCCTGTAAGACCAATTACGAATAAAACTGGTCCACCTTGTTTAAACTGACACACGTAAGTCCAGATTTTACATGACCTGCTCTGGAGCAGGACCAAACTGGGACAATCTCCGTCTTTGACCATGCTATGTCACCATTGTACACTTAGCTACGGACCAAATACACAGACAAATTGACCTTTATCCTAATGAAGACATTTGAGGTAATTTTGTTCAGAAGGCAAATATAGCAGTGCCCATATTAAGGGCTTGATTCAAGTTGTGAAAAGCTAAAGGGTCATCATCAAATCTCAATTTAAAAACAATGTGACATTGATGGGTAGACTTGCCTGCAGTAGACAGGTGACGTGCTCCTCTTCTAGCCGCTGTTTGGTGAGGGCCTGCTCCACGTCCCAGCCTGAGGCGGTGGATCCAGTCCCAAAACCAGTTCCTTTAGCCCAGTACAGCTGCTGCTCCTCACTGGTCCCCCCACCGTGACAACTGGATATCTGTGGCTGTCAACACAGACATGAGATAATGTACAGGGTTAGAAGGATGGGTCCAGGTTGGGAATTTCTGACCACTTCATTTATACTTTATTTTGGATATTTCCCTTCTATGTTTTTAAGGAAAGTGGCTGCCAGTGTATTAAAAAGGTGGCTGTGTAATAACATAAAGGCTGCATTTGACTGGTTCGTGAAATGTAACACTATTGGAGAGAATAAAAGATACAGTAGGTATATGTTCTCTGATCTTGAATAACATTCATTAGCAAATGTGCCATTTCAAGCACATGGATTGGGGGTCTCAAGGACAGCCACCACCACAGTGACAAGTCTTTGGCTCACATTCAAGTCATCTGCCTCATGATCAACGTCCTCAGCTTTGACAACTCCATAAATCCACACACAGGGCGCGAGCATGAGACTGGATCACACAGACTGATCTCCTGAAATGGCGTATGTAGTACACGCCAATTCGCATGGCATTATTTGCGTGTTATTAAGACGCATACTCGCTTTTTAGCGTGTTTTTCCACTCCGTTTGGGGTCCATTGACCTACGTTATCTTGCTATTGCGCAGCCATAGCGAGTAGGACGAAAGTGTGCATAAGGAGTTTGGTTGGGGTGGCGGATGGGTAAAAACATTTTTTTTAAATAAAGCCTTCCCCAACCTTTTTTTTTTTTTTTTTTTTTTTTTTTACAAACGTGTGACGTTCTCGCGTAAGCACGGCACATTCTCGCAATAACATGGCACATGGCACGGGACGTGGCAAGCGGCGTGTATGTTTACATCCGCTGTATACAGCGTAGACATACACGTGGATAGCTCAAAATGCGTACAGATAACACCACAACAACAAAACAAACGAGCCAGGCCTGGTTCTAAACCTATACACCCTCTTTTAGGCAGGTTCCAGAAAATGGCTCTTCCCCTTTGAACAACCAAGCCAGCAAACGTCAGGTCCAATTTTGTACATAAATGTTTCCAGCTCAACAACACAGACAGAGTTGTTCCCATACCAGTATCAAAACAGACTCTGGTACTGCTTAAAAAACTTATCTGATGCACTGATCAGATACCACGTAAAACAACAACTTTAAAAGTAGTTTCACCCGGATAACGTTTGTGTGTGTGTGTGTGCGTGTGTGTGTGCGCGCGTGTGTGTGTGTGTGTGTGTGTGTGTGTGTGTGTGTGTGTGCGTGCGTGCGTGCGTGCGTGCGTGTGCGTGTGCGTGTGTGTGTGTGTTGTGGGCCTTACCTCAGACACATTGGTGCTGGCGTTGGGGTTGCGGGGGGCATGGTGGCTGAGAGCTGACAGACAGGCCAGGATGAGGTGGATGGCCCCGATCTCCAGAGCCATGCGCCGTAGCAGAACGCCGTCATCAGTGGTCAGAGGAGTGCTGCTGAACAACGCTCGCAGCACGTGGAACGGCAGCGTGGGCAACACGTTGGCTGATGGAGACTGCAGGATATGACCTAAGAGGAGGCCGAAGCAGACAACTGAATTGGGAGGCTCTCATAACCCTTACCCTCTGTGTGTGTGTGTGTGTGTGTGTGTGTGTGTGTGTGTGTGTGTGTGTGTGTATCGGAAAACTGTAGCAGGAAAAGTTAACGACACCCGTTTACCGGCGCATTACTGACACCAGAAAAAAAAGACAGGCATGCTCGTCTTCTGGCAATGGGAAAGGAGGCCATCAGCTATTTTTAGCAGGTTTACCAGTGCTCCAAAAACCTGAATAGACACGCACATTTTGTGGGAAAAAGGGCATTTGAGCACATTGTTCTGGTTTGGTTTAAGAGGGATTTACTGTTAGTGCACCCAAGTTGAAATACACAGTTGACACATTTAACACTGTGACAATTTCAATTCTGTATGAGCAAAACTGACACTTGATGATAATGTAATTCTGCGATGTAATCGTTTTACTGTTTGTAGTGAGTGACCCATGCCTTGACAACAGCAAGTTATTAAGTGTGTCTGTCTGCTTAAATGTTAAGGAAACACCAGTTAGGTGAATAATGACGACTGTTATGTTACGTGCCTCTCGAGCTGCAGCCTGATGTGCTGTGTGACCAAGATGGAAAAAGTACTCTGACATCAATCACTAACAATGGATTCTCTGTACCAGCGAGAGATGTTGATATAAGATTCCTCTCAGACCATCTCACTCATTAGATCAGATGATATGAGCAGCAGTAGGGGGTGTTACAAAGTTACACATATTAATATTTACGACAAGAGAGTCAGACACAAGAAACAAAAGACCAGAGGATTAGGAGCTGTGGAATGTGTGGAATGTGCAGTGCGGTCAGACTTACTGCCCTCTCCGTCGTCTGTGACGCCCAGCACCAGGCGCAGCAGACACTGGGCGTGCTTCCTCTCCTTCAGCAGCACCTCTGCATAGCCGGGCAGGCGCAGGAACAGGCCGAAGGCCGCCAGCGAGTGGGCCGGGATGGGGGACATGGTCTGCACTGAGGAGGATGATGACGAGGATGACTGAGACTGCTGCTTGTTGATGGGTGGAGGCTCGGCGGCGATGGATTCTGGCGCCTCGTACACCAGCTCGCCCGACTGCTCGATAGTTACCCACTCAAACTGGTCGCTGTCCTTGGGCTTCTCCTGTGTGGCCGAGGCCACCACTGGGGCGCTGACCTGTGAACGGCCATCCGGGAGAACAGAGGGTAACTTTGGCAAAGGTTACTGGGAATATGAGACAATGCTGAATTTAGGAAAGCAGGAACTTTGCAGTTTCAAGATGTGGCCAATTCAAGCCCGAGGTAGAGGAGGATTTAAGAAGCTACTGAGCTACGGATCCCAAAAATTGATGTTAAAGTTTTTAGGATTGTTAAGTCAAAATATGTTTTAAAATCACAATCAGAATGTGTTGTCACATTTGGTGTGCGAGAGCTGAACTGCAAATAGCGTGTCCTTCACTAATATATCTGTCACATCCTTAATTTTAACAAACACAACAAATACAACACCAGCAATGGCATCAAAACATACTGGAAGAGCCAAACAAAAGAAATAGAAAAGATACAAAATAACCAAATATGTATTAAAATTATTTCTATAATTCTAATTATTGATGAGAAGGATTTTCTGTGTGTAAAGGGCATTTGCCAAACCTGATGAACTGACTGTTTGTTCGGGTCAAAAAAGGAAGTAATTCCACCGTGTATAAATGAAAACACAACATACTACGTTAGTTACTGTTTTTGTCTAAAACAGTAACAAATGTAGATCCATACAGTTTAATGCACAATAAATGGAAGTGCACTTTATTGTCCTTGGTTCCTAGTTGGGACCTGTTTTAGAACATGCTTTGGTGAAGACTTTACCCCTGTTTGACCGCCGTACTGTAACGGTGCTTTGATCATGCATGCCTCTGTCTGTGTCTGTGTCATGCTGTAAGTCGCACCTGCTGAATGACATCGGGGTAGAGCATGGGCAGCCTCTCTGCGATGAGGGCCAAGCCGCCCATGCCTGCAAAGACCTGCAGCGGGGACTGGATGGGGTTGGTCTCCAGCAGGGACTCGTCAGTGGCAGCATCCAGACACTCTTCGCTGGCTGCCATTGGTTCGTCCTCAGGACAGCTGTTCAGCATGTCACAGTGGTCCACTGCAAGGAGAGCAAACAGAGGACCTGTTGTATGTTCATGCACTGTCTGCCATCTGGGACACTTGTTAGCACCTTTTCTGTTTGCAACCTGAAGGCTACTGGGAGCAGGATTCAATTCTTCTTTAACCGTTTTTGTTTTAATGCAGAACATAGTCTGTCATATATGCAATATACACTATCTATTACCAAGATGTGAAAAAACTAAAATCGGCTGTATCGTGATAATTAAAATTGATTCTTTCCCCTAGAATCAGTTTTATTTTTATTTATTTTTTACCAATAATTGACCTAAATATTATATATTCTGTTTATAAAAGGTATTGCTGACGGTGACTACATCAGATCCGTTTCCAGCAGAACAGAGCAAAAGCAGGATAAGCAGAAAATCTTCTTTACAAAGTCAATAAATGACATGACTGACATGGGATGTCATTCTTCTTAGAAAACAGTTTTTAGAAACATTTCATTATATATTGTCTCTAGTCTATCTTTGGTACCTTTCTCAGTGCGTAGCCTCTTGAAGGAGTCTGTCTTGGAAAGGCCAGGGTCAGAGATGACTTTGGAGCCCAGTTTGACTGTCAGGTTGATGGACTGGTAGCCCTGTGGCAGCTTGCGGTCGTACAGGAGTGTCAGTAGCTGGGCCAGGGTCATCTCAGGTGGAAGGGGCTGACCTGGAGGGGAGATTCACCTAATTAATAACTCAACTTCGGCTGCCTAGTTGCAGTATTTTAATTCAAACCCATTGATGTCCTACTGCCAGATGTGAGGCGACATGTTAAGCTTGCACTTCGATATGCCGTACCTGGAAGCAGCTTGTGGTAGAGGTGGAAGACAGGCACACTGATGGTTTTGGCTGAAGGGTCCACACCAGACGACGCAGACAACTTGTCACTCATCACGCGACCCCTCCTCGATGGAGGTCTGGGAGGGGTTGAAAGAGCTCGCTTGGACTGGGACTTCAAGCCTGATGACAGACACAGACAACATGGAAACATCACAGGCCTGTTAGACGATGGCAAACAGCAATAGAGATACATGTTCATATTACCAAAAGCTTACGTTATTGTGTCAGTATTACATACATCTGATCATTGTAATGCCAAACCACTGCTATGTGCGATCTCTGAAACAGATCAACTTCCCCAAAAAGACCAAATTCCCAGTTGTAATTCTCAGTAAGTCCAACTTACATTTGAAAATGTGTGCTTCAAGTACACAATGTGGATGCATATATTAAGAATTAAGTATAATGCATTATAATTTTTTATCTTAGAATAAAAATCCTTATTCTCACAAAGAGTTCAACTCAATGGAAGAGGATTCTTTTAAGTAGTACCAATGGTAACGGTACATACAATTCGCGGTTCGGCATGTACCTTGGTTTTTAGGATCATGGTTCAGTACATCTTCGGTAGAACAGGAAAAACAACAGAAATTGCGGAAAATAACTCGAACAAAAACCGTGGCTTATTGGCCACCCATTTGTTTTAGTGATCGGTTTGATAAACATCAGTAACTGTTGGTGGAGTACGGAGAGTAAATTCAGATGAAGTTCTGTGAGAAGGTGATGAGGGAAAAGCTGCTGACATCAGGAAGACACCACGGTAACTGTAGAAAGCACTGTGATGTGTCAAAGTGGAGTTTCTAAAGAGAATGTTACTCTGCCCGGACTGCTTTTCCTCTCTGTCCATTCCACGAGAATGAGAAACTCGGCTGGAGCGGACTATGCAGTCAGCGAGCGGGTCGACCTGCTTTAATCTTCTTTTCAACTTCATTTGTTGACTTCATCCTTCTGGTTAGCGCTGGCTAAATCCCTGGACTTGCAGCTTATTTTCTTAACCACCTGCTCACACTGTTTTCATACAGGGTTGAAGTTTAAACCACCAGCTCCTGTGACATTGGGATTTTCTTTGGCTCATGTTTTTTTCCACCAAGTTTTAAGAAAATCTGGCCAGTAGTTTTTCTGTTATCCTGCATCATAAGACTGTGCCTTGTTGATTATTCCTGAACTGGGCTGCACTCTGCAGTGAGAGGCTGCCAGAACACAGAGGGGAGAACGACTCACCTTTTAATCTGTTGAAAATGTTGAATGAATGAAATGTTTGAAGTGTATCCACAAACGCACCCGACTTCAGATGAACAATGTGGGCATACAGTTTGCTTGACTAACCTGGGTAATCCGGCAAAGCCAACCAGCATGCTACAGCTGATACACAGCAACTAGTACACCGCCAAAATGTTCCGGGTAAAACTCGCGCTCCAGGATTTCCGTTTTGCGTGTGCGAGTAGGGGACGTTAATAGATTATTTTGGCGTACCTAACCAATGTAGCATGCCAAACCAAATGTCCTGCAACGAACGGTTTGGGACGAATACACATACGCTTACAGGCCTAGTGTAGGATTAACCATTTGGCATGTGGCTGAAGTTCATGTTGTTTACCGTGGGTAAACAATCTACACAATTGCCTTTTCAATCGCGCAAGATCCAGCAGTCATCCCAGGTTGGCTAATGAGCTGATGGCTGAGCTGCCATTGGACAAGGGGTGTGTAAGGAACAGATTCAAGTACCTGAGGCCACAACAACACTGTAGTTGTCCTGGAAGCCACTGTCTGCTTTCATCTTTTCCTTCTCTTCATGATTCTTCTTCTCCTTGTCCTCCTTCTGCTCATTGATCAGCTTGGCTGTAATGCTGGGTGTGTCTGTTCAGATCAACAGAAGACGGCATGAAATCAGATGGGTTACATATTCCTTTTAGGAATTATTTATTGTAAAAATAAGCATTGGCCATTTTAGAGCTCCCCCTAAACTTAAATGAGGGTTTCAGGGTCAGGTTTTGCAGCTGGAGTAACAAATGCATGTTTTGTTTTTATTATGCATGTTTTTATTTTTTAATTCTTATCCTGGTATTTATCTCGAGACGCGCAGATATGCAATTTGTGACACCGTGATACTATCAAACATCGGCTATCTGTCTGACGACCATTTAGCCTCTGGGGCTAACGGCTAATATTTCTGAGGTTCAGGTGTAGCCAGAGGACATCCAGGCGGATTTCCTCTTCTGTGAGCCAGTGATTGTTTACAGTCCGAGTAGACACTATTTTATTTAAAGATTTTTTGGGAATTTTAGGCCTTTATTGGACAGGACTGCTAAAGACAGGGAAGGAGAGAAAGACGAGGAATGAATGTAGCAAAAGGCCGCAGGTTGTAATGGAACCCGCAGCTGTGGTGCAAGGACTGAGCCTCTGTACTTGGGGGCACATGCTCAACCAGTTGAGCTACCCAGATCCCACACCCATACTTTTTGTTGGAGTTTAAGGTCCAGGTGACATGTTGGCTGATCTCTATAAACAGATATCTGCATATCAATACTGACAAATAAATGAAAATGAATAAAAAGCCAAATCGTCAAAATTGGGTTCCGAGATTGCATTTTAGCCAAAGACTTCTGCATCTTTTGCTCTCCACATTGACTGTTTACCTGCATGCAACCAAAGCCCTCTCAAACGTGACCAATACTACTCGCAGTAGAAGGTTTTCTGTATTGAAACATACCCGACACCCGGTCCAGGACTTCAGCCAGCGTGGTGGAGATGGGCAGATGGAGGGTGCGGTACTTGTGGCCTGCTCCATACATGGGGTGCTGGATCATGTGGCTGGTGGCATTGATGCGTCCTTTATATAACTGAGAAGAAAAAAGAAACACAAGGGTTTTGTGTCAGCTTGTGAATTCTTTTTGAAAGGTTTTCAGAGAGGTCTATGCTGACTCCAAAGAGATCATGTTGGTTTGCCCATTCCTTTTTCGTCTTCCTTTACTTCAGTTGACAATTAGTATCAGCCAACATGAATGTTAAATGCGTGCAATGCTGCCAGCGCTGCCAATGTTAGAAAAAAGCAACACAAATGTATACCACTGAAGACACACAAACAACTGACAGACCAGTAAACTCTATGAATGATACGACAGGCAGGTGAGACCCAGGGAATTCTAGCCAGACGGTACGACTAACAACTCCATATACGTACAGCTGGGATAATATCAGGGAATCCAACTTCAACCTACTGACCCAACATAAATCTTAATCTAAACATGAGTCTTAAAGCTAAGTTACACAAAGTCCAACAAGGTAAGACACACAAGTAGTAAGATGATCAGACTTAGGGTATGCAGCCACTTCCCTGGAACTGCTTGCACAGCCACGAGACCGACAGTCGTGTCCGAGTATGTCTCCACTGCATCTGCCTGTGTGTAGGACGGCCATTTAACCCGCTAGTCCTCATCGATATAGTGGCATGAGTCAAGTAGCTCTCCGCTGTGAGCGCTGTACAGCAGAGAGCCCCCCAACTTGAGAACCATGAAAAAGCTTAAAATGCAACTTGTTAGCGCAGGGTAGGTAGCAGTAAAGAAATAAACTGTATCGCCTATTTTTTCTTTTACCATGGTACAAAGGTACACTGTGTAGGAATTTCTCCCATCTAGCGGTGAAATTGTATTTTGCATTCAAACGAATAGTGCTCTCTAGCGCCTCGCTTTTTCAAATGTGTGTTGCAACTACGGTAGACGTTATGTACCAAGAAGCTACGACAACATGTCTTCCAATTTTCGCTTTTTTGTCGACGAGGATTCCTTCTCCTGTGGCTCGGCATAAGTATGATCCTCCATTATGAACTAAAGTGCAGTGACAAGCGCCTCTCACTGATCTCCTTCTCCGTTAGAGCTGGTTTCAGTCACGTGACGCTGGCTCTGAACCAAAACGCGTTGTGGATTAGCTAGACAGGCAGGCTAGTGCTTTATGTCCCTCTCAGCGATCGTAGTTTATCAAAATGGCGGAAAGACATGGAAGCCTCCTTTGACTCACCCGTCATATGTAATTACAGATAAGAAATTCTTGGTCTTACACCAGTAAGGACATATTTATGAATGAAGACATTGATTTTAGCTAATAAAATACTTCAAACACTACACAGTGTACCTTTAAAAAAATATTTAAACTTTTTTACTGATAGTATTAAATCGGTCAAAATTTGTACGGTTGGTTCAACGGTTAATTAATAACATCCCTAAGAAATGCTAAAAGGCTCATAATGACCATTAACAACAAACCAACAAGCTGATGTTCTGCAGGGATAGTTATGCTGACCAAGTACACCAAGTTAGTTTAGTGGAAATGAAAAAACACAACAAAAACGTGACACTGATGGGATGTAACGTTAACTTAGGAAACCTTTAAGACATTGGGACGTGCTTGGATGCAAAAGAAACAATAGTCACCTGTTTGAACAGCCACCATTCCTGCTGGAGGAAACTAGACTGGGTTGAAACCAAAAACAGACGGCTCTTCTCTTCCTATTGGCAGCGCCTTTCCCAGTGCACTATGCTGATTACAATACAGAGCCACCACACCGGCGATGGCGTGATGCTGCAATTGCATTTACAAATAACAGAAATCCACCAAGTGCAACACTTACAAAAGGCATTTCCATGAAGACACCAGTCGGAGTTTTGTGGAAAGCTGGAGGACATTTGACGGAGGTGGCCGCCTCCTTATTCTCTATGCAGGGAAAACCATGTCTGGGCAGCTGTTGCTAAAATATCTCGTCTGGATCAACCAAACACCCTTGCCAACCACAGTCCCCCGCCTGCTAGTGGGCAACAAGAAAGAACAGCCTATAATACTGAGAACAATGAGACAGCTAGGATGTTTAAATGGCTTGCGTTAAAACCATTTTCTCTATACACTGCCCCCAGACACACACACGCACAAGCCCAAACCCACCCTCCCACACACACACACACAAAAGACCGTCTCTAATAACCAACTGTTGAGTTGTGTAAAAGATAGAGCATTAAGGTGTCATTGAGGACACCATAGTGCTCCATCCCAGGCATGCATCAGTCTGAGGGGATCGCCGTGATAAGGCTTCTGTTCATATTGCTGTGCTGCCCCCTTGTAGTCACAGCTGAATTCTACACCAATCCCACTATCAGTTGGAGCTGTTTTATCAACATGCTGGGGGATCTTTTGCCACAAATATTACCGTGTCAGTCATGTCATTACATTGGGAGAGCATTGTTCATGACAGACGACATCCCGCCACATGTATGATGACACTGAGATACATGCTAATGTGTCATCACTGAGCATCAAGCAAACGGATTGGTTGATGCGACTCAGGAAATGGGTTTGGTAACGGAATAGAGAGGAGGCAGATGTTCAACAGCAGCGAGAGTTACCCACCGGACAGGGAGACTGCAGGAAGACTGTGACCTTCTCGTCCTCCAGCATGAGCTGCAGGAACAGCCTTCGAATGAAGCCTGAGATGTTTCCAGAGATCGGCACGTTGCCTCGCTGGGGTGCAGACTGGAAGAGCTCACAGAGAACCTGCAGCCAGAAAATATTTGAAAATGAATACAGAGACAAATGAATACAAGTTGTCATTGATACCACCAAGGCATTATTAGGGTTCCTACTTCTTTAGAAAATGATCTTGCAGATTTTAAAAACATGACTAATAGTATCTTTTAAAATGGTTCTCTCTATGGCTTTGCTGAATTGAAAACTCCAAACTTCTGACTAATTACATCAGCACATCTGTGTGTGTGATGTCAAAATTCAATTCCTGATGTCTTAAGAGAAAGTGAAAGCTTTGGGCTGCATTCACATAGCCTCAGACGCTCCGGTGATTCGGCGCAGGGTTGTGTGGCAGAGTGTCCCTTAAAAAGGTCCATTTGTGTGACTTGAAGTACACTTTCTATTTCACAATTATTGTTTTTCCGCCAGATTCACATTTCCAAACGCACTTAAAGACAGCTTCTTTTTTACGGAGAAAGAGAGCAAGAAAAGAGACAGAGCGACAGTGCTTTGTGCTAGATAGGAGTGTCAATCATTATTCGATTTTTGGTTTATTGCCTGTAGAATTTAACCGATTGAAAATATTTTAACCCATAATGCAGAAGAAAAAGGAACAGTTCAGAAAATGTTGTGTAGTTTTGCTGTGTTTTTGCTGGAGCGCCTGATCCTGTCTGAATGTGGCCCATTATCCTAGAACTCTGGAAAATAAGAGCAGACCTGAGCCATGAGTCGCTGGTTGTTAGGGTGGCAGGAGATACACTGGAGAAAGAAGGCCACGGTGGCGTTCTCCAGAGCAGTCCTCTGCTGGGTGCTGAGTCCTCCTGCCTGGCCAGAAGACGACAGGGAGAAGCGTGATCCTGAAGCCTGAGGCTGGGATGGTGGGGGGCCTGCTGCAGACCCAGAGCCCAGGGACTGACGGCCTGTATTGGCACCGGCACTGGCACTGGAATGGCACAACAGGAAGAGTAGTGCTGTCCAGAGCGGGTTTACCTCTGGCCCTCCTAACCAGTCTTTCATGGCGTGACTATTGCCTACTTCAGTAAGGAAGCGCAGCACCGGAGCGGCCAGCTCTGCAGCCAGAGGTGGCCGAATGTGTGAGGATGAGGAGGATGGGTGGTAGTGATGATGGTGATGTCGTCGCTCGGCCTGAGCAGCGGGCAGAGGCAGGTCGGCACTGGCCAGAAGGCCGACACAGAACTGGGTGAGGCTGCGAACCAGCAGTGAGGGTAAGCCTGAGTCCAGCAGCTGCTCTATGGCTCCTGGGGACTGGGAGGCAGCTGCCAGTGTAGCCAACTGGGACTCCGACAGATTAATGGGGGGTCTGGCATGCTTGGAGTCGTCGGTAAGTCCTGCAGCACTGGTGTTGGCGTCGTGCTGCTTTTTGCCGTCGTCAGTCATGGAGAGGCGGTGGTGCTGGGCTTGAGAGTGACTGGCGCTGGGCACGGAGACGATCCCCATCCAGGACATGAGCAGCGAGAAGTAGCTGGGGTGGATGTGACACATGGAGCACAGCAGGCTGTCCACGGCTTTCTTCAGCACAATGTTGCACGGCAACGACATGGACCAGTTATACAGCAGCCTGCAGGAAGGGAAGATGAATGGAATAAATCATCAATCTATGCTGGTGGTACTCAAAAGGCTGCTAAATCAATGCTGATGTATCAATATTAAGACTTCTTCAGCTGTGTAAACGGTGTGTCATAAGTAGAGTTGAATACAAGGGATTAGGATCTTGGTATTACATAGTGCCTGTGTGTACACATACTTAAAAATAAAAATGTTATGTTATGTTAGCACACAACTGCTAAATATTAAAGTGCAGCCATGAAATGCCTTTAATATTACAGCCTTCTCTTACTATTTGCCTGCTAGCGGACAGGGAATACGGTTGGAAAGTTTGGTTGTTTCAACACCTGAGCCAATTGTCATGACATCTTATAAAGCTTTTGTTTGATTTTCACAATTTCGTCAAAGCAGCGTGCATGTGGCAATCTGGCAGACCTAAAAACTAAATACTTTTTAGCAGATTCTTTCTTAGCGTAAAAGAGATGATAAATGTATTAAACTGCTCCTCATGAGATGAACAAGTTCTCACTGTGCATATTTAACCCTGTGTTGCTGTGGCTTTCATGTTGATCTATCTGCATCCTATTCAGACCTGAGTTGTGTTGGAGGTGTCACAGAAATGTTACTAGGACAACCGTAGTAAGACTGCCATCACGGCTTTAATGTAAATCACGCTTCTTCAAGCAGGAGAACAACATTGTTCCTCTTTGGTGCACGTCTGAAAGGGGCGAGACTGATGTGAGGGTGAGAATATATTAATTCATTTTGTGGTAAACTACTCCTTGCATGCATGTATGGTCTTTATAATAAGAACAAAGACTATGACTGACTCAAAGAGCTCTCTGTTGAGCAGTGCAGGCAGGTCGTAGTCCACAGGCAGCTCGTAGCTGTGCCAGAGGATGGCTGCCACACAGTGGAGGTGGGAGGGCGAGGGCATCAGTAGGCCGTACTCCCTCAACGAGGCAGAGGACGAGCCAGGGTATCCCATGGGGCCGCTCATCTTGTGGGCCGCCACTCGTGAAGAGTCGTGGACCCACTGGAGAAGAGCCTGGATCCTGGAGGGGGGACAATTCAGAACAAGCTTTGATCAATAACTCATCACGTGGTTTCATCTGCTCGGTCCCGCAGTGTGAGGGGCGTCACCCAGAGGCGGCGATTTACGTTTACGTGCTCACGGGCGCATGCCCTTTAAAAAAAAGTAGTCAAAAAACTGTTTGCATTTCAGAACCTTAGGAAACGGACAGCGGCCGACACAAACACACACGCCTATTAACTTGATAATTAAGCCGTAAAGTAGGCTATCTTTCAACTCAGGACAGCGCCACTGTATAGTGGGGGGATGGGGGGGTGTCACTAAAGAGGCCTTTTCATCCGAGAGCACCCATGGTATCGGCACCTATGGCGTCACCATGGAATTTATATGCAGCAAACGCGACCATATGACAGTAAAAGATGACAGGGAGACGTTAAGGACACTTTTTACTATCGGCTTATGAGTCTGTCTGGAATATCACCTTGACAGAAAGCTGATCTCATTGGTTGTTGTTCTTACAGAGGGGAGGACGACAGTTTGAGTCAAGGTGAAAACAGGATGTTGATGTACCTGTCTTTGGTTCCAGAGTCCTGCGTGGTGCCCAGCTGGTACAGAATGTCAATGGTGGAGTCTGAGGAGAGGCCATTTAGTCGTCCAAACAGCAGAGGACTGTTCAAATCTACAAAGATAGAAGCAAAGACTAAAACAAGGATGCTATCATGCTCAATAGTTAAAGCTATAGTGTGTAGTTTCTGTCGCCCTCATGAGGAATTCTAAGTAAGTAACAACACTGTCGGCGCATCCACATGATACAAGCCTTATGTGATCGCGCCCCCAGTCCTCCTCCAGACAGTTGCTAGTAGCCAAGGAGGACACTAATATCCAAACCTGGCCTTAGCCTGAAGCTTTATGCAACAAATTACAAAATAAATCTGTCTCTCTTTTGAATATGGGTCCATGTATGCCATGTGTTGCAAGTATATGCAACATGCTCATTGGGAAGAGGCAAAGACTCACAGTGTGACCAATGCTTGATTTGGGACTCAGATTTGGCAGTACCAGTCAGGTTCGGCCAGGTCAGGTCTTAAAGACGTAGACCAGGGCGACTTCTCTCAGATTTAGGCAGAACTCAAGCAGAGATGTCGCTCTTTCAGGTGGCAAGACCACTTTTATCAATGCAGCTTCACTTCATTTATACTAATTACTGCAATGTGACCAGTTACTTGTTAGCATGGTCTGCATGACAGTATTTGGAGAAGCTTTATCTGACTCTCAGTAATCTCTGAATGTTTTCCTAGCCATGTCCTAGGAATTTGTCCAAATTTGTTTCGTGAAAAGAAGAAGTATTTTGGTACAGCTGATCTGCTGTACACCGACTTAAAGACTGAATCAATTGAAAGTGTAACTGAACTCTGTCTCCATATATTAGTACTAAATTACATCAATCTAAGTAATTAATAGGAAAATACGGAACTGTAAAATAATGCATAACCAAATATTCTAATTGATGCTTTTACTAGCTGGTGGGGCAAAACAACATCTGAAATATGCCCTTGTCTTTCCCACTAACAACCTCATTTAATGACCTCTTAAGGCAATGCATTTGAATATTTTAAGACTATTTGATGCTTTTTAAGGATCCTGTGTATCTGCTGCCTATGATTAATGCTGCAGCAGCGGTGTGTGTGACTCACTGGCAGGGTCGGTGCCAGAGGCGGCACAGTTCCTCAGCAGAATGTCGATGAGTTTGAGTCCAATGCGAGTGGACTGCAGGCCGATCTTGACTAGCACAGCCTCGATGTTGGGCGAGTGCATGCCGCAATATGGTGACATGAGCAACGCGGCGCACGTTTGCAGCAGGTTGGCGGTGGGTGCTGCAGCACTGGCCATCATGGCCTCCAGGTCACTGACATGGGTCAGGCAATGGTGGAGCAGACGCAGCCACCCGATGCTGT
The DNA here is from genome assembly GCA_023631565.1 of Gymnocephalus cernua. NCBI lineage: Eukaryota > Metazoa > Chordata > Actinopteri > Perciformes > Percidae > Gymnocephalus > Gymnocephalus cernua. Next base: position 23,865,613 of record CM042437.1, read on the forward strand.
ACAGGGGAAAGGAAAAGGTTACACCACCCACATATAATACAAGTACATATTTCTCAGTCCAAAATGTGTTTTTGGTACCTGGTTTTGGAGACCTGGTCCTCAGAAGGCAGGAAGGGGTTGTTGACGGTTGCAGAGGAGGTGTTACCGAACGCCGTCAGGCCCAAGAGTTTGATCTGAGACAGACCCAGGGTGCTGGCATCACGAGGCCGGTGCAGCCTCAGGCAAACAGCCGACGCAACCTCCGCCTTCACTAGCTGGATCTTTATGTAGGTCAGGCCGCTGGTGATGACTGGCGTGGAGAGTGGCAACATGTTGACCCCGTCAGCACTGATCTCCACCGAGACTGAGGACGGGCAGGCTGGTTGGTAGGAGGAAGGAAGGAAGAAGATGAGTTTTCATCCAAGTGAGATGGAAAAGCTTTTGACAGTTGATGGAAATACAAAACTTTCTCATTTCCTTTCAACATTAAATTGGGTGCTACTCACTGGCTAGAGAGGCCAGGTGGGGCTGGATGTGGAGCTCTTTGAGCAGCACGGCAGCAGGAAGGTGGATGGTGAGGTCACACCAGGCCTCCTCCGGCAGGAAAATGTAGGACCAGGCCGCTGAGCGCGCCCGACGGTGGGGGGGTGTGGCCTGAAGGAGCACCTCTGCTGGCTGCGCCGTGGGGCTGCTGGATGTTATGGTGCCTGTGAAGAGACAATCGGATCATTTAGACTTAGACAATAGTTGATGTAAGGTTATAAGTTCTTTTACTATAACAATATTGTCCCACAGGATGTAACAGACTGAGGAGAAAGCAACCTAAGGGAGCAAAGTTGTGGAGTCCCTCGGCGTTGTCTGGCTCTGAGGTCATCACTCTGGCTTTCAGGTTGCCATCCGCTGTCTTCCCAGGACCGGAATCTAAGAACTTCATGATGGTGGACACCATGCTGCGTGCTGTGTTTACAATGGCACGGGTGCTGGTCACCATGTTGTTACAGATCAACTGCACACCACCTGGTAAAAACACAAGAAAGTGATGGTTTCTTCATCAATCAGATTTTCCAAAGGCTGCTAGAATCCATACATTTGGGTAGCTGTGCGCTCTAACAACGGTACAATATTTCCTTCCTCTTCTGCAATCAGGGTTTTAACATAGGTAAAGTGTCTGCCTGTAGTGGGATAGGACTAGACCCAGATAAATCGCAGAGAAACATTCAGCAGGTAAAACAGATGTCACTTAAGGCCCCTTTCAGTGCTGGGGAAAAAGTCATATTGCGATGGGATTTCCATTACTGCAATTGCTATAATGGTATCATGAGTCTACTCGCTTGATTATCAAGGAAAATGCACAAAATACTAAAAACATACAAAGTTAAATGAGCATACAAAGAAATACATCAACATAAAACGTGCAATGCTTTTTTTAAAAGAGCAGCACTGGTGGAAGATGTGAGTTTTCTCTGTTCTCTTGTACTTTTTCTGTTTCCATAGTAATGCTACAATGAATGCACCACATATTCATGGCACAATCTGCCACGCCTCGTATTGACATCCTACGGCCTGCTGCAGATTGAGACCAAGATTTTATTAGACCCATCTCGCACAGCAATAAACAAAAGCACTACTGCTGTCTGAAGGCGCATTTAGTGTGAAGGCTGGGGTGAGTATAGTAGGGTTAGGAGACCAGTGTAGTGTATATACCAACCCATGTAATGGAAGGCCTTGAGAGCCTCACTGGTATCCAACACTCGCAGGATGAACCACAGAAGAGGCTCCGACAGCTGACAGGTGGAGAGAGACCCCTGCAAAATGTCAAATAAAAAAAATTGGCATGTGGATTTGTTCAAGATGAGATTTTAATATCAGATCCTAACAGGCTCCTGCTCACCTGTCTGCCCATGTAACCACAGGCCATGTATGTTAGGATGGGCTGCAACATGACCTGGACGGAGGTGGCCCTCTTGCTGAGGGTGGTGAGGATGGTGAAGAGGCCGTCGCCCACCGAGATGGCGTCCAGCCCGCCATGAAAGTTCTCATGTTTGGTCAGGTGGAGACCGCTGGCTCCTGAGGAACACACAGGGGTCAGCTCGCAGCAGTACACATTTAGCTTTTAGTTTTTCTCTTGTTCCTCAGCACTAGCACTGCCGACACTTCGAGGTATTAGAACACGCCAAACCCAACACCCGAGAGCGTCTGTATGTGTCCAGGGAAAACAGCTGCTGCAGGAAACCAGGTAGGGTTGGGTACTGAACCCCAGTGCTAATACGGCACCGGTGCCTAAAGACCGTTATCTAACGCAGACCGATTAGTAACGCAGATTGCGGTGCCTCATTTCGGTGCCACTGAAATGCAGAGCTTCACCCTGATGCTCTGAAACGGACGTTAGAGGCAACAGAAGCATTGCTGTGTGTGACGCAAGTTAACATAATACACTTGACAGAAGGTAACGTTAACGTTAGCCTACCGTTAGCTAGTAGCTGGATTAATCACGGTTAAAATGCTGACACCTAAACGGTGTAAAGTGTGTTTGTATTTCACTGTAGAGGATTCCAACACTGGACGTTCAACAGTCTGCAGCTGCCGTTGTCGGAAAAACAACACAACTTACTGGTAAAATAAGTTATTGTTATAAGGTATGGTTATTACAATATTATTAAATCATTTGCTTTTGACCATATGGCCTAAGCAATAAATAAGCCATTCTAAAATGGCGCCGACTGTCGTTTTGTGCTCCTTTTCAAGCACCGGCACCTTTTTAAAAGTATCGCTTTAGCACTGGTATCAGAAGAAACCCAAAACAATGCTCAAGCTGTGGCTACAGCTGATGGGAACGGCAGTGTTAGCTGATCATGTTGTTCTGTGATTGGTCTTACCTATAATCATGGCCATGGCGCTGCTGTTGCACTGGCCCAGTGCTGACAGGATCTGGCTCATGATCTGCTGACTGGCTAGCACCAGGTCGGCCACGCCTGCGGGGGGGCCCTGGCTGAACGCCGAGCCACCAGCCACACTTTCTTTGCTGCCACAGACCTTCTCCTCGTCCGACACGCTGCTGTCAGCTGCTCCGCTGCCGGCCGGCGGCAGCCGCCCGCTGAACTCTCTGTCCCCGGACAGAGGCAGCTGCACCAGCGCGTTGACCAGCTTGAGGAGGTCGAACATCAGCTGGTCGCGGGTGGTCTCTCCACACACGGCCTTGGCGTCTCCTGGCCGGATGATGTTGGCGAACAGTCCACCAAAACAAGCCCGGGCGCCCACAGAGCTGTCCGAGCCGCTGCGGGACACCACCTTCTCAGCGCAGGTGATGTAGTGGTGAACCAAGAAAGTGACGGACTCGATGACGGAGGAGATGGTAGCCACCGACACCACCTCAAAGTTTTGCTCGAGAGTGAACTCCAGCAGCTTGACCTGGGCGTCCAGCGGACCCTGGCCTGCCTGGAACGGACCCCTGAAGGGTCAGGATTAAGCATTAGTTCCCAAAGACCATTCATACACTTTCTACTGAGACTTCTCATGTTGTGATTATTGCACTGATGACTGTGCTGTAGCATACTAACATTATTCAGAGTTTCTACAGGTTTATATAATATAATAATTTATGACTTTTTAAAGCTTTAGTGCGTAACTTTTCTATAATGATAAACGTTGGTTCCATTCAAGCCATTGCTAAATGAGTTGCTACAAAGCTAATTAAGACGATTAACGAGCTCCACACAACTCTCTGTATTTCTCAGTGTGACTATGTTCAGAAGATTATGGCGTCCGGTGACTTTCCCGCGCAGAAACTTGAGTGAAGATAATGACCTCTTCTGAAGAGGTCATTGTATTTTACATGTATTTTCATGTATTTTTAACACTCCGTGTCCTCCATGGCTACTAGCAACTGCGTGGAGGAGGGGGGTGGGTGTCGGTGCGCGATCACGGAAGGTTTGTATCATGTGGATGCGTTGTTGTCATTACTTTAGAAACTTTAGATTTCCTCATGGGGGAGACAGAAACTACGCACTATAGCTTTAAGGCCTAAAATTTAGATTTAGAAATGTTAGACTTTTTAAGACCAGGCAGAAACCCTGTTATTGACTGACAATACATTTCCCAAGAAGCAACTGCATACCTCTCAGTAGACAGGATGTGCATGAGTTTGAGCAGGAACTCGCTGAACATCTGTGGACAGCTGGAGGACAGGTGGACCTGCAGGCGGCTCAGGAACTCGTGCATTGCTTGGGTGGCCGTGGGTCCCACCTGAGAGCTGTGCTGGCTGGTCCCGTTGGTGCTGCTGCCGGACAAGAAGCGCACCAGGACATGGACCAGGGTGGGGTCAGACACCATCTGCTGGGCGGTGCTCTCATGAGAGCTCATCCCGTTGTTGGAGGCTACAAGTCCAAACAGATTTTATAAAAATGATATTTTCCAAAGGTAGATTGAATTCCTATCCCCCACACAGCTCTCGCTGTGAAATGAAAATCACCACGCAAGTTGTCCTTTTTAGGTCCAAGTTACAGTAGGCCTATGTACTGTCCCGGGGTAAAGTATGTTTTGAGCAGGGGGCATTTTGCTCACCCATTCACCCAAGGATGATCTGACATCCAAAATGTAAGAGGTGAATGCCGAAAAACATTGCATTTGGTGACTTATGTTGTAGGAAAATCAAATATTTAAACAACCAATAAACAAATATAGATGATTCAGCAAGAATGGTGCAAACCTGGGGCATATTTATGAGACATCTTTGCTAAAAGTAGCTCCTAATAGGACGACTTTGGAAAATTTGTTAGGAATTTCTCACTAAGGTGTCCTAAAGTTAGGGCTGACACATCATCTAAGTTTTTGGTTTAGCAAAATTCACAAAGCATTTTAGCTCTAAGATTATATGTCAACATTCCAGTTCCAGTTTACTTTACAATTCAACATTTGCATGCTTCATGAATTAAAACAGCAACAGTTCCATAAATGCATCAAAACTATTTCTATTTCTAAAATATTTCTTTATGTCCATCTAATGTGTACTTTCCACCCCTTTAGACCGTATCGAACATTTTTTATTTATTTTTTTTATTTCATACAAACCAATCCCCTCTCATGAACCAATCACTGTGGACATAATGACTAAGCTCTTTCATTGAACACACTCAGAAACTAAAGAGAAACAGGTTTCTTTGAGTGGAAGACTGAAAGTGTGACTGTCTGACTGAGATCTAGGACTTTTGATGCCACACAGAAGGAAAGCAGTGGGAGTGGAGCACTGACCGCAGGCTGCCATGTTGGTCATCAGGGTGAGAGAGTGCAGCACCAGACACCACGTTCTCAGGGAGGTGTTGGGGTACCAAGCCAGCACGGTTAGGAAACTGCTGATGGATGCTGCACACACACACACACACACACAATATCATACATATAATAACAATACAGTAAAAACTAGCCAATGTCTAATGCTCCTCCAGTGTGCTGGAGTCCTGACCTTGGTTGAGCGGGATGGTGGGCACTCGGCTGGCGTTGAACAGGAAGATGTCTGATCCGCTCTCTTCACTGCCACCAGAACACGTGTTGAGACTGAGTGTTAACCACAGCTGCAGCAGGGACTCCAGCTGACAGGAGACACAGACCCAGAGAATTTGAGGAAGATATCAGAAAGTGAAATTGATTTCATGGAACAGAAGCTTGTGGATTTTGCTATTTCTCTTTCTGTTTTGGTGGGAGCAGCTATAACAGCACAGCGTGAGGTGGTGTGGTCGAGTTGCAGGTGCAAAGACGTTCAGCTGTCTAACTAAACAGGCTGCATTTAAAAAAAAAAAAAAAAACGTTTTATATTACAACATTTATTTTAATGGCATTTGGATTACTTCTGTTCGACAGGGTCTCCTGGACATATTTCACTACAAAAGAAGTTAAACAAAATGAACAACACTGTTATTGCACAGGTTTACACATTAAGATGCCACTACTGTACAGGCACCTCCCTCCTTCAACCCAGATTATTCTATACTATAGCTAAAAGCCCCCCCCTTTTTGGCAGTAAGACAGCAACCAAACATAAAGCCAAAACTACACAGCACCAGCTTCAAAACAACAATGCTAAAGATGATCTATTATATAGCATTTTCAGGTTCATACTTGTATTTTGTGTTTCTACTACTAGAACATGTTTATCTGCTCTAATGTTCAAAAAACACTTAATTTTTCTCATACTGCCCATGGCTGCTGCAGCTGTATTCACGCTCAGTAGGAGCGCCTGTCTCTTTAAAGCCCCAGTGTGTAACATTTGTAGTTGTTCATTATCAAAATCTGTATTGCCCTTCACAAACTTGTCCTTTTTTATGAATATTGACCACAACCTTCAATTCCAAGTACTCCTATTGGCTTGAAATTTTACATTTGCGCTTACATGAACTGGGGTAGACGCTCCATAGCCATGCGCCATCTTGAAATATGGTAGCTCGTAAGGACATACAGGCTATATTGCTCCGCATTTCGCGCTTTTCACTCAGTGGCCCTGACTGTGACGTATGCCAGGGAGGGAGGGGGGAGAAGATTATTTGTGACTCACTGCCGGCAGATTTGAAAGCCTGTTGCGTCTATTATCGAGGACATGTAACTGAATCGCCGAGGAAATTAAAATGACAGGCAAAGCAACGCGACCAAAGTTAATATTGTAGTGGCTAGAAAATGAAATTCAGTTGGTTGTCATATACAATTTCACCGCTAGATGGGAGAAATTCTTACATATTGTAGCTTTAAGCCCCCCTCCCCAAAAAGCCCAGTTTGCTCTGATTGACCAGCGTGTTTCCTGGAATCTACGCTCAGCTGGAGGTACTGCAACGGAGTATATAGCAGGACTTTCTATCATGAAAGATCACCAATAAAGGCATCTAAACCAAATACTACACAACCGGACATGTCCCAGCAGTAAAGTGACCGGAATCGACAGCCCAGATGACATCTTTTAAATTCTGTTAGCATGTAGCAATCCCATGTCCCATAGAAGGCCAGCTAATTGTTACGTGACACAGAGCCGAGACTAGAAAAAAACTGTTCATAAAGCGTTCAGAACAGTTGGAAATCTGAACGTTTTAGCTCACAGGGATTTCTTTGAAATATGTTTATCTCATTAGTTGGTTTTGGCCACGTTTAACATGAAAATCCAACATTATAACACTGTAGATATGACAGAAAATACGGAAAAGCATAATACGTCCACTTTAATGTCCAGGAGTGGCCGGGTCAGAGTCTAGACCTCCAAACAATCCAGACTGCAATCAGTCGGGTAGCTTGTGTTTTCCCATTTGTCTTTGTGTGTGCTGACCTGTACGTGGTGGACCTGCAGCATGGAGAAGAGCTTGTTGAAGCAAGCACTCAGCATGGGGATTGACGAGGGCTGCACCATCAGGCTGCTGGCTGGAGGAGAGCCCCCGCCATGGAGAGCCCTGAGCAGGGAGTCATCAGTCCCATTGGAGGCCTGGCTCACTGAAAGCCAGACAACAGGCATTGATACGTATAGACTGCCAATACAAACTCCAACAGGGCCTGACAAGTACACTTTGCTTCCAGCATCTCCAGTAAGGTCAGTTGTTATTCAAACAGCCATGTCCTGCTGTCTTTGGTGCTGTGTGCTTACCTGTGGAGGAGCTGGAGTTAAGGGCTTGTAAAATTGAGTCGGCCTGTAGAGTTGCCATCATTTTGAGCATCAGCTCAGCCTGCTGCTCCAGGCCCACTTCTAGCCGGGCATCCAGTGCTGTGAAACACAGAGGCAAAAGGTCAGAAATGAGAAGGAAAACATGCTAGCGTTTATTTACAGAGGCCAGGACTACTCACCCTGGGACACGGAGACCGACAGACTCTGTGAGCCGGGCTTCTCCGCAGCAACCGGCGGTTTGGACACTGGGATACCAACTCCTCCAATGTACGGGTTGTACCCGTATGTGCCATAGTCAGCGCCCCAGTAGTCATACCAGGTGCTGCTTATAGGCTGAGGACAGACATGAGAGGGAGGGCCAAAAAGATTAGTCACTCTCCTGTCAACAAATCAACTTCTACATTTGCTTTCAAATCTCAAAATGCTGATTTAGTGGCTCAAAGTAAAATATGTTATGCTACACTTCTTGATTACATCACTTCAAAAACAGCCAAAAGAAAGCAGAGGAATCACTACCGTTTACCTGACAACCTATAAACACTTATTGTCTTCCATCAGTTTCTTGCAAGTTGTTTAACTGTGCACAGTAACACGGGGGCAACGCTCCTCTCTCTCTTCTGCCAACAATAGTTTTTCAGGGTTCAAGTCAACGCTTGCATTCAAAAACTGAAACCGATTAAAAATTCTAACAATTAAAGTGAGTTAGTTTAAAGAAACTGTGGGAAGCTTTGATGTGGGGCTATTTTACTGAAATATCACAAGCTTAGTAATGATAAGCATTTACCTATTCTACAACCAATTACTAAAATAATAAATCTATCATTTTTGACTAATTAATACATTTTCAGATAATGCTATCAACCGCATAAAAACACGTTTGTGGAATTCCTATATATTTCCAGAATGACTCTGACATACATAACTTGAAGACATTATTATCTTTCATTTGACACAGAAGCTGACAGATTTATGGCACCTTTAAGATATGGATTAAAAAAACATTTCATATTATAATAACTATTTTAATGACAGGTTTTGTGAAATTCTTACTTTATCTCATATTATTAAGATTCAAGTTAATGTTCAACTACTGCAACTTTGAAATCACTACTACTAGCAGTAGTAGTAGTAGTAGTAGTAGTAGTAGTAGTTGAAAGCTGTGGATGAAATGACTTTTGTATTGGTGTCATGTGATCACATGTGGGATGGGCCACTTAGTGGCAACACCTGAAATAAAATATAATTTATTCATTCATTACTAAATATGACTTCTTTTAAAATGATGCTTTTAGCCGATATTTACATTTTTCTGATCAAATGATTTCTTGAAACGTTACAACTTTTTATCCTTAAAACTATCTTGCAATATTCTGATTCTCATTTTTGTTCATCCTTTTCCATTATATTATATACAGTATATTCCCCCGTTTATTAACTAACCGAACAGTTAACTGTCATTAACAATACACAAGCCAGGGGCAAGTAATGGCCAAGTAAAAAGAGAGAATAAAAGAGAAGAATATGATGTCATATCAACATACCTTAAACACTTTGGCAGCGAGTGGATCTTTTTCCAAATCAATATCTAAAGGATCAATATCAACATCCATCAGGTCTTGTAGCAAGTCAAAGTCTATGTCTTTATCTTTTTCCAAAGATGACAGAGGTGGAGCACCTTCGGATAATGAAAACAGCCTTAATATTGCCAAGCAAGCACATTAGGAAAACACACAAGTAAGAGGAACTCTTTCTTTAGCACGTTACTGGGCAATTTTAATGCCAATCAACACATCCGCTCCTCTACTGGAGGGAGGGTCCACACACAAGACACAGTAAGGACCAATCAGAGATTCTCTATGAGAACACCACTTATGGTGTCCAAACCTCTCCAATGGAATGTCAAATATAAACAAATAACACTACTACTTCAAATGACAATTTTCCCAAAATAGCTCTGTATCCTTCCAAAAGGCAGACCTAATAATAATAATAATAATAATAATAATAATAATAAACATAAAACTATACTGTGGAGAAAACAGAAGTAAACATGCAGCTATGGAAAAAAAAAAAGAGGAGAAGATTTTACCACACAAATACTTGACATAGTGATGATAAAAAGTGTGGAGAAGGAGGACGGGGCTACCCACGCACTTTGGAATACTGAGGAGGTCCCTGTAGTGCCTGCGATGATGTCAGGCACCAGGGCCTCATCGATGCTCTCTACCAGGGGGATGGGGGCCGGCTGGGGGAGCGAGTCGTCTGAATCAGCTCCTGCTGAGGAGGACGAGGCCCCGGCCTCCTCACCCCCAGCCACCTCATCCATAATGTCCAGAGAGCCTGGAGACAGCAGTTCACCTGGGAACACAACAACGTGTACATTTCATCGCACACAAGTTTTACAGAAATGCACCAATTTAGGAGATAGCAGGTTTATTTCAACCAAACCAGAGTGGTGACTGTTGGAACAGTGGAAAGGCAAACAAAAACAGATTTTCATAGTTTTATTTAGTTCCTGTCCACTTTGAATGAAGTGTGTTTTACGATGATACAAGTCCTGATTATTTACATGGAGTCTGGTGTAGTTTGGGGATGGTGATTACTCTTTAACTGTAGGGATCCTTTCCATAATGTTGTCAGACAAGAATCAGAGTCTCTCAGCGGCAGAAACAGAACTTTTAGTGGATGGAAATTCAAGGTGTGTGATTAACCCTATTAACTGACATTGCAGCTTGTTTTTCTGACTGCCGAACAGTCATTAGAAACATTAGAACATTAGAAATGTTTCAGTGTGGAAAGTGGCTGGCTGACAGACCGACATACAGAGATAGACAGACGTTGCTATCCTCACAACGCTAGCATGGCTAAGCTACATCACAACAAACTTAACCAAAAACTATATATCCACATCGACAAAAACTATTTGATGCTCAGGTAAAAGGTCATTGGGAAAACCTGTCACCTTACCCCCTAAATAAGCCCAATTTACACATAAGTCTTTATCAAGTCACAGACATCAACGGGCACCAAACTGAACTCACCTGCTAGGATGTCCTGTAGCATACATGTGAGGGAATACTGTGCCCAGGCGCCCCCCCAGGAGATGTCCCCCCGGTTAAAGTCTGTCCCCACAAGCAGTAGCAGCAGACGCTCCAGCTGCTGCTCAGACACCACCTCACACAGGTGGATTGTGGGTCTTGTGGCATTGGCTATCCTAGCAAGGACCTGAGGGGGTAACAGCATGACTTACATGTATGGGAATACACAGACCACCAAATGGAAATAATCCACACCCAAGTGTCAGATGAATACCTTGCAGACAAAGAGCAGCAGGTCAGCATGGCAGGTGAAGTCCATGGAGAGGAGGAAGAGGGCCAGCTTCTGCACCACAGAGATGCAGCGCTCATGGGACAGAGTGAAGGGCAGAGGTTCTACTTCCGGGGCTTCTTTGGCTGTGGTAGACTCAGTGTCCAACGTGGAGCGGGGCCATTCGGCAGTCCGCCGCAGACGAATCAGGTCTTTAAAGTGCTGGGGGAGAGAGGCAGGGCAAACAGGCAATTATGAGACATTCATATACTGTATGAGGAGCTATGTGTTACCCAAACCCAAGGTTGATGAGAGCAGCGAGAATGAACCATAACAGCACTGTTGGGGCAATCAGATGAAAGATGCTAAAAAAAGCTCTATAGAGTTGAGGGGAACTGCAGAGGTGACTGATAATTCTCTGTAGGTACTTCACTGCAAGTGTTACCTTTGTCATTATACAAAGGGATGTGATCCATTGTTAATATATACAAAACTATTTGTGAAGTGAAGCTCTTGTTGTTTACCCTCATGGAAAGCTGTATCAATAGGAGTTGCCTAATTTCACATCTCTGCAGCCTGATGGGTATAATCCCGTCATAAAAGACAAACTAAATGATGGCCCAAACTACAAAACAACCATCTTTAACAATCTAATGTGCATCATTGTCTTGAAATTGTGTTAGCATGCAACTCACAAAACAAAAAGACAATACGTTACAAAACACTAGTACAGTGCCCGTTGAAAACGGGCCTGTTTGGAACGGCCGATTGCTGCTTGTAAAATTCTTCAAAACCAAATTGTACCCCAAAATTACTTACAGAAGGACCCCGAACCACTTAAATTTGCAACTCCACTGAACAGCCTACTACTGACTTACAGTGTAGGCTACATCTACATCAGAGGAAGACATTGTGCTACTATATTTACCTGACAGAGGTTGCAGATTCAGAATGTAATCAGAATATGACACAATTAAGATGTGGAGTAATCGGACATTAGCGTCATGGACTCATGGCAGTGCGCTACCCACCTGGCCCGTTATGAGAGCCAATCAGCACATATCTGCGTTAATCAACCAGCTGAAACGGAGCGAGTAGCCTACAGAGACAATCTCACATTTAGCCGGGCTCTGTCTGTCTGTCTCTCTGTGTGTGTGTGTGTGTGTGTGTGTGTGTGTGTGTGTGTGTGTGTGTGTGTGTGTGTGTGTGTGTGTGTGTGTGTGTGTGTGTGTGTGTGTGTGTGTGTGTGTGTGTGTGTGTGTGTGTGTGTGTGTTTGGAAGTGGCGAATGTAGGCTACAGCTCACAGCAACATAATACGATATAGTGTCTGGCTTTTGTTTGATATTTAGTGTTGGCAAATGGCTTTTTATTGAGTTTCCTTTTAGCAAAATAATAGACATTGAAAAGAAATCGCTACGTCCAACACACGCGCCCATTTCAAAACACACACACACGTCTTGCTTTATTAGATAGATAAGCTGGGCATTGTGCGTGACAGTGTGATGGTGCAGCATGCTGCATGTGCAGCAGCGTAGCATCAAGTGTTACCTTGGATGTGGCTTGTTTGAGCTTGGCCTGTTCCACCAGCAGTTTGTAGGAGGAGCCTTTGTTGCTCTGGATCTTCTCCTTCTCGATCTGCTCCACCAAAGCTTTCTGTTTCGCTTTCAACAGATTTAACTGCTACAATAAAAAGTGCATGATAAATATAAGCACTGCAAAGACATTTGTCCAGACAACTCATTTCATGGTGCAGCTTTATGAGAAGGGCAAATGAGTCAAACAGACATGAGAAAAACATTTTCCTGGGCTTTTCAATAAAGGACTTGTACCGGACCTGTCTGCACTTACATGTGTTACGTTGTATCAGACTATTTGAAGAACACATTTGTGAGTGTGGGGTTGAAGACGTCTGAATGAAGAGACACATTTACCTGCTTGTGGTGGACCAGCTGCTTGCGGATCTTGCGCGAGTAAAGGCGGTCCAGGCTGCTGCTGCCTTTAGCGGACCGGCTGGAGTTCTGAGACTGAAGGCTGTTATTGATGAAGCTCCACTGAATACCTGAAGGACAGAGCAACAACAACACTCAGCACTGCACTGCTGTGGGGGCAGAGTTCTGGAAGTAGCTGAAGGAAGTGTGAACTACATGCAGAGGCGGTGTTTTATGAGTGCTCTGAACAAAGAAATCGACAGGGAAACTAGTTATTTTACGGTGTAGTAATAAATATAGCCCACCTGTCTGTATAAGTAGCAAAATTACGTTCTAGTGCATAATTCCATTCATACAAGTGCAATAATTAGTCGTTCTAGTGCAATAAGGGCAAAGTGACATTGTATTCATTTATTTATTTCACTTATTTTAGAACGTGTTGTTGGCAGGTGGTTTTATTCCCGTTTTGTTCCCCTGTCTTTTAACACTAAGAGATTTCATGTTAAAGTCCCTGTTGATTGGATCCCTCAGGTGGCCGTAGGAGAAAAAGGGCGGGGCACAGTCCCCGGGAAAGAAGTGAGAACCAATCAAACCAAGCTAGGCGAAGCTAACAGTCGGTTACAGCGCTGATCAGGAGCAGCGCTCCTGAATCCCGTGTTGTGTGGGACCCTAACGCAGTCCTCTGCTTTAACGGCTCATAATGTGTGCAGTTCATTTGTAAACTGTACCATTTTCAACTGAATGGGACCTGAGCAGCATAAGATATTAAATGCTGATGGATAATTAGTGAATGACATAATTAAGGCCACGTTCATTTTCTTTTCTTTGAATTTTACTACTTCAAAAAGTAAAGTCTGTGGAATTAAAAGTGTAAACTGTAGGTGTCAGACACAAAGTGAATTCAACAGGTGTGAAGGACTTTGAAATTGTGCAGTTCATGTACCTGTAAAACTTCTTTCTCGGTCTTTCCCTCCAAGGTGCTTCTTCCCACCTGAGGCCTCGTCTTCTATACTGGCTACATAGTCCAACAGCCTGGAAACCAACATCACTACCCAGCTGATCATGGGGATATCTAAAACACCTGGAAAACACACACACAAATAAATAAATAAATAAATAATCTGCCAAATTAGTACATGTAAGTGTACACATTCACAAAGACACACAACTCGTCGTGTGATTTCTGCTCCAGAAAATATCATCAACTTGTCACACGTCTGGAGGAGCCACAGTGATGGTTGCTTTACCTTCCGTCCTACGCTGAGCAGCAGCTTGTGGCTGCTGCAGTGGAGACAGGAGGCTGTCCAGGAGGTTCAGGAGGCCCTCCAACACACCACTGTTACTCAAGGATCTTTGGCCAATGCAGGACAGGAGCATGAACACCCTGGGATCAAACAAGATGGGAAAACAATACTGCAGTTACTAGCGTCCAGCACCACCTGGACATAGACTTAGATAGGCAGTGAACTTGAAACACGGCTGTGTTCCATCTATTAAAAGATGTGCGCTGGGTTACCGAGTAGACAAATCAAATTGCCCCAAATGCTGACAGAGACTTTAGCAGTTCTTGGATTCTTGAATCTCTAAAGCTAAATGCTTTTACGGGGAAGGAACAATAAGCAAAACATTTCATAAATAATACCAAAACTGGGGCTCGGTGGGTTAAGAAGCCATAAACTGCTAAGTCCCTGGTTCAAATCTGGCCCACACCACCTGCTGTCATTGGTGCTCATACAGAAACCTCATACAGGTTCCAGATGCTTTGACTAAGTAGAACATTAACTTTGATAATATGTTGCAACACAGACTGAGGAGAAAATGCAAATCAAACCAGCCATTAGGCTAACTGACATAAAACCATGCCAATATATATATATACACAATATACAACTACGTCTGAGTGAGTCTGTGAACATCAGTGTTTCAAACAGCACTGGAATAATGTGAATAGAAACTGTGGTGAGCGTATGGAAACTGACAGCGCCTACCTGTCCTGAGGGAAGATGAGCAGTTGTTCAGAGTTGTAGAGCTCCTGCAGTACGTTGGAGAGGAACTGGCCCCACCAGCGCTCGCCTCCGCACAGCTGAACCAACAGGAGGCCGGCGTGAAGACGGATCTTAGGCGTCCCGCTGATGCAGAGGTGTTTGAAGAGCTCCTCACAGGCCTGGGCATGGAAGGTACTCTGGAGCACCGAGGGCACAGAGTGGCCTGAAAATACACAGACACATCAATGAAGAGTGAACCAACAATGTGAGCAGAACGCTGTCCATCTTCCATGGGTTAAATTCAGGGTAGAGATCAATACTGATTATTAGTAGTTAACGAAATTCATAACCGATATATGGAACCGATTTGCATTTACAGTGATAATGAAAATCTTAAGATTTTTGGAACGTTACAAACTCCAACACAAAACTTTGTTTAAATGCTTTAAGCAATTATTTAATACATTATTAAACTTTCAACATAATAACCAGAAGCCGAAGCCGAGGGACAGACACAGAGCTGTAGCCGAGCCAAAGTAGAACACTTAAATTCATTAACTTTATCGGTTATCAGGCTAATAAAACGCCGATACACATAATCTGCAAACTGCCAAAAAAACGGACCGATAATAGGTCCATCCCTAATTCAGGGGGTACAATCCAAGCATTTGTAACCCTGTCATCTCCCAAATCAAACACTTGATGGACCAGCAGAGCCAGCTGTGTCTTCTTCCCTGCTCACCGTTGTTGGAGTGCAGCAGGCTGAGCAGTGTGTCCAAAAGGTAGCGGATGATGGTCCTCAGCTGCTCTGTGGAGGAGTTGTGGACCAGCTCCTGGGCCTCCAGAGCCCCGCCTGTGGGGAGCAACCTGCGGCTGGCCCCCAGTGACACGCGCAGCCGCTGGACGGCGTGGTGGGCCAGGTTGAGTTGCAGCTGCAGCTGGATGCAGTCCTGGTACGCTGAGAAAACGCGCTGGTCCTCTTCCACCACCTTGTCTGGCTTTCGTAAGAAGTACTGGGCGTTGTTAGCGCTGTTGAGAGGCGGCAGGTCAATGTTCTGCAGAAGGGTCTCCAGCCGATGGCAAGCCAGATTGTATCTGATAAACAAGAACAGGAGAGCATCAAATGTCAATCAATCAGTGCTGAAAATAGTCCCAAACTAATTCAATTTAATTAAATTAGTATTCATAGTGTCAAATCTCAGGACACTTTACAGATAGGGTCAGGTATAGACCACACTATCATTTACAGAGACAACAATTCCCCCCAATGCACTATATCTTCCTGTTTGGGTAACATTTGCTAAAAATGACAGTGGCCAGCTGTGGCCATTACTAATTCAACTTCTTGCTGAACTGTTTTTAAAGATTCATGTTTTCAGTAGGAACCAGTGGGCTTGGGGCTAAAAGCCAGAGACTGTAGTAGAAGTCAGAAAGTAATGAGAGACAAACTACCACATTCTTGGTTTTGGTCTTGGGATTTGATAAGGAAAATAATGCCTTTAAAAAGAGCTTTCACAAATAAACACATACATTGCTTTAATATATGCATGGTTTATGACAGACTACTCATGGTGCTAGAGGTTGTAACATGCAGCTTTTGAATTTCAAGAGAATCTCAAACACCCATAATATAAAACCAAGAAAAATGTCTCAGATTATGACATTTCATGCTTCAGGAAATGACAAATCTAATGAACAGATTTTGGGTCAATTAAAGGCAAAGTCAGTCAAACCCAACAGGAATATTAAAGTACTTTCAGTCTTACCTGCACTGGATGTCTTCCTGCAGCGCCACCATCATGGACAAGTGCTGATCCACGTCGGGCTGACTGGCTGCCTCGCTCTCTCCCCGCAGAGGATCGTGCATCAACTTAAGCTCACTCTCCCACGGCAGGATGTAAGTGTGGCCGTAGTAGAAGCCCAGTGGGATCTTTGCCCGAGCGTTGGTGCTGCCATAGCGCCCAATCACAGTGATCTAAGGAAGAAAACAAGGAGTTTGGTAAACTAACAAAAAGTCACAACAACTCAAAACATCAGGTCAACCATCCTGCAACTTTCCAAAGCAAAAATTCAGACCTTCATGAACCTGCAGACAGGTGGTGGCAGCAGGTCGTGCAGAATGAGGGAGTGGGTGCTAATGTCGGTGGCCACCACCAGCCTGCGGCCGTCCACCTCCTCCCCCAGGGTCCAGATGTCTATGGACAGAGAGGCCAGGTCGCCACAGGTCGGGATCAGGGCGTCCGTCAGCAGGACGGGACGGCCAAAGTCCAGCGTCACAAAGCGACGAGCTCCTAGGTAGAAAGGTAGGGGGAAACAGGAAGTTCACTTGGTTTTTTTTAAAGATTTTAAATGTAAAAAGTTTCATACCAAATATTTTTCAATGGATAACTTGTGACAAATGTGACATGATCTGAATGTACAATTACATTTTGTTTACTCGCTTTCAAAAATGTTTTTCAGTATGTGCACATCTACATAAACAGACATTTTAAGCACCAGTTAGGTGGTAAATATGGAACATTGCTACATGACATACCAGAGTGCATCCGCTCTATGATGATGGACTGGTGTGGAGGAGGCTGCAGGAAGTGAGACGCCTGGGAAATGGCCAAAGCCAGCCCACTGCCCATGGGGCTCTGCAGCAAAAAGAAACCATTATTCCACATTCAAAAAATAAACTTGAAATATTTTCTAATTGTAGTGCACTGACTCTGCTTTGTTTGGTAGCCATTTCACCAACTCTTCTTTCACACTGTATGTTACTCAGGCTGGGTATCGTTTCAAAATGTTCACATCTAGTGCTAATGCTGAGGAATCTTTTTTTACGTGCCTGACTTTCAGAAATATAAACTGAAGGTTTTATATTTGTTTATATTTTTTTCCTGGCTGCATCACAGTAAAGTGATGTCATTGTCTGAACGCACCCGACTGTTCTATTATTTGCCTTCACACACTAACTAATTGTTTACACATTACTGATGATAATCAAAAATATAATTTTGTAAATATTTTGTGAAAGCACCAATAGTCAACACTACAATATCATTGCAACATCGATAGAGGTATTTTGTCAAAAATATCGTGATATTTGATTTTCTCCATATGGCCCAGCACTAACTAATACATGACTCCAAGACTGGGAGATAAGGCAACAAAAAAAATCAATGATGTTTTAAATGTCATTTGATTGATACATATCACAGTATAAATGAAGTATAAAATACTTTTTTGTTGAGCTTAAATATAAATGTTGGTATGAGATTCAGAAGCTGAAAAATGACAGAATTGTTTAATCTGCAACCAACTCATTTCAACCTGATGTGTTTACTGATATATTGGTCAGTTTGCTGCAGGCGGCTTCTTTAGTGCCTTGCTGTGTGTTCCAGCGGATGAGGTTGGATACGGAGCCAGCTGTCATTAATTAACAAAGCATACAGCAGCATGGAACTAACCGGCTTGGCTTTCTGTGTGTTCTTGTGTGCTGCCAGGTTGACAGGCCCGGGGTCCATCATGGAGCCGGGGAACAGGTGGGCCAGCTCGGCGCTAAAGGCCGCCGACACCGCCTCGTTGGGAGGCGTGAGAGGAGGGGTCATGAACAAGGGCGTAGTTTTAGGTGTTGGGGGGATGACATCAGAGGGGTGAATGAAGAAGCCTGGAGCAGAGGAGGCGTTGGATGGCACCGAGTTGTGGATGGGCCCCACACCAATGGCAGTGGCGGCTGCAGAGGTGGTCTGGTGGAGCTTGGCCTCCAGTTTGGCCTTCTGTTCTCAGCACAGACAAAAGGAGCTATTACTAACCACAAGGTATTATAACAGCATCATCACTTGCAGACAAAAATTCTACACCTGGATACTCCTAGTAGTAGTAGTAGTAGTAGTAGTAGTAGTAGTCATATAAAAGCCAGACGTTTCTGATGAAATGTTTCTCCATTTAATGCATGTGTATGGGTCCTGTGCATGCGTGTGTGATTTGGGCCTGTGTGTGTAATACGTATATATTATAACAAACTTTATTTACCCTTCTGTAATAATTCGTTCACTCTATTCCCCATTCAAATGTTGAGTAGCTCAATTAGTGGTGGTGAGAGAAACCGAATAAATAAAAACTACTCCAACCACCACAACCTCTAGTAAACCACAGGAAAAGGGCTTCCTTATCATTTCAATCAATTATAAGGATTTGATTGCTAGACATTATGACATATTAAATATTGTTTTCATGCTACAATATCAGTTATTTCCCCACAACAGAAATGTATGTAAAGTAATGTCACCTGATCCCTCTAGTACATGAGACTTTAGGAACCTATAACGCTTCATTTTACAAACGGAGTTTTTTTTGCCAGATCAATTAAATCATTTTTATGCATGGCTTGCTTATTTTCTTGCCATTATATAGCGGCAATTCTATGAGAATGACCGTTCTGTTTTCTCTGTAAAGCCCCGTGTGTGTGTGTGTGTGTGTGTGTGTGTGTGTGTGTGTGTGTGTGTGTGTGTGTGTGTGTGTGTGTGTGTGTGTGTGTGTGTGTGTGTGTGTGTGTGTGTGTGTGTCTCTGACCTGCTGCTGCAGCTTCAGCAGTTGCTGCTGTTTCTCCTGCAGGACCTGCAGCTGCTGCTCTGCAGACACCATGGCGTGGGACAGCGACTGCAGGGCCACCTGGGCTGCAGAGCTCAGGGCTGTAGAAGCTTCACCAACCGTTCCTGTCGACAGGCCGCCCACCGCAGGCGTCACGCCAAATGTACTCACTGGAATTAAAGAGTAGAAGTTCAGGCAGTGGCCGGTTCATGAGCCCAAGACAAGTGAAGTGGAATGAAAGAAGAGTCATGTTTACCGGTGAACATGCTGGCGTCATCTCGTTCCACCCGTGTGCCATCACTAGTGGAGATGCAAGTAAAGTGCAAAGGCTCTACCTCCAGGAGTCCTGTCAATGCCGTGAAGCTGCCTTCTGCTGCTGCACAGCTGCTGACTTTTCCATTCCCTGCAGGACACAACACAAACCATCACATTCACATTCAGGTTATACACTGCTTACAACTCAGAACAGCATCACAACCAACCAAATAGATGGGCGTTCATGAACATGATCTGTTTGCAGGAGTTTCTCACAGAAACCTCCAAGGTTTTGTGTTGACTGAACTGAACGACATACAGCACAAATGACCGGACTATAACTTCATCGGGTGGCAGCGTGAAAATATTTGCTCTAAAAATAAATGTTTCCACATTTTACACTGCTAAGAGTACACCGGTTTTGTGTGAGTTCACGTTAGATAGCTACCTGGCTGTGTATTGTGTGTGGGGGCTGCGTATGTGTGTGTCCTTTCTGCCAGTGGTGGAATGTAACGAAGTACATTTACTCCAGCACTGTACTTCAGTACAAATGTTGAGGTGCTTGTACTTTACTTGAGTCTTTTCTTTTTAAGTAAATGGCCAAAATATATTGGACAAGTTCAAACAATTTTAAAGTAATCTTCTTTGATATTTATAATGTCTTTATATATAACTTTATAATAGCATGGCTTGACATGATGTGAATCAGTGTGTAGCTAATACCTGACAGAATGTCAGAGAGGTCGATCTCATCCGACTGGACTCCGATGCTGCTGTTGAAGGCATTCTTACAGGAGGAACCACTGACCTCCAGGTCAAAGAGCACCGGGTCAAACGGAGAGCTGTACAGGCCGTACCTTGAAGGAAGTAGACGGGAGGACGGAAAGGGGGGGGGGGGGGAGATGATTGTGTTAGGGTAGAATGATCAAGGAAGTAAGGATACTGCTAATGAGACCATACCAAATTCGTTTGCTACCTGGCCCCTGAAGTCAACATGTCGAATTGTCTCGGGGCAAGATACTCCAAACTGCTCCTGATTCTGCGCCATCGGTGTGTGAATCTGATGAGCATGACCTTGTATGGCAGCCTGGGCCACAAGTGTGTCAATGTGTGTGTGTGAGTAGGGTGAACGGTGCATGTAGTGTGTAAAGCACTTTGAGTGGTCGTTAAGACTAGAAAAGCGCTGTAGAAATGCAGTCTATATGCCATTTACTAAGCAGTGTAAGAGCATCACTTCAGCAGTAGTTTGAACTACTGGTAATTGTATTAAATGGTGTTTGTGCAGCTCTAAGAAGGTAAAGTCCACACAACAGCTTAATGCTCCGGAAAATACTTTCAATAGTGCAAATAAGGCACACAGCGTTTCGGTGTTGGGCTTTTTTGTCCTGCACCAGCAACTACATGGATGTGCACGACATTGTCTTGTTTGTGCAGATGTAGCCTGCAGAGGTTGTAAGCCTCTCCTGTACTGGACAAGTACCTGGTCTGCAGTAGTGCCTCCAGCGGGGTGAGGCGGTCCTGCAGCTGACGAGATATGGTGGTGAGCAGGCTAGCGCAGGCGGTGCTGCAGCCCGCCAGGTCCTCTTCCTTCACATAGTTCAGCAACACAAAGTACCAGAACACCGAGCCTGAAAGCAGACAGGAGAGGGACAGGTGAGAAAAGAAATACTGGGGTATGTTGTTCTGTATTGTTATTTGGTTACTTACCACCTGTTGCTGCTGCAGGCAAGTAAGGCATATTGTCAAGCATAGCCTTCAGGAGACTCACGCCAAAACCCTGTTGACTCGGCTCCCCTTTCCCATTGCTACAGCAAGAAATACAACAGTATGTTCATTATTATTGCCATATAAAACAACTACTTCATCATATAGGC
Organism: Gymnocephalus cernua; assembly: GCA_023631565.1. Taxonomy (NCBI): domain Eukaryota; kingdom Metazoa; phylum Chordata; class Actinopteri; order Perciformes; family Percidae; genus Gymnocephalus; species Gymnocephalus cernua. Next base: position 23,887,146 of record CM042437.1, read on the forward strand.
CTTTGCGACTACGGGAACTTAAATTAAACCTAAATTAGGCCACTGCTCACTGAATAAATCCAAGTTCAGGTACTCTTGGGCGAAGGAACGCAACACGGCAAACAATTAATGACGCAGGAAATGTGATCTGAAAGAAAGTTTGCTTCAATATACGGGTGATATTCCAATCAGAATATTCAGCATGTGTGTTTTGCTGCAATGCTTTGCATTTGTCCGTATAAACTGTAGACTGTGTGCAGGGTTGAGGAGTTAAGTTACTTTTTAACTTGTATTTCCCAGCAACACTTGGGTGGCGATGGTATTCTTTTGAAATCCTGTAACATTTGCAGTAGTGAACTATTTTGTTCTATTGTATTTTTTGCCCCGTCCCCTCCAGCCCAACGTTTCCCCTGGCCAGATCAAACTTTACCATTTCCAGTGATGTTGGGGTTGATGCTATAGAGCACGGGCCTTCAACGTTTTTTAAGCCAAGGGAGCAGGGACCCCCTACTATAATATTGTATAAAATGAAGTTGCATAGTAAACTGGGGACTACAATAACATGTAGGGCGGCCTAATGCCTTTTTTAACCCTTGTGTGGTGTTCATATTTTTGTTACACAGCCAATGTTCCCAGGTCTGGTCGACCCACCACATTGTTAGGCTTTTAAATCAATACAGCCATAACAATGTTTGTAAACATACTTAACATGTTTACTTTAGCTCAATTACCAATGATATATATACATAATTTATGGTTCATATTTGCCATTTAGCCCTGTGAAATCACATTGATGATCATATGATCATTTGGGGGTTTGTGAGAAAACAAGGAAATTCAATTATAAAAAAGTAAAAAAAATAGAAACAAGATTTTTGATCATTATTGATGCTTATTTCTTAGAACTTAGAACAGGTGAAAGTGCTTGAAATGTAACAATTTTGAAACGTTGTGTGTGAATAGCAGGTTCAGAAAGACAACATTTCCTAGCACCTACAGTTAAATACACCCGGGGCCAGTAGACCCCAACACCTCATATGTAATAGTTAGGTGTAGGTGGTGGTGGTGGTGGTGGTGGTGGTGGTGGGGGGGGGGGGGTGTACCGTGTGCAGGCATTGAAAATATGTTATTTTTTATGTTCTTCACAGAAAATGAGCCAAGGAGTTTGAGTTAGAAGAAATAATAAATGGCATCATTTTTCTTTTAGCAAAGATTGAAAATGGATCCCACAGACCCGAACACCACACGAGGGTTAAATACCTTTTAAGTGAACCCTAAGCTATTCAAATAATAATTGTTGGCATGATTTTATAAATCATGTTTTCATGTTAAACATACAGGTGGAACAGTGAATCCTTAGGATGAACTGGATCTGTGCATAGCTACCTTAGTGACTACCTTACCGTTTTTATCCTTTTCTCTGTTCATCGCCACTTACTCACTGTTCTCCTATAACGTGCTATTTCCACCTATCTTCGATCTAATTGTGAATTTTCTTCTTCTCCTTCCTGTCCTTTAGAGCCGCCCCATCTTTTGTTGTGTATGCATAGTCATGTGTACTGATGTGCTGTGTATATTTATGTTTTGTTTCTTCTGTTAAAGCACTTTGAAACTGTTGTTTTTAAAGGTGCTATACAAATAAAGTTATTATTATTATTATTATTATTATTATTATTATTATTATTATTATTATTATTATTATTAGTATTATTAGTATTATTATTATTAACTACCTATCGGCCAGTTAGCCTATCATCAATGCGTTTTTTTGTTGTTTTTTTTACAAATAGGCTGATTTTATATTAATAATTGTTAATAACAGTTGGATTCATGTTCAATTAATTTCATAATTAATGAATTAACAATAATTTGGTTTAATTGATAAAGAAGTTGTGTGTATAAGGTATTAAGGTCGCCATTTATGAGCCAAGGATGTCACCTCCAGATTGAGACTGAATTCATTCATTCAGAAATCATTTTCCCTTTTCGAAGGGTGGTGCCCCCGAGGTGAATTTAAAGCAAGTTACATTTTGTTAATCGTCTATAATTTCCAGAAGTGAGTGTAAACATTCTACTTAATCTTTGTTCCGGTATGCCACATATTTTGGTGTCCCAATATTAAAAGGCATTTACGCTACACAGTCTTAAAGTTCCCGTAGTGGAAAAGAGCTAAAAGCACCATCACTGAAATAAACCATGCTTCTTACCTGATGCAGAGTGCAAGAAAGCGAGCACATTTGTGCGCTATACTCCGGCCAGCCTCGAAGAAACACATCCGCACAATATCCGTTAGCCGCGCTCGGGTTTTCACCAGCAGGCCCTCTTTTCCTTCTCTTAAACTAAAAAGAAGCCACAGGATATATTACTTGTCTGTAAGACGTCAAAGTGGAAGTAATGTGTGACCTAGATGATGCAAGTGTTACTTGCTGTGCTGGAGCTTTAGTCCTACCTGCAGGGTCCGTTGGAGAAAACCCCAGCCAGCCAGCACAAGATGTCTAGGACGAGGCTTTGGGCGTGCTCCGTGGCCGGGCTGTCCTCGGTCCGCCGACACAGCGCATCCAGCAGCTTCTCATGGAAGTCTGGGAACTGCAGCATAGCACAGCGTTGGACCCTGAAAATCACAGAAGGACATAAAGACAGTTGGTTAAAAGTTCTTCTGCAATATGTACAGTAGAGACGAAGGCAAACTGAGGAGACACTGGCCGTGGTTACATTTGTCTTTTTAATGCGATGTTTTGTCCTCCGATCACGCCAGGACACATTATCTGCCAAGCCTGTATGTTCCCAGATCGGATCGTGACGGAGACCACATGCAGAGGTGGCCTGGCTCACACTGATTTAGGGTCCCAGTGAGGTGTCGACAGCATGTGGGAACCATCCAGACACATTTTATCAAGCGCATGTCTTGCTTTGTTTAGTGTTCACCATGAAGACATTTTGACAGTGTAAACAGAACCTGATGCCCTGTCCCGCAGCAGTAATCTGACCTTTCTTTGGGCATTGACGTCTTCTTAAACCGTCTGATTGTGACTGAAGCTTCCTGCAGCAGGTCACATCCTCGCAGGTTTTCTACTTTTTTCAAAGGTGCAGTGGTTTCGCTTTTCACTGCAGAGACCTACACACACACACACACACACACACACACACACACACACACACACACACACACACACACACACAAATGAAATTGTGTCAATGGTGGACTAATTATTCATTTTGCTTTACATTACTGATAACAGTTCATTAAACAATGCAATTATGACTTTGGATATTTTTGACAGTTTGAAATGTATCTGATTAACTATGTACAATTTTGTTTGTAAGGATAGGTTCACAATTTTTCACGTCCGTCAGCCAGGTAGCCATATGCACATCGAAACTGGTTTTGCTTGCTGTAATCATTCCTCCTGTTGATCCCTGCCCTGAGGAGATCCCTTCATAACACGATTCCAATGTAAGTGATGCTGGACAAAACCCACAGTCCTCGTTCTGTGCCAAAAATAAAGACGGAATGGGGGGGGGGGGGGGACACAGTTGTTGCGCCTTTAAGCCGGCAGCGGAGGTAGTGGCAGAGCCGGAACAGCGCCGAACCAGCGTCTTTGTGACATGTATGATGCAGTACGATATGCGCGTCGACCCACAAGCAGGTCAAAAAGTGGCAAAGCAGCGTTCTGAGTAGCTGAAGTTATTAACAACTTACAGAAACAATGCATGCAATGGTCCACCTTCTCTTCCACTTGCTCTCTCTCAGACGCACACATACACGGGTGGCGTGGCGCTCAGTCCGTCTATGTCTTCTCTACTGACAACTGTACTCCCATAATGCATAAAGTTGGCGGTTTGTGGGTCCGGTCGGGTTAGTGTGGTTGATTCAACAGCGCGGATGGCTCACACATCAGACACCGCACTGTTGCATTACACGTTACTCCTCTTTTGCTAGCGAATGCCAGCATGCTATTTAAAGTCACACACTGGGGCAGCATTATGCCGCCTTTGTCTGGTTCTGTGTGAATAAACAAAGCCGGCATAGCAGCTGACCTTCCGCTGGAGTGGAACAAGAAACCACTGTCTGGCAAAATATACAAACACTAAGACTGCACTTAATGGACTGTAATTAGAAATAAACTCACTTGATTTAAATAACTCAGACTATTAAAGCCTCATACTAACTTAAGATAAACTTCAAAATATATTCTTGGACCGAACTAGAACTGTGGATTTTGTCCCCCAGCACTTACTTTGAAAGCACACTAGGAGGAAATCTCTTAATGGCCAGTATGAACAGGAGCAAGCATTACAGCAATGTTCATATAGGCATGTAAGTTTTGTGAAAAAAAATAATATGAACCCATCTCAAAAAAAAAAAGAAAAAAAAAGAAAAAAAAAAAAAGACTAGAAGCTGTGGATTTGTACCTTGGAGGCCTGAGCCCGTTGCAGCAGGGTAGACAGTGAGTGGGCTTTGGTGCTCTGGGGCTTGGCACTGGGCATCCTCACCACAGGCCGGGGGCTCTCCTCCATGGCCCTGTCACTCACCGCTTTGATGTGAACCAGGAATGAGCGGTACTTGCCTCCTGCCATGCCTGCAGTGGAAAGTGCAACGGGACAACTGAGAAAAACAGACACACTTCATGGAGGGTTCTTCACATCATCTTCCTGAGCACAAAAAGCTAAAAAGTGTCAGGTTGTGATCGGGTCAGGGATGGGGCAGTGACTTCACAGAAATGTGTTGATGTGACTGTTGTTACCTTTGACCAACTTGGGGCTGGTGAGGCTGAGCATGCCTGCATGGCCAGAGAGGTCCAGCCCACTGGCCAGCCACACTGGACCACACAGGATGTCCTCCTTGTGGTCCTCAAGGAATGGACACAGCATGGAGCCTACAGCAAACACATGAATAACATCACTTTAATGGAATGCAGCCTTCAAAACCAGGAAAAGACAACACTGGCCATATTATGATATCCAAAATCTAAGACGATATCCAGTCTCATATCGCAATATCAATATAATATCAATATATTGCCCAGCCCTAGCTGGTTGTATTCTTTACCTGATGTCTCTTCTATGTCCATAAACTGGATGTCCTCTGTGAAGTCATGCAAAAGGGGCTGGCCGTTCCTTTCCCCGTTAGCATGGAGGACACTGGAGAGGGGGAAGGAGATCTGTCTGTCCACCGCTGTCTCTGTTACAGACATGAGAGGCAAGAATTTAGACACAGATAGTGGTTCCATATTCAAAACGCAATTCACCCAATTCATTTTAGCTGCTATTTCGAAAGACAAAAAGGAACATCTTGAAACACCAAAGTTGCAAAAGAAATATGGTATCCCTGATCAAAAAGTACATAATAAAAAAAGAATACATTTCAAAGCAGTGTCCTTACCACTGACTTTGCCCAGCCCGGGTGCTTTGTTCTTCAGTAAAGTGACCTGGATCTGAGGAATGTTGACGATGTTGGCATTCAGGAGGAACTTGAAGTCAACATGGCCCACCATGCAGGCCTTGGGCAGCACCAGCTCAAACACATGCTCGTCCCAGCTGGAGCTGCAAAGACAATGCGGGTCACCAAATTAGGGATCGACCAATACTGTTTTTTCAAGGCCGATACCGATTATTAGTAGTTAATGAAACCAATAACCAACATTTGGAACAGATATGCATTTACAGTAAAAACGAAAATCTTCAAGTCAAAATGTAGCCTATTTTCCTATGTTTTGTGTCTAAGTGACTGATGGGAACAACAATCTTTGACGTTGGTCCAGTATTAAGCGAGATCGCTGCAGTTGGCAGCGGCGAAACAAGCTACAATGCAAGTTCCTACTAATGAATATAGTGAATGAAATATGATAATCTTAAGATTTGTGCAGAACAGTAAGAGGCTAAAAGACCCTACAGCTATCTCAACATGGGGGCAGCTAAGTGGAAGATTTCAAAAGAATGCAATTTGATTTACCTGCACAGTCTATATTGGGCAACTACCGACAGCAGGATTATAATTTGGATAAACCAAACCATTAGGCCAAGGTAGGCCTTAGTGTATGGTTTAAGACCTGCAAAAGGTTTCACCTGGAGAAGCAAGCAAGAATACTGAAATGGCCAATTTTCATATTTGTGTGGCCTGCCTTTACATTTTTTCATATTAGGACAAGATTGATAAAGAAATAATGAACATTTTTGGAAAGAAATCAATTGTTCTTTTGTCATATTATATTATATTACACCTAAACAGTATGGAGAAATTGCCCTTTACCTTAAAACTATGAGGTCAATATGTGAAATACTAATAGAAATTGACTACATATATGTGTGCCTATAACCCATTACATAGGACAGTGAAAGACCATGTTCCTGTACAACTACTGTTGCCCATATTACCCATTCCTTTCGCCTGAAAATACCAATAAAGTCAAAGCTACCCGTCAGTCTGAAGCTTCCAGGTGCGGGTGTGTTGGGCTGCATCTCCGTGATGCTGCTGGTGAAGGTGCTGTGGGTGGCGGCGCTGCTGCTGCTCTTGCTGCACCTCCACCCAGCACGGCGGCACTGTGGCCGAGAAGCGGGGGGTCAACGTCTCGAAGCGCGTCAGCTCCACTAGTGACATGAGGCTCTCTGTGGTCAGCGGTTGGTCCACCAGGAGGTCCACTCCTGCACAAGTTGGGGGACAGTTGTGAAAAATCTGAATAACAGTATCACAGAGGGGCCAAATAATTGAACACCTAAATGTGTCTGGTTTACTATCAGACCATGGGGTCTGCAATGCCAACCCACTGTGGGGAATGAACGACTGAGTGTGTCTTGTGTCAGTTTTACCTGTGATCCCAGGACTAGAGGGGTTGGAGCAGGGCTTGGCCCCCTCAAGCAGCAGTTCAGCCCCTTTAGAAAGGGGGCCATCAATAAACATGTCTCCATCATCTATATCGTCACACACACCTCCAATTTGAAGGAAATGAAGTTCTCCACCTTGAGAAGGGGAAAGAAACATAATTAATACCTACAAATTCAACGCTAACCTCAGTTCATTTATCTTTACAGTATACAGACAGTTGAAGTAAGTTTACAATGTCAACTCATCTACCTGCAGGTGCTGAACCATAACAATATATGGATACAATGAATTATATAAACTGATTTGCCATAAAGATATGCTGAGAAAACATCATCATCATTCATCAGTGCAAGTTAAAGCCAGCCTATGCATCCCAGTAGTCAACAGTGCTGCTGTCTGCAGGGAAACAGGTCCAGGAAGGAAGCACTCACCTTTGGTACAGGCACAAAGGCGGTCGGTCCCAGAACAATAGGTAACTGAGACAAAGGGGTCCGTCTCCTCTGCTGAGCCCTCCTTTATAGGCGGTTCCACCTTGGCCAGGACCTCCAACGTGGACAGGTCCAGTATCATAATGTACCCAGCCTGTGTGGTGACCACCAGGTGGCCCAGGCCAGTCACGTCTAACCGCTTGCACTCTTTGTGGCCCCAGGCAGAGGCCGAGGGGCAGGTGACCGTAGCGCTGCTGCTAGTTGTGGCTGCTCCACATGCAGTCCCAGAGGCAGCAGAGCCGGCCGGGCCCGCTCCGAACCCAGAGGAGCCATTTTTGGACCCGGAGGAGTGAGCCTCCTCAGGAGTCTCTTCACTGTCATCCTCCCTGCTATCAAGCACATCTGGAGGAAGCAAAATGAGAGAGGTGATGGCATCACAGGGGTCCCAGATCTGCTGCACCTTGATAGGTTCCTCGTCCAAGGTGACAATACGTGTGGAGTAGTTGAGCTTGTAGAGTGCAAGATAGCCTCCACTCCCACCACTTGGGATCCTCTGCTGCTGCTGCTGCTGCTGGTCTCCCGGGGGCAGAATGAGGGGGGTCTGAGGTGGTGACCCCCCTGAGTGGTGGCCTTCCACCCCATTGGCCACTGAGTGGAGGGGGTCTCCTTTGCGCTGGCTGCAGAGGGCAGAGTGCAGGCGGTTGAGATTGTTGAGGGCCTCCACTTGGTTTGTAGCGCTCAGAGATTCAGCGCCACATGGTTGCAGGCCCACCAGAAGGTGCACACCATCCCAGCAGGGCGTGATAGAGTCCACATAAAGATTCTCCTCTTCCAGCTGTTTGGGCAGCCTCAAGCACTGCACCAGTGCTCCAGGTCGAGGCGGGGCGGAGGCAGTTGCTGCAGCCAGTGTGCTCCATTTGTCCATGTGACCGTCTAACCCTGCCAGATTAGTTGCTGCATCAGCAAACTGCTGAATGTAAGTGATGGGGGGATCCTGAAGAAGAAGCTGCTCGTGTGTGTCAAACTCCATCTCTATAATCTGTGGCACAGTGAAGCCCTCCTCGTGGAGCCCCTTGCTCATTAGGTTGTTCATTTGGGCAAACACCTGCCCTGAGGACTTGTCATCCACCTCTCTGATACTGTACAGCAGCAGCACGGGTATAGTCCTGCGCACAGCCGGCAGAGAAGAGGGGCTTGGTGGATGGGAACCTACTAGGTTAGAGAAGCCCTGCTCCTGGGCTGCAGTCTGGGGGTTGCAGGTCTCTATCTCCATGGGACCCTGGTCCTGTAGAGGCCCAGGGTGGGAGGGGTCAGGGCCCTGAGTCCTAAGGGGACCATCTGTGGTCCTGCGTGTTGTAGCTGGGGCTGTGGGTGGGGGTCCAGCCATGGGGGTGCTGGATGCTGAGCGGTAGCTGAGCAGTCCTCCGGCCAGGAGGCAGGGGAAGGGAATGTTGTGGTGGTCAGAGACCTTGTCCTTTGCTTTGGCCTGGCTATGGGCCTTGGCTTGGTTTAGTGAAGGGTTGGCACCCAATTCCTCCAGGTCCTTGACCGTGTCCTCCAGCACACTGGCCACCACCTCCCACTGGAGCTTCTCTGGCTGCTGGAGCACACTCAGAGACGTCACCCCCAGGCTGACATCCATGCTCTCCCACTGGGACTGCTGGCCTGGAACAAGAGAGGCAAGAGAACAGGTCGGAGGTCTTTCCTGTCTAGAACCTGACACCAATGATGGTACATTCTATTTCAATGAGGCCTAACATGAAGAGAATAACGTGTTTTTAAAATGTATCCACGTAGCTTCAGATACGGTTTATCCAAATCCAAAAAACAAGGAAATGACAAACGGGGAAAATTCAAGTCTTCATACCTGTTACGGACTCTGATCGGGAATGCTCATCGCTGTCTGAATCCTCCAACTGGTCATCGCTGGAAAATAAGTAGTGGTTAAAAAAAAAAACATGACTAACACGAGAAATACAAACTGAGAACTGTGACTCATTCACTGACACACACAACAGAGTTTTCCCTCAGTTTGTGGAAGACTTCCACGTATTTGGCAGGGGGTTTAGGGGTCCTTCCTCGAGAAAATGTGACTTTTTTTATTTAAAGAAATGCAATTTCACATCATCTTGGTACATTATTATTACCACCATATCTGTGTCTAAAACATTGGAAAAGCTGAAGCAGATAATAATTAAATAACACAAATAAAAAACTTGCTAAAGAAGTCCACTTGGGAACAACTACAATCATTAAATTTGAGAAATGTTTTTTAGTTAGTTTTGATGCTCAGATTGATTTTACATTAATTCGGCTTAGATGGTGCCCAAAATGGCTTAGGGCCTCAACCTTATAGGGAAATGCCTGCACAACATTCCTACAGAAGTACATTCTATAAAATGTCCATGCAAAAACTCCAGTTGCCCAGCAACAAGCATAGACTCACACAAAGTTGCCACAAGATAGGACTGTTCCCGTCTTGTGCTTTAAGTGGCCGTTAAGACTAAAAAAGCGCTGTATAAATGGAGGTGTGTAGGGGTGTGTGGGGGGTGTGTGTGTGTGTGTGTGTGTGTGTGTGTGTGTGTTTCACCTGTCTCCCTCTAGCTTGGGCAGGTCAGAGCAGGAGGATGACTCCTCGAGCCAGGCCAGAGTTGGTCTCCGGGACTCGGTGAGTGTCGGCTGGCTCTGTTCACCACCGCACAGAATCAGCTGCCTCAGGATGGCCGGGTCGTACGGATTGATGTCAAACTTCAAGTGCACCTGTTCAACACACAATTGCAAACTCTTGAATCTGGGGTCAATACAGCAACATTTACTGTCTGACGCCTAGGGATGTCCCAGGCCGTTTTTCCCCTCCGGTCTGTCTATCGATTTCAGCACCTAGGACAGCGCCGCACATAGGCCTACAAACACTAAGGCTTTACGATATTGGAGAGAAAATAAACGGACATTGCAATATATTTTTTTCCTGCGTTATGAAAAAATACTGGAATTTTTACGAGATGACTTGACTAGCTGTTTTTGGAAATAATAACTCATTCTTAAATTACTGGGGTGATTTGGTAGTGGAGTGCATAGAAAATAGAAAAAAAACGTTTTCTAATGTTAACCATTCTTTGTTGAACTTTAATGCTTTACAAAGACAAAAGCAAGTAAGCGCTGTGACTACTCTTCTGATGTAATTTTGGAGAAAGAACTTAGGTAGTTAAATACACAGGTTGACTCACAATACACCACTGTATTCATATACAGTAATACTCTACTATCAATACAGGCTAAAGTCAATGATATTAATAATGCATGCATGTTGCTTCCCCGAAAATAAAGGGGCTCCATTATGTTGCCCCCTTTTGTTACTCAATCATTTTCAGGTTGTTTGATTGCTGCTTTGGTTGTTGATAAATTGATCAACATTGATTGGGATTGGTGGTTGGCTGTGCATGCAGAGCCGGCATGTGTTCAAAATGTGTTTATTAGGATAAACCCCTTGAGATGTATCATCTCGTTTTCAAGGGGGTCATGTCATGCACTAGCAACAAACTGTGAATCCAAGAAGTCTTAAATCAGTGTGATTTACATCTAACTCAATTAGATTTAGCCTGGCTAGTAGCTGGTAGCCAGCTTCTAGTTTGGTAACTCTGCAGTGAAGAATGGTCGGGAGACGTCGTGATAACGTTGCATTAATCAGGTGCTTTATCTCATCTTTGCACACACTGACTACTGTAGCTTCACTACCCATGAAAAAGCATGTGCATCACTGTGTCTGCTGCACCTGTCGCTAACCTCACTTCCCCTAACAAACCCCGTCAGACTATGTCACATGCACACGTTGCCCACATGGCAAACATGGCAAAGGAAAAGGGTCGGCCGGTGACGTTAGACATGGAAAATGAGAACCATGCAAGTTGTCCTTTTTGTATCAAGCAGCAAAAAAGTTGTAGCGTTTCCATCACACGTCCCGCGATGCGACAATAATAAATATCTTGCAGTTCTAACACACACATTCAATAAATGTTGATGCACATGTAGGATTACTATTACTTATTTCATGGGCTATTCAGGATTTTTGTAATGCATAATAAAAATAATAATAATAATAATAATAATAATAATAATAATAATAATAATAATAATAATAATAAAAGAAAATAAGGAAAGGAAGGAAAAGGAAGGAAGGAAGGAAGGAAGCATACTGGTTTGGATGTCGATTATCGCATCTTTGAAGTATTTGGGTCAGTCCTACTGACACCAATATCTTTAAAAGTGGAACACAGGACAGGTGGTACAGTCTCACGCATTCCGGTAGATTCTCTGACCTTCATCATTTTGGAGACATCCCAGATGCAGATCTTGCCCCTCTTGGTGGCAGCAGCCAGAAACTGCGGGCAGCTGCCGAAGCCATAGCAGGCGATCTTGTCCGAACTGTCGAGGCTGTTGGGAAACTGGGCGGGGCTGGTGGCCAGTGTCACCGACAGCGGCACGTTCTGTGTGTGCTCGCCCTTCACAAAGGGACAATTGGGAGAATGCCGCTCATGTTCGGACCTGGGGGTAGTGGAGAAATGTTGGTCATCATCGATTTGATATAGTAGCTAAAGCAGAATTAAAGATGCAAGCAGCGATGAACGGGCCCCCGCCCTTCCCAGCATATGGAGGGTACTAGCGAGATGCCGGTTGCTGTTACACTTATATTCCTTCACAATTTAGGGTCACATTACTGGGAGGATTATGCAAACCAAATATGAGACAAAACCAATAAACCCCCTGGGAAGATTGCATAAAATACATGACTTGCCGGCGGAGCTAATGAAAGTAAATATGTCTGAAATGATGAGAGCAATGTGGGTACCACATTTCGTGAATATCGCAGAAACTTTGTCCAAATGAAGGCATCCCACGCATTAGGGGGCGCTATGGAGCCTAAATACGCATGAACCAAATTGCTGTATAGCCAAAATGTGATATTGAAATAATTACTAGTTTGAATATGGCTGCAAAGTTTTGTCCTCAAACATGTTTGCCTAGGCCATATCCCTGCAGACAGTTTCACCAGGTCTGACATGTGTGCCAATTTTTTTGAGTTTGAGCATTCCAAGCCTCTCAAAAACGCAATTACGCAGCAGAAAAAAATATCTGTTTAGAAACAAAAAGGTCCCTAGCACTGACCATTGGGCCCTGGCACTTTGGTGCTTGGGCCCTAATGAGTTATCTCTACTCACCAAGGCTCATCAGTAGGTTCCCAACAGACCAGACACACACTGCAGGTGAAACACATGGCTCTGTCATCCCCTGTTGAGGCAGGCTGTGGAAAGAGAGGAGGGAACAGTATAGCTGAAACACTTACACAGCTCAATTCCACACTGTCCGTTTTTATTCTTCCTGAGTTTGCACAGCAGGTACAAAAACAAGGCAAACCAGCATTGATATTACATTATTGTAAATTATAATTGTCTGGACCAAGATGGTGGAGCGAGGTTCAGTGTCTCACCACATTGTGCAAATTAGTAGTTATATGCCCATTTGGTTCAAGTCTGTTTACTAAGCAGAGTCTTGCACATATATCATAGAGCTGACAAGAACTTTTGAACATTGGATTTCATAACTCGGACAAGACGAGACATAGGAGGCTACCAATAAGGAAAGACGGCAAAGAGAGGAGGGTGTTAACGCCAAAAATGTCTAATGGGAAATATGCCAAATAAATAAATAATAGCATAACAATATGTAATTATTTACCTTAAAATAATAGCTTCAAAACCAATTTGATGCTACACTGACTGGTGCCGCTGTCATTCCGACTAACTTTGGTGAGCCAGTGAAAGTCCAGTTCTGATTTTATCATTGTTTGCACTATTGAAGCATTTGTGCTTTGTGTTTTAGTGTGGTTTCAATGTAGGCTACAATATGGCTATTTAAAACATATGTCTGGTAGGTGATCTATATGGTCGGAACCCTGAATATGATTTGGCCGTCTGGTCTCGTCTGGTCCACTTATGTAAACAAACCTAGGTACACGGACAATGCTATAATCGAGAGTCACTTAGAATAAATGTAAATGGCCTGATTTTATATACTGCTTTTCTAGTCCAAACGACTACTCAAAGCGCTTTAAGCTTTGACCGAACGACTACTGTACACTGCAGGAACCATTCACACACGTTCAGACACTGTGGCCAAGGCTGCCATACAAGGTACCACCTGCTCATCAGATAAACATTCACACGCATTTACACTCCGATGGCGCGGGGTTCAGGACACTTCGACATGGCCCAGGGATCGAACTTCCAACCTTCCGATTGGCAGGCGACCACTCTACCACTGAGCCACAGCTGCCCCGAGAATACCTTCTAGTTAAGTTTAGACCCTTTATCCACCCAGAGAGTTATCATCTACTGTTGTGTAAATTAAGTTTTATCTCAATACACTATTACATTATTACTATTACAATTATATGGCCAACTATACAATATTTGCTTATCATATGGCCATTTAACTCATTTACAATCATATCAACTCACAAAAAGCAACTAAAATATGATCTGACAGTTTTATTACTGAGCTCTACCAGACATTTAAATGACAAACTACTTTTAACACATTTTTAATAAAAAAAGAATAAACAAAAAGTGGGAATTTAAAAAGTAATAGCGCATCATAAAGATGAGGATATGTATCAATATTTCACTTGCATCTATTGGATCATTGAAATGAAATATTGATCCAGATAAATGTATCTTTACAGCCAGGATTGTGACTGCTAAATATATCCCCCCAGATGCTAATCTTGCAACAAAAGAACTCTCTTCGACCCTGGTCAAAAACGTGCACCAACATCTCTTCTTCCTGACTGATGAAGTGAGGAAGACGAGTCTGTCTCCTCATATTCTGGTGAACTTCTACCACCGCAGATTGGACCAGAAAGCCCTGCAGACGTGGGTGAAAACTGCCCCAAGGATTACAGGTACTCCACTCCGTGCGATTTAGGCTGTCCAGCACAAGGGATGACTGACACCTCTCAGCCCTTTATTCCTTAAAGTGTACTGTGTGTATATGACGATTAAGGAATAAAGTTAGTTAGTTTAGTACCAACTTCGATGGACTGGGGTGATGATTGCGCAGTGGATTTGACACATACCTTGAGTGTGTCAACCAATGTGTCCCTGAGCAAGACACTAAACCCCTAGTTGCTCCAGGCGTGTGACCTCTGACATATATAGCAATAGTAAGTCGCTTTGGATAAAGTGTCAGCTAAATGACATGTAATGTAACCTACCTGATGGTAAAACCCTGCTTGAGCCATTGGGTCAGGCTGAGCCCACCTGTACCCAGCATGTGGCCACGATGTAAAAGTCTCCCTCCTGTTGGCCTCGCTGTACATCAAAGATCTGTAGAGAACACATTTTAGAAACATGTTTAGTATTCTGTATGCTGGTGTGGAATGTGCCAAAGTATCTGTTATGTAGCTGTATATGTGACAAATGTGTCATACATGTTGTGTCATAGATTACACATCCATACAGCCCTCAATAATCCTAACAACCGATGACAAAATGTTATTAAAATGCTACTTTTGAAGGGAACACTAAATGTTGTATTCTGATTGGCACGGCTGGCCCAAGGGAGCCCCTTATTGCTGGTGCCATGGAGAAAGATGATAATAATTAGTGTGTACAAATTAATAAATCTCTCTCTTAAATTATTACACACAAATACCTTAATTGTTCTCTTGGATGACTTAAAGTGTTCATATTGGGGGTGGGTGATAAAATAATATCATATTTCAGGATATTTTTTATTACTATAACAGAAAACTGAACAATATTTTATTACTAATTTTAATAACATACAAAAGAAAAAAAAGGAAGTGTTATTGTTTTATTTGTCAGCATAAACGGCAACATTTGCCTTCAAATATTCTGTAAAAACTAAAAGAAAAAATGATCTCTCAGCTCTTTGGTTTGTAAAAGAGTCAGACACAACAAAGTGCACATCTAAACCGTTGCCAGATGAACAGGCAACTGCGCCAACGAGTCGGAATATTGCCATTACCACCATCTCCCTGAAGAAGATCTTGTGAGGTTTAACTGTTCCGTTGTTCGATTCCTCAGTAACCAAAGCATTACTTGTTTCCCTGTTTGCTCACCTATCTACAGAGCGCCCAGGGCCCACCCCGAGCTCGGGCCTGGCGCTTGACAAGAGGTAGGAGAGCCTGTCCATGATGGATGAGGCCACAGACAAGGCAGCTATGTTCTGGTTTATCTTCTTCAGCTCATTGACAATAGCGTTGGCCACCAGCTTCAGCACGTGGTGGGGAAGATGGAAGGTCACTGTCGCCCACTGAAAGAACCAAGGAGTTAAACATAAAGAACATAATACAATTAGTAGATCAGAAAGACATAGTAGCATGAATCAAATCGTCAATTTTCTAAAGCAGACACTGGTATGAGTTACCATTCAGCGTTTCCCATACATAGGTTCAACTTGGGCGCACCGCCCAGGTAGATTGAAACCCGCCCAGCTAGATAAAATCAAAATTACTTTTTTTTTTTCCCCTTTCTCCAATCAACAATAAAAAAAATTTACAGAGCACAGAGGCCTCCACCCCCTGCCCCTTGTGAAGTCTCTCGCCGTGTGCATGACAGCGCCAACGCTTCCCTTCAGGCTCATAGGCTATCGCTAGTAGTAGCATGCTGCTGGTGGTCTTGCCTTGGGATTAACTGTACTGAAAACCTCCACTCCATATCTCTATAATAGAGCTAACCAGAGCTAACCAAGACTTCAGTTCCCGTCCTCCATGTTTTCATTACCGGATTTATAAACGAGCCCAAATAAAAACCAACTTTTTATAAAAAAGGTGGCTGAAAAGGTTTTAAACTACAATTCAGAGTTGTTTGACTGACAGAAATCTGTTCAGATGAGATCTTAATGAGTACAACACAGACATGTATAGTACTAAACAGTTGTTTAGGATCCCCAAAACAAGGATTAAAACACTTCATAAAAACTATGAACAAACTAAAAAAATGAACAAGAATTAACTTTGGATAGCCTTAGTCTTACATGATTTAACAGGAGTTAGGAGGAGACAGTTGAGATTTATAACATGTAACTTGCTGTATGGATCATAGTATAATATTAAAGGGATACGCCACCGTTTGTTGAAATAGTGCTTATCACAGTCTCCCCTAGCTGTAGATAGGTGGGCCAACGCATTTTTTGTCTCAGTGCATGTAATTAGGTTGTTTTTTTTGTCTTCTGTTGGCTCACTTTTACTCACAACATGCTAACCGGCAACATAGGATTCCATTCACTACGCTAAGCTAACTAGCGGCGGCGCTGCCGGTGTTGCACCGGACTAAAACAATGCATGCACAAAAAATATCTCTTTTAGTCTGACTTGTTTAATATAAATAGTTCTTTATTTCTAAATGATCTGTTCATTGTTTTCAACAAATAGTTCACAAACCTTTCTTTGACTAGTTTATTACTAAACCCTGCCATCACGCGCCGCGTCATCACATCCTGCACCCCCCACCACCACAAGTAAACTCTCAACCTGTGGGAAACACTGCTATTACACAGTAATGCAGCTGCAAGAAGGAACACGTTCATAGTGTCCTTTGTGACACACCTGCATTTTTGATTGATAGAAAATCCAGAGATCTGAGGTTTAATATTAGGCTACCACTCAACAGCTCAGTTTTGGGTGTGGAAGATTGTTAGTGGGGACATAAAACTAAAAAAGGACAGAAAAAGATACATTTAGTTGCATTTAGCAATAGCATTTTAGGGGTGTACCACAAGCAAAATTCACAATTGAAGTTTTGGAGTCATAGTTATGTCTAGTACAGTGGGATACACACACAAAAAGTTATATCATTTTATGCTTCAGTTATGCAAATGTTTATTATTATTGCAACAATCCAAAATAATGGCAAATACGGTCTAGAATATTCTCCAGAATAACCTCAAAGGTACTGTATGCTACAAAAATATGCTGAAAGGAGAATATGGCAACAACAGATGGGCACATTGACCTGAATGGAACATTACTTGGTAATACTAACACAGTGTCCTACTTTACACTTGGAAAGGTTAACTAAACAGCAGCTCAACACTAAACAATGGAGCTTGTGCGTTCAGTGTTTCCCATACATAGATTCTACTTGTAGATTGATAACTTAACTTTGAATAGCCTTAGTGTAATATGATTTAACGGGAGTTGCACACAGGGTTGAATTCATAATAACATGCAATTTTCTGTATGGATAGTAGAGGTTATATATAGAGGTTAATATTTCAGCTCTGGGTAACATCAATCGGGTATTTTATCTGCTGAACCACAAAATGTATTTGACAAACCAACCAGATTTAGTTGACAAAGCACCGCTACATCTGATTTGTTTAATATGTAAACAGGTATTTATTTCTAGACTATCTTGTTGTTATGTATTCATTGTTTTCAATAAAATAGTTAATAAACCTTTGACTAGTTTATTACTGAACCCAGCCACGATGCCGCGCAGTCACATCCTGCACCCCCCACCACCACCACCACAAGTAAACTCTCAACCTGTGGGAAACACTGCTATTACAGCAACAGACACGTTGTAAAGGTATGTCCATTGTAATGTAACAATGTCATTGTGTTTAAGCTCACGTGGGAAAATAAAGGCTCACAAAAACATCCCCTTCTACTAAGTGGGATGAAAGTGTGAGAGAAACTGATGGCTCGGTGGGATGCTCCAACAGGAGCGTCCTGGCCAGTGATGTCCCACTGTCTGCCTACTTGTCTCGGAGAAATGCCTCTCCTCTATCTTCATAACATTCAAAGCATGTGACCGAAGTTCCCACCGTGGGTCAAAATAATGTGCTGTGACCCCGAGCTAACTGTCACTTCCGACATGGGGATGTCGTCGTCTCGACGACCTACAACAGCTGGTTCTATGGTCCGTTGGGGTCATTAAAAAGTCGCTAAGATGACGTCCTGGAAACGAGGTCAACATCATCCCTCACTCAGATTATTATTCTAAGTGTCTGACAACATCCCACCAGACTCCATTTAAATAAACAATAATTTTATCATCGAAAAAAAAACACTTCATTCAAAGTGGACAGAAACTAAATAAAACTATCAAAAGCCGTCTTGGTTGGTCGTTCCACTGTTCCAACAATCACCACTCTGGTCTGGTTGAAATAAACCCTTCATTCATCCATTTACATGTGGAAATATGCTGGCTCTGTACATGCTAAAAGTCCTGATTATTTACATGGAGTCTGGTGGGTTTGGTGATGGTGATTTCGGGGCTGTTTCATGTTAAACTAAAGGGATCTTACTCTTTAACAGAAAGGTCTATCTTTGTAGGGATCCTTTCCATAATGTTGCCCGACACTTAATCTGAGTCTGTCAGCGGCTGAAACTTTTAGTGGACGCTAACTGACGCTGAACATCTGTCCTGTAGGGTGACAATGCAGCCCGGTTCACGGCTGCTGGTTACAGCGTTCTCGCTCAATACTGGACCAAAGATTTGAAATATTTCAAGATTTTTTATGACATTAGTCATTTAGACACCAATGCATGGGTAAATAGGGTCCAGCTCGAAAAATACCATAACACCTTTATTTATGTAAATTACCACTTAATGAATTAAGTAAGCATACAAATAAACAATACAAAATAATATTGTCTTAATGTAAATAATCAACTGGGGAAGTTTCATGGTGATATCCGTTAGGTGCAGTTAAATAGTTCCCCTATTCATTTGTAGTGTCTCCCTTTAACACGGGTTGCAATGGGAACTTGGCTTCACCGATTTCAGTATTTTTCAATACTTTCCACCACTTGGACCTCTTAGGACTTTTTATATGTGATAGAGGAGACTTTTATGAAACTAAATCAGTTGAAAGAGTTTCTGTAATTTGTGTGAGGTCATGTTACATAATGCCTGTAGTAAAATGCTGTTAGAGAAGTAGGTACAAGTATAGTGAATTACTCTGAATGACCGTAGTGGGGAAGCTCTTTTACTTTTACTTGACTGGCTCCTCTCATGCGACGTCCCAAATAATTGAATATAGCGAAACATTGGTCGTGACGTTCAGGTGTCACTAACAGCCAAATCCTTAGTATGTTGATATGAGCACAAACAGTGAGCCTTGCTTAATACAGGATGCAACAATAAAACAAAATCATTTTTAGGTTGTCAGACTAACCTTAGCCACTTTGTGATTGGCTGCCGTCTCATGTGAGGTATTCTTCAGGCCTTCTTTGAGCTGGGTGATGAAGAGTTCATAGCCCTCTGTGTTGGACACGTCAATCTTTTCCTGACAGGCTGACAGCATCTGCTGGGCCTGAAGAGACACACAAACATACAGTATATATTAGTTCTAACTGCCTGAGTCAGGCATTGGAGATTTCATGGGTTGTGAAGCCAATTGATCCATGATAATGTAGTTACAGTCAGAATGGGACACACACACACAAAATGTATTGTAACCATCTGCCCTCGATGGATGATTTCTAAGTAATTGTTAGGGGACAACATTCAAAGCCTTCGTTCCACGCAAAAATATTTTGTAAGGGTTTGTAAGTGTCGGTTGAAGTGTTAGCCATGAAAAGAGTTTTTTTTTTTAGTTTGTTGAATGTTTATTACTGCAATGAGATGAGAAGAGGTTAAGTGAAAGTACTTAAATCAGGTGAACTGTTAGTCTCTCATATTCAGTACGACATGAACAGCAGTTGAGCTGTCAGCTGAAAAGCACGAGATGAAAGCAGGCAGGGTGCAAAATGTACTTTTTTGTCCACCAGCTAAATGGCTAGTGCATGTTTAAATGTTGGCTGGTGGTGAGTGAAGCAGATCTACCTGCCACTTGTATGTTTCACCAGCTTTGGCTGGTGGATGGTGCTTATTTCTTAGCCTGAAAGCATGTGTCCCCCCCCCCCAGGGTTTTTTCCAGCAGCGGTGATGAGGTGCGATGAATTTGCACCACCGGAACATATTTAGCATGTCCGCTGACACGAGAAGAGCTTTAGGCACATTTTTAGACGGTTGTAGTAGATGTCGAATTATGTTTAATGCAATGTATCAAAATACTGGTATACACATTTTATTGAACATATAATACAATACAAATAACGTTGAAAGAAATCAAATCATCTCAAATTAAAAATGATGCAAAAAAAAGAGGTCAATGTTGATGAACGAGAAGCCTTAGTGGCATAAATCACATCCTGCTTGGGAGCCTTTTATCCTGGTTGGTGGAGTCTGTTGAGGTCCCCAATGGTTGTTAATTGCTCAAGTAGCAAACACTATTAGCTGATGCCACATTATAAACACGGTGAGTTTAGTTAATCATAAAACAGAGAAACATAGCCTAGTAAAAACCCACAAACATCTAGGCATACGCCTAATGTTACATTCAATAATAAACCGTGAATTTGATGCGATATTTGCAACTGACATCTCTACCCCAGGACCATCCCCAATATGCTCAAAAACGGGGAAATTTGACATCGAATTGACTCAGCGCTTTTGGGGTGTGTTGCCACGGAGTGAAATTTTATATTTTCGGGTAATAGTTTAATGGTCCTTTCCATAAAGACACAGATGGTACCCTCTCTGATAAAGAGAGTGGCCTACCTTTGAGCTGCTCCATGGCGTCTCTACATCCCGCTGAACTTCATTGTACTAGGCAGGTTATTGGTTAACGACTAATAACCAAATAACAGCAACAAAAGCAGCTGAGCTGTTATTTTTAAAGTCAGTAATCAAAGCACTTGAGATGTCGGTTGAAGATGTAGTTGATGTTTTTAGTTGTATGTCACTAGAAGTGTTAAGAGCTGAAAGTGGGAGTAGCAACGGTCCGTTGAAGAGGAAAAACATCTGTTTGAGTGCCAGTGTGCAATTTCTTTTCACCATGACCAATTTTGACAAAACTTGAGCTGCACTGTGTGCTTTGCAGCATCATTGTTTTAATGCTGGGCTCCACACTTTTCCTAACTTTTATATTACTCAGCAGTTATTAGAGTGGGTGAGTGTGAGGACTGCTGGTGTGACTCTTAAGCAATCTGAGGGAGCAGTTACACTAAAGGTTTTTACCTGCTCAACTGCCATTTTAACCAGCCTTTCATATACGCAGAATTAACAGTGACCTAGGGCTTTTATTCTGATGGTGGAACAAAAGGCTTAGTGTAAACACATTTATCCCGGCCAAACACAACAACTGGTGTCAAATATCAGGCGACGACAGCCATCTCTGTCAGGAGCTTCCGGGTGTCTGGGCTCTTACCTCTGTGACCGGCAGCTCCAGCTGAACCAGGTCCTCCGGCTTGGTCACTGGAGGCTGGAGAGCTGTGTCCAGGAGCAGGATGCCGTTCAGGTCCTTCCTGCATCCCACTGCATAGTCGTCCACAAAAAGGACCTTGTCCACTGCGGGAAAGTACTGACACCTGACACGACCGCCAGGTTTAGCTGCGACAGGAACAGAGGACAGCAGAGTTAGGAAGTTTGAAGGAGAAAGGCTAGAAGGAAGGTCCACACTTTACTACCCGTAAACCACTACATCAGGGTTTTTCCTGCATGGAGGAATGTTAGGCGCATCCCAAAGAGGTTTTAGCCTAGGGCTGAAACGATTCATCGAGTTACTCGAGTAACTCGATTACAAAAATTCTTCGAGGCAAAAACTCTGCCTTACGATTCAGCATCTGAACCGTAAACATCCACTCCACGCTGTTTCACCGAGCGTCGCTGAAACAAGGTAACGTAGCCTAAGCAGCCGCTGATTTTAATCGCATACTGTATTTGTAGCGATGTCGTGATGCGGGTTGACTAGATATGATGTTTAGCTTTGATGATGTTTTTAACTAGTAAACTTATTCACGTTCAATTGCAAGAGAGTATAGCCTAAAAAAAAAAACCTACACACACACACCCTCGTCTCTCACTCTTCCGCGTGCACACACACACACACACACACACACACAGGTTGCTAGGTTACCATAGCAAATAGGCTCACCCCAGAAATGATATATTATTTGTTAGTAGCCTAATGGTAAATGCTGCAGGTGTAGAAATCTACATAAAACAGATATTTACTTTAATGTCAGGGCTAGATTACAGCATGAAATTGCCAAATGTTGGAGTTGCAATAAATACCTCTGTTCTTTTGAGAAATAAAAGCCAAATGCTTGATCATTTTACAGCCACATCATTTTCGTTATACATCATTTGTTTTGGTTGTTTCAAAACGCAAAAAAAATTATCCGATTAATCGATCGATTAATTTCTAGATTAATCGATTACAAAAAGAATCGATAGCTGCAGCCCTATTTTAGCCAGTGCCAAAACAATGAGAATTGAGAGAACAAATAGCAATTCAAATTCTCTCTAAATGGGTTTAATAGCCATTTACCAAACAACAAGCATAATAGACATTCTTGTAACACAAGACTTCTTGCCTTTACTGTACGTGAACCAGTCATGCTTCCTGTCATGTAGTGACAGAGCGGGTGACTTAGTAAAGGCTCAATCTGAGTCAGAAAAACCCATGTGCATGTCAGTTGCATGCATCTTTGGTGGAGTGTAATTTGAGATAATAATACAGGGAAACCTCAGTTATTTGCCATGGTTGGTCTACCATCTTGTGTCAAACAAATCAAAGCCAAACATTTGTTCAGCCAAACTAGTCTGACTGGCCACCTTTTACACTGATAGCATCGGTTGCTCTACTGTCTGGATAACTGGGCTGACTAAGACACGCAATAGGTTGCCTTAGCTTATTACTTCTGAATACAAATATTATTCAAATTCATTCCATTTTTCCAAGTTAGGCCGGCCACAGACTGGATGCGTCACGTGAGCGTGTCAGCTGCGCGGCGTGTCCGTGTTTATTTCGGCTCCCATGTTAACAGGTTAGAGCTGTTAATCTGTTTAATATGTTTATATGTCATTCTGACACAAATACATATTAATAAATTACATTTTGATGTTTGAAAGTCTCTAGATTTTTACATAAATGCAGATATAAATGTAAAATTAAAAACATTATCGATTTTCAAATGTCGCATCTGTCAATTCCGTAGCCTATTTTGCCGTCAATACTTCCGACGTTGTCTATGCTGTAATCAAATCAGTATGTTTAACATGAAGTATACTGCTTGAGTGCAGTAAATCAATGGGAAACATACATGTGTACAGCAGCAACAGCGCCGCATCACACGTTTCTGGTGTGCAAAGACAGAAACATCCACGCAGCTGACAACAGAAACGCCATGCTCACGCCATGCACCCAGTCTGTCACCGGCCTTACACTCTCTCTTTGTTCTTTTCTATCATGGAATTAAAGACAGACAGACAGACAGACAGACAGACAGACAGACATATATATGTGGCTCTTTTTGTTTTGTTGCGTTGGTGAGAAGCAAGACACGGGAACTTTACTTGGGTTTTGAGGAGGAGCTGCAGCATTCATTCAGAGACTAACTGAAACCGACGCTGTCAATTACTGCCACAACAAGTAAACTGCTGATTTATTCTCTGCTCTGATAGCAGACAGCTGTCAGCTCTGAGCACATTCAACGTCTCTCTCTCTCTCTCTCTCTCTCTCTCTCTCTCTCTCTCTCTCTCTCTCTCTCTCTCTCTCTCACGCACACATTAAGCACGGAGCTGTTCCCTAAAGGAGCTACGCTTCTCTGATAACACGACGATAGCCTGCCAGACCTGTTTGGTCCCAAAGTCCGAACCATCCAAAAAATGCTTACACACTTAAAAACAGACGCAATTTCGGTTCGGATTAAACTGAAAAGTCAAAAAAAATCTGGACCAAACAAGGTAGGTATGAAAGGCCCCAAAGGTTTTTAATAAAATGAGAAAATACTCAGTACTTTTATACAAAATAAATAGGCTATACAACGTGGTTATTTCATAAAGAAAACCTGCTATATCATGATATATATATCGTTAGAGATGTGAAGTATATAGGCCTATATCAGGTTAGAAGATGTTGGCCATATGGCCCAGCCCTAGCTTGTTGAATTAAAAGATGAAAAGGACATTACGGTTTTTATTATACAAATTAAACATGAATCTGAACACAAAAAGATTAGTTTTAAAGTGCAGTTTTCTAGTACTCACTGGTACTGGTATTTCAACTAATTTAAAAAGTACCTGAGCATCTGGATGTTCACAATAAACTTAAAAACAATTCCTCTCATCAGAACTTGAGATGAAACGGTATGAAAGTTTCATGTCGAGATTATAGTGACCAAGATTATTACGATTATTTTTATTAGCCCAATAGAAAAAAAAGTCACCCCAAAAAATACATGATTAACAGGATTGATTTTTTTAATAATCCAAATTATATCCGAGTTAACTGCAGTTTATCGTTTTATATTTAGTATATGTAAAGCACTTTGTAATCAATAAGCAGACTAACTTTTTTTTACTAGTAGCGCTGTAGCCTCTAACTGAACGTTTTAGGGGCACAGGCACAACATTTAAGGATGCACACCTGCAACGCAATTTTTCACATTTCCCCATTTTAACTGTATTACTGATACATGCTTCAATAATAAACAGCCTACAGATACTACAATGTGCCGTTTTATTTTGGTTCAGTCACATTTTAATTGAATGGGGCTTAACCGATGCACATTCAGAAATGTAAACAATGAGGCCGGGTTGGCTCAGTGGGTAGAGCGGGCGCACATATACTGAGAGGCTTATGCCTCGACGCAGAGGTCCAGGGTTCAAGTCCGACCTGGGTTCGAGTCCGACCTGTGACGATTTCCTGCATATCTTCCCCCTCTCTCTCCCCTTTCTCACCCAGCTGTCCTATCAATTAAAAGGTGGAAAAAGTCCAAAAAATAGAAATGTAAAAAAAGGATTATTACTGTCATTACAGTGCAAAAACCCAAACTAAACATGTGTCCACAGCAGCAGGGATCGCTAACACCTCCCAGCAGTGGACGCTTATTTTACGAAAATGGTTCACCGAAATGTGTTTCTGAAAACATTTTGTGTGAGAAAAAAAGCTGCAGTTGCTGAATCGGCATGTTTCTCCCAAATACATTGTGCATCCAACAGCATTTTTTTTATGTGGTTACCGTGGTTACAGCAGCAGCAAAGTGCATATCTGCATCTAGTTTTCTTGAAAATTTTAAAATGATAAGCAGCCCTAGAAATAAACATGGGCTAAGTTCTGAATCACTTTCCTTTTACTTTCAGTACGTACTGCGGCTGACCTTACAAAGTACGTACTGTTGCATGCTGCATGCACACAACTGGGACACACTACTTCTTAATAACATTGTGCCTTGAACTTTGACACTCTTGCTCAAATATGCTGCGCAAAGGATTGTGGGTCAGAATAGCCAGAAAAGTATATTGGCTTGCAAACTGTAAATTCCGACAGGATGCAGTAGGACATCCTGGTATTTTTAGTCCACTGTATTTCACATACTAAGCATTGGGACATATTAAATATTTTTTCTGGCAAACTAAATAGTAAGATAGTAAGGGGATAAGAACGCAGGGACAGTGGTTTGTCACTGATGTCTAAAAGCATGCAATAACTTGACATTTTATTTGCATAATTAAAATTGAAATGATTACAGTGTTCCTTATTAAAAGACCTAGGAGAGAGGTGGCAGACTATAATAAGCTACTTTAATATCTTTAGACTTGGGTAGACACTCAGTATGGTAAATGTTGATGATGAGACACTGCTGGAGGAAAGTGAGGGTCAGTCTGAGACTCAAAGCAGAGAAGGGTGAGAGCGATTATACAAGTTACTGAAATATTGAGGAATAGACGAACAAGTAAAAATGTACTTATTTCTGTGTTTTTTTCTTTTAATATTTACTCAGGACAGGAAGCACAGAGCAAGTGGCCCAAAAGCCATAGCTGGCTGATGAGATGCTGTGTGTGTACTCTGCAGAAAACAGTTCCTCACACCATGTTCATTTAGTAAAGCAGCCACTCTAAAAGGTGAGTGCACAAACTGTGTACACCTTTCATGCCATGCACATTTTCCAGCCTATATTCAGGAAAACCCTGTTACAGGTACTAATAATACTAATTTGCCTTATTTTGATAAAAATAATGTTTGCCTACTGATTTAAGTCAGACTTAAAGCTCTTCTAGAAATTCTGACATCCATCAGGAAATCAGCAATATTTAAGATGTTAAACAAATGGTAACAATAGACCACTTTCTATTGGACAGCCTAATCAAGTGTGTTCATGTGTTTCTCTTTCACTTAAAAAGAAAAGCACTTGACATATGCTATGACATCTAAACAAAGCAGAGGACAGTGATCAGCGTTGCAGTCATCAGGTGAGTGTGAAGCACAGCTTGAGGATATCAATATGCAAGTCTTTGGAAACGTTGTATGCAATGTCCTGTATACATTGCTACTGGACTTTGCGTGCAGACACGCAAGTCCAACAAAAAAAGTGTTGGCTGGTTATTTTACTGAATGAGCCAAGTTAGCTCAGTAAACAACTATGGCCACATCACACCAAGTCTACAGCATCAAGTCAGTTTACTTCCTGCATCACATTAATGCTTCCAAATGACTGACATTAACGTTGTACACGACAGGCTGTAAAGTTAGGAAGCTAACGTTAGAGTGCCGCTGGTTAGCTTAGTGGCTATCACAGTAATTCCCATTAACGTAACACTGTAGTACATTTAACTAGGTAATAGTAGGCGTGCTAAATTAGGTGCCCAAGATATAAATTCCAATTCTAACGAAATATCGTGATGACCACTAGAATGACAGAAACTGACAGGAAAGGTTGCCCGGCTAACTAGCGCTGTGCTAAGTTAACCAGCTATCTATTAGCTTACATGGTAGATTTGGCATGTTGCAACTGGGGTAAACAGTAGCAAACACCGGCGTTCAAGAAGCACTACAGTTAACTTTAGTTTACATTTCAGATTAACGTCTGAAGACGGTGCACAGGCACAATCACAACAGGCTGAACGAATCAGTTATCCAATAATCAAACTAACGTAAGGCCCAAAGACAACTGCCAGGAACAGCTAACGTTAACGGTAGCTAGCTGAGGTTACAGAACAGTGTGTGTCGTGTTTAGTGTCTGTTGACAATCAGTGGTTGGTGTCAGCGCTTGACGGAGGGTACCGGTGCTTACCGTGCAACGCTGAAGCCTGGAGAATGGCCCCCGAAGTGCCGTCAATTACTTTGATACTGCCGCGGCTGGTAACGGCCAGGATAGCGTTGAGGGCCGGGTGGTAGGAAAGGCTTCGCAGGCCCTCCTCGTCGCAGCGCAGGCAACCGTCTCTCAGTACAATCCAGTCTGAAGAGGTGGACGAGCCGGAGCCCGGCGAGGCCGCGGCCGCCATCTTTGCTTATTTTTCCCTTCCCTTCTGGGGTTGGTAAGGATCAGATGATACACGTAATACTGCTAATTCTATAAGACTAACTCAGAACTATCATTCCTCTGCCACCGCTGACTCCTTCTGCGGCTTCTTCTCCTCCGCCCGTTACCGCAGCAGTGGCTATTCACCATCAGCGCTCCAGGAACTCCAGGCTGGGCTTTCTGTCAGTTACGCGATAGGTAAACGGAGCTAGCGTATCGCTCTGCCACTTCCCGCGATAACACCAAGTGCAGCGAGAGTAATGAATGGAATACATAAGACCATCAAAACAATAGCTCTGCAACAAACAGCAAGTAACAAAGGTTATAATGTTTCTTTTATAGTGCCCAGCAGTTTTAAACACAATTGATGCAGTCCATTTATAGGCCGAAAACACCACAATCTACTGCCTCAAGCATTACCACACAGTTGAATCTGACACTTTGAATCAAAAATCCATATTAGAGCCTTACGGCCTATTTATTGTACTGGTTTGCATTAGATTGTAAGGTTTTTCGTTATATGTCCACTAGGACTGGACTAATAATATATTTTGCCATTGACTTACTTATTTTTCACTTTTTTATTTATAATTTGTATCTTTAAACAGACAAGCATACATAAAAGGGGATATACAGTATGATACAACCGTGACCATTTCAACAACACTAACCGCAGATCCCACAACCCTTCACCCTCCCACCCCCAGACATACTTTCACAGAAAGAATTGATCAATAATGAAAAAAGAAACAACAGCAATAAAACATAACTGTAATATTAAAGATAATTGAAAATTGAAATACACACATCACAACTTCACCATGAATGTGCAACAGATATATAGCTGTCAGTTTTGGTGTACATTACAGCAATATTTGCACAAAGAAAATATCATTCTCAAAATCTGTCATCCAACATCAATCAGTCAATTATTTTGTCACAGTAGAATGGTACGAGGTCATTCCAGTGAAATGTTATCCCATCCAGTGTTTTCCCTAGGCTTGTGGAAGACTTGGGTGTACATATTTGGCAGGGATTTAGGGGTCCTCCCTCAAGAAAATCTTCAATAAAATAAATATGCAATTTCACATTTTTATTACAATATTTGTGTCTAAAATGTTGGAAAAGCTAGAGTAGATGGTAAATAAATGTCACATTTAGAAAGCTTAAAGACTATATTTACTAAAGCCACCAACAAAAGTCTATATCCACGATGTTCCACTTCTGGAATTGTTATGGTGTCGCCGAATGTCCCTCATTTTTGGCCGGATGTCCGTCTCCTTCCTCTTCCTTTGTGTTGGCGTTCTAACCTCTGGTGGATTTCTGAGGACTATGGTTAACTGCTCCTCAGATCTCTGCAGGGTACATCCAGACAGCTAGCCAGACTATCTGTCCAATCTGAGTTTTCTGTTACACGACTAAAACTACTTTTGAACGTACACGTTCCACCAAAACAAGTTCCTTCCTGAGGCTATTTAGCAGAGGTACCGTGGCTCCGTCCGGTGGCTCCCCTGCTGGCAGAGATGGTCTTGCTTGTCCACGTAGTCAGGATGGCAGACATAGGTCGTAGCTGACAAGTTACCTTCACCTTTTCCTCTGTTTTTCCTGATATTTACATTTGAAAACCTTGACCGACCAGGCTAGCAGTCAGCAGGAGAATGGTCAATAAGATGGCCGCAGAGTCTTGTTGGCTCTAACTCCTCTTCTCCACATTTTTCTGGGTCTGCAGGGCTGCTAACACTGCACGGATTGGGACTCCTGTACAGATACTGATAAGCTCACTTAGCTGCTATGTGACGTTCTGTGAAGACAATGTAATCCCTAATAAGTCTTTGAAGGTATATCCAAACAGCAAGCCATGGGTGTCAAGATCATTGACACTTTTATTAAACAAAAAGAGGTTATTTTTTATATATATAATTTTTAGACCTTTATTTCCACAGGACATATGAAGACATGAAGCAAAGGGCCACAGGTTGGAGTCAAACACGCAGCCACTGCATTGAGGAGTAAACCTCTATATATGTGCACCTGCTCTACCAACTGAGCTAAACCGGCCACACAAAGAGAAGGTTATTTTGTACGGGAAACCTCTCAGAGCTGAACTTGCTAAAAACAAGGAGATGAAAGGTAAAATCAGGAGAGCAAAACTTAAATATAAGGATAAGTTAGGAAGAGAACTTGGCAACAATAATTTGGGTTCTGCATGAGATGGTCTAAAAACTATTGTTGGGTCAAAATACAAAAGCTACACAAAGGTGTTTCTTGATGGTTTTAATCCGATAAACAGCTGGCGCAGGAGTGTGAGTTTCATCCCAGGTTTGACACCCTTGATTTTAGTAACAAGGTTTTAGAAATGAAAATGAAACTACCATGCACTGGTTCCATTCCCTTCCATGTTTGCTCTGTGGCCTACTCTTTTAAACACTCCAAAGCTAGAAAAAGCCCAGGGCCTGACATGCTCACCTGTTGAGAACAATTAGCCCCCATCTTCCACTGCATCTGTCAGTCGTCACTAAACCAGCAGAGGGTGCCAAAAAGCTGGAAGCAGTCAAAAGTTATCTCAGTGGTAAAAAACAATCATCCAAAGGTTTTTAATGATTTTAGGCCTGTTGCTCCCTAGTCATGAAGTCTTTTGACAAACTGCTGAAAAGAGAACTTCTCACTAATACTGAGCCCCCTGCGTGACCCATTACAGTTTGTGTATATAGGACTGGGAGGTAGAAGATGCTGAGTGTGGTCTAAACCTACTCTTATCTGTAAAGTACCCCTGTTGTCATTTGTTTGACACTATAAATACAATGGAATTAAATTGAATAGACAAGCTCATTAAAAAGTTTGATTTAGATTTTAATACTGTGGGCTGGATCATTGATTTCTTTAACTAACAGAAGTCAGAGAGTGATGGATGCATGTCAGGAGAGTTAAGTTGATCTATAGGGTACCCTCAGGGCTGCGTGCGTCCTTTCTCCACTACTCTATATTCTCTATGCTAATGACTAATGTCACAGCTGTTGCAACAACAGATTGATTTTAAAGATTACGCATGACTCTGTCATCGCCGGTCTCCTCCATGCTGGTCCTGTTGTTGTTGAGTTCGTACAGTGGTGTGATGGATGCATCCCATCAACTAATTGTAACAAAAACGAAGGACAGGGGCACAAGTCTTCAACCCCCCGAGAGTAGTCTCATCAAGGGACAGGTGAGTCTCTGTAGATAATTACAAGTACCTGGGGATTTTCTTTGACGACAAGCAAGAATTTTAATAACACTTTGCATTCTTGATTTTTGTGTGTGAGCTGAGTATTTCTGTTTGCACGCTCACTTGCATTGGATTGCCCGTTGATGGACGAATAAAGTATTTTGAAATGAATTCGGACATTCCTATCGGCCTCTGCTGTACTTTGTGTTTAGCATGCTAACATACTGAACTAATCAGTGCGTGTCCCATATCATACTCAAGTTAAGAGGATTTCCAACATATATGGACAGAAGAAGGTGATCAGTGGACGCGCTGCTGCATTCACAGTCAGTCTGGTTTCCCCACGTGCGGGTAGCTGTTACTGTATTTGATAGGTTTATTTGTTTTATGTGAATATATATAACTATGATAGAAGTTACATTCTGGTGTCAAATATATTTTCATATAGCCTACTGTATTTTTACACAGGAGAAATGTTGCCTTAGAAGCTGAGGGTTTTTATTTTATATCTTAATGTGAAAGAGACCATGTATTGTAATTTCCCCGCTGGGATCACGGCACAGTGGCACTGTGTCACAATATGTTCTACTACTACAATTAACAATGTTCACAAGAACATTTATTCTGGATCTTTTACGATTTAAAGCGCACACCCACACTTCAGATGTTCTTTCCCCAGACATTTTCAGTCAAAGGTTTCAGTCCCTGCCACCAAGACGCTCCTCCATCGGATCATGGAAAGTGAAAGTTAAATCGGTCATGGAGCGGTTGGATTTATTCACGCACTTTTAAAACATTTAGGCTATTAAAAGCTTCTTTCTTTTCAGATTTTTATTTACAGCATTAGATGTTGGTATTTACAGAATATCATAATAGGCTGTATATTA
This sequence comes from Gymnocephalus cernua, assembly GCA_023631565.1. Classification (NCBI taxonomy): domain Eukaryota; kingdom Metazoa; phylum Chordata; class Actinopteri; order Perciformes; family Percidae; genus Gymnocephalus; species Gymnocephalus cernua. The sequence continues at coordinate 23,918,845 of CM042437.1, forward strand.
ACTTATTGGGAGAAAACAGGTAGTTCTATGTAAAATCAGACATTAAGCACCCCCATGTAGCCAGAATGGCATGATCTTCGTTTCATAACGCCTCTGCGAAGATTCGACTGGGACATCGAACATCGACTATCCGGGGTCACCCCTACAGCACTGTTTAATATATTAGAGCGACCGGCTATGATTAGTGTAAATAATGTAAAGAAAATCAGGAAATAGCAGATGTTCTCTACTTATGTACTGTAATTATTAATCAAATGCTTATATTCCTGTATTGAAAGGCTGAAATAGGACAAGGCACCTTATTTAGTAGACAATGCTTTAGATCACGCAAACTGCTGATGAAATCCATCAATTAAAAATACAGGTCTGAAAAATGAAAAGCAGAAATGGACACTTGTCATAGTACATTACAGTGCTATATATATATATATATATATATATAACTATAAAGAACATTATGCTCAATCTTTCTTTGTGGTGGTGTCTCTTCCTTCTGCATCAACTTATACACCACAAATATTTGGCACCACATTCTTCAGTGGGATAAAGGGTAAAAACTAAATCATTAAATTAATATACAACCCTTTGACTATTTCCTGCTGTGTAAGCTGTAAAAGCATATATGCATTTATTGACCAAAGACATAAGGGACAAAACTATATACATTGATATATATTCCCAAAATCCCCACTGTCTACAATTTAATAGTTAAAAAAGAAATAAACACCTTTAAAATAAAAAAATCCTGGTTCCATAGTTTGACTTCTCCCCCCCCCCCCCCCATGCCCCAGGGTCAATGTCCATGAAAAGGTCCAGAGTTTCCACTCCTCCAGTCACACACCAGTATATAACGACAGGAAGTAGATATACAAAAGGAAAATGGGATATATGAGAAGGGGCTTCTTGGTTTTGAATTCATCTCCGACGAGCAGCGAAGCAGCACTGTAAGCAGCCCAGAACACTCCGAACAGCTGGAGGATCACAACACACAACAAAGCATCACTTCATTTATTCATCCACATTTCTCACAGAACTCGGATTACTTAACACAAACAGTCACCCTCTGTATATAACTACTGTATATTGTGCGTCCCACGGCTTATTTCCCACAGATAAATATTTTACAGAGATAAATTCTTTTTTTTCCTTTTTAAGCTTCGCACCGCGAATAAAAGGCATCAACCAATAAAACGACCCGGAGGCACGTAGCCCGAACCCAGAGCCATCCAACATGGACAACTTTACTCCTTTTAACCAGGACGAAGATCACCTCCTCCGGTTCTTACCTTTCACAATAAAAGTCCTATATGCTGAGTAACTGTTTACCTGTCGGTATGGCAGCGGTTACATGTATTATTCATAATGTTACATTATGATATATTAATTATATTGTAGAACATGCAACAACAAATATTTGTATTCATCTACACATAACTTAGACAAAGTTATAATCTTTTTTCTTAGATTATTTTTTTGGGGCATTTTCAGCCTTTATTTTGACAGGACAGCTGAAGACATGAAAGGGGAGAGAGATGGGGAATGACATGCAGCAAAGGGCCGCAGGTCGGAGTCGAACCTGGGCCCGCTGCGTCGAGGAGTAAACCTCTGTATATGGGCGCCCGCTCTTTCAGGAGAGCTATCCAGGCACCCAAAAGTTATAATCTTTATGGAAGAAAGGGTATACGTTTGTTTCATTTTTATTGTTAACGGGGTCTGAAAAGTAGTAAAACCAAAAATCCCCCCCCCCCATCTGTTCACTGGCCGTAGCCGGGTACACACGACGTTTTTAGTGGCTGTTGCAGTAACGTCTAGCCGATAAAAGGTGGCTGTCAGCCGGGTACGGAGCTCCGTCAACATAGCAGCATCTAGCTAACGTTGACATTGTTTGGATGTTGGGTTCAGCGTTCTTAAACTAGCATCTCCCGTGAACTACGAGTCTGGGGAGGAGGGGCCCGGGGGAGACGACTCTCTCCAGAATTTTGAATTTGGACTGCAGTCATTATTTTAAACGCCAGCTGTCAGTATTACATAGGGCTCCTTTAAGAAAAAAGGTGACCGTTCATAAACAGTAATGGGCGGAGCTTCGGGTTCAGCAAAGTGAAACGGTAGTCGACAATCCACTAATGGGAGACGTCACAGTGCTGCTCCGTTATTGTTACAGTCTACGATCGTGATGCTGCAGGTGTGGAGGATTTTACACCGAAGACAAGGTACAGGACATGTGTTTTCATTGTTGGCTACAATGCCTTCACAGTGGGACTTCATCCTCCATCCTAGCGACTGTTATCACACACATCTATCACAACATGAAAAATAAAAGACTGGTTGTTCATGTTTGGTCTTTGACTCACTTTGATTAGTGTAGAAACCACCTCAAAGCCTCCGATCACTAGGAGGAGAGGGGCTATAACGATGAGAGGAAGAAGAGAATATCCGATCACTCCAAGAACCTGGCCGAAGGAAACCTGCCCAAAACAACAACGGGACTCCATGAGTACAGGTTCCAGTCATGTCTGACAGGACTCGGACTGGCTGTCAGCTGAGCTTACCTCGCCGCCAAGAACACGAGCCAGCAGGAAGATGGTTGTTGATCCAAAGATCCAGATGGTGATGATCCAAGACACAACCTGCGAAGCAAAAGCAGTTTAGCGTCAACACTGAAAACCGAGAAGCTACAATTCAGTGACATCCACATCATACACAACATCGGGCTCTATTCCAGACTGAGCGACGTAAAGGCCTGAGACACCCATCACCCTTTTCCACTGCGGGAACTTAAACCTGACACATTTAGGGCTGTGTGTCATTTGAACATTCTCGACACAGATTCTAATACGGATATCTTGAATGCGATGCCGATCCCACGGTGATACTTTTTTTTTGTTGATACTTTGTGAGAATGAAAACCTCAGAGCCTAATTAGTAGTCCAACTATGTATGTTAAAATTCAGGTGTGTGTGAAAGCTGTGTTTCTCAAATGGGGGGTACGTGTACCCCTAGGGGTACTTTAGAGTACTGCAGTGGGTACGTTGCAATTTCTTTTAAATGTCATTTGTAAAAATATCAGTCATGCATAATTCCTAAAATAATTATACACTAGAATAATGAATAAGTATACTGATTCCAAACAGTTGAAATGTAGCATGTAAGTGTTCTTCTGTTGTGTACTTGTGTTTAGTAAAAAATATTTTGTGCTGGTCAAGGGGTACTTAGATGACAATATATTTCAAAAGGGGGTACATTATTGAAAAATGTTTCAGAAACCACTGCTGTAAAGCACTGAAATGTGTTAGTATCTTTTATTGTCCCTATTATTCATGTGGATTTATTTGTTATTTTATCTTCCTGTTGTGATGTATGTGTATGTTGGTGTGATGTCTGCAAGCTACTGGGACCTTGAATTAAATTAAATTAAATTAAATTAATAAATATCTATCTATCTATCTATCTATCTATCCATCTATCATGTGATTGCAGTAGACATACATAAAAAAAAATATGAATCGATTTTTGGAATTCTATGAACCGATTTTGAATCAGTAGAGCTTGAATCGCTATTCGAATATGAATAAAAATGTTTGCACACCCCTAGTAGTTCAGTTCCTGCAGTGGAAACAGGGCCACGTTCAGCCCTGACAAAAAGCAGCAACACTTTTTTTGAAACTGAAAAAGAGGGTTGCGTTGAACACCCTGTTGTGTATGCTCTGCCTTTTTATTACCACGAGTTTACAGACACGTCTCTGCTGATTGGCTATCACCTGGGACACAGCCAATAAACCAGAGACACACCCACCAAACCAGAGAAAAACAGAACTCAAAGCCCGTTTCACACCGTTCTGGGGAAACATGTCGTTCAACCAGGAAACCGTAGCGAAACGGTGCACGCCGTTTAGAGGTTGAACGTGCCCCTGGTGTCCTGCTCACCCTGAACTGTCCATAGATGGAGATCATGGAGAAGAGCAGCACAATGGCTAGAGGGCCCCAGAAGTCCGGGTTGTCTCGGACCACCTGCCGGTTATAACCCAGGGACGGCATGGGCATCAGCACACAGCGAATCTTGTAATAGATGTCCTTCAGGTCGATGTCCAGCTCCTCCCTTCTCACACAGACAAGACAACAATATGGACAGGAAGACCATAGATTCAATCAAAAGATTACAAAAGTAAAATATAAAACAGAAACAAGTAGGCGTACACTAACGGTGCTGATGTTGGTCTTTTTATTGACATCAGATCTGGCTCTGCCATAGGGCGGCACGATAACAGCAAAATATGCCATAACGTTGCTGAATATCGCGATAACGACATTACTTGCGATAAATAAACAAATATTGCAGTGTACTCAGTTCCTCATTTCTTTTACTTTCAGTATTCTGCTAAAATACAACAAATTGCTTTTGAATTTAAAACAAATTAAAAAGGAAATAATTTCCAACATTATTTTATTTAAACAAATTGAACATTGAATTGAATATAAAAGACATGACATGAAAGAACGACAGCTTCATTTTAAAGTGCCGTTTTCTACTGATTTTCTTTCAACTAACGCAAAAGCGTCTTTCGCAATATGTCGCAGCCTTCCGCGATGTGTTTAATGCGCCAGTTTATATTGTGATAATAATAAAAACAATATATTGTGCAGCCCTACTCTGCCACTTTTTGGATTCTGCTGCTAATTAGGATGTGAAATAAAATGAAATACGCACTGCAAAGGTGCCTCAGAGATGCATGATCAATGTGAATGTGCTAAGCTTGTTCCTGTAAGTTCCTGTGTAGAAATTCTGTAGCCGCCACTAAAGAATTGTGTGAGTGGATACAGCCAGATTCACCAAACATTGCCCACTGGCTAAGAACAGATATTTGACAAACGACGTGCCTTTTTTGACAAAAAGATTTAAAAAAAAAAAAGAAAGATAAATCTGCTATTATCAAGTTATGAGTTTAAAGGTGATCCAACATGTACTTACAGAAGAGGCTTGCTCTCTTCAGTGTCATCCTCGTCCACCTCCAGCAGCCAGCCGTAGCCTCGCTGCCTCAGGAAGGTGGTGGCATATGGATCTTTACCACTCTCACCGCCCATGTTCAGCTTAATGTCCGGGGTACTGATGGTGCCGCTGAGCTCTGTGGAAAACACAGTAGTAGGTAGTTTGCACAGTTAAGTGTTTCATCATAGACTGGTGTGGCACAGGAAATACATACAGTACCAGGATGTATGAAACAAAATACTACAGACACAGTATTATTTTCAGGGTTTCCCCCAGAAAAGTTCTTTAGCCTGGTGGCAAGTCTCTTTTTTCGAGGAAGGCCTGGCTGGGGCCAGTCACAGACTGATGACAGCAATAATGTAGAGCCCAATAGTTCCTGTGATAACAGAATCATGTACAGAATTGCAAAAAATTCAGAATGACGGTATCTGTAGTTTGGTGGGGGGGGGGGGGGGGGGCAACCTAGGAACGGTTGGCCACCAGGCTTGCAAAACACTGGGGGAAACCTTTTGGTTAAAAAATGATATTGGTGAGTAGCTTTCAGTATTTTTCCTGTAGACTAAATTAATGATCAACAAATCCAGGAATTCATCTGCTTAACAATAAAAGCAAGCGTTAGTTGAAGTGCGAACTCTAAAAACATACTGCACAATCCTCACAGACAAAGGTAAAACCTTCACTTCATTGGTGTCGGGACTCCTCTGGCAGCTTACCTCACATATCCATCTACATATGTGCACAGTGTACGTAATTCATATATTATGATTATGTCCAATGCACAGTTACTTCTGTTTGATATTCAGCTTTTAGTACTTGTGTACTTGACTTGCACGGATGTACGTAATCTCACAGTATATTACTATCATTGCACATCTATATTCAGTACATATTAAGACTAAATATTTCCTATCTTTAGTCTCAAATCTTAGCACATAGTATTCGATGTGATGGTTAATTTAGTCTGCTTTGGTTATTTTATGTAATGTGGCATTTTAAGTGTAACCTACTCTTTTCTACTGCCTGTGGTGGAAAGGTTGTGATAACCAGCGTAAACAATAATGTAACTATTGTGCTTCGTCATAGAGCTAATGATTTGGTCTTATTTTAATGGCCTCGCAATCTGGACAATAAGCAATATCAAATAAAGCGTTTGTTAGCTAGCTACGTCCATGAACGACACGTATCAGTACTGACATTAGTTAGCAAAGCTAAGCTATAGCTTGCACATTTAAATGGCTAGTTAGGTTGCTACTTGGAATAGCACGGAGTCGGCCCACCCGTCCCGTTAAGTACTCTGTTCAGACTGAATGCATGGGTACCTGGGTGACTGCGCTACGTTTAGACAACTAAAACAAAGCACGTAAGCTAGTAGGTGGTTGGCCATGTCCATGTTGCGGCCTGCTAGCTGTGGAGCTCTGATGGCAGTAGCCTATCTGACGGCAGTAGCAGTAGCCTACCTTCAGCCTCTGTCGAAGAGACGAACGTGAAATCTCCGTTGGTGGGAGAGAACTGCATGGTGAATATTATATTACTGCCACGCGGTTCAGTTGCACAGATTTGACATTTAAATAATAAACGGTCAGTGGAATATGCCGAGAAGCGTCAATAACGCTGTCATTGATCACAGCTCATCGGCGAACTTAAACTATCGCATTTTGTTTTCGTTGGTAAGCCGGAAGTGAAGCGGAAGCTGGGAAATGAGACACGTCTTATGATGCATTCAGGTCATGACATAAAGCTGGGATATAGGATTTTCTTACTAAAAAATACAGCCAGGGACGGTTTAACAGAGAATCTTTGATACAGCTCAACTGTGGTATAGGCCAGTGTTTCTCAAACTTTTTTCAATATTGTACCCCCTTTGAATTGCTTTTGTAAGCCAAGCGCAAAACATATTTGGTAGATAAAAAAGTCTAATACAGCGCCGACAGTGATCGATTCATTAAACAACAACCTTTTTTAAACAGAAACATTTAAATGCTACATTTCAACACTACACTCTATTATTCTACTAAAAAACCTTTATTCTTATTCTTCCGCCACTTATTTTGCACATTAACTCCTTCCACATTTTTCTAACATTTTTCAACATAGAAACTACATTCAAACATCAAAACGTTCAGCTTGATTCAGAATGGTGTGCTACTATTTATAATATTCATAGCATTCATCATTTCTGAAATATTCAACGTTTAGTGGGCATTGTTGCCCCATTAAAGCGGATGGACAGAATGTTCAAAGTTGACACATTTTCATAGATTTTCATACATTTTCAACTACTAGCTACTCAGTCATACAAAATATAAAATCGTTTATGGCAGTTATATATTCCTCCAGTTTTGAAAATCTAGTTGTTTATCATATACACTATGCTGTATAGGAGTGTCCACTTTAAAACGTTACACATCTTTCATACATTCAGGGTTGGTATTCAACTTTCAAATCCAAATACTCAGTCTTCTTTGAGGCTTAGAAAAAATGCCTTTCTGTCATTTTTACATTGGTGTGTATGGGATGGAATGCTCAGGGCCCAACTGAGAGAGTGGAAAGAGGCAGAAGCTGAATTATCTTTACCTTGCGAGACCATCCACAGTTTTAACTCTTCATACATTACTTTTACATCAAAATGTAGGGAATCTTGTGCCCTTTCTAACAATGTGCTCATGGAGGCAATTTGACTTTCACACGAGGCACAGTGAGCTTCCAAGTGAAGTGTCCACCAACTGCCGCACTGCCTCCTGTACTAAATCCTACCAGAAATACCAGGAGGAGAAGGGAAACAGGCCCTTTTCAGGCAGCTCCTGTCCTCACATTTCTTACGCAACACACACCATTACTGCACAAGGTGAGCAGCAGGGTGTCATATCTCTCACAGTATTAAACATTAAACGATGGGAGTCACTGTTTTTGAGGTAGAAGCAGGACTATCAAAGGTGCGCTAGAGCCTTGTTTCTGTGAGAAGAACTCTCTGAGACAGGAGTCGTCATGGCAACCTCTAACTGCAGTTGGTCATGTGATCTGATCCCTGACATGTTGACCTGTTGCTGTGACGTTACTGTGCCTAGTCTCTGTGAGAACAGCTGCTGGTGTTGAGGCCTGAGGTCAGTTATCAGAGTTGGTCGGTTAGTCCATCATGACAAATAACACCTCTTCTCCTTTTTCCTCCCCTCTTCCTCTCTTCTTTCTCTACTCCTCTCCTCCTTTTCTCCTTTTCTTCTCCTCTTCCTATCTTCCTCTCTTCCTGTGTGTCTGTCTGTTAGTGTGTGTGTGTAACTCCTGTCATTTCTTGTCTCTTTTCTTCCTCTCCTATACTAATGGTCAGTTATTCCTTAGGATTATGGTTAATCTTTCATTAAAGGTGATGTAGGTAAGATTGTAAAGATCCAGGACTTAGCCAAAGAATTTGAACATCGACAACTTCTCAGTCCCTCCTAAGCCCCTCCCCCCACAAGGCAGAAAGAATGCGTGTGCATGCGCAGTGATTGACACGCAGTTATATATATATATATATATATATACAATTTTTAGGGGGGGCTGAGATGAAATGTAGGGGCTTAAAGGGGTCTATGGGTCTAAAATATATTCTTGAAGTCATATCAACTATACAAATAATTAATACAGAATTGAATGAATACACATTGACGTGGGATTATGTACAGTATATGTGCATGTATGCATATCACCTTCCACTTTATAAAAAGCCAAAGGCCGTTTTCACAAGAGACATTTTGACTTGTCATAGAAGAAAAATCACAGATATTATGATAGCATTAATGATGGCTGTGTTGTATTCAAGTGTACGTCCCAGTAAGCCATGATGAGTGTGACAGTGAGCCATTTGAGCCGGTTTGAATTATAAAAACTGAAAGAAAAAATATATTTTAGGCTGATATAAGACCCACTGACAGCATCAACCTTACGACAAGATAGAAAAAAAGACATTGTTAATGTTTGTGATCCAATGATTAAACCTGGAAGAATTACTGGATACATATTTGGGATGTGTGATTTGAACTGTTAAACAAAGAGAACAGTGTCTGGTGTGAAACTGATTTGCTCTCCATCAATTTCACTGAATGATTGAAATAAAACCCTGTTAGTTTGCTGTATCTGCGGTGTTGTAGTCACTGGTGAGATGATGTCATTGCTCCTCTCGGCCAGGTGGAGGCGGTGGAGGACAAACAAACACACCTGGTTTCTGAAGGTTTCCATGGGAACAAGGAAATAAAGAAGCAGAGAAGAAGCTGCTGTAACATACTGTAAGGTTGTTGTTGAGCGTGTGTGTTATCCCAGCTGTGTGTTGAACAGTAGAAAGAGTGTAAAAAGACTGGGTCCCGCTGTGTTACTCAGGCTGCACTACAGCGTCTATTCACAGGCGCGATCCCACTACTGAGCGGCACGGGGGCTTTGGCCTGCTCCGTCTCCGACCTGGGCCGGTGCACCCCTCCTTAGACGACCTGGTGGTCCCGGGCTCCCCCAGGAGCACCATATCGATACCGAACTTAGTGCGGACACCCGATCGGCATAGTCCGCCGCAGCTCAGAGCTCCTGAGCTCAAACGATCCGCCAGCCTCAGCCTCCCGGTAACTTGGATTACAGGCGCGCGCCACCGCACCCGGCGAGAGATCGCTTCATTCATATAGGTTTTGGCATGTACAAATGTGACGTCATCAGGGAGCACGCTCCAGCGGCATCTAGTGACGAAAATATGAAACGTGCAGCTGCAGAGTTGAAGGCTGATCAGCATCTGTAAAACTCCCTCACTGATAAAACCTTTCAATAAAGATCAATAGGCCTACTTTATCTTTAAAAAGCATACAGGCTACACGAGTCTTCTTTTCTGTTGTCTTGCATTGCAACAACTATTTGATAAATGACCAAATGAATGAATCATGCTTTTTTGATTGTATTCTATAATTTGTATCTTTCTATTTTTTTATAGATTCTTTTTTTGGGCATTTTAGGCCTTTATTTGTGACAGGACAACTTAGACATGAAAGGGGAGAGAGATGGGGAATGACATGCAGCAAAGGGCTGCTGGTCGGAACCGAACCTGCGGCCGCTGCGTCGAGGACTGAGACTCCGTACATAGGCGCGCTTTGCCAGGTGAACTACCCGGGCGCCCCTATAATTAGTATCTTTAACTTTTATCTTCAAAGTAGCCCTTAGCTGTCAAATAGATATAGTGAAGTAGGCTACATATTTGCCCCAGAGATGTGGTGGATTAGAGTCTAGCCTATCAGTTTAAAAATAGAAATACTCGAGTAGAGTAAAAATACCTCAAACTTACAGCCTACTTCAGTACAGTTGTTGAGCAAATGTAGCCTGCTTTCCCCCACTGCACACAGGACAATCATGACAACTAACAGAAGCACAGCGACAGCGCTGCACTGTGATGCTGAGTGTCTGTTAGACATGGAGACATGATCACTATATGTCTTTGTTTATTTAGTTGTTTGTTTGTTGAATGAGACAGCTGACATGACAAACAGGAATGGAAACGTGAGTCAGAAAGCCGGAGAATGAATTGGTGAGATGATGTCATTGCTCCTCTCGGCCAGGTGGAGGACAAACAAACACACCTGGTTTCTGAAGGTTTCCATGGGAACAAGGAAATAAAGAAGCAGTGAAGAAGCTGCTGTAACATACTGTAAGGTTGTTGTTGAGCGTGTGTGTTATCCCAGCTGTGTGTTGAACAGTAGAAAGAGTGTAAAAAGACTGGGTCCCGCTGTGTTACTCAGGCTGCACTACAGCGTCTATTCACAGGCGCGATCCCACTACTGAGCGGCACGGGGGCTTTGGCCTGCTCCGTCTCCGACCTGGGCCGGTGCACCCCTCCTTAGACGACCTGGTGGTCCCGGACTCCCCCAGGAGCACCATATCGATACCGAACTTAGTGCGGACACCCGATCGGCATAGTCCGCCGCAGCTCAGAGCTCCTGAGCTCAAACGATCCGCCAGCCTCAGCCTCCCGGTAACTTGGATTACAGGCGCGCGCCACCGCACCCGGCGAGAGCACTCTTCATTCATAGAGGTTTCGGGTTTTACAAACGTGACGTCATCATAGAGCACGCTCCAGCGGCATCTAGTGACGAAAATAAAACGTACAGCTGCAGAGTTGAAGGCTGATCAACATTTGTAAAACTCCCTCACTGATAAAAGTTAAAGTTAGGCCTACATCAGTAATGCTTGTAAACACAGGAGGAACTGCTCGTTCTACTCTGATAGGCTAACTGTGGTTCATCTCACAAAATAATAATATACAATAGGATATGTCCTATTCTTATTTCTACATTTCTCTTCAGGGAAATAATTGTTTACAAAACACTGATCATTTCAAATGTTATAGTCCTACAAGTGAGGCCTGTTCTGACAATAACAAGACAATATGTGGAACATATTTCACTGGGGATGTAACAATGGTGACATATAGGAGATCACTGCATGCTTCTTTATTTTCTTGTAAACCTTCAGAAACCAGTTCTGTTTATATGTCCTATGCCTCCTACATCTGGAGGAAAGGAGCAACCAACAATTCAATTCACAGCACTTCATTCTCCGGTTTTTTGGACTCACATTTCCACTCACATTTCTGAGAAATGATTTTTGAGAAGAAGAAAAAAGGTATGGAAATTGCTCTTTCAAAATAAATATATGATATTCCTCCTGTATCCGTTTTAGATTTTACAATTTCACTATTTACCACCTGTTCCTCGTGCCCCCTCTGCTCATTTTAATTAGTTAGCACAGCCCCATTCCTGCCCTTATTGGTCCGACCACCTGTCACACAGCCCCATTACTACTCTTATTGGTCCGACCACCTGTCACTCAGACGATTGTCGGGTTCATTTGAGTCCAGCTGATAGTTGTTTCAGAGAAGGTACCTGAAAGTGTGATTTACCAGAATGGCGGGACGCGAAATAATACATCCATGGAAATTACGAATCCCACTATGGGAACGCCAAGACCCGCCCTATGCCTACCTCTGATTGGCTTACACTTACACGTCACCTCCAGCACCGCCGCGCCGGCGATATTTCGCCGCACAGTTTGAAAGGAGACGCTAATAGCCTATTGGTAAGAAGAATGAAACAACTATAAATGACGTATATTAACATAATTTGCAGCAATCGTAGACGTATATTAACATAGTTTGCAGCAATCGTAGCTTTCACCACCATTTATATTAGCCACCATAGCTAATTTAAACGACGTATATTAACATCCATGGCATCAACCGTAGCCTAAATGTCTCTATGGGAGAGAATGCAGCTCTCCCCTCTGAGGAGACTTTGATAGAGCAATATATAGGCTAGTTTAGGTATTAATATGTAGTTTAGAGGTTTGGTTGTTCAATTAGTGTGTGTGTATATATACTGTATTTACCCTGTACTTCCTGTCCCATAGAGACTGTTATGAGTGAAACCGCACCAGCACTTGGATAGATAGGCTAGGTAAGGCATGAAAAGTCTTTGTTCGAATTGGAGTTGATTTTCTTTTTACCGCTTTTTTTTACTGTTGTGATGAACTGCGACGCTAACACTGTCTTTGTCTTCTAATGGTTTTACATTTCAAGATATCTTCCTTTTTGTTTTTAGCCATGATGGCTGCTAGTATTAAATGGTGCCATATTTGCCAGACACCTGGCAACTTGCAACAGTTGGAGGAGCTGGAGGTTAGGTGCAATACATGGATAAGACTACGATTTAAAAACAAATGATCATATTTGCTGTATAGACCCCTTCAATGTTTGTGATCATCTAGAGCTTAGGTTGGGTGCACACACCAATTCAGTCAATTTACACACACACACACACACACACACACACACACACACACACACACACACACACACACACACACACACACACACACACACACACACACACACACACACACACACACACACACACTCAATTCAATGGGATGGAAAACTTTCTGACTGACGTGCACACCTTTTTTTCTGTGACATGAACCGTGAATGGGTCAAACTCCCTTGTTGTTTACTAACATTGACATTTTGGATGACAGAAACTCTTACCATCTGGATACACACATCTGCTGTGTGTCAAGGAGGATGAGTTTCGAGCCCATTTAAAAGTACAGCTCTCCACTAAAGAGGAGGCGGAGAAATGGCTTGAGGAGTTTCAGAATTCCTTCACTTTAACATGGAGGACGGCCAGAACGTATCCAGCGTCAGGGCGATTCAGTGTGTATAGAGTAAGTGGAGCATAGCTTTTGGAAGTGGAAGGGTAGTGTACAGGGAGAGGTATAATGAGAAGTTATTCAATATGTGTTTTTGTCTGAAATACAGCATGAATATACGGTATCTCACAAAAGTGAGTACACCCCTCACATTTTAGTAAATATTTCATTATATCTTTTAGTGGGACAACACTGAAGAAATTACACTTTGCTACAATGTAAAGTATGAAGTGTACAGCTTATATAACAGTGTAAAGTATTAAGTGTACAGCTTGTATAACAGTGTAAAGTATTAAGTGTACAGCTTGTATAACAGTGTAAATGTGCTGTCCCCTCAAAATAACTCAACACACAGCCATTAATGTCTTAACCGCTGGCAACAAAAGTGAGTACACCCCTATGTTAAATTCCCATAGAGGCAGGCAGATTTTTATTTTTAAAGGCCAGTTATTTCATGGATCCAGGATACTATACATCCTGATAAAGGTCCCTTGGCCTTTGGAATTAAAATAGCCTCACATCATCACATACCCTTCACCATACCTAGAGATTGACATGGTTTTATGTCGATTAGTCTAATATCTGGTTTGATTTGGCATTGAGAGATGATTTTATGGAAAGTACCCCATGCCAATCTCTAGGTATGGTGAAGGGTATGTGATGATGTGGGGCTATTTTAATTCCTAAGGCCAAGGAATGGCCTGCTGCCTCTATGGGAATTTAACATAGGGGTGTACTGACTTTTGTTGCCAGTGGTTTAGACATTAATGGCTGTGTGTTGAGTTATTTTGAGGGGACAGCACATTTACACTGTTATACAAGCTGTACACTTAATACTTTACATTGTAGCAAAGTGTCATTTCTTCAGTGTTGTCCCATTAAAGGATATAATGAAATATTTACTAAAATGTGAGGGGTGTATTCACTTTTGTGAGATACTGTACATGAACAAAAAAAAAAAAAAAAAAGAGTACCACAAGCAGGTCTACTAATTTCTATATACTGTTCAGGTTGATCTCAGATGCCAGCATAAAACCTACTCGTCTGGCAAATACTCGAGAAACACCAACTGCCCTGCCACACTGTTTCTTGTCCTCAAAAGGAGAATAGGAGGTCAAGGTGCACTGTGTCTTAGAGTCATAAAGTTCCGCTCTGTACGATCATTTTATTGCATGTGTGTATCCTTCATAGGGCTGGGCGATATGGCTGAAAACTGTATCACGATATAAGTGTTTCATATCAGTCGATATCGATAATTATTGATATTTTTTATGACCTATTTAAAATAAGGACCAGGAGAAAAAATGTATTCAATTTAAACGTTTTTATTTTAAGCTTAACCTTCCTCCGATTATAATCCTCTCAGTTATAAAAGCAGAAATGTCAACACAACCATGGAAAACACTCAAATAATTCAAATGGAAACATAAGTCTAAAATCACAATGAACACTTCTGGTGAATGAAGTGTTTTAAAATATGTGCAGTGTTTTGTAAACGTAGGAGAAATTATTATTTTTCTCCGTCTAACAGTCACGCTACAGCCTAAACCGTACATGGTGGGGGGGTGCTCAGCGGAAGCATGTCTTTGGCTATATGATATGCCACTGCCTCCGTTATTTATTTGTACCGTTTAGCTTTTACAGTCATAAGGCACTGAGAGTACCTCTCCGTGGTGCTCTGCTGCTTGTGCTGCAGATGTTGTTGGACGTTGCTGGCGAATACGGCTGTGCTCCAAAGGGTGAGCGCGGCTAAAGTGGTAAAACAGGTTTGCGGTGCGGACGATGGTCTTGCATAATTTGCAGACGACATTGGTCTGACTACGGTAAGAATTATAAAATCCAAAAAACTGCCATATTGGCGAGCTGACGTTTCCCGTTTCATCAAGAACTTCCGCGCTCGCTGCTTCACGCATTTTCCACTTATCACTCCACGGCAGTTCTGTTATTGAAGAATCCAACACGAGACAACGATATGGCGCAACCAAACACAATACTGTTACATGATTGGCTGTTAGCGTGTCACTCCCTACGTTGCTAGGCTACCAGAGAGCGAGTGCCTTTGTTCATGCAACCAAACTTGCTTTGAAACCTCTGGTTTCTTCCGACGAAGAAAAAAAAAAAATAAATAAATAAAATAATTATCGAACTTTTATCGAGCGCATTTTTTATTGATATTGATTACATGTCTATCGCGATACATATCGTTATCGTTTTATCGCCCAGCCCTAATCCTTCAACGTCATTAGTGTTACACTCCTCTGCCGTTCACAGATCAACAGATCGACACATGGCAGAGGGTTACCTCCTATATGCCAACTGGAGGAATGAGCACAACCATCGCCTTGCTTGCGCCAATGCCCTGAGGAAAGGGGACGTGTCTGCCGTCACCATTGAAAGGCTGACTGAGCTCTTTAAAAATGGTCATTCTCCCTCATCTGCTCCCGATACCATCAAATATGACCTGCAGGAGGAAGAGGGAGACGAGTACCTCTATGCAGCAGCAGACCGGGCCATCTGCCCAGACATCCAGTTCGGCTACAGGTGTCCACATAGGAGAAACAAAAACAAAAAAAACCCTACTGGGGTACGTTCTTACTTTCTTTCTGCGCATTGGAGTGTAAATGTGTGTGAATGTTTATCTGCTGAGCAGGTGGCACCTTGTACGGCAGCCTCGGCCACAGTGTATGAATGTGTGTGTGAATTAACTAGACTAGAAAAGCGCTATATAAATACAGTCTGTATGTACTGTAACCCTAACTATATAAATTATCTATGTGTTACAACAGGCTATACAACAAAATATTCCGGAAATCATATGGTGCCCCTTCTGGAGAAAAGATGGTCAAAGACCGCCTTGCCAGGTATAACGAAGAACAGGGCTGCGTCTGTGCTCAGGTGGAACAGACCATCGATGGCCAGCAGATTGCGGCGATTTGCACACCTGTAACGCAGCGGGTCCACACGAGTGCAACCGAGTGGAGAGATGATCTTTGTGGATTCCTCGTGTGCTGATCACCACATCAGAGAGTGCAGCCACTTTAACCGCTGGGATCTCCCTGCTTAAAGGCCTTCTCCCACCTGGTGCTTTCTTTGGGCGCGAAGACCATGGTCCACAGGCTGTCATGACAGATGACCGTTCAGCTCTGCGACACGCACTTGCCACTGTCTACCCTGGAGCAAGCATACTTTTGTGCACCTTTCATCTGCTCCAGGCGATGTGGAGATGGCTGTGGAACAGCCATAATGGCATAAAAAAAGAAGAACGCCCACAGCTGCTAAATGGATTCAGAGGTCTTGTGTATGCCAGAACAGCAGAAGAGCTGTCTGCGGCCTACGCCATGCTCTCAGATTCCCTGGCATCCAAACACCAGAACTTTATGAAACACTTGCTGGAGGTGTATGGGAGGCGGCAGGAGTGGGCACTGTGCTTGCGGGTCCATTTGCTAACCCGTGGCAACAACACCAACAACTATGTTGAAAGTGCCATGAAGATTGTCAAAGACAAGGTCCTTCACAGGCTGAAGGCATTCAACCTGACCCAGCTGGTGGACTTCATAACCACTCGGTTTGAGGCATACTACATCCGCCGCCTCACTGATTTTGCCAACAACCGGGTGAAAAACCTTATAGCCCCCAAGTGTGATGATGTGGACTGCCAGAAAATTGTCCGGGTAAGTGTAAATGTATATGTAGTAAGTGACTTCTTTGCAACCTCCATAAGCCACCGAGAGGCTAGGTCAGGGAACAGTCTCCTGTATGACGCGCCGTTTGAATAATTCAGATCCGCTTCGAGATATGCTTTCAAGGATTTATTGTTCATTTGAAAGTTTGAAAAAAACCCATTAATAAACCAAATCCAGTTGCCTGAAAAATACTGCAAAAAGGTAAATGTAGATGTGGAGAAACTCGCTGTCAACAGAAAATGTGAAAACCCAAGCTCACCCCCTCTCTAGCCTCCGCCATACAGGGTCGACGTGTGTTTGGACTGATTATTGTGAGACAAAACCCCCGTGACGTCCTACGTTACGTAATGGGTGAAAACTATAAACCATAAACTAACATAATATACATGGCTCCTATATGTATATATGTGTATGTCTGCATACATATATCATACAGTTACAAATATTGTTATTTCAAAATATATTTTTTGTCCTCCTTACTATTCACTTCAATTTTACGGTGCCCAGTGCATCAACTGGTGGCTGGTACCACGTCAATACAGTACTGAGTTGCTGCACTTGCCCTGTTGGCAAGACGGCGCACCCTGCAAGCACCAAAGTGCAGTGGTGCAAACATTTTGGTGTGAGTGAGACACTCCCACTAACAAGCACGCCTCATCTCAGGAAGCTCTTCTATGAAATTGCGTCAGGTAAGTGACTTGTGGTTGTTCTTCATAATGGTGTGTGTGTGTGTGTGTGTGTGTGTGTGTGTGTGTGTGTGTGTGTGTGTGTGTTCACACAGGAGGGACCACTCCAGATGACTTGAGTGGTCCCTTGATTTATGAACAGCCTGTGGAGCCAAAGTCAGTGTTGGGTGAGTACAAGTAGTGCTTAGATCGGGCCCAAAAAAAATCAAGCCTGTGCACGTTGTGTCCGGCCCGACACATTAACTGTAATTATGAGCTCGAGCCCGATTTCGACCCAACACTTTTTTAATACGTTAAAAAAAAAAACTTAACACCATTTCTTTATGAGGGCTTGCCTGGCCATCATGCTTGGAGAAGTAACAAAAGAGGACATTGAAGACTGACTATCTTTTCTGCCACGGCGAGCCCGCTTCATGTGTCTGTTCATCGTCCTAGTCCCCGTTGTATTTGCACTCGACGAAACCGAAACGTGTCGTCACTGCACACGACTTGTTAAAATTGTTTCAATACCTACCCCAAAACTTGCTCAAAGGTAATTCTCCTGTTTTTCTTTTTTTCTTTACATCCCTAAGCTCCATGTTGCACTTAAGCTCCACCATACAGCCCAGCAGCCCCGGTGTGATGTGTGCGAGAGGAGATTCCGCGCCCAACTTACGTAACTTTTTGGACACATTTGTTACTTTGGCCTAAATATAGCCTATATAGATACTATTTGTGATTATGGCATAGCTTTCTCTCCACCCAATTAGGCTAATAAAGTATCCTAATTATAAAAAAAACCAAATGCTTGATCAAGGGCCGGATAGTGGTGGAAAACAACGCGTCGGGCTCGGGTTGGGCTCGGGCAAAGAATCTAAACTCTAGTACAAAGTCCCCCCACCACTACGAAGTTCTTTCAGTCTGAGAATGTGGAAACTTCACAGAGTAGTACATTTTTATTCAAGATGGATAATGTTATGTCTTTTTCTCCAAAAAGAAGAGTGCGGTGATGGAGAATCTCCTGCTCCAGCACCGAAGATCATCTCAGGTGAAACTGGCTTTAAAGAAAACGAAAGAAAATAAATTGGCGCATAAACCACAAAACAAATGTAAAGCCCATGATGAAAGTGTATTCCATAAGACTGAAGTATAGCGGTAGAATGCCTAAAGACAATCACAGTGAAAAACAAAGCTGACAACACCCGCAATTTGCTCATTTTCTTTATCACAGATGACCACCAGTCCAGTGAAGTGGAGGCTGTCGACACATCAGCTGGGCCGAGTCAGTATACTTATCACAACTTTTCAGATTGATCCAATTGTTTCACTTGCCACCGACACTAGACAGGAGAGTCAATTCAATTGCTGTTCAATCTGTCCAGGCACAGGGACAGAGTCTTTGGAGAGGGAGCTGGATGGCATTTTTGGGATACTCAAAAAGAAACTACTGCAGGACGCAACATTCGAGGCACCTCTCCAGTCATTTGTGGACCATTTTAAAAAAAAAAAAGAAAACTGACAGTGCTGTCCAGTCATCTTTGTTCTCCTATGGAAAACCCAGCTGTGTGCCTGCTAGGATCCGTGTCACACCAAGGGGATTCCTGCAAACAACCACTAAGATTGGTGTGCAACCAACAGCGGTGTCGCGCCGAAAGGCAACTTTTGGCGGGGAAGAAGAGCTCTCCGAGCTGGCAGACCTCCAAAGAGCTCCAGGAAAGACCACCCATACACAAAGCACAGAAGAGCAAAACCTGTGCCACACAGCCTGTCCCATTGTGTGCAGGAGAACACCTCCCTGGGGAAAACCCACTAGGTGCACACACCTGGCTGGACACTGTTTAAGTGCTGTTTTATGGACACATACAAATGTTCTGAACTGGGCCTACAAAAGTGTCCTAAAACCTTTATACGCACCTTATTTTGCATAGAATTGTTGGCATGATTTTATATATCATCTTTTAATGTTAAACATACCTGTGGCACAGTGAATCCTTATTAAATGAAATAAATAAAATTGCCTGTTAACTGTATCTGTGGATGGTTACCTTAATGACGACCTTACCCTGATAGGCCAGTAAGCAGAGGGGATTTGTATTTGCTGATAATAGGCCTATGTTGGATTCTTGTTGAGACATTTTAATTTTCTAAAAAAAAATAAACTTTTAATAATAATTTAGAGGCCCCCTTGCAGTGACAGACCCCCTGTTGAAGATCTCGGTCTTACAGTATCAGACACAGTTTCTATGGTCTCATGTACTACATTTACTGTAATGTACTACTGTTTATCATCACATTTGTTAATTTGTGCAGAGAATGACTTTTATAATTATGAACGTAACGTTATCCTTGCGTTTTATCCTTGACCTATCCAAAGATAAGATAAAAAGCAAAACAACGGCCTGTAGACTAGTCTGATATCGGTAAAACATCTCTTCAAAATCACTAACAACAATGGTCGCTAAGCGGCAGCGTGATACGCGGAATGGCACGCGGAGCGGCAACATGATAAGCGGAATGGCAGCGTGCTTCGTCCTCATTTAGCTCAGCCAATCAGAGGTAGGCATAGGGCGGGTCTTGGCCTTCCCATAGTGGGTGTCAGTACCAGGTCAGTACCTAATACATCCATGGTCAGTACCCGATCCGTTCTCCGCATGCGCATAATTGCGTAGTAGAAAACCTGTGCGATTTGTACCACGCATGCGTTAAAAAACACTTGACGGCAACTGGCAGCATATTTTTCTTTTTTTATAAAGATATTTAAATTAAGACTTGTTGTCACTGATCCAAAACCGCTAGTGACGTCATTTTACTGGTAGTACTTCGTCTTGACCATAGACCATTAATTAATTAGGCTAGCTGTCTGCCTAAAATATTTTTTCCTTTCGTTTTTTTATAATTCAAACCGGCTCAAATGGCTCACTGTCACACTCATCATGGCTTACTGGGACGTACACTTGAATACAACACAGCCATCATTAATGCTATCATATCTGTGATTTTTCTTCATGACAAGTTAAAATGTCTCTTATGAAAACGGCCTTTGGCTTTTTATAAAGTGGAAGGTCCATTAAAAAAAAAGCATGACTCTCACTTTACAGTGCTTAACTACCCCTTTTCAAAAGGTATATACTTTTTCAAAAGGTATATACCCTTTTGAAAAAGCTTAACTACCCTTTCAAAAACAGTACCTAATCATTAACTACCTATTTTTTGTGTACCTTATTGTAAAGTGTTATCATGCAACCTGCTGACATGATAAAGAACATGAATGCAAGACAACAGAAAAGAAGACTCATGTAGCCTGTATGCTTTTTAAAGATAAAGTAGGCCTATTGATCTTTATTGAAAGGTTTTATCAGTGAGGGAGTTTTACAGATGCTGATCAGCCTTCAACTCTGCAGCTGCACGTGTCATATTTTCGTCACTAGATGCCGCTGGAGCGTGCTCCCTGATGACGTCACATTTGTACATGCCAAAACCTCTATGAATGAAGAGATCTCTCGCCGGGTGCGGTGGCGCGCGCCTGTAATCCAAGTTACCGGGAGGCTGAGGCTGGCGGATCGTTTGAGCTCAGGAGCTCTGAGCTGCGGCGGACTATGCCGATCGGGTGTCCGCACTAAGTTCGGTATCGATATGGTGCTCCTGGGGGAGTCCGGGACCACCAGGTCGTCTAAGGAGGGGTGCACCGGCCCAGGTCGGAGACGGAGCAGGCCAAAGCCCCCGTGCCGCTCAGTAGTGGGATCGCGCCTGTGAATAGACGCTGTAGTGCAGCCTGAGTAACACAGCGGGACCCAGTCTTTTTACACTCTTTCTACTGTTCAACACACAGCTGGGATAACACACACGCTCAACAACAACCTTACAGTATGTTACAGCAGCTTCTTCACTGCTTCTTTATTTCCTTGTTCCCATGGAAACCTTCAGAAACCAGGTGTGTTTGTTTGTCCTCCACCGCCTCCACCTGGCCGAGAGCATGGATGTATTAAGAGAACAGTCCCTGCGTCCGCGCCATGGTCCCATGGATGTATCAAGAGAACATGGTCCGCGCACACTCCACGGTCAAGAGCGTAAAGAAAAACACTGACGAAAATGGTAACTGTACTGTCGTATTACATCTTTTTATATAGGCTAGCCTACTGTCTTTGATTACATCCCAGTCACACCGTTCTCTTAATGAGTCACACCAAAGCCCGTCTACGAGTAAATACAAAGTTACGGTTATGGGTATTTATTTCATCCTACGAAAGGACAAGACATAATTTAAGACCTTTGTAAACGAAATGTACAACGTTGTGAACGTTATTAAAGACTTTTAAGGCCTTATTTTTAGAATATTGAATTTAAGACTTTTTTAAGACTTAAGACCCCGCGGGAACCCTAATAGTGCATCGCTTTACACGTAACGTTAGTTGCATTGATAAAAAAAAACTGTAACAATAATCGGGTGGCATAGCAGGCTATCTGTTCAAACCATAGGTGGCACCCAAATGAATGACCTCCCCTGACAAGAGTTTTGCAATAGTAAGAAATAAAATTCACATTCATTCAACGGAGCTAATATTTGTAGTTGCCTTACAAAAAGAAAAAGTGATAGGCCTATATATGACTCAGGTTGAGTTGTTGTCTGCAGCATCGTCTGCTCCCTGTAATAAAGAGCTATTATTTACTTTGATAGTGATCGGAGATTCAACTCCTGTGTTTTAAATGCTGCTTGTAGAGTTGCTCTTTGATTTACATTTACATTTCAATCGCAGATTTTGAATATAAGTTACTGATTCATGGGTAACACTTTACAATAAGGTACACAAAAAAATAGGTAGTTAATGATTAGGTACTGTTTTTGAAAGGGTAGTTAAGCTTTTTCAAAAGGGTAACTAATCATTAGTTACCCTTTTTGAAAAGGGTAGTTAAGTTTTTTCAAAAGGTATATAGCCTATCCTTTTGAAAAAGGGTAACTAATGATTAGTTACCCTTTTGAAAAAGCTTAACTACCCTTTCAAAAACAGTACCTAATCATTAACTACCTATTTTTTGTGTATTGTAAAGTGTTATCATGCAACCTGCTGACATGATAAAGAACACGAATGCAAGACAACAGAAAAGAAGACTCATGTAGCCTGTATGCTTTTTAAAGATAAAGTAGGCCTATTGATCTTTATTGAAAGGTTTTATCAGTGAGGGAGTTTTACAGATGCTGATCAGCCTTCAACTCTGCAGCTGCACGTTTCATATTTTCGTCACTAGATGCCGCTGGAGCGTGCTCTATGATGACGTCACGTTTGTAAAACCCAAAACCTCTATGAATGAAGCGATCTCTCGCCGGGTGCGGTGGCGCGCGCCTGTAATCCAAGTTACCGGGAGGCTGAGGCTGGCGGATCGTTTGAGCTCAGGACCTCTGAGCTGCAGCGGACTATGCCGATCGGGTGTCCGCACTAAGTTCGGTATCGATATGGTGCTCCTGGGGGAGTCCGGGACCACCAGGTCGTCTAAGGAGGGGTGCACCGGCCCAGGTCGGAGACGGAGCAGGCCAAAGCCCCCGTGCCGCTCAGTAGTGGGATCGCGCCTGTGAATAGACGCTGTAGTGCAGCCTGAGTAACACAGCGGGACCCAGTCTTTTTACACTCTTTCTACTGTTCAACACACAGCTGGGATAACACACACGCTCAACAACAACCTTACAGTATGTTACAGCAGCTTCTTCACTGCTTCTTTATGTCCTTGTTCCCATGGAAACCTTCAGAAACCAGGTGTGTTTGTTTGTCCTCCACCTGGAAGAGAGGAGCAATGACCAATTCATTCTCCGGCTTTCTGACTCACGTTTCCATTCCTATTTGTCATTTCAGCTGTCTCATTCAACAAACAAGAAACTAAATAAACAAAGACATATAGTGATCATGTCTCCATGTCTAACAGACACTCAGCATCACAGTGCAGCGCTGTCGCTGTGCTTCTGTTAGTTGTCATGATTGTCCTGTGTGCAGTGGGGGAAAGCAGGCTACATTTGCTCAACAACTGTACTGAAGTAGGCTGTAAGTTTGAGGTATTTTTACTCTAGTACTCCAGTAGGCCTATTTCTATTTTTAAACTGATACTCTAGTCCACTACATCTCAGGGGCAAATATTATACAAATATGTACTTCACTATATCTATTTGACAGATAAGGGCTATACGTTACTTTGAAGATAAAAGTTTAAGACACAAATTATACGGGGCCCTGGGTAGCTGACCTGGTAGAGCGCACCCATGTGCGGAGGCTCAGTCCTCGACGCAGCGGCCGCAGGTTCGGTTCCGACCATCAGCCCTTTGCTGAATGTCATTCCCCATCTTTCTCCCCTTTCATGTCTAAGTTGTCCTGTCACAAATAAAGGCCTAAAATGCCCTAAAAAATAGAAAGATACAAATTATAGAATACAATCAAAAAAGCATGATTCATTCATTTGGTCATTTATCAAATAGTTGTTAAAAATAGTGTAGCCTTATATGTCCAATGATCTTATATGTCTGTTTTCTGAATTCTCTGACAAGCCATAATAAAAGGTTAGGCTACTAATTAAAACTGATTATTTGCCTGTTTGTGAGTGTATAACAGTGGGGTCAAGTTGACCATGTAACATATTGGATGTAATTTTCCCCCTACATATTATAGGAGGGTTAAATAATGCTAAAGATGTGAACTGTATGGCCTTAACAGACGTATCACCAGGAGAGTCAGGCGGTGTTAATAGAGCTCGCTCTGTACACATCCGCACAGTCCTGACCAGAGGCCTCATTAGGCCACAAGTGAAAGCAGCTGTGGGGGGGCAGGCTTCACTAAATGAACCATAGGCTCACATATTATCAACATATTAGCAGTCTGACAAGTTCAGAATCCAGAAAAGGTTCAAAGGCTTTTAAACCTCATCACACCTACATTTAAATGTGACGCTGCTCCTCTGTCAGAGAAATGTTGGAGGGAAAAGTAGTCCCAGACCAGAAGCCTTCTCTCTTTTATTCATCAAATAAAGAAAATATGTCCACATTGTGATCCACTTTTCAGCTGCTCAGTTCTTATGGTCACATGTTGTATTGTGATATATGTATGACTCAGACTGAGTTGTTGTCTGCAGCATCGTCTGCTCCCTGTAATAAAGAGCTATTTACTTTGATAGTGATCGGAGATTCAACTCCTGTGTTTTAAATGCTGCTTGTAGAGTTGCTCTTTGATTTACATTTACATTTCAATCGCAGATTTTGAATATTTGATTGATACTGATTCATGCAACCTGCTGACATGATAAAGAACATGAATGCAAGACAACAGAAAAGAAGACTCATGTAGCCTGTATGCTTTTTAAAGATAAAGTAGGCCTATTGATCTTTATTGAAAGGTTTTATCAGTGAGGGAGTTTTACAGATGCTGATCAGCCTTCAACTCTGCAGCTGCACGTTTTATTTTCGTCACTAGATGCCGCTGGAGCGTGCTCCCTGATGACGTCACGTTTGTAAAACCCAAAACCTCTATGAATGAAGCGATCTCTCGCCGGGTGCGGTGGCGCGCGCCTGTAATCCAAGTTACCGGGAGGCTGAGGCTGGCGGATCGTTTGAGCTCAGGAGCTCTGAGCTGCGGCGGACTATGCCGATCGGGTGTCCGCACTAAGTTCGGTATCGATATGGTGCTCCTGGGGGAGTCCGGGACCACCAGGTCGTCTAAGGAGGGGTGCACCGGCCCAGGTCGGAGACGGAGCAGGCCAAAGCCCCCGTGCCGCTCAGTAGTGGGATCGCGCCTGTGAATAGACGCTGTAGTGCAGCCTGAGTAACACAGCGGGACCCAGTCTTTTTACACTCTTTCTACTGTTCAACACACAGCTGGGATAACACACACGCTCAACAACAACCTTACAGTATGTTACAGCAGCTTCTTCACTGCTTCTTTATTTCCTTGTTCCCATGGAAACCTTCAGAAACCAGGTGTGTTTGTTTGTCCTCCACCGCCTCCACCTGGCCGAGAGGAGCAATGACATCATCTCACCAGTGACTACAACACCGCAGATACAGCAAACTAACAGGGTTTTATTTCAATCATTCAGTGAAATTGATGGAGAGCAAATCAGTTTCACACCAGACACTGTTCTCTTTGTTTAACAGTTCAAATCACACATCCCAAATATGTACCCAGTAATTCTTCCAGGTTTAATCATTGGATCACAAACATTAACAATGTCTTTTTTTCTATCTTGTCAAGGTTGATGCTGTCAGTGAGTCTTATATCTGCCTAAAATATTTTTTTTCTTTCAGTTTTTTTATTTTTATATAACCGGCTCAAATGGCTCACTGTCACACTCATCATGGCTTACTGGGACGTACACTTGAATACAACACAGCCATCATTAATGCTATCATAATATCTGTGATTTTTCTTCTATGACAAGTCAAAATGTCTCTTGTGAAAACGGCCTTTGGCTTTTTATAAAGTGGAAGGTCCATAAAAAAGCATGACTCTCACCAATGAGCCATCAAGGTTGCACATAAAGTCATTAAAGCAATGGTGTAGTCTACGTGATACGCAGGCATACGCCGTATACCCATTAGGAAAAGTCATGGATTTCCGTATACCCACTTACAAAAGTGTAACAACATGGCACTGACATTTGGACCTTTGGGGCTTCCGTGGCCGTGCCCTGGATCTGACGTGAGGTCACTTAACGTTACTAAGCCACAACTTGCATTCTTTGCGCGGCCTTTCCTTTTTTCCTTTTCCTTCCTAGCTAGGTAAGTAGGTTGAGTTTGAACAAAGTTTTATCCACCTTATTCCTAGCTCCCATGATACCTTGCGTGAATTATGGGCACGACTTCCGGAGCCGGCGATTGCCATGGTAACAGTCATAAACAGTCATTGCGGGCTTTCAGCGTTTGCGAAATAAAACATGTGGGAACACAGCCTGTTACACCTCAAACGGGACAATGTGATTATACCTCTGCCTTCTGCTATTGAGAGATGGGAGGACGACCTGAAAAAGTGGCCTCAGATAACGGACACTAGCATATTTAGCTACTTTATCAACTCTGTTGCTACGGACGGTGAAGCGATGAATAACCTGGAAAGCTCGGAGTCTTATCAGTACCTCCACAGCAATAAAGTCGGTCGCATTTATTTGGGACCAGGGAATGAAATTAACACCCGCCCACCCGCCAAATGCGGGTGAATTTTGCAATTGGCGGGTAACACTGTCAATCTACCTGCCACATTGGCGGGTAGCCAATGAGAATTGAGTGATTCAGACGCGCAACTATTGGTAAGCAGGGTACGCGGTTGCTTACGGGCCCAGATCAATCAGGGGCCTGCATCACTGGAAGACATTGATTGACAGCCGGGGCCCCCTATCGCATTTGCATTACTCGCGACAATCCCAGCAGTCCCACGTGCAGCCACTGACCAATCGGTAGTGAGAACGGGTCAAATTCATTTCCTTGTTTCTGATAACGAAGGCAAGACGTGTGTGACTCGAACATCTCACATTTACCAACAAAACGTACAGCGACAGACCGTGCAAAACATGTCAGACTGTCCTGCCAACCGGTAGACATTTTAACATCAATGTACGCTGTAGCGATGTTTCACTCTGAAAGCTGCTGCCGTTTCAATCCTGTCCTGGGCTGTTGCTCCATTTCCCCCGCGACGCGCGCGCGCGCACACACACACACACACACACACACACACACACACACACACACACACACACACACACACACACACACACACACACACGGACACACACACGGACACACGGACACAATCACACGGTGAATGCAGGAAAAAACGGAGATGAGACGTACATAATAACCTAAATTGAGGACAGCTACGCTCATTATTGTAAGTGCAATAAGTTATAGTCCAATAAGTAGCTACTCAAACCGTATGAATGTGTGTCCCAGACCAGGATAGAAAATTAACTAACAATGTAAAGATCAACAAGCCACTGACACATAGGCCTAGCTGTATGTTCAAATTTGATTAATTCAATAAATTATTATGTTTTGCCTTAATACACAGGCTACGATGAATAGGACAGGATAGGATCAGAGAGACACAGTAATTCCTGTTTTTCACCTTTATGAGGCAAAAAAAAAATCTGGCTGGTAAAAAGTCATTGTGGCGGGTGGATTTTTTAATCCACCCGCCACAGTGGCTGGTGGTCAAAAAAGTTAACTTCATGCCCTGTTTGGGACACAACCTTGTCTACCTTAAACATACTGTCTATGACCTTAAAGCAGACATAGAGCCGAGTCAGAGCCTTACAGTCCCATCACGGTCCTGGGTTTTAGTTTCATCGTCAGAGTGAAATACAAACAGCTGGTGCTCGTGTTGCTGGACCAGGGCGATCCTGCAGCCATGCAGGTTCAATACTTTGGAAGGTAAAGTGTTGATTATTTTGATAGTTAAATTTTTTTTCAATGTATTTTGTAATATTAGTTTGCAACTAACAACAGATTTAGCTTAGTCTGGGTGTTATAGGCTACAGCCGCAAACAGCGCAACAGGTAGCCTACCAGAGCTCCGCAATGACATCTAATAACAATAATAATAACAACATATGTTTAAACACAAACCAGTTTCAGTTACATTATAGTTAAAATTACTTTAGAAAGAAACACTGTTGACGGCTGGCTGGGGCCAGAGCCATGTCTTCCTCTGTCACTCTGGCTGGGGTTAACGTTAACGTTACTAGGGAAACGGCTCATTCTGCTATCTCACCGGAAGTTGCACCCATAATCATTTCTACAGTAGCCCCCCCGAGAATAAGGTGGATAAGTAACGAGATATGAAACGTTACTAAACAGACCCAAATAACACTACTTCATTGTTTTCAAAAGTCTGTCCCTGAAGCATCTCACTAAGCTAGGGAAGCTGGTCCCAGAAGCAACCTCCTCTTGATGAATGTGACGTGTGTCCTCGGACAAAGGTGATAGGGACAGACACGCACCTAAACTGTCTTTATGATTTGCATAATGCTTCAAATGTCAGATACGTTTGGAGACTGTGTAGAGTAGCAGAAGTCTGGAACATGTGTTTATGTCATTCCCCTCTGTTATCTTGGTCTATATAAACTGTGAACCTTGTTTATTCCTTTCGAAGACCTTTTCCACACTTGCGCTGCGTGCCTCCTGTGAAACTGGTGTCTTCCTATTTTGCAAAATATATACTTTAATAAAATACAAAAAAACAACTTGGTCTTCGGTCTGAGACAGTCTTTATTTGTTTTCATCCTCTTATTTTTCTTACAACCCACCAGGCAAAACCACATCTTACCAGGACCCTGCAGACCAACAACAGCAGGATGGCAACGCCTTCGATCCATCCAACTGCTGCCTCACCTTCATCCTCCACGCCACCCGACGCTTTGTCTGAAAACAGAGACAGTGCAGGCTGGAGTTAAATTTTTTGAACATGTGTTCCCCTGCTTCTTTACACACTCAAAAAGTGCAGAATGCACATAGCTCCAGACAGCTGGGGATATAAGAGCAGGCAGCAACAGAAAATAACAGCAACAGTATGATAATAACATCCAATACAGTTTTTTGTGATTGTTGCGGGCAAAAATCCTTGATTATGCGGCACGTTTTCTTAAAAAATGCGATGGAATATGCGGGATATTTATGCAATTTTATGCGATGAAATTGCGGGAACTTGCAAAAATTGCGGGAACTTGCAAAAACTGCGGTTTGATGAAACAGAGAAAAAAAAAATGATTCCCCCAACACCCTGTTCTCACTAGGCGAAATTACGTCACTTCATAACGTTCCCATGGCAACAGGGGAAAATGTCTGCTCTTGTGTGAAGTAAACATTTGTCAACTTTCTAAGATAAGATATATAAAAGAAAGTGCACTGGCATATTTTGAATTGCACGCGAAGGGGTGAGAAATTCGGCAGGGAGGAGATTTTCGGCACGAACACCGGTAGCTAGCGCTAACGGAGACACAGCTAACACTACCTATGGATGGCTGGTGTTGCGACTCGGATCTGGGTCTGGGTCTGATGTGGTCTGTTTCCTGACGCTTCATTAAACTGCCGTTAGCGTCGTAAGCTCCCGGCACCGGAGTTAAGTGCTGTATAGTACTTATACTGTATGGATTGCTGTAATGGTGGCTGTCTGTTGGCTGGCTATGGGCTAAGCTACATATCCCGGCTGTGTTGCAGCTGTCCCAGGCAGACAGACCGGGTGCTAGCTGGCTAAATTAGCATTAGATTAGTCGTCGATATATAGCTACAGCTAACGTTAACATTACTGGTAAACTCATTCGTGGGTTAGCCCAGCGCTGCTTTTATCCGTGGTGAAAACAATCATGCTACTAATAACTTTATGAGCGTGTTGAACGATGTGGTAACCTTATAATGTTATCCAAGCATTAGCTAGCTTGCATTAAGTTAGCTACTTGGCAACCAACACATTGTAGTAACGTTAAACTGGATCGATATTGATATGTATCAATAAATAAGATATCTGCTGTATTACTGTGTTGCAAAGTTGCATCTTATCAATCACAAAATGATGCTGTGGCAGAAAAAGCAGTATTATGGTTAGGAGTATTTTTTTCTGTGACATTGTATGATTTACAATTACGCCAAACGTATCATCTGGGTTCATCATCTGTTTTGAAGGAAGTTACGAGGAACTAGAGGGTGAAAGGTTATATGACGCCACTGACAGGCGACTAGGAAGAAAAGGAAACGTGCCGTGTCTGAAAATAAAATAACAGATTTCTCTGGGTTTGAAGTTTGGTGGAAACATTTGGGAGAGTGTAACTACACATCTAAAAAAATGTATAACAGATATGGTCGTTTTTAGACATTTTAATGCAGAAATGTTACATATTGTACCTTTAATAGCCTACAAATCATCCATCGGATCAATTACGCATCCGATGGGTTTGCCCACCCGACACAGCGTTTGTTCCTGGGGAGATGGACTCCAGCGGAGAGGATGGTTTATTCAGCCAGCAGTTAAGTTTACAAGAATTTGTCCAAATTTTAAGATAAACTAAGATAAACAGTTAGACTACAAACGGACAGCTCTTGTTTTTGCTTGTTTATAAAAAGAAATTTCCTGTTTGCAGAGTAGAGCTGTGTTTGCGTAAAACAGCGCGGTGGACAGAGCAGACAGAGCAGATTAAAATATCGCTTCCTACATGTTTATGCCGGTCTATACAGGTGAATGCATTGATAAGTATTGACTTTTGAAGGTTTTATTGTAGCCTAGGCCTACTTACAGTAACGAGACTAGCGTTAGGTCACGGGGACTCATCTCACGGCTCCGTGGACATCAACATGGGTCACTCGTCACGACATCGGCAGATCAACTACGCCGAGGCGTATTCTTAACCCATATGCCAGAATAATTAATTTCCCGTCCCCATGTTTAGAGGTTAAGTAGCCTGCAGATTAAACAGTTAATAGTGTGAAAGATGTGAAACATTAGCCACATAAATGATCAGACTTTTATGGAGTGTCAGCGGATATAAATATGTTTTTTCATAGACAACGTCACAGACATACGCCAGTAAGTGAAGTGGAAACTTTATTTTGTAATGTTTGGTGATTTTCAGCACTTTTAACTTAGAATTCGCCACGTTACAGAGCCAGACAAGACTTTGCATGACGGCCCGCACATTCTCACGTCAAGTTTTTTTTTATACATCACAAAGTGTCCGTGACAACCAGCGTACGCAAGCTTTTTGTGCGTACGCAACGTTTATACATGAGGCCCCAGGATCTCTGTAGATTCTAGAAGATGTTGACATTGCTAGGCAACAGCTGTTTATGTTTACATCTGAAAAGGTCTATACAGGGCTACAGAAAGCACAGTCATTCCTTTTCTACTCGTTTGAGCTGGTGAAACACTGCAAAAACTGTAGAAGACTCTTTGAAATACGAAATAGCATACTTCTTTTACACAGTGCTGGTAAAAGCAAAGTCATGGAACAACCAACAACAATTGCTTTTGCAATTTACATGCTTCCAACAGAAACATCACAGACGGAGATTTCAGACGATCCCGTTCGCCCGCTGATCGAATCCTTTTTGGACAGGATAACAGCAGAACAGTGGGAGTCGCTGAAATGCGGCACCCCCGGTGACGCCATTAAAATCATGATGGCTGACCTGCTTCTGGAGATCATAACGGCCGTGTCAAAAGTCTGGTTGAAGACTGATGTCCCGGCGTCTGAGGAGCGAGTTCTGTCCGCTCTGGGCAGCATGCTTCATCGGAGTTTGGCAGGACTAGTCAACTGCGTCTGCTCATGGCGCTTGACAAGCTTAGTTGCTAGAGAGATTGCAGAAAGTGTCAACTCTGCTGTCTCCACTATGGCCACTGGAGAGGCTGTAACTATTGAACGCATCATTCACCCTCTGAAACTGAAAGCGATGCTTCATCAAGCTTTCAAAACGTTTAAAGCTTTCACAGTGAAGTTTGAAGCTTTGGTGGAAGGTGGTGTGAGAACAGACGAACAGAAGACAGAAGAAGAAAGCCGAGGGAACTTCTCACCACAGGACAGTGTTAGTGAGACTTCAACATTAACAGCTGTCAAAGAAACTATCATGAAGGAGGTGACTACCATCATTAATCCTCTTCTGGATGAAGTGCCAGACTTCAAGTGTGAGCCGCTGCAACGTGTTGCAGAAGACATTTCTCAGTCACTTACTAAAATGAAGAGTTTGGCTGGGACAACATGTCAAAAGAAGCTCAAAGACTTGATAAAAGCAACAGAGAGCAAGATTGGCACCTATTTTACAACGTGCTTGGCCAAAACTTTGTTGCATCGTATATTGGAGGACCTGAGGACCAAGTTCGACATGGACTCCAATATTAACAGCACGGACGCAGTGCAGGAAGCCATGAAGAGATTTGACGCTCTGCTTCCGACACTGTGCAAAAGAGAAAAAACAGAAGTTGGAAATGGAAGGATGCTCTTCACAAAACAACTTACCGATATCCTCTACAAGGACCTGATCCATGAGATGGCAGCCGGGGTGATCCCAGAGCCAAAGAGAAGGCCATGCAGTAGTGTGACTGTTCCCCATGCACATGCTGACATGTACGCTGACATTCAAAACAAAGTGTGGAACTTCCAGGGACTGATGGGGTGGTGGCTGAACACCCAAGTGGACACATACAGTGAAAAGGTGTTAAACACCATACTACAAAATCAGTCCCTGGTACAGGATGAAATCAGAAAACAGCACGTCAAGACAGTCACAGACAGGCTGGTTTCGACTATATTAAAGCAACAATACATGTATTGGACCAATAGCTACAAATTGGCCTTTAGCCGTCTGTTTGAAAGAACGTGGGCTGAAGTCGAGGGTGTTGATTTTGATACCAGCTGTAAAGACCTTGACAAGGCCATTTACCAGGACCTCTGCAAGAACTGGGACAGTGCAGGACACATGCACCTCGGCATGCATCTAGAGGAAACAGAACTGTTAGACTGTTTTGCCCACCTAGTCAAAGATCACCTGGTAACACGCAGCCAACCTACACAGAATGCAACGGCACAGGATCAAATTCGAAAACTGCACGTCAAAATATTCACAAACAAGCTGTTTTCACAAATATTACTGAAAGGGAAAGTGAGATTTTTCATCAGAAACGAAGAGGCCGTTAGCCGTCTGTTTGAAACAACGTGGGCTAAAGTCGAGGGCGTCGATTTTGATGCCAGCTGGAAAATCTTTAACAACCTCGACCAGGTCATTTACCAGGACCTCTGCAAGAACTGGGGCCGTGCAGAAGAGATCATGGTCTCCATACAACGAGAGGAAACAGAACTGATAGACTTTATTTCCACCCTAGTCAAAGATCACCTGATGACACGTAGCGAACCTACACAGGACGCCACGGCACAGGAACAAAGCAGAAAAATGTACGTGGAGGTAGTCACAGACAAGTTGGTTTCCAGGATATTAACAAAAGCGAAAGCGAGACGGACCAGAATCCCAGAAGCCAACATTAGCCACCTGTTTGAAAGAACGTGGGCTAATGTCGAGGGTGTAGATTTTGATGTCAACTGGAAAACCCTACACAACCTTGAAAAGGTCATTTACCAGGACCTCTGCATGAAGTGGGGCCGTGAAGAAGAGATCATGGTCTCCATGTATCTGAAGGAAACAGCACTGATGGACTGTATTGCCTCCACAGTCAAAGATCACCTGATGACGCCACCAACAAAGTTGAGGACCATCTCCAAGTTCTTCTCAAGAGTGGGCCAAGTCATCCCCAACATCTGCATATCAGTCAGGGCAGGTCATCTTTTTCTGAGAAATTACATGTTAATAAGACGCATGCCCGCTTAGTAGCGTGTTTGGGTTGTTTTATAACCAAACTGATGGATCAACATTGCACCAGACCAGCAGTAGTTAATTTGACCCAGCAAGATGGGTTGGTCACCTTTAACCCAACAGAGTTAAATATTCTACCCAAATGCTGGGTCAAATTAAATACAATTCTGAGTTGATTCAACTACATATTTGTATATATAGTGTACCAAAATGCTGGGTAAAATTAACCCATATGCCAGAATAATTCTAACACATTACAGTACAATTTAAGAAAATTAAATAAATTGCAATAGACTACCCATAGCTATAAAACTGTTAAACTACAAACCTAGAACAGAATCCATGCTAGATTTATGCATATATTATGCAATAAAAACTTAAACAATATAAAAACAAAACAAAATGGAATCTTTGAAAAAAAGAATTATATTACATTAATTATTATCAACAATATAGTGGAACTGATGCAGTTCATATCACTCAGGTAAGAAAACAACAATTACGAATGAACTGGCTGAACATTCAACAGGCCGTCAGCCATCAGGTCTAGTGAACAAATTCAAGACGTTCAGATTCCTATTAAAAAGCTGCTATTAAGAGCCATTAGCTCTACTTGCAATAAACTTTACCATTTCAGACTCCCCTCCTGGCATTTCATATATTACAGTCTGTATGAATTGCACGATATTGACAAAATGTGATACTACTACAACCACTATTTCTAGTCACTGTTTCATTATCTATACTGTGATGCACCCCAACGGCCCGTCAGACACCACCTACCAAGAGCCTGGGTCTGTCCGAGGTTTCTTCCTAAAAGGGAGTTTTTCTCGCCACTGTTGCACTAGTGCTTGCTCTTGGGGGATTTGTTGGGTTTTTTGCAAATTATAGAGTGTGGTCTAGACCTACTCTATCTGTAAAGTGTCTTGAGATAACTCCTGTTATGATTTGATACTATAAAAAAAATGTCATTGAATTGAATATTGCGATATCAATAATAATTTCGATATTTTAAAACATCAACAACATAAAATTACAAAAGTTACGGGAAAACGAATCAAAATAGATTCATAACAAATTAAATAAGTTTTCTTACAACACAAGGTTTACTTCAACTGACTGGTACATGGGTTTCTTTTTAACCATATTACTCAGTACAATTGCAAGTACTCGATTACTACTTTCATTGATTTGTGGATATTCAAATTTATAGCATTTGAAAAAAAACAAATGGGTTTCACAACCTGACTAAACTTTGACATTCACACGTCTGTGATTCTCCACCAACATATGTTCCTCTAATATTAGTCAAAATTATTCATCATTTAAAAATTAGGTATAATCTCCTATGAGATTTATTGACCATGAATTCAAAAAATACGTGTAAAACTATTGGTAACAAGTTGGAGTAAGTGAAAAATAGCATCAAAAACGTGGAAAAAAGTGACAGAAACATTGAAAAGTGATGAAAAAAAGTGACAAAAACATCAGAAAATGTGTCAAAAATATCAACCAAAAATAGTGTTAATTTTGACCCAGGAGGAAAACACCACGTGGTCGACCAGAAGACAACACAAGGGTTAAAGCTCTTCCTATCTGCTCTTCAGAGTTATACATCTAATCAATAAATTGCCATATTTAACCTCACCAACCTGATTCTTAATTATTTTCGTCAATTTTAATGGATCCAAACTCTTCACTCCTGGTTCTTCAAACCCCACAACATTCATTTATCCTCACTCTCTTTCACTCCTCTAATCTGCTTTGTTTTATTTATCCTCCTTATCTGCCAGTTCCCATCTTCTTGGTCCTAATCATCCATAGGCCTACTGCAACAACCATCTTCCTGATTGTCTCTTCATGATAGAGAATAGGCCCACGTGCAACTGTATCGTATACCGGACCTATACAGGATACTCTCGCAAAAACTCTCTCCGTTTAGTCTATCCTAATTCTAATAATCCCTAAACAAATTTGCTGTGACTTTTACTTGTACAAAACAACGAAAACTTTCTCTAACCGCTGCATGACCATGTGTATACCGACCTCCTTGCAATTTTGACCCAGAAAAAAATAAAGTTGCACGGTCGATGGTAGGACAACACAAGGGTTAAAAAAATCAACTGACACTTATACGATTTTGTAGACTAATCAATGAGTTGATTTATTCGACAGGTCTGTGCACTTTAAGTGGTCGTTAAGACTAGAGAAGCCAATGTAATTACAGTGTTATGGTTTTGGGGTTTTTGTCTTATTTTGGTAGTCTGTTTTGTATTTAGTTTCCTGTTTTATTTTGAAGTCTGGTTTTTCTCCCTAGTCTTGTCTGGTTTTACTTCCTGTCTTTTGGTTTTTCCCGCTCTTGTGATTGTCTGATGTTTTCCACCTGTTTCCCAGCCCTTGTGTCACCTGCCTCTTGTTTCCTCGTTATCCTCTGTATTTAGTCTTTGTGTTTCCCTTGTCCTGTGTCGGATCATTGTTTTCTGTTTTTGGTTTCGTGTCTACTACTTGTGCTCCGGTTTTTGTATTTGTGTTCTTGCCGTGCCCTGTTTGTCCATGTTCGTTCCGGTTGCCAGCGTGTTCGTCTGTAAGTTTGTTCTTTTAGATCTCTTTATTTTTGGACTTATGTTTTGCCAGCTCCTTCTGGATTTTTTGTGTTACTTTTCCCAGTTGCATTTTTGTTGGATTCCCTGTTTTGTTGTGTAAATAAATCCACGAGCACCAAACCTTCTTCTGCCTGCCTTGCCTCTGGATTTGGGTCCACCATTCCCTACTAACCTTAACATACAGTGTATTTACTATCTGTAAAACTGAGTTTCTCTACAAAGAATTATGCTAAAGAAGAACTTTAAATATTGTGTTTACCATATAAGTTAACATTCAGTAACGTTAGCTAGCTTTTTAGCCTTTCGGTGATACTTTTCATTAGCTTTCTGGCTCATAACGGACTGTAAGCCTGGCAAGTGTATCTAAGGTCAGTCCTATTTCCTGGAGCAGTGAACAACATCTGCGGTGCACATTTACATAGCTAACCTTATGGGATTGGAATGATTGTTCCACGTATTAGTCAAACCCTTGATTGTAAAACGCATTCAAATATAAATAAATTGTCTTGAAATAGTTATTTGGCAAGTGACCATGGTATAAACTGGTTGATGCCCTTCGAGGTGAGGTGTCCATTATCAGTAATGAATAGACTTCGGGGGATGCAACGGTTGTGACCTCCGTCGTCAATGGACATCCGTCGTGCATTAACGTTAGCTAGCTAGCTAGCTGACGTTAACGTTAACTTACCTGTAAAGTTAGCTAGCTAGTTAGTTCGGAGAAACGTTAGTGAATCATTATTAAATTTGATTAACGTTACTGCATTATGAATTCTTAACTAATAAAAGGCGATGTATTCATCCGTTTAATTAGGCCGTTTAATTAACTTACCACGTTTTTTTTAACATTAAACTGGCGTGTTAGCTACGTAAAACTAGCTAGCTATCATATGGTAACGTTCATTTTATAGCTAGCTAGCTAGTTAACTGCCGCAACGTACGTAGCCTCGGATACATTTAATCTAACATTATATTATAAATCTCTGATCAAACTTCACTCAACACCGAAGGGAAAATTTTGAATGCACCGCTCTGCTGCCGTTGGACCA
This sequence comes from Gymnocephalus cernua, assembly GCA_023631565.1. NCBI lineage: Eukaryota > Metazoa > Chordata > Actinopteri > Perciformes > Percidae > Gymnocephalus > Gymnocephalus cernua. The sequence continues at coordinate 23,956,342 of CM042437.1, forward strand.
ACCGGACACGCCCACAAAACGATAAACCGTTATGAAACCATGGAAACCAAAAGACTGACATTTCATTTTTTATTTACTGACATACACTTAATTAAACTTATTTTAAGTGAATATTTGGCTACAGTGACTACCGTCAGTAAACTACTGCACGATATTAAAAATGACTCAAACTGGCGTTATGTTCATTTCATAAAACAGACATTCCTGTCTCAGAAAGTAGCTAAATTCCAGCAAAATTGACAATAATATATCTCAATATTGTCAACTGAATGGTAGCCTATAATATACAGTGTAGCCTACTGTAGGCTAGCTATATACCATATATAATTACAGGGAAGACAGACAAAGATATCAAGATATCATATCATGACCATGCACTTGACTTGATGCAATTAAGATGGACATGAGCAGTTCTTCATTATCTGACGATTTAAAAAACACTGTTGAATTCGTATTGATTGGAAAAGCTGAAATAGATCCATTTAAAAAAATGAAATATTCAATTACTGAAAACATGATTCTCTTTTTTTAAAACCTTATGGCTCAGAATCAGCATGTGTTCACAGGAATTTGACTCCATTTCTTGCATTGCTCTCAATGTACAAGGGCAACAAAGCTGATCAAATAGCGAATAGACAGGACTATTTCGTAAACTGTGAAATATCAAGTTGTATATGTATGATGTATATATTTATAGATAGTTCTGATGATCTTTTATATAAACAACCTTTTTATATCCCTTAATCTATTCCAGCACCATTTGCACGTTTGTATTATCCCTATTGTCTTACAATCCTCCTAGATCTATTTGTGTGTATGTACGTATGTATGTGTATGTTTATGCATGTGTATGTAGCACATAGGGTCAGTTTCAGCAAATATGACAGAAAGGTAGTTTTATAAGTCTTACCTACTGCATCTTTAACTGAGTTTTATACAACTTTTAATTTCCATTCATACCTTTTGAACATATTCAACACATCTGATTGAAATTCCCTAATATGACACATTTCCCATTTTTCAGACTCATTCATTCTCCTTTAGCTGCTTCATCCAAATTGTAGCCAGCAATCCCATTTAGCTTAATCTTGAAATTAACTATTAATATTACATCAATATATTGCACATCTTTCAAACATTATTAGTGTTATTCAACTTTTCAAATACACTCATACAACTTCAACTCATTCCCACTTTTTCAACTAAAAACTATTCAAATATGCCACATCTTTCAAAGACATTCATGCTATTGCACTGAGTCCTGCCACCTTCAGAAGTTTTCTGATGACTCAGCAATAGTTGGCTGCATTGAAAAGGGAGATGAGAATGAATACAGGACTGTTGTGGGCAACATTGTCACTTGGAGTGAGCTGAACCATCTGCAGCTTAACGTGACAAAAAAAAGGAGCTCGTAGTGGATCTGAGGAAGGAGAAATCACCTGTGACCCCTGTTTCCATCCAGGGGGTCCCTGTGGACACTGTTGAGGAGTACAAGTATCTGGGGTGTACGTAAATAATAAGCTGGACTGGACTAGAAACGCCGAGGCTGTCTACAAAAAGGGCCAAAGTCGACTCTTTTTCCTTAGGAGGCTGAGGTCCTTTAACATCTGCCGGATGATGCTGAGGATGTTTTATCAGTCGGTTGTGGCCAGTGTTATCTTATTCGCTGTCACATGCTGGGGCAGTGGGATGAAGGTCGCAGACAGCAACAGACTAAACAAACTGATCAGAAGGGCTGGTGATGTTGTGGGTGAGGAGCTGGACACACTGATGACCGTGGCTGAGAGGACAATTGTTTTTTGCACTCGTGTTTTTTGTACCGTAAATAATTTCTGGACACTTAATACTGAATACAGGATTTTTTTTTACTATACATGTTATCTGTATAATATATGTTGTTTGTACATCTGGAGCCTTAACAAAAATAATTTCCCCCTGGGATTATTAAAGTATTTCTGATTCTGATTCTGATGCTAATTAAACCCATTCCTACTTTTTCAACTATTCTCACTACTTCACCTTCTTCAAAATTAAGCATTAGCATCAGCCTTTCAACATACAGCATTCACACCGCAATTTCTTCAGAAATTGCATTCTCTAGTTAATTCATTATTATAGTATAATTATTTTAGGAATTAGGCATGACATATTTTTAAAATATGAAAATTTTAATATAATAATTTTTTTTTTTTTAATTTCACGTACCCCCTGCAGTACTCCAAATCCTAGGGGTACATGTACCCCCATTTGAGAAACACTGGATAGGCTATATATTCATGTACAAATTAAATGTCTAATAAGTCTAAATCTAATTTTCACAACATGAAGGAGGAAAAGGTGAAGTAATGTGGACTCAATTGTAAAAAAAGTTCAAAGTTAAAATGGGAAAAATGCTGCTAGAATAAAGGAAACATAGGCTAATCGAGATCATTCAACACAAGTCGTCTTGGAGGAGAAGAAGCAAACAAAAAGCGTTGGAGTTACAAGCATCAGAACTTGTTATATCTCAAATAAACATTTGTCCAGATTCATTTTGCTCACACCTAACACACTAGGCTGCATTCACACCAGGCCATTTACAGTGATTCTCCCATTGCTAGAATGGTCTTGGGCGGCGCCAAGCTCCAGACACAGCACCCACCGCATGGCGGCCTTCCTCTTACATCTTAATAACTTTTGGCTAAGCCTCGGCCTTGTGATTTGGAAGCCATTGTCTGCTTATTGAACTCCTTGTAGTCTACAATAAAGAAACACCCTTTTCTGTCTGAAACCACCGTTGTTGAGTCGTGCATTTGAGTCCTCTGCCTTTGTGAAATCATCATATTCATCATAAGGCAATTCAACAGATTTTTGACTCAAATAATGCGCATGTGGGAATTAGTCTATATATATCTCAGAATTTAATGTTACTATATCACAGACTGGCTGATAACATTACATTTTCAGCACAAATAATCAATCATGTTTGGCCTTCGGTGAGTGGCTACAGCCACCAAAACAATCATTTTCTCAGATTCGGCAGCAGCTCTCAAAGGTTTTGTCATCAACGGTCATAGAAGATCTCATAAGAGAAGCAGAAATTGGCAAAGAAAAATAAATTAAATTAAAAAATAAAAATAAATAAAATAAAATAAATAACTGTTATAGAAATGAGTGTTATTGAGTACTGTTTAAGTATCTTAGACAATTTAATATGATTAAGAAGATATGAGTTAAACTATTTATTATTTATGTATTATGAGTGTATTTGTGATATTGTAAATACTAGATATTCTGATCTACACTCCATACCAGGTGGTGGCGGTAATGCACCAAATTATTGTTTGTCAACCGCCAACAATCCTCAACGAAGAAGAAGAAGGAGGAGGACGCGTCAATCCCTCCCTCTCGGTCCATCTGGCCAATAGCAGCAGCTCGTACTGAATACCTTATTTTGCCGCTAAAATTAAAGTCGCTCCAGCCCTGCCTGTAGTGGATAAAAGTAACAGGAAAAAAGTAAGTTTTAACTCGGCATTAATTGAATTATGACATTATATTGCTTTTGCATGTTGTCCCGGTCAATGTGTTAGTTAGCGTTAATGTAACGTTAAGCATAGAAACTGTCCATTTTGTTCAGTTAAGTTGACGTTACTTCGTAAGATAACATATACCAAAATACGTTTTAAATATTAACGTTAGCTATAACGTTGTTTCTAAGAGTTATAACGTTAACTTGTGCACTGCAGTCAAAAGAAACGGTGTCACCTGTTTAACACTCGAAAGTCCTACCTTACCTACGTTAATATTAGCTATATGACTAACGTTAGTTACAAACTTCCGATTTAATTTTGACTTGTTTATTAACAAATATACGTAGCTATATATAATTCGATGGTATATTTACTTTTTTGAGGTTATGTGCTATATTCGGCGCACATATTTTACCCAAGCAGGTCTAGCTACAGTTAACGTTAACGTTACCTGAAACCGTATTTGTTGTTAACGTTAGCTAGCTATCTTTAGCCCTCTCTTGTGTGGTGTTGGTGGACGAAGACAGCACGAATAGCCGACAACTACGTTAACGTTACGTTATTAGCGGCAAACCTAAAAATAGGAATTGTTGCATGGACTTCACATTGAAGCGTGGCTAGTCCTAAGTGGTGCAATATGTATAGCGTTATTTCTGTTCCACGATAAGTAACGTTAACAGTATAACGTTAGCAAGTGTCTGAGATAATTCTGTAACGTTATGGTAACAGTTAAGTAACGTTATGACATGATTCAATCTCAATTTGAGAGCTTCATTCTTAATGATCCAGCAACATTAGCCTTAGGCAGTCACTACCATTAAGCAGAAACGAAGATTTAGTTATTTAGTTATTAGTTATTTTGTAAAACCTGATGTTTGACATGGAATGTGTTGGTCATACAGTAACGTGTATGGACCTCTAGGGGTCAGAGAGGAAGAGTGCACAAGAACATCCATCACCAGCTTCAACTCAGCCACTGGTTCACATGAGTCATTTCGAGTGACATAATAAAACCGATATATTCACATATGCAAATGAGGAAAAGATACAGAAATTTACGGAGCTTTTTTTTAATGTAGCCTAATTGTGTTTACAAGCATTGCTTAACTAAAATAGCAGCACCAGAAGATACTGATATATTGTATATAGTTCCATGTTAATCGATAACAATGCATTTCCATGTATTCATCTACCCATTATCTGTTTTTAAAGACTCTAGCCTGAATGAAACCCAACATTTTATTAAGCTGGCTGTAAAAGTTTTAAGCTACAATTCAGAGTTAAAAAGGCTGAAGGAAAGTGATTCCATCAAGAGTGTAAAGTTGAAAAAGCCTTTAATATCTTCTTATCTTCTTGGCTGAACATGCAATTGCAGCCTTCTTCAGGGCAAGCACAAGTTGTTTGAATGACAGTAGGATCTGGGCGATATGGCCAAAATCTTCTATCCCGATATAGATTGATAACAATATAGGCTATATCATGATATAGCATATTTTAGGGTAATTCAATGAACAGTCTATATGAAATAGCCACATGGTCAACGGTTTCAGGTGAAATTGTAGAGGAAAAATAAATATTTACTTTTTACCAGCTATATACTGACTATGTTGACATGCATGCACAAAAATAGTGTGATGTTAAAACAAATCTTCAAATGATAGCCCTGCAGAATGTTTCACAACAGATTTTCTGAGAACATTGAGTTAGTATGATATGTGCTTGTTATTATCAACTTAGACAATGTAATTGTAACACAATATCTCAATGTATGATTTCATCACGATATGATTCCATTGAAGGACGAAAAAATGATCACATTGATTTATCGCCCAGCCCTAAATGGCAGAGAACATCACCGGTCATCTCTCCACTAATATATGCACTAATAAAGGCGTACATTGCCCTCAAACTTACAAAAACAAGACCAGAAAGCCTTTGTCTGCCAGAGATTCCCTGGCAGAGAGTCCCACAGCGGAGGAGCTGCATAACAAAGGCTCAGTCATGCGAGGGCCTAGATTGCAAGCATAAAAAAGGGACAAATCTAAAATGTCAACATTCTTAGCATGCGTGAAAGTGCCTGTACGCTGCTGTTTTGTGTTGTGTTTTGACCTTTCCTCACCGAAAGTGTGAGCATTTGTTTTCATCAGTATTTTCCTGATTCTTTTACTGTTTCCGAAATCAGCGTGGCTTAAATCAGCAGCTGAAAATGGGAATTTCTGGACTGCTACAGTTCATCAAAGATGCTGCAGAGCCCATCCACGTGAAAAAATACAAAGGCCAGACCGTGGCTGTGGACACGTACTGCTGGCTGCATAAAGGAGCATTTTCATGTGCTGAGAAGCTCGCTAAAGGAGAACCAACTGATCAGTAAGCATTTTTATTATTCTAGCTGAATGGAACAAATGTTCAACGGTATTTTAATATTTTTGTTGTAGCCTAGTTGTTAGTGGGGCTCTGTCTATTTCTTTAAAAGGCCCACTTAAGCTATTGGGTCCAAGCATGCGTGCTCCATTGATACTCCGTAACCCATGTTCTTGGTTTCAACTTTTTACTGGTAACAAAATATGTTAAACCTACTATACAAGCATGAGACTGGGAGGTCAAAGGCTTGTGTGCTCTCAAGGCTGCAACTTCAACTACGGTACATTATCTAACAAGCACAGGCAGCATGTTCTACCTTTTTAAGCAATCAACTGAGGGCAATCGTTTATGTACTGTGGAACTGCTTACCCTGAGCAAGTCAAATACAGCAAAATAGAAATGATTTAAAGGTACTTTTACATTTGTTCTATTGTGTGTGTGTATATATATATATATATATATATATATATATATATATATATATATATATATATATATATATATATATATATATAAAAATAAGAGTAATCTTGTAACGGTTGAATGTCCAGAACTGATGTTTTCACTTTAATTGATCCAATCTTAGGTATGTGTGGTACTGCATGAAATTTGTGGAGATGTTGTTAAGCTTCAGTGTCAAACCAGTACTGGTGTTTGATGGACGCAATCTGCCTTCAAAACGAGAAGTGGAAAAGGCTCGCAGAGAGTGAGTATTTCCCTATTATTATTATTTTTTTTTTTTTTTGCATGAGGGTTTGGATGTATTGCACATACCTGCGCGGCATACCAGTCTGCACATGGTTCAGCTGTCACCGAGTCTGGAGCTGTAAACACACATCAAACTGCACGTCATAGCATTGATCACAGAGCAAATGTTCCCACACCGGTAGGGGGACCAGCCAAATGGCTAGTGAATGTTCGAATTTTACTAGCCACTCAGTAAATTCCCATTGTTTTTTGGCACCCAAATATGCACCCACCGCTTGCATATTTTACCAGCATTTGGCTGGTGGATGGTGCACATTTTTAACCAGTAAAAGTGTGAGATGTTTTACCTTAAAACAGGCCTCTGTTTCTCAGCAAGTTCTGTGCAAAACTATCCACCACCTTCCAGTACTTTGCACCATATTACATCCATGGCTTGAGCAGATATCTGGAGCTAACAGCTAATTATCCACTATGAGCCAATCGGTTTTCTTCTTGACATAATGAAAAGGAAATTACCCATTACTTTTGCAATGAATGCAGTTTAAGGCACAAAAACAACTCATGTTATAAGCTGTCCGTCAGATTTGTTTTCTACCTCGTGTGCACGCGCATCTCCCTGATGCCATTGCTTGGAAACTGGCCTGTAAGACCTGCAAATGAAATAAATAAATCTCATTGGTTGGTACATCTCAAACAAATCTCTAGGTTTTAATGAACTCGCTGGACTGATTATTAAATGGTTGATGTTTTTGTTTTATCTGAATGGCTTTAGTTCTCTAGAAAATAACAGAAGTTGTTTTACCATAACCTTAATAGCGTCTACCCAGGAGAAACTGCTCTGTGGTTCTACAGCCAAAAAACAAAGCAACAGCATTAGGTCGCGTTCAGACTACATTGGCCGTCCGACGGTCTGGCAGAAACGCAGGTCTTTCCATTTATGTTGAATGCAGGTAGTGTGTTCAGGGGTGTTAAGTTGAGACCAACTCAACTTTCACGTCACATCACGCTGCAGTGGCCAATCATATAATCGGAGACGTCAGTCTATAAACGATCTGACGAAAAACAGTAATTGTGAAATTATAAAGTCTACTTGTGCTTTGTTGGTGGGTTTAAGAACATAACGGGACATCACGCAAATGGTCCGTTTCATTGACACTTCCCTCTGCCGCTCAAGTCTGCGGTGAATTGCCGGATCACTTTTTTTTTTGTCTGAATGCCCCATTAGCTTAGTCACGTACTATACAACAAAACTATCCTAACACTGCTAGTTGGCAGCATGGTGCTCAGGCGCGGTGTGGGTATTGCGTGGTGATAATACTATGTCATTCATATAGGAGGGGATGAGTGGCTACAAACTGGCATCAAATGCCAATCTGGTTGAAAACTAATAACAAATACTGAGACCAAAGTTGGGAAAGAAGATACAACGGATCGGAAATGCACTATCACTCAAACAAACAAACTCCACACATAATTCTAAAAGAAGAAAGATGTGCGACCATAACAGAACATGGAACTACATTATCACCCAGAGTTATGAGAAGAACTCATGGCCTGTGCCAAACACAACAACCCAGTGTTTTCATTCCTGGCCACAAACATGCTCTGACAAAGCTTGATTTATTTGAAGGACTGCATTCCAAAAACAGTAACAAAGCAACATTGTTAGTGTGAAGGTACAGAGGAATGTACAGACCTGTCAACAGGTGAGACCAAACAGCCCCCCCCCCCACAAACAAATACCTTAACATCAAGAGGTCCAACACCTTATTGTTATCCTTAACAAGGTCTATCTGTCACTGTCTCTTTGCTTAGTGGTGCCACACAATCATTACCTCCAGGCAGTTGTCTGGTTTATATCAGTGTCCAGAAACATAGCCTTCATTTTAGGACAAATCATCTTTCCCTAGTTCTAGGTCTCAAATCTGACTTAGATTTTGTTCTAACTGCCAATAGAAATTCTCCCAGTTTTCAATTATTAATTCTGTTTCATTCATGTACATTTCAGGCGCAGAGAAGTTAATCTTCAGAAAGGAAGACAGCTACTACGTGAAGGCAAACTGTCGGAGGCCAGAGACTGTTTTACACGCTGTGTTAACATCACCCCAGCCATGGCTCATAACCTTATTAAGGTAAGGACTTCCTATCTCCTGCCAGGCTGATATGATGAATGATATCAGTGCCTTCATTCCGGGCTTTGAGTCATTAATCAAGAAGATTTTGTCAGTCAATGGACTTTATTTTTACGTTAATTTGTTTGGCTTTTTGGGCTTTATTTCATAGGACAGCTGAAGCTTTTTTTAGCTGCATATTGAAAACAGAACAACAGCACAGGGGGCTTTTCAACACTGATAGTACAGCATATGTACATAGATACACATTCACAGAAGAGCTACGAACCAATGCTCACATCATTATTTTGTATTAATTATTACCCCACCAGAACACATAGGACACCTATCCAGAAAGTAGAAAGGATAATAGTAATAATAATAATAATAATAATAATAATAATAATAACAACAATAATAACAACAACAACAATAGTGATACTAAAAAAGGTAATAATTAAAAAAATATATATGTACACAACTGTAAATGCTAGAGGGCTGCTAAGTGGGCACAGTCTTAAGCTTACCCAAGTATTTCAGCACTGGATCCCAGACAGAAAAGAATTTGTCCCTGGACCCCCTGAGAGTGTACTTTATTTTCTCTAACTGTATGAACTGCATTAGGTCGTTAAACCACAGAGATACACTAGGTGGATTTTTAGACTTCCAATGTAGTAGAATTCTTCTGCGTGCAAGCAGTGTTGTAAAAGCAATGATGTTTTTATATCTTTTCCTTATTGTAGTCTGTAGTACCAAATATGGCCATTACTGCGTTGGGCTGTAGATCAATATTAAGAGCTTCTGACACTGTTTTAAAGATTGCAGACCAATAGTATGCTAGGGCTGAGCACAACCAAAACATATGGGTTAAGTCGGCAGGAGTGTTTCGACACCTGTCGCATCTTGAATCTGTGTTAGGGTATATTCTAGCAAGTCTGGTTTTGGAGTAGTGGATGCGGTGCAAGATCACAGGGGGCTTTTAACTTAACAAACTGAGCCTTGTCTTAAAATGACCACAAAACTAACTGATGTAAATACAGAAGGGTGATGGAAAGAGGGCAGCGCAACGCCATGGTATTGGTCCACGTTAAATTATGCCTTTAAATTAAATTATTGTTCTGAATGCCACTGGCTTCATGTCATGAATATCTAAATTTAAGGGGAAGGGGAGGCAAAGCAAGAAAATGGACAAGTTTGAATGTAGCTCAATAGAGAACTGGGCAGGACCTTCACCATCACGTAATGTAATTACCAGAATGAAAATCGGACACTATTTTCCATCCAGTAATTATTTAAAACATCAGGTTCTGTTAACGGCCTGATGAGTTTGAAGTCTCACAATACATTGCAGAAGAACTATTTGTTCACCCAAGAAAACCCTCTACAGTTTCTCTTCCAAGTTGGCAACATTAAAAGGGCTATAGCAAATTTGATTTGAACCCCACAGCTTCCTGCTTCTTACAGTGCAGACGCTTTGCTGCTTGCTCCTGCCTCTGCTTGCATATTTCTGCTGATAATCTTGCTTTTCCTCTGAGAGAAACTATGAGCAGCGGCTCTTGGATACTTATAAATCACTGGACTATACACTTTTTGTAGACATAGTAGGCTATTGCCATATTTAATCATTTTTCTTTGTGAGCGTGGCCTACCAATAGCTCAAGCCTGTACTGCAGTGACTGGAAACTTGATACTTAGCTAAAGCTAATTAGCAGCAAGATGCCTCCCTTCTCCGTGGATGACTACTACAAACTCCTTCAGAAGATTGCTGTTCTGGAAACCAAAATTCATCGGTTAGAAGTAAACGTGGAGGTGAACACATCATGTGGGAATGACACCACTTTACCATGGACCCAAAACAATGGACAAAAGCATGCTAACACACGGCTAATTAGCACCAACAAGGCTACAAAGAAACAGGAGGACTGTGAAGCGGATAATAAATCAACAAGTGGTAGTCCTCCCGGGAACTCTTTCGGTGCAAAGCCTAAGAGTAAATCTTCCTGGGAAATGGGAGGACGACTAACAGGCAGGGCACAGCGCCCTGAGATTTGTGATATGACCGGCTGGCCTGCATTACCATCCAGGCAGAGCGCCTCTTCAACCCCTGTACTTAGTAGGAGACAGCCGTGGACAGCTGCAAAAGGGAGAATTAGCAACAAAATGCCTCCCCAACAACCAAGTCTGCAAGTTGATAACAGATTTGCTACACTGCAGCAGGACCCTGGACCTTCATCTGACCTGGATTGTGTCTCATCGTCACACAGCAGGGTAAGGACTGAGAGCAATTCAAAAAGTAAAAAGCTACAGGGAAAGCTAACAACTGGGCCTCAAACTCTGATTGTAGGTGACTCTGCTGTAAAATATGTAAAAAGCAGAAAAAACACCAAAATACTCTGTTTTCCCAAAGAAATGGTGTCTGACTTGGCCAACAGAATCCCAGATATCGTGGCAGCACACCCAACTGTGAATAACATTATACTGCATATAGGGTCACATGATGTTGTAAAGCAACAGTCTGAAGTGCTGAAAAAGGACTTCATGGATCTACTGAAAACAGTCAGCTCCCTAAATGCGAGGGTGTTTATCAGTGGACCTCTACCGCCAGTCAGAAGAGGAGTTGAGAGATTCAGCAGACTGTTGGCACTGAGCACATGGCTTTCAACTGCGTGTACCGCTCATTCTCTGCAGTTCATTGACAATTTTGACATGTTCTGGGAGCGCAGACATCTTTTTAAGAAAGATGGAATTTTCCTTAACAAACCAGGAGTAAAGCTGTTCACCTCTAACCAACTTTACTTTCTGCGCCACACATCAGCTCCCTTGGCCAAGGACACGAGACAAGAGGAATCAAAACAAGAGGAAGACATAACAAAACAGGGCAGTAATCCACCACAGCCCCCGCCTGAGCAAAGATTTGACCATGGAAGACCACAGAGCAGAGATGAGAAATCTCAATCCCCCTCTTCACCCGTCCAACTCCCCTCAAATCCCTTCACCAACCCTGACGCCTTTGAGGATCCATACACCCCGCCCACGCCATCGCTCTCTCCACTCACCTTTTCCCCTCCTTCCCCCTGCCCCATGTTGGATTTCACTGACCAGATGAAGCGACTGGTAGTTGAAGGAACCAAATTTATCCCCCTTCCTTCTCCCATCATTTGCACCCGGCCAAAAGTAGATACTGGAATCAAACTTACCCCCCTTCGTTCGCCCATCATTGGCCCCCAGCCAAAAGTTAAACGGCAGGCACCACTGCCCACCCAAGGACGGCAGCTAACTCCTCCTCCCCAGACTGATAAGTATACTTGTGTACAAAATGCAGCAAGCTTTGTCTGATATGGGCCGGGTCCAGGCTGCACGCCTAGTGGCACTCATGACTTTTTTCAGGACAAGCCCGGGCCCTGTGTATTAAATCCTTCCTCAATTTATGTTGTGATAGGTAATAGAAAAAGAACGATAAATCCGCTAAGTAAGAACAAGCACTTATCAGCAAACCTCGCAAATTTAGCATTCATTCCTCGTCAGCCAACGCCTATACCAAAAATTGAGACAGATAAATATTTGAACACACTAACACTAGCCTTACTAAACGTCAGGTCTTTGGCAGGAAAATCATTTTTAATCAATGATTTTATTATAAAGCACAATCTTGATTTTATGTTTTTAACTGAAACCTGGTTGGACCATAATAACAGTGGTGCTGTTCTCATTGAGTCAGCTCCCCCTAACTTCAGTTTTATGAGTGAGCATAGAGTGAATAAGAAAGGAGGTGGAGTAGCCATTTTGTATAATGACTCATTCCATTGTACTCAAGTATCTTATGGAAATTTTGCTTCTTTTGAGTATGTGACTCTTCAGCTAAAGTCCACCCCCCGAGCCATATTTCTAAATATCTACAGACCACCGAAATACTGTGCAGCTTTCTTCGATGACTTTACTGAACTGCTATCTATAATCTGTATTAACTTTGACTGTGTAATTATTGCTGGTGATTTTAACATTCATGTGGACAACCTGCAGGATAGAGGGACCAAAGAACTGTGTTGTGTTTTTGAGAACTATGGACTGACTCAGCATGTGACGGAACCCACCCACAACAAGGGTCACACTCTGGACTTGATTATCTCCAAGGGTTTGAACATTTCCAAGGTTGTGGTGACTGACGTTGCTCTCTCTGATCATTCAAGTGTTTTCTTTAACGGCACTATCTCGGTACACAAAAGTGTCCAAACTAAGGTAATCAGAAAACGGGATATCACTGAAAACACCAGTGAAACATTCATTCAGCTTTTCTCCTCCACACCCGCCCCCTCTGGGGTCTCAGTCAATGAGCTTATAGATAATTTCAATTTTAAAATTACAAATGTTATTGATGCCATTGCTCCCACTAAGGTCAAAGCTGTCTGTAGTAAGAAAAGATCTCCATGGAGAAATGTCATACGGGTAAGAACAGAAAAATCAGAGTGTCGAAAAGCTGAACGTGGCAAAAAACTAATCTCCAGGTCCACTATAACACCTACAAAGAAAGACTTCACATTTATAATTTGGAACTGAGGAATGCTAGGTGGTCCTTCTTCTCTGACATTATCGCCAGAAACAATAATAATTCACGTGCTCTGTTTGCTACTGTTGATAGGTTAACAAACCCTCCAGTACCAGTAGCATCTGAACTTTTATCTACCAAGGCCTGCAATGATTTTGCCTCATTTTTTGAAGACAAAATTCAGAAAATTAGACTAACTGTCAGTGCCTCCATATCAAGTAAGGGATATGTGTTGCCACACTGTCCAGGCAAAACAAATTCCAATATCACACAATTTCATATGATCAACCATAAAAACCTGGAGGACATTATACAACATCTGAAAACCTCCTCCTGTTGCCTTGATATTCTACCAACAGGCCTTTTCAAAAATGTTTCAAATTGTATGTCTTCTGATCTTTTACAGATTGTAAACACGTCTCTACTCTCAGGTATCTTCCCAAAGGCCCTGAAAACTGCAGTCATCAAGCCACTTTTAAAAAAGAACAATCTAGACACGGCATTACTGAGCAACTATAGGCCGATATCTAACCTTCCATTCTTAAGTAAAATCATTGAAAAAGCGGTTTTTCAACAACTCAACCTTTTCTTATCACTAAACAATGGTTTTGATGCCTTCCAGTCGGGTTTTTGACCACACCACAGCACTGAGACAGCTCTTGTTAAAGTATTTAATGATATCCACTTAAACACAGATAGTGGCAAAACTGCAGTCTTAGTATTACTTGATCTCAGTGCTGCATTTGACATGGTCGACCATGACATATTACTACACCGATTAGAAAACTGGGTTGGCCTTTCTGGCTCAGTCCTAAACTGGTTTAAATCCTATTTAAAGAATAGGGACTACTTTGTATCTATAGGTAATTATACATCTGAGCATACAAATATGACATGCGGAGTTCCCCAAGGCTCCGTTCTGGGGCCTCTTCTGTTTAACATCTATATGCTTCCACTGGCTCAGATTATGGAAAACAACAAAATATGTTACCACAGTTATGCGGACGACACACAAATTTACATAACCTTATCGCCAGGAGACTATAGTCCTAAACAAACACTGACTAAGTGCATTGAACAAATTAATGACTGGATGTGCCAGAACTTTCTTAAATTAAATGAAGAAAAAACTGAGGTGGTTGTTTTTGGAGCAAAAGAGGAACGATTGAAAGTCAGCGCTCAGCTTCAAACGACAATGTTAAAAACAACAGACAAAGCCAGAAATCTTGGTGTAATTATGGACTCAGACCTGAATTTCAACAGCCACATTAAGACAATTACAAAGTCATCCTATTACCACCTTAAGAATATATCAAGGGTAAAGGGACTTATGTCTCAGCAGGACTTGGAAAAACTTGTCCATGCTTTTATCTTCAGTAGACTGGACTACTGTAACGGTGTCTTTACAGGTCTCCCTAAAAAATCAATCAGACAGCTGCAGCTGATTCAGAACGCTGCTGCTCGTGTCCTCACTAAGACCAAGAAAGTGGATCACATCACTCCAGTTCTGAAGTCTTTACACTGGCTTCCTGTGCCTCAGAGAGTTGATTTCAAAATCCTTCTGCTAGTTTATAAATCATTAAACGGTTTAGGTCCAAAATACATTTGACAGACCTGCTAGTCAACTACGAACCACCCAGACCTCTCAGATCGTCTGGGACAGGTCTGCTTTCTGTCCCCAGGGTCAGAACTAAACAGGGAGAAGCAGCATTTAGTTTCTATGCTCCACATATCTGGAACCAACTTCCAGAAAATTGCAGGTCCGCTGCAACTCTGTTCTTTTAAATCAAGGCTGAAGACCTTTCTTTTTGATGTTGCTTTTGGTTAAATGACTATCCATTTCTTATACTTTCGTTGCTTATTTTATCTGCTTTTATATTTTTAACTGTTTTTAACTGCTCTTTAATGTTTCATTTTTGTCCAATGTTTTCATTTCTGTCCATTTCTTATACTTTCATTGCTTATTTTATCTGCTTTTATATTTGTAACTGTTTTTAACTGCTCTTTAATGTTTCATTTCTTATACTGCACTGTAACTTTTATTCTTGTATTTTAATTGTCTTCATGTAAAGCACTTTGAATTGCCCTGTTGCTGAAAAGTGCTATACAAATAAAGCTGCCTTGCCTTGCCTTGCCACAGATACATGCTTTGCTTTCTTTTTTTGTGTTACTTTATTTCATTCTTTGTGGTAACATCCAGCAGTGTTGCATATTGATGAAGTGATGTAGGAAATATGTTTGTGTTGTGTGTGTGTTTTTTAAACCAGGCTGCAAGGGCCAGAGGAGTGGACTGTGTTGTGGCTCCATATGAAGCTGATGCTCAGTTAGCTTACCTCACTAAATCTGGTTTGGCCCAGGCTGTCGTCACAGAAGACTCTGACCTGCTGGCATTCGGCTGCAAAAAGGTATCGAGTGCTAAACCCAGGGGATTCATTCCCAGCTGCACACGTATGTAAATACGTAGAGGAAACCCGGGCCTCACTCTTCCTACGTGGATAAGGGTTATCCAGATCAGAGTGTTGACGATTCAACATGAATCTGGATTTGTTGCTTTTTAGAATCTTGAAATGTGAATTCAATCTGGAACTGTTGTCACAGCAACAAATCCTCAGACCCAAACCTGCAAAGTGCGGGCTTATTGACAGTCAGCTGGACCATGACCCAGATGTTTTACTGTAAACCATGTACATAAAGTAATTTAAAAAAAATGGCTAGTTTTCTTAGATTCTTAATGAAGTTTTGACATGATGATTTTAGATGAGAACTTGCAGGTTATTGTAAACTCAGGATGATCTGTAATTATCACAATCAAATATTAATAATAAAAACCTACCTATATAAGATGAAGCAAAAATGCTTTCACTGGTAATATGGAACTGTTTAACAGGGATGAAAGTGCACTCAGGCAATCATGAATGAACTCTCCACCTATTTTGCCTGTATTTTAAAATAAAAGCGCACTGTTACCTACGTTAGATATCAAAGAACCAAATTACAACCCCAAATCAGAAAAAGTTGGGACAGTATGGAAAACACAAATAGAAAAAGAAAGTAGTGATTTCTAAATGTTTTTCATAGATTGGATTTGGATTGAATGAGGTACTAGAGCCTAATACTTTGTGTGCTACAGTTAGAACAACAGGTAACAAGCGTTAGTCAGTACAAAAAAAACATCTAACCCTTCAGTGTTAATCCAGTTTGCAGCAAACCATACGTTTGACAAAAATCAAAATTAGCCTTTTAGAAATGACCTCATGTACTTCCACTGTTCATACATTGCCATCAACTTTTAAATCAACCATCTTTCACAATCATGCAGGTGATCCTCAAAATGGACAAGCAGGGCAATGGCCTAGAGATAGACCAAAGCAACATGGGCCGCTGTCGCTCTCTGGGGAACGTTTTCACAGAGGAGAAGTTTCGCCACATGTGCATCCTCTCTGGATGCGACTATCTGGCTTCCCTACATGGCATCGGCCTAGGCAAGGCCTGCAAACTGCTGCGACTGGCCAAAGACCCTGATATCCTGAAGGTGAGTCCGGATGGTGACATAGTGAAGTTGTGTGTTTATGTATTTAGTAAGGTGACTCAAATTTATAGTTGTGATTCCTAAGGTACCTCACTTTTAAGCTCCGGCTGCACACCAAACCTGCTTCTGAGGAAAGTATGTTTAAGTCTGGCTACAATCTGTGGGGAAAACTCCAGCATCTCAAAAATCAGCTCATGGAAAAATGGTATCACCATTCTTAGAGGGTCCAACAGATTTAAAGTTAGACTATATAACATAAAGTTGAATTCATAAGCAATTCAACTCAACGTTTTCTTTATTCCAATTACTTAGGTACAGCTTTACTGGGTCTGGTATGATGTTGGCAATCTTTAAGTTGGTATTCTGTAACTGACATTAAAGCTACAGTTGGACACTTTTATAAAAAAAAAAAAAACACTTTTTTTTATATTTGCTTAAGCTGTCACTATATCATGACAATACTACATGAATCATGAAAAAAATCATGTTCCTCTGCCTCCTCCTAGTGCTCCTAATGGCATAAGGAGAACAACCAATCAGAGCCAAGGAGTCTCTAACGCAGTATCAATGACTGCTGCCAATAGTATCAATGACAACGCTGTTTTGCTCAAGGGCCTATCTGTTTTGCTCAAGGGCCTATCTGTTTTAACCCAATATTCTCTGGTCCAGCTCATCTATAAACACAACACAAAATCCGTCAGCACGTTAGCGTATCGTTCATAACCTAGCCTGTTTGAAACCGTTAGCTACCGACAAAATGATCTGCGCTTCACCTGTTCAACTGACTTTAGGAGTTTAGATAACACACTTGACTGTCCTGCTGTTACAGACGTGAACTAACCACAGACTGTTGCCTCATTCATGGCCTCACAGCTGTGCGCCGCTGCAGAACAGCAATGCGTGGATATAGAATGGATATAGGGGAAATACAATGGATGTTCGGTGTTATTTTTGGCATAAAAAAAGATTTGTTCTGGCATGGCGGGAGTTCCCATTGGCCTGACGGTCCGCCTGGCCTGTACAGTTATAGGGGAAACACTGGATAGTGAGTCAGTATTTGTCAGTCAGTAATGGCATAAAAAGTATTGTTAGTGAAAGCTGGTTGCAGCGATCCTTTGGCAGATGGCTTATTGTGAGCTCTTGTTGCCCTTTCAGGTGATCAGAAAGATGGGCCAGTATCTCAAGATGAATCTTGTCGTCCCTGAACAATACATTGAGGGATTCATCAGAGCCAATAACACCTTCCTCTACCAGCTGGTGTTCGATCCTGTCAGGAGGAAGGTTGTACCCCTCAACCCGTACCCAGAGCACATGGACCCAGCCACCCTCAGCTACGCTGGACTGTATCCTCCTGTCCTGAATCACAGCAGACGTGTTGCCAACTTTCGTAAATAGTGGAAATGATTTAGTGTCACCCTTGGTTATATTTTATATAGAAATAGAAAATTGCAAGTTTGTCATATTTGATCCTTGATGATTTTGAACCCAGTAATCTAGGAGATGACAAAGGCTTGCAGATGGCCTTGGGAAACCTTGACATCAATACCATGGAGAGGATAGATGACTTCAGCCCAGACAAACCCATTCCCCAGGTATCAGATCACAATCTACAGTATTTTGATAAGCAGGTCTGCTTTAACTAAGTGTCACCTTTTTAATATAGAACAACTTTGCAAATGCCCTCTTTAGGTTTCTAAAGCCCGCAGTCGTAGCTGGAACTCCTCACCAGCCGCCACTGGGCACAGTATCTGGAATGGAGGCTCAAAGCCAGCATCTGCTGCTCCGCCCCAGTCTATTGCCTCCCCAGATAGGCCTCCCTCCACCAGGGGAAAGGAGAGAATCATCAGCATGGCCGGTCTCAGGCTGCCCTGCAGAGGGCTGCAGGCGAAGAGACCACGAGAAGGTGAGTTGTTAATGTGCAGTGTTTAGATTGCTGGAAGCTTGCAACACAATTACACCCGTTTTACCCTCTCAGTCAACAGATCCACTACAGCACAGAAATCTGATTGGCTGAATATTTTTAGATTTAGAGATTTCCTAGAGTTATTCCCAGTTGCTCATCTGTACAGGATATGAATGGGTTTGTGACTTGACAATATATTGCTTAAACTATTTTGTTTTCATTTACACATAGAAATTTAATTGGACATCTAATTGCATTTAAAGGACAATTCCAGCGCAAAACGAACCTAGGGGTTAACAGATGTGTACCCACTCAATCGTTCTCTGGGACATGTTTTCATGCTAATCGAATGTGTTTGTAGCTTGAAACAAGCTAGCGCGGACCGCTGATTAGCTTGCAATGCTAGTATTTGGGGGACAGGGAACGTAAAAACAAATTTTGTACCACTAAGAAGGTTTATCAGAGAGGGGAAATCTTCAGACCCTGCGTCTCTTGGGCGACGCAACAGGTCCCACTCCGTGCAACGCAGACACTCCTGTTTGGTGGCCATAGCTTCACAATGTCCTTAGGTACACCACCAGTTTCCCAAAGTACGAGGCTGCGTTGCGGCATTGACTCGTTTTCTGTGAACTATGTGGTGAGGAGGTAACGTTAAGGTGAAGATAGAAAGCTAATGTTAGCCAACTAACACCGGCGGGCTCGTCGTGCTTTCATGCTGCATCGCTTACAGAGAATGAGCTGAACAGCTGGCTGGGTCTAACGTTAGCGGTCCGCTGACCTGCTGCTGCTGGGTTTGCTGCCCCGGATTGTGAAAAAAAAATGATTTGTTTCAAATCGCAAACATAGACGTAATGAGTGGCACATAATGTGAAGTAACATGGCATTTTGAGTAATAAGTAAATTTCTCTTCCACTAGCAAAATAAAATCAACAAAAAATCCACTTGTCCCGGACAAGCGGACGAGCCTTAATGTCGAGTCCTGCATCTGTTATTAACCCCTAGGTTTGTTTTGCACCGGAATTGTCCTTTTAAGCTGACTGAAGAAGCTTATTGACCTGGTTGACAATGGTCAAGATGATAGGATCCCATCACTTCTTGAAGGCCTGGGCCTCTACTTTGGCAACAGGATCAGATACACTCTTTCAAACCTCCACAAGTGCACGCTCTGAAGCCTTGTGTCACTCCATGATTTGACAGTGAGGTTCATGTGACTCTTAAACAATTTCTGAAGATGCCCATGGAATCGAACCACATCCCTCAGCGTCTGTGCTCCACAGGGGATATACACAGCTCTTGAAGGTTTCTCAAGGAGTCATGCTTACATACACCTTGCCTTTTCCTCTTCATGTTTGCTCCATTAATGTATTACCCCTGCAATCTTGGAAATCAATTTTAAACTCTTGTAGTTTTGTTTTGGAGCACATTAGACAAGTTCTGAAATGAGATACTTGGTTCAGTATTTGAGCACCGGCCGATGGTCCAGGGGAAGTGGTTTCAACTTCACTTGATTCTTCTGGGTCCACTAACTCACTGCTGCTGTCTTGTTCCTCATCTCCGCCAGGGTCTGGGTCTGCTTCAGCCCTTATTTTGAAGATGTCATTCACTATGGATGACTACAAGCATTCTCTCACTCTGCTTTGAACACAGACCACCACCAACAGGGGGTGACATAACTCCTTCATTCAGAATCATTCTGGAATCCACCTGCAGCTGTCGCCAGCTCAGACAAGCGTTATTGATATATTGTCTCTGCTTTTCTTCATGTTTTTATTCTCCCTCACATTGTGCTGCTCATTTGCTAAGCTCAGCTGCACATCATGACATTTAAATTCATTGATGTTTTAATTAATTGACTTGTTGCTAAGAAGAGGTTTTATGCTTCTTTAACTTGTCATCATTACACATAACTGAGTCCATGTTTCTCCTTTATTGTTATAGGGGTTTGTATGGGGATTGGAATGTCTAGCTAGTAAACAAATGTCTAGACTAATTAATTATGCTATTTTGACTGACCTCATGCAAGCTAGTAGCCACGTAAGTTAGCTTAAGGATTCAGAAGCAATTAAGCAACAGCTTAATTCTGTCTTTGTTTGCTTCCTTTTTGCGGAATATTCGCCTGCATACAATTGCATATTCAGCTTATAGGGCAGGTGGGTGTGTATGTGTATAGTATATAGTTTGAATTGAAAAATAAACTTTCAAATGTAGTTTGCAAGGATAAAACTTTTTCTACCTTTAGTGTGTGTTCATAAAGGATTGGTGTTACATTTTTGCTTGCTATGGGTTCACCCAACCAACTCCTCCTTTTTATGAAATAAATAATCTGCAGGTACTGTAGTTGATCCTTTAAGGAAACTGAATCACTGTGACAGCAAAATACTAGGTAGGTTATTATAAAAAGCAGGATGGGGATCAGCAATGGAGCAAAACAATAAAAGCAGTAGTGTTTAGCCTTTTATGGACTGTACTTTTCTTTTTCCTCCCATAGACTGTAGTGTATCAGACCAGGATGTGCTACAGCAGTACTTGTGCTCCAGTCAGAAGCGATCTAGGTCAGACCAGCATCCAGACAAGCCAACATTACCCAGTCAGCCCCGGCTGCGCAACCGCTTCGCCACGCTGCTGCAGAGGAGGAACCAGGGAGCTGAGGAGGACGGCCAGGCCACATGCAGCAGGTGACATCATCAACCACATCTAATGATCCTCTTCTTATTAAGTCATCTAGATACTAGTGGTTGAGCTCCAGTCCAAGTCAAGTCTTTGAGCTGGAGTCCCAGTCAAGTCTCTGGTGGTTATGAGTGTTGTAGCACCTGCTGCATTCCATCCAGGCTGCTCACAACTCTGCATAGCTATATATAAGGAATGTAAAGCATGTCAAATGTTATGACTCCTTTATATATTACCATACAGTATCAGCTTTGATTAGTTGTTTGCTATGTAATTTGTGTATACAGGCTATTGCAATTTGCAATTTTGTATGTTAACTGTATTTTGCCTTGTTCCATGAACATACAGTACAGACGACATATTGCTATTGGTATCAGGAAAATATTGCTAAAATTATTAGTAATAACTGTAACCTATTTTTCACTTACAGAGCACAACCAGGTACTGTAAACTCTGACTAATGACAGCCTATAAACTACTGTCAGTCAACACATCCCCAGACTCTCAGACCCAGCATAACGTTAACTAAATTAAACCATTATATGATCAGCAATAAACATGTAACTGGTTTGCAGCCAACATTAATAATTAACATAATGGCAGTCAGCGGGATGTAAAAGATTACGTAAATCGCCCCAAAAAGTTTGGCAAACAAATTCATCTTCTCACAACTTCTAGCGCACGACAGGCAGAGTTTACCTCTGTAGGTCGTAGCTAAAGCAAGAAGCAAGCTAACGTTAGCTGAGCTATTCATGTTTGCTAACGAGGTGCTTTGCTATCAAGGTGCATTTTCTGGTGTCACAATCCTTTATCTTGATACCACTTATTGGGCCTTGTTGTTAGGCTTGCTAGGCTACATTGAACACATAACTGCATATTATGGATATGTGGAGCGGCTTTCGCTTTCATCAATAAAACCAGCTACACTGGCTCAGCTGTCCTGCCTCCTGATTGGCTGACTGTTGATAGCATCTTGCTTCGTAGCTCGATGCACTAATTTTTGTCATATTCTTCTAGAGCCTGACCGATATATCGGCAGGCCGATATTAGGCATTTTCCAAACTATCGGTATCGGCATTTATAATGGCCGATAAATGAATATTTAAAAAATAAAATAAAAACGCCCTTCAACCATGTTGTGAGTGTTGGCGTGGCATAGTTTGTCCACCAGAGGGTGCTCTACAACGTCCCTGTTGATTTTCATACATTTTATTTATCAGAACTTTAATATATTTTGATGCTCCTCTGTTCTGTTGTGACAATAAAACAAAGTTTACTTTTAAACTGCATTATCATATTATTTTAGAGAGGACTCCTAAATAACTGCAAATAACTAATGTTAGGGAAATCTGTTCATGTTTTTTCATGTTACACGTTTCTGGATTTAAAAAAATATATATATCAGCCGATGTATCAGAATATCTGAGTTTTAAATCGCCAAATATTTGTATCGATATCGGCCTTCCATTGTACTAATTGGTACAAGACTACTTGTTGTCTGAAGTTTTTAAAGCCAAAGCTTCTGATGAATGACACAGCAGCTGCTGGTGTGTCGACATGTTTGTTGTCCTCTCATGTGTAGCCACGCGCAGCAGATACGTTACCTATTACGTGTTACGCAGGTTAGAGGTTATGCAGGGAGGGCAAGAAGTTTCCTAAAAATAAAGATTGTTCACATGTTCCGCATCTTGAGTCGAGTCTGAAGTCTTTTAAGGATGAGTCTCAAATCAAGTCTGAAGTCACTGTGTGTGCACTCGAGTCCGAGTCTCAAACTCAAGTCTCCATCTCTGACACACAGAGCCAGTTTACCCCCCTAAAATGTCTACTAACTGGTCACCACAGTAAGTGGTGACTTATTCACTTCTTTTGTGTCCAAACTACTCCTGCTGGCATTAGTGAGTCACAGTAGCCCTCTGATCTAGTTTACAATCTCTTTCTGTCTTTTGTGTGTCCATTAAAAAGTGATATAGGACATCCTATATCACTTTTTATGGACACTCTGCAGCCAATCAGAATTGAGTATTCATCCAGTCCATGGCCATGACCATGACCAGCTCTGCTGTCAAATCCCCGGCTTATTGGACTTGAGGGTGTAAGCATAATGTAGAGAGGGTCGTATGCTGTACAGATTGTACAGAAGACCCCTTGAGGCAAATTTGTGATATTGGGCGATATTATTAAAATTGACTTGACATGACTCCTGAAGTCTTGTTGTCACAGTGAGGTTACCAGGTTTGATACCATCAAAACCTGTAGCACCGAGATGCAGCTAAGCTAAGCACATCACATACAGACTTCAGCTCTTTACTTAACACACAGACATGAAATTGATATCCATCTTGTCGTTTCACTCTTTGAAACTAAGTAAATGGGATATTTCCCAAGATGTTGTATTATTCCTTTACACCAAGGGCTACATTTGTGATCGCAACATTTACCAGAAAAATTAGGATCATAATTTTTTGCCTTAGCCATACAGCCTTAAAATGCAGTGAGGTTAAGGTTGAGATGGATAGATCTCGATAGGCACTGTGTTTTGCACTGACTCCACATCCTCTTAATTTCTGCCTCAGATCCTCTGGAATTTGGGGCTTTGTTCTGGGTAGAAGGGTTGGTCTGGTGAGTGCAATCAGCTGGTTGAACAATACCCTCGGTCTTGTTGGCGTGACTCCCCTGCACGAAAAGTGAAAGAACACACCAGGAAAAGCAGTAGAAAATGTTGAAATCCTGTAATAGCCATCATCAGTGATGAGGTTTACAATATGAGGTCAAATCAAGGCGATTAGAAACCACAACAAAAAACACAGGAAGTTACACAAGCTACTACAACAGACTGCCACTCCATCTTGCATCCCAGTGTATAATATAGTGATGCGGTTGTGTTTATTCTCACGTGTAGGTTTTTCAGCAGTTCCAGTCCAGCAGCCAGTCTGAGCACTCAGGAGTCTGCTCAGGAGGATTCCCTTCAGGATGCCAGTCCCACTCAGGACAGTTCTCCCAGCACCCAGACCAATGACAGCGATGGTCCCGACATTCCATCTGTGGACACCCCCAGCCCGCCTCCATCACCCAGCACCACGTCTCCCAGTGCAGCCAGTCAGGGCCTTCGGCTGTTTCGCTGGTCAGGCAGCTCCACCCCCACTGAACAATCGAGAATGCCTCAGTCCACTTCAGGCCTGGTCGCCCTGCAGCAGTTTCAGTACACGAAGGACACAAAGAGCCATAGACCCCCTGGAGACATGTCCCTCATATGTCAGTCCTCCACTGGCACTAACCCGGAGGAAAAGGATGACCTCCCAGATTCCCCTCCCTCCCAGGACAGCGCCTACTTCTCCCAGTCCCAGCCTTCCTCCCACCAGGAGGATGCTGCATCGGTAAGGTCATACAAATCTCCACTGCCTTTATTAATGTTTATAAACATCCCTTGTGGTTAGATCAGCCTTCACACATCATCATCATCATCATCATCAGGGTTTCATGGCAGGATGGGCATGCAGAAAGCTAACTGGGTAGCATGGCATTGTGGTCTTACATGTCTTTCATGTGCTTCCTCAGGAAATGAATTTAAGCAAAGATTCTGAGCTAGAGCAGAGTCCCACGCACTCAACAGAAGCAGACACAAAACCTGGCATGCTGAGATCAAAGGTGTGTGTGTGTGTGTGTGCCTGAGTTACATCCAATATTATGCTGATTTTTAGAATAGAGGCTTAACTACTTGAGAACTACCTCCCTCTTTAGTTTTTTCCCCCCTTCTCTTTCTCTTCTGTCCCTCTCTCTCTCACTAATTACAAGCCCAAAACAATGCTGTATATGTGGTCAAAGTCTGTATCAAATGACACCCAACAAAGTCAGGCTGCGCATGCATGTTAAACATAAATATAAAATGTAGGTATTTCACATATTGGGGAACAGTGAGAGCTGTGTTGAGGCAATCGCAGTCCGCGTTTTTTGTGCAGGCACAAATTATTATTATAACATTTTAGGCATTTTAGGCCTTTACTCCACAAGACGGTTGAAGACTGTGGAGAGGCAGAGAGGGGGGATGACATGCAGCAAAGGAGCGCAGCGAGGACTGAGCCTTAGTACATGGGGCGCACGCTCAACCAGGTGACCTACCCAGGTGCCCCGTGCAGGCACAAATTTAAAACTGGCAACTTTACCGTGATCATTTCGGGAAGCTGAAACAATCTCTGCACCCGTCTCTGTTTGCCAAGCACGCAACAACAACAAACACGGTCATTTTTTACATTTCTGTTTGTGCACGGATTGTGCACAAGAATGTTACACTGTCTTTATTAATAAGCTGTAGAGGTGTTGGTAGGTGTATTTTATAACTTTGGACAGAGCAAGGCAAGCTGCTTTCAATTAAACATGTTGTATATTCTCTTTTCTGTTTTCTCTTTTCTGTCTCCCATACATGGTCTTTGTCCGTCCAGGTTTCAGGTCTGTCGAAGCTGAAGTCCAGCAGCCAGCGTCCAGCAGCAAAGGTGCGAACGTTGGGCCCGGCCAGGGCCAGTGGACTGAGCAGGAAGTCTGTGGGTTCTGCTAAGAAAACCTCTTTGTCCAATAACGAGAACAACCCTGGAGCCCAGGCCACCATCAGCAGCCTCTGGAAGAACTTCAGCTTCAAAAAGTAAAAGAGAAATACTCAGGTTACTTTGTACAACCCCAAATCAGAAAAAGTTGGGACAGTATGGAAAACACAAATAAAAAAAGAAAGTAGTGATTTCTAAATGTACTTTGACTTGTATTTCATTGCAGACAATACAACAGCACATAATTTTATGTGTTCCTCATGATTTGTATTGTTTTGTTTTTTCAAATAAACAAAATTCCTATTTTCTCCGGGAACCATCACCTTATCGTGGTGGAGAGGTTTGGGTGTCCCTATGAACCTGAGGGCTGTGTTGTCTGGAGCTTTGTGCTCCTGGTAGGGTCTCCCAGGGCAAAGTGGTCTCAGGTGAGGGGCCAGACGAAGAATGGTTCAAAAAACCCTATGAAAAAACGAGGAAGGGATAGAGAGACCCTGCCCGGAGGAAGCCCGGGGCCCCCGTCTGGAGCCAGGCCCAGAGGGAGGGCTCGTCAGCGAGCGTCTGGTGGCCGGGTTTGCCACGGAGCCCGGCCGGGCACAGCCCGAAAAAGCTACGTGGCACCTATCTCTCCAGCCCATGGGCCCACCACCTGTGGGAGGAACCGCTGGGGTTGGGTGCGCTGCCACACGGGTGGCGGTGAAGGTCAGGGGCCTCGACGGACCAGACCCGGGCAGCAGAGGCTTGCTCTGGGGACATGGAATGTCACCTCGCTGTGGGGGAAGGAGCCGGAACTTGTGCGTGGGGTGGAGCGCTACCAGTTGGATCTGGTGGGGCTTACCTCTACGCATAGTCTCGGTTCTGGAACCGTACTCCTGGAGAGGGGTTGGACTCTTTTCTTCTCCGGAGTTGCCCAGGGTGTGAGGCGCCAGGCGGGTGTGGGGATACTCACAAGTCCCCGGCTGAGCGCCGCAACGTTGGAGTTTACCCCGGTGGACCAGAGGGTCGCCTCCCTACGCCTGCGGGTTGTTGGGGGGAAAACTCTGACTGTTGTTTGTGCATATGCACCAAACAAGAGTTCAGAGTATTCGGCCTTTTTGGAGACCTTGAATGGAGTCCTGTATGGGGCTCCGGAGGGGGACTCCATAGTTCTGCTGGGGGACTTCAACGCACATGTGGGCAATGACGGAGATACATGGAGAGGCGTGATTGGGAGGAACGGCCTCCCTGATCTAAACCAGAGTGGTTGTCTGTTATTGGACTTCTGTGCTAGTCATGGATTGTCTATAACAAACACCATGTTCGAACATAGGGATGCTCATAAGTGTACTTGGTACCAGAGCACCCTAGGCCGAAGGTCAATGATCGATTTTATAATCGTTTCATCTGATCTGAGGCCGTATGTTTTGGACACTCGGGTGAAGAGAGGGGCGGAGCTGTCAACTGATCACCATCTGGTGGTGAGTTGGGTCAGGGGGTGGGGGAAGACTCTGGACAGACCTGGTAAACCCAAACGGGTGGTGCGGGTAAATTGGGAACGTCTGGAGGAAGCTCCTGTCCGACAGACCTTCAACTCACACCTCCGGCGGAGCTTTTCGTGCATCCCTGTGGAGGCTGGGGGCATTGAACCTGAGTGGACAATGTTCAAAGTTTCCATTGCTGAAGCTGCGGCAGGGAGCTGTGGTCTTAGGGTCTTAGGTGCCTCAAGGGGCGGTAACCCTCGAACACCGTGGTGGACACCGGTGGTCAGGGAAGCCGTCCGACTGAAGAAGGAGTCTTTCCGGGATATGTTATCCCAGAGGACTCCGGAGGCAGTTGCAAGGTACCGAAGGGCCCGAAGGACTGCAGCCTCTGCCGTGAAAGAGGCAAAGCAGCGGGTGTGGGAGAAGTTCGGAGAAGACATGGAGAAGGACTTTCGGTCGGCACCAAGGCGCTTCTGGAAAACCGTCCGCCACCTCAGAATGGGGAAGCGGGGAACCATCCAAGCTGTGTACAGTAAGGATGGGACGTTGTTGACCTCAACTGAGGAGGTAATAGGGCGGTGGAAGGAGCACTTTGAGGAACTCCTAAATCCAGCTGATGCGCCCTCTTTGTTAGAGGCAGAGCTGGAGGATGACGGGGGATTGTCGTCAATTTCCCTGGTGGAGGTCACTGAGGTAGTCAAACAACTCCACAGTGGCAAAGCCCCAGGGATTGATGAGATCCGTCCAGAAATGCTGAAAGCTCTGGGTGTGGAGGGGCTGTCTTGGTTGACACGCCTACTCAACATTGCGTGGAAGTCTGGGACAGTGCCTAAGGAGTGGCAGACCGGGGTGGTGGTTCCCCTCTTCAAAAAGGGGGACCAGAGGGTGTGTACCAATTACAGGGGTATCACACTTCTCAGCCTCCCTGGTAAAGTCTACTCCAAGGTGCTGGAAAGGAGGGTTCGGCCGATAGTCGAACCTCAGGTTGAAGAGGAACAATGCGGATTCCGTCCTGGGCGTGGAACAACGGATCAGCTCTTTACTCTAGCAAGGATCCTGGAGGGAGCCTGGGAGTATGCCCATCCAGTCTACATGTGTTTTGTGGATCTGGAGAAGGCATATGACCGGGTCCCCCGGGAGACTTTGTGGGAGGTGCTGCGGGAGTATGGGGTGAGGGGGTCCCTTCTCAGGGCCATCCAATCTCTGTATGACCAAAGCGAGAGCTGTGTCCGGGTTCTCGGCAGTAAGTCAGACACGTTCCAGGTGAGGGTTGGCCTCCGCCAGGGCTGCGCTTTGTCACCAATCCTGTTCGTAGTATTTATGGATAGGATATCGAGGCGTAGTCGTGGTATGGAGGGGTTGCAGTTCGGTGGGCTGGGGATCTCATCGCTGCTCTTTGCAGATGATGTGGTCCTGATGGCATCATCGGCCTGTGACCTTCAGCACTCACTGGATCGGTTTGCAGCCGAGTGTGAAGCGGCTGGGATGAGGATCAGCACCTCTAAATCTGAGGCCATGGTTCTCAGCAGGAAACCGATGGAGTGCCTTCTCCAGGTAGGGAATGAGTCCTTACCCCAAGTGAAGGAGTTTAAGTACCTTGGGGTCTTGTTCGCGAGTGAGGGGACAATGGAGCTGGAGATTGGTCGGAGAATCGGCGCAGCGTGGGCGGTATTACATTCTGTTTATCGCACCGTTGTGACGAAAAGAGAGCTGAGCCAGAAGGCAAAGCTCTCGATCTACCGGTCAGTTTTCGTTCCTACCCTCACCTATGGTCATGAAGGTTGGGTCATGACCGAAAGAACGAGATCCAGGGTACAAGCGGCCGAAATGGGTTTCCTCAGGAGGGTGGCTGGCGTCTCCCTTAGAGATAGGGTGAGAAGCTCAGTCATCCGTGAGGAGCTCGGAGTAGAGTCGCTGCTCCTTCACGTCGAAAGGAGCCAGTTGAGGTGGTTCGGGCATCTGGTAAGGATGCCCCCTGGGCGCCTCCCTAGGGAGGTGTTCCAGGCACGTCCAGCTGGGAGGAGGCCTCGGGGAAGACCCAGGACTAGGTGGAGGGATTACATCTCCAACCTGGCATGGGAACGCCTCGGGATCCCCCAGTCAGAGCTGGTTAATGTGGCTCGGGAAAGGGAGGTTTGGGGTTCCCTGCTGGAGCTGCTCCCCCCGCGACCCGACCACGGATAAGCGGACGACGATGGATGGATGGATGGAAAATTCCTATTTTGGTTCTTGCAACACATTTAAAAAAAATGTTGGAACAGTAAAGCATTTCCCACTTTGTAATGTTGCCATTCCTTTTCACAACACTTAAAAGACGTTTAGGGACTGAAGACACCAAGTGATGAAGTGTTTCAGGTGTAATTTTGTCCCATTCTTGCTGCAAACAAGTCTTACGGTGGGCAACAGTACGGGGTCTTTGTTGTCGCATTTTGCGCTTCAAAATGCGCCACACATTCTCTATTGGAGACAGGTCGGGACTGCAGGCAGGCCAGTCAAGTACCCGTATCCTCTTCCTCCGCAGCCAGGACTTTGTAATGTGTGCAGAATGTGGTTTTGCATTATCTTGTTGAAATATGCATGGACGTCCCTGGAAAAGATGTCTTCTTGAAGGCAGCATATTGTGCACCAAAATCTCTATGTACTTTTCAGCATTAATGGTGCCATCACAGAAGTGCAAGTTACCTTTGCCAAGGGCACTGACACAACCCCATACCATGACAGACCCTGGCTTTTGGACTTGTTGCTGGTAACAGTCTGGATGATCCTTTTCTTCTTTGGTCCGGAGCACACGGCGTCCATTTCTCCCAAAAAATACCTGAAATACTGATTCATCTGACCACAGTACACATTTCCACTGTGTGATGGTCCATCCCAGAGGCCTCCGAGCCCAGAGAAGTCGCCGGCGCTTCTGGACACTGTTAACATAGGGCTTCCGTTTGGCACAGAGTTTTAACTGGCATTTGTGGCTGTAACTACGTATTGTGGTACTTGACAAAGGTTTGCCAAAGTAGTCCTGAGCCCATGTGGTGATATCGCTTATAGATGAATGACGATTCTTGATGCAGTGCCGCCTGAGGGCTCAGAGATCACGGTTGTTCAGCTTAGGCTTGCGCCCTTGTCCTTTACGCACTGAAATTCCTCCTCATTCCTTGAATCTTTTAATTATGTTATGCACTGTTGAAGGTGAAATAAGCAAATGTCTTCCTATCTTCCTTTGAGGAACATTGTTTTTAAACATTTCAATAATTTTCTCACGTATTTGTTGGCAAACTGGTGATCCTCGGCCCATCTTTGCTCCTAAAGGACTAGACCTTTCTTGGATGCTGCTTTTGTACCAAATCATAATTACAATCACCTGTTGACATCACCTGTTTCAAATCACATCATTATTTAACCAATTTACCTGATTACTAGCCCTTAATTGCTCCTGTCCCAACCTTTTTTGGAATGTGTTGCAGGTCTGAATGACAGGAAAGGATGTATATTTACAAATGAAGTTAAGTTGACCAGACAAAACATGAAATATTTTGTGTTCACATTGTCTGCAATGAAATACAAGTCAAAGTACATTTAGAAATCACTACTTTATAGTTTTCCATACTGTCCCAACTTTTTCTGATTTGGGGTTGTAATACCTCTCCTCTCTCTCCCCTCTACCTCCCACGCCTCTCCCACTTACCTCTCTTTTCCTCTTCTCTCCCTCTCCTATCCTCTCTCTCTGTCCTCTCATTCTCCTCCTTTTCTCTTTTTTCCTGCAAAGTCTGCATTGTTTGAGATGTCTGTATGTTTATACATTTGACCTCTGACCTTCTGGAAGAGAGCTGCAGAGCATCTGGACCACATGGCTTATTGGAAGGGGAGACATTTGATCTGAGCAATGTGGGCTTATTGTTGGTTGCAGAAATATTTAATTCAGTATATTCTCTTGAAAAAAATGTCATGGGTCAGGGACAATAGCCAGATTTGCATCTTGTTCATCACAGTAGAAGGTTTTTGGGCCCAACCGAAGCAGAAACCAGATTGTCCACATAGTTTAAAATCATTGTCATGGTAGGAAAGAGGAACAGTTTCATGCCATTGACATGTAAACATCGCGGCTGTGGTGTCAGTAACTTTAATCAGCTCTAACACCCCCTCCCCCCCTCGGTTGTGTGTTTCAGAGATCCCCAGAAGATGGCTGCTTGTAAGAAAGGTGAGCCCATGTCTCCTGTCAAAGACAACGTGCCGGCCAGCTCAGATCAGACGGACATGAAGTTAATCAGCCGCTTCTGATTGGCTGTGAATGTTCCACACAGCGCTGAGCGCTCTGTGTGGGAGCCAAGCTTTTAAACATACCATGTATGTTAATGATTTCTTAATATATAGTTTTAAATAAAGCAACTGTCTTCGGATGCACATTGACCTTGTTGTGTTTGACTAAACGGGTTGCATCACGTCTTGCTGTTTAACACAGCAGTCAAAGAATGTGTCACCTGATAAAAATGCACAATGCATACTTGAGTGTTTACTGAAGATGCCCTACCCACATGCAAGCTGAGGAATGTGGGGATGAGCCAGCTGGCTTTCTGTCTACAGTGTCGTGTTGAGTATCTTCACCTCAGCTGAAATTCAAAACCATTTAACAGAATAGTAACAAAATAGACAAACCAAATAAACATATGTATAAATGACACCATCGGCCCATCTCTCCCCAGCACAAAGCTTCTTAGGAGCCCCCCAGAAAGTTCAGGTCCTTTCCCCATTTTCTAGTATAGACATCCAATCTGGCAAACCGTTTATATGACATTTTTTTCAAACTCTGCCGCCCTGGCCATCTCACAAACCCCCTCCTGGATTGACGACACCCCTTCATTCCTCCATCCTCTTAAAATAATCTGTCTGGCTATCGGTAAACTACTCTGGACCCAGCTTCTCATGTGCCTATCCATCCTGTTTAGGACTGACCCATCTCCCAGAACAAATACTGTAATCTTGGGCTGAATGGAACCTGGGTCCCTGCAGTCAGACTCAGGTTATCATGTATCACGGTCCTAAATTCCTGGCCCTTATCACAGGACCGTAGGACATGAAGTAAGTGAAGACCTTCCTCTGTCTTACATTTCCAACAATTTGGTGTGTTTTTCAGACCATTTCTAAACAATCTGGAGAGAGCATCATCTTGAACTGAATGAGGCGCACCCCCACATCGCATAGTTTTAATATTCCTACAGATTCTGTCCCACTCCTCATCATCCAGTTTAATACTCGGATCCCTTTCCCATGTCTTTTTGAGGGCTGTCCAGGCTCCACCCCCCAGGTTCTGCTTAAGCATAGAATAATACCCAGAAGCCTCATGACCTTTTCCATATTTCAACAACACCTTATCTAAACACTCTGGTGCCTTCGGGGCTGAAGAACTGGATCCAAAAATCCCCACATCCCTCCCAACAGATGGCAAAGTTGTAAATATCTAAAACATTGAGACCTAGGGATGCCACTGAGATACAGATCCCCCAGTGTGACTCCCTTCTCCAACCAATCCCTGTAAAAAAGGGAGATCTACCAATACTTTGCCAAACCATACCTGCAAACTTTTGACCTTTCGGCAAAATTCGCCGTTTTGAATCATGTCATCCGTGTGAAACGTGTAGATCCGTAGAGTTTTTATTTTAGGGGGGTGGGGGGTGCCAGCCAGCCAGCATTTCCCAGACCGGAGTGAGAGAAACGGTTTAATGTCGTGTACTTCGCAATAAAATATCTTTGATGTGACGTCTCGAGTATTGGCCAATCAGCTTCAGGATGTCTATGCCGTCTCCATCGTCTTCTCATTGCCTCCAAATTTGAACCTTTCACTCCGAGTTGAACTTTGAACCGATTTTCTACTATGGCACTGAACACTACTTTTGAGGTCAGTATTGTTTGCTGGGATTTTTTTATTAATTAAACCTTTGATTTATCCAGGTAAGTCGATTAAGAACAATTTTTCATTTGCAACGACGACCTGTCACATTCACACAGTTCCACATTCATACCTGGAAGCTGCCCACAGTCTGATCTGCTGGTCACTGAGCAGCTCCACTGGGTTAAGGGCCTTGCTCAAGGGCACCTCACTGGTGGTAATGAGGGAGGGACAAGCGCTGCTCTTTCACTTTCACCACCCAGATTTGATCCTGCCGGTCTGGGGATTGAACCGACGACCTCCCAGTCACATGCTCACTTCTTTAACCTTTAGTATGGTTTGGATTTAAACACTCCTGAGGAACGAACGAGCGTTTGCTGGGTGAATGTGTTTTTGCCGCAAAGTGAACTCCGCTCTCTGGTTTGAGAGCGCTGTGTTTTATGTTGATACCACGTGCTATTTTATTTTGAGATTATTTTACATTGAAAATTGGATTGCATAAATAACTGTTTTGCCATGGCTGGCGGAGTGGCTCTATATCCATGGTATTGAAAGAGGGTTTTAATTATTGCATGTTTTGTTGTGCATTCACAAATCGCACCCAGTGTTACGTTACAGTTCAGACTCCGAATAATCTGGCTGGCTTAATACTAGTGTCCACAGCATCAGAACTATGTGCAATGTTGGCGTCCCTTTATAAATAATCAGAATTTGATTATTATTATTATTATTATTATTATTATTAAAACGGTTACAAAGCCTCCAATGGCTGGCTCCGGAAAATGAAATGAAGCCCTGTCAATTAAACCCCAACTTCATGTTATTTTCTTCACAGAGCAGCCACACACTCGTCCATAAATCGTATGACAATAAACTGCATGTCTTCACCAACTTTCTTGCCCGCTTTTTCAAATCAGAATGCCTGGAACACGGTTCACAAAGATCTGGCCACTCTTGACTTCAGCAAGTTTGAATATGGCTTCATCCAATGTTCTGATTTTTTTTTTCTTCTGGAAATGTATGCAAATTAGCACATATTTAGCAAGATAAGGCATCATTTTCATATTTAATCATCATTTCAGAAAACTTGTTATACAAAATATATTTGTCTTAATGTCAGTAATCAACTGCGGAAGTTTTATGGTGATATCACTTCATGTATGTCCTTGTTCACCTGGGGTATCTCCCCTTACCAGCAATTGACTGGTTAAACAAGTTGTCGTTATTGTTATTACATTTTAAATATATCATTTAAATTTGCCAATAATCAAGCCGTTCCTTAATCTGGAATTTTTTTTATTCATTGTTATTTATGATACATTAATATTTCAGTGGCACTTTTGAAAAAGGCTACGCATCTGTTGTTTTGCACAGTTTATAGCAAACAATGGGGAAAATGTCTGCAGCTCATTCTGCTAAAAAAAGAAATCCTGATAAAATTGTTTAAAAAAAGAAAAAAAAAAAAAAGTGACTTAAGAACAGAAACACTGGAATAAACACTGAATAAGAAATGTTTCTGCCTGAAGGAAATACTGTCCTCCTTAATTGTTTTCTCAGAGAACACCAGAGTGGTACATTTTAAGGCTGATATTTCAAAAAAATCTTGTCTCGGGGGGAGCATGCCCCCGGACCCCCCCTAGAGGGTTTGGGTGCTTGTCACCTTTTTCACTTCTTAAGAGTTTTGCAGGTTGTCAGAAGGGTTGTCAAAGACAAAAGATGGATGTGTACAGAGTGACTTTTATTACATTAGTTATTCCACAGTGTTGCTGTGGGGGCAGAATACCTGAGCTGACCCAGATACCAGGCATGCTTCAGGCGCCTCTCAACCAGCTTTACTTCTTGCACAAGGCCCATGGCGTCCTACAGCTGCAGCCCTGACGTGTGTCTCCTGATGATAATCTGCAGCACCATGCTCCCTGAGGACAGGTGAAGAGACAATGGCAGCCTTGTCTATTATTTTAATAATAATAATAGTTTATACTCTTTATTAATCCCCAATGGGGAAATTACAATTAACACTATGTTGTTATTTCACACTGCACACAGGCCTGAAATACACATACACAGGTCCTATAAATGCATTAATGGAGAGATGTCAGAGTGAGTGGCTGTGACTGCTGAGCTGTTGGGGGGGGGTCACAAATCTATAATTAGGGTACAAATATGTTACTACACATGATCTTCTCTGAGCAATGTAACAGAGATGAAGAAACTTTAACATGTATATTGATTACTAGTAATTATTTCATGTATTCCAGTGATAGTTTGCTTAACATTTTTTTATGTCATTGTTTGTGCAGATGTGATGAAGATAGATTATCCAGCTTCTTGCGGGAAGCTTATTAAATTAAAGCTTGTGCTGTGTAATAGATGTAGAATGTTGATCCTATTGAACTGAATTACATTGAGCGGATGTAATTTGTTACTGTGGTTGAGGCGATGTGTTCAGAAGGCTGTGCCTAATGTGTCTACTGTGCACAACAGTGTGGTGAGAATGCCGTTTCGCAGCATTCCCTTTTGACGAGACATGAGCAGAGAATGTGTCCAGACGTGCCTCTTTTTGTCACAGCGATATCAAGTCAAACAATCCTAGAAATCCATTACCAATAGGTGCATCATTATACAACTTTAACTGGCTAAACAGGCTGTACATGTGTACCTCTGAGGCAGAAAAAAAGACATTTACCAACATTGAAAGTTTGAATTGTTTGGTGAAAACTGAGTGACTCAATTCAGCAAGCACACCTGTTGGAATCTGAGCAGTTTATTTCCGCCCTGCCTGCGAACGAACTGGTTCTCTGAAGGGCTTAAACTCAAACGCAAGATCTCTTCTGAGATGTTCTGAAATTCAAAATGAGTCAATAAATCAATCTCACTTTTAGGCGGTGTTCAGGTAACCCAAGAGCATCTTCAGAGGTTTTACTGATACTGATTACATTACACTACATTACATGTTAGGATTTGGTGTGTATGTGTGCGTGCGTGTGACGGAAAGGTGTGCCAGATGTTTGTTGGGTGACCATACAGATGTTTTTTATGTTTGTGCATTTTTTTTTTGTTTTTTTTAAATGTTATCTGTTAATTGTCGGAGCAGACGATGCAAGAACATTTTCTGTGTGAACCGATGAATCTTATCTTATATGTGAGGTTGATGGAACCTTTACGCCTGCACACCCACAGTTTGATCGCTGTCATGCGTCATGTGTGAGACCCACAAGTTGGTGACTGCTGCTCCAGGAATAACTCAGCCTACTTTAATGCTCCTTTTAGCTGTATAAAGCAAACTCTTCTTTTCACATGTCATCATATCAATATCAAGCAATATGCAACATCCATATCCAGCTTTATTGGCGCTACTCCCACAAACAGCTGTACCCAATATTCAAATGCACCCAGCTGGTGCTGTATTATAGGTCTCTGTGGTAAATCATATCAGTCTGTCTTGGTTCATAAAACTAACAACAACTAACAAGTTTTATCAATGTCATTTTGAGGCTCGCAGGTAGAGCTAGTTGTATGCTACAACTGGGCCAGGACAATTATTAAAAAAAAAACATTTAAATTTTTTCTAAATTTAGAAATGAACTGCATGGGTTTACCGCCAGTGTGAAAATATATACTATTCCTTTCCATCTTCTAATGACGCCCTCTTTGGAAGGAACTTGTCTTTACACCTATTTACCACATCCTCACCGTCAGAAGGGGGAGGGGAGTTTGCTATAGAGCAGAGTCATATTTTTGGTGGGGTGTGAGCACTGGCTCTACTACTATAGCCTGTACATTTGAGAAAGTGACATGCTAAATACGACCTAACCCTCTGAGTCTCACAGGAGTGGCCGTGTCGCTCCCGGCCGACGCTGCTGCTCTCTAAGAGGCTGCAGTGGGCTGTACTCTACATACTGGTGTCAGGCCACGTCCACACCTACCAAAACAATCTTTTTTTCCCCCGTCTTCCCTGGCATCGTTTCAAGAATATCAGCGTCCAAACGGATCCATCTGTAAATGACTCAACACACTACTTCATATTCCAGGCCTATAGGTGACGCTGTTTCTGCTACAGAAATTCACCAAAAAAGAAGAAGAAGAGGCGGAGCATGCGCATAACGCTTGCGCGCTGTATACAAACGTCGTCGCGGGATAAGAGGTCGAAGGCTAGAGGTCAAGGGGTGTGGCGGTGACATCATCGAGACATCATCGATTCATGCACGTTTATACCGAAAAGCGTTTCCGTGAGGATGACCCCTAAAATGCTAAGGCATCCACTGGAGCCCAAATAAGGCTCCAAAGTTAGGCAAAATTATTCTATGGGTACTAACGAGTCTCCCCTGTACAGATATGCCCAGTGGACGCTAATCCCATGCAGTTTGGGTTGTCGTTTTTCCTTGTGCTGTGCAAATGTGCAGGGGTGGTTCAAGGGGGGGCAAGGGTGGCCACTGCCCCCGTAATATTAAGCCTCGACCCCCTCTCTGGCCCCTCTAACTGTGGCAAATATTTCCATACATTTTTTACCCCACCTTTATCCCCAAAGAGGGGATACTATTCATGTGCAGCAATACATTAAGTGTACATTAACACTGACTGAGTATTCTTGTGTTTATTGTTATATGTGTATTGTTAGTCTTTTGTAGAACCAAACATATGGAGGGTTGGTGGTATGTAACACTTGTGCTTAATATATTTGGTACCCCTAAAATCACATGTGACCCCAGCCTGGCCCCTCCATTTGAAATGGTCTAGAACCACCACTGCAAATGTGTTATTTTTGCCTCTTTTTTTAAATGATGTATTTGAATAATTCTGCATACTGTGGTCCCTAAGCAGTCTTGGAACAGCATACTTATAGGAAATATGAGACTCCTGGGGATTCAATGAGCCCATTTGTGTTCATGTGTGATCTTAATCCCCATAGGAGCCATTTCATTGTGGTGAATCAATATCTTTGAAACTTGACCTCACTGTATACAATGACCTGTTGAGGATACTCACAGCCTCATGAAACTTTACAACCACAGACTACAGAGCGAGGGCGTTCAGAAGGTCTATGGCTTTCCTAGGTATACTGACAATAAGGGGGTGTCTGAGCCAAAAGGTTTTGATACTAAATCACAACATGGATTTTCTATGGTGTTTCTCAAGGTCTCAGTGTCTTAATGTGGTGTCGCGGTGGGATTTTTGACTATTTTTATCAATTCTCAAGTGGTAAAAAATGATTAAGTTTAGCACCAAATCTGTGTAACAAATGGTATCAACCCCAGAATTGCTACATCTTATGAGACATAAGTATGCATGGCAATTACCATCATATTCTTCAAACAGCCTAAGCGAAACACATTGTTTATTACAGATGTATGACTAGAAAACCTTGACAACATGCTGAGCTGGGACAGTGGTGGCCTAAAGGTTAAAGAAGCGAGCTTGGGACTATCCCCAGACCGACAGGATCAAATCTGGGTGGTGAAAGTGAAAGAGTGGCGCTTGTCCCTCCCTCATTACCACCACTGAGGTGCCCTTGATCAAGGCCCTTAACCTCCAACTGCTCCAGTGGAGCTGCTCAGTGGCCAGCAGATCAGACTGTGGTGGGCAGCTTCCAGGTATGAATGTGGAACTGTGTGAATGTGATCAGGGCGTTGCTGCAAAAGAGAGGCTGAATAAATAAAGGTTAAGTTATAAAATAAAAAAAGCTGCATCTCAGACTCATCTTCAGGTTCCCTGCTGTCAACACTTCTATGTGGCTTCTACTGTTCACCTGCTGTCTGCTCCTTCTAAAGAAGACAAAACTAGATCTATGGCACCCCTTTTTTAAATTATTTGAATTTTGAAATCACTTTCACTATCAGGTGAAGGAACAGTCATTTCCTTGAAATAGATATGATAGCCAGTCCCAGTTCAGGCCCTGAGGCTGCAGTATGACCTATGTACACACTGAACACTCAAGACCTGAAGAGGTAAAACTATGTCATTTTTGCACAATAAAAAAGTTTACAGTAGATAGGATGAGAGTCAGAAAAAAACCCTCTCCACTCTCAGAAAAAATGACCAGAAATCACATATACGTATGTCTCTGAATGTTTTATTAACTGTTCGACTGTACTTACTGTAAGTTGTATTAAGCTCTAAATGTTGTTTTAAAGCTTTCTCCACACTGCCACTGAATGAAATACTCAAACCTTTATTATTTATTATTTTGTAGTCCCGAAAGTAGCCAAATGGAAACACACTCAATCTAAAAACACGGTATTCCTCTCATATATTACCCACAATGCACAGTCACGGAAGGCTTGTATCATGTGAACGCGCCGACAGTTTTGTTGTCATGACTTAGAACTCATCATGGGGTCGACAGAAACTACACACTATAGCTTTTATGTTATGGCCACCATTTTTACAGTTTTTTTTTTATGAAAAGCACTCTCATCTTTAGTATGCTTTTCCATAATACTAAAATAGTTGTAGAAAATTCTTCAGATTGCTCATATGCACAGACATATTTACAGATACACACACATGCTGTTGAAACATTTTTATTTTTTATTTTTCACCAAACAAGTCAGTGCAACATATGCACAGCAGATATATTTACATTGGACTGAACAGAAATATGCTCACAAAAAACAGTAAACTGAAAAAGAAAATTGCAGAAGCAATGTGCAGAAATGTAAAAAAAAAAAAAAAAAAAGGTCTCACCTGTGGACTTTTCATAGTGCTCACTTCCTGATTGAAGTGGTAACAATGAACCATTAATGTGTTTGGCCAGGTGGCACATCTATTGACTTTATGTCAGATTGTTGTGTCTTATGTAGAGAACCGTGTTCAGTGCATTTAAAAAGTGCCATTTGGAATTGCAAAATGTGTGTAAAGCAGAACATGAGTTTAGACTTTTGGAGACTTGAGAAGAGGTTTTGCTCTCTGTGTGTCAGTTTAAATACAGTAATTGTGCTATGCATGTCATGTTAGTGTGTTAGCAATTGGAAAAAGCTGTAATTGTAATTATTATTTTAAAAAAAAAAAACATATTTTGGCATGAATGGCTCTAACTACTACAATACCCATGAATGTTGGATAGACAAGAGGCCAGTCAGAGGCACGAATCAGTGCGGAATTTGCAGAATCCCCCCCACCCCCCCTGCAGCTCAGTTCTGATAAATGAAGAATTTGGCTTTGAAGTGAGAAGCAGGCCAGCTATGAGGAGAATGCTGCAGAGTCCTCTACAACATGCTAGTTCAGTCGCCTGATGTGTGTGTGCGTGTGTGTGTGCGTGCGTGCGTGTGTGTGCGTGTGTGTGTGTGTGTGTGTGCGTGTGTGTGTTTCTATTCCACAGGTATTCATTAAAAGGCACAAGTCTGAACCTGAAGTGGA
Source organism: Gymnocephalus cernua (assembly GCA_023631565.1). Lineage (NCBI taxonomy): Eukaryota > Metazoa > Chordata > Actinopteri > Perciformes > Percidae > Gymnocephalus > Gymnocephalus cernua. The sequence continues at coordinate 23,996,899 of CM042437.1, forward strand.
GGCAGTGAATGAAACATGAATCGAGGAGCCGTGTTTTTTTTTTTTCTCTCCTTGTCTCTGACTTTACACAAAGCAGCCGACGGCTAACAGGCGTGTGCAAACAAAATCGCCATCAACCCCTCACTCACAATGTACTGTCACTTTTTGGTAATTTGACAGGCAATCTAATTATGCATTTAACTAACTCCGAGATTGTCTCCAAAGTAAATTGAAGGGAAATGCTTACAGTATGGAGCTTTAGAAACCAGTCTTGCGTCTCATTTGATGCTATAAAAAGAATTCCTTGAAGAATTACATGTTTTATTTGTGAAACTTACCCTTATTCCTGCTGTGAAACACTTTAATCTTGACAGATCTTTGTGATGAACTGTTCAATAACAAATGTATTTGGATGTCAGAACACTTTTCCGAGCAGAACTAAATCCTAAACTGCAGAGCTGTGTCTCTTCTCTCACTTGTACGCATGGCCACCGGAGCTATAGGCTCTGTCAGCATCAGTCCACTGAGACGGCCCTCACTGCCAAAAACTCAGGGGCAGCACAGCTCATTTCACATACGTGAACAATGTTCAGGGGACCTTGAACAATTACACATTACACACATTTAATAAACATTCAATTGAGGAGAGTTTAGGATCACACAGTGCAGTGTGGTGCCGTCCCAACTCTCTGAAGTTCCTGTCTCCCTGAAGGAGTATTTAACTCATGCTGGAGGTGTTTAGCTGAACCTTTCAGGTAAACAGATATATTGCGGGTGCCAAAATATCTCAGCACAGACAAAATGTGTTATGTGTTTAGTTTCTCTATAATCTCGCATCGCCAGACCTTCCTCCACAGCGCTGCGGAGGAAGGTCTTGCTAGTCCACACAGCATTCCGGGATGGGAAGAAAAACGTGCTCGGGTTTATTGGCATTTCTTTAAACCAATCACAATTGTCTTGGGGCGGTGCTAAGCTCCGGACGGAGCCACGGTGCCTCTGCTAAATAGTCTCGGGAAGGAACTTGTTTTGGTGGAACGTGTGTACGTTCAAAAGTAGTTTTAGTGGTGCAACAGAAAACTCAGATTGGACAGATAGTCTAGCTAGCTGTCTGGATTTACCCTGCAGAGATCTGAGGAGCAGTTAACCATAGTCCTCAGAAATCCTCCGGAGGTTAGAACTCCAGCACAAAGAAAGAGGAAGGGGACGGACATCCGGCCGAAAAGAAGGACATCTGGCGGAATTTCCGGCGGCACCGGAGCAATCCTGGAAGAGGAAGGTCAACGATATAGACTACAGTCATACAGTGCAGTGTGGTGCCGTCCCAACTCTCTGAAGTTCCTGTCTCCCTGAAGGATCATCTGTGGAAGGACTCGTCTGCCTGGAAAGGTTATGATAAGATCTGGATCTGAGGATGTCACGTAACATGGTTCTTTGCCTTGGCTGTTGATATGTCTTCATCTTTGTACTATATGTGTAATTGTTGTCTAGCTCTGTGTGTATTCTTCTTTCAATTTCTTCTTCTGAGATGCTCGGGAACGCAAAATGAATTTCGGTGTGAACTGACAATAAAGTTGTATCGTATCGTATGAGGTTATGTTGGACACTGACTTGAATGACACCTGGGTACCATTGTCTCAACATACAAAGCATGGGTCATCAGTCATCATAAGCTGGAAACTCCCTCTTCCTCATACCGCAGCCTGCTATCTGCCCGGTATGGCAACAGGTAGTCTCACTGCTGGAGCGGGGCAACAGGGACACGACCCAGGTCGGACATATGCTTATAGAATCATAAGTCACACACGGCCCGTATTCAGAAATATACCATGTCATGTCATATTTAATATCTCCAGATCAATGCAGTGTAGAAACGTTTTGTTTAGAAGTAGAGAGATGTACCGTTTCAACAAGGTCCTCCATGTGATCGCAGGCCTTCCAGAAGCTTTGTAATCTAGCCTGGAACTGCAGTGTCTTTGTGCAATAAATCCATAATGATGAACCTATAAATCACGTTATGTAATGTTCAATATTTCTGCGTCGCCTCAAGCTGGCATCGTTCTGATTATTTAGAATGAAAGCTAACACCTGGGCCTTGCACACTAATTCCAAAACGATAAATCCACAACCGAACAATTATTTATTCATCTTCTCGTCCGAAAAGCCATTGTTTTACTGTTAGCCCTGGCCATCATCACTTCCTGAATTCAGTGGGCTGAGCCAATCAGAGGCTGTCTTACTGACTTCTTCTTCTTTAGTGTTTTCATCTGCAATATTCTAGATGCTGCCACTTTTCTGACTGTTTTCCTAGCTGCTACATATACTAAGCATGAAACAACCAAACTAAAATGATGATATAACAGCATAAATGTAATACATAATGGGAGTGGGACTTCATTCTCTGCTCTGCTTTACATAGCAAATATTTGTATATTGCTATTTTAATGTTAATGTTAAATAAGTCAATACATTTGAAATCTTTTCAAGTGATAAATGTCAAAGTCTCAAATATATACAACCCAGGTAAAGTGTTTTCAACTGTAGGGTTCTTAGAGTCCAATAAAATCCAGTTCCCTGGTAACTCTAGTGTTGGTCTGGGGGGGTCAGTCTCTATGTCGAAAAAAGTCATAGTATAGTATGTTGAAAAAAGTCATAAAAAGTCATAGTATAGTATGTTGAAAAAAGTCATAAAAAGTCATAGTATAGTATGTCGAAAAAAGTCATAAAAAGTCATAGTATAGTATGTTGAAAAACGTCATAAAAAGTCATAGTATAGTATGTCGAAAAAAGTCATAAAAAGTCATAGTATAGTATGTTGAAAATAAGTCATAGTATAGTATGTTGAAAAAAGTCATAGTATAGTATACCAAAAAAAGTCATACAAAAAAGTCATAGTATAGTATGTAAAAAAAAAAGTCATGAAAAAAGTCATAGTATAGTATGTCTGTATATAGTAGAGACTGTATATAAATATGACTCCTGTGTGTTATGGAAGTGAAGTGGAGTTGTTTTGATCTTTTGTTTTCGAGGTAACTGTAGTTTGGAGCTGAAACTCACATATCAAAATGCTTCCTTCATAGCTGAAACATGCTGCTAACGGACAGTTAACTAAACAGCAGAGTATCTGGAGCCGTGATTAGAGATTAGATTAGGTCACTTTGCCCGCCCCTTCTGTATTATCAGTGTTCTGTGACTCCTATGTGGACGATGGCTTTTATTTTAGGCATCCTTGGTTAAAGAAGTCATTGTGCTAGAAAAGGCGCTACCATCAAGCAGGACTCTGACATGCTAACTCACTCATCTAGAGTTTCTATCACTCATCGTTCAGCTATTGTCTTCCACTGACAACTCCCCTCTAAATCTCTGCTGTACAAAGTCATCACATTAATTGGCTGGCTGGGTTGGGTAGTGACTCATGCTGCATAGCTTGGCATGCATCTTTGTAAAGTGAATATTGGAACAATACTCTCTTCAAAATAACTGAAGTGCCTTTCAACAGAAAGCAAATGGTATGTTGTGGTTACTGGATCTCTGTGAAACAATAGGTCATACCTTATATCAGGAATTCTCTAACGTACTTAGGTTAGGGGTCCGGAATGATGGGCGATAAGAAAAACAGTTAACTTACTAATAACTTTTAAGCAACATATATTTAAGTTGAATACTCGGTTTTCCTGGTCAACCTTTGTACAAGTAGCAGTGCCACACTATCCAACACTCCTGCATTCAGAAATGTACTCCAGTATAAGTATAGAAGTATTAACAACAAAAATATTGCATACATAAAATATTTAAAGTAAAAGTACTCATTAAGCAGAATGCCCCCTGTTATTGAATCATCATTATTGATGTGTTAATACGTATGCAGTACTTAGCTGTAGTTGGTCAAGGCACAGCTAATTGTTTTTTTTAAATTGATTATTTGTATGGGCATCTCCTCCTTTATTGATAGGACAGCTCAGATATACATGTGCCTGCTCTACCAACTGAGCTAACCTGGCCATCATAAACTGTTGGCTAGTTTAATCCATATGTTCTTCTAGTTTTTAAATGTGCTTTATAAATATATTTGGATTGGATATTAGAGATATTTTAACTTGATACTTTTTCTATTTTGTACTGTATGTGAAACCTTACAGTAATCTCACAGTGGAGTACGATATTTCCCCGTGTGTGACTGAATGGAACCAGGCTTCCCAGTCAACTGTCACACCTCGGATCAAAATGATACAAACAAGCACAGAAAATCAATGGATCACTGTATAATTCTGAAAAGCCACAAGTTGCTCAACTTTGACAGCTTTCTCAAGTTTTTTTTTTTTTTTTAAATCAAATTTATTTTTAAACATGTAAACATATTCACCCCAGCTGAACTTTGTCTAAATGTCACAAACTAACCCCAACAGAACAGCCTCATGGGGATCGACAACTGCAGGGCGCAAAACTACTTTTGGGTCAGTCATCTTTTTCAGTGAAAGGAATACATGTTTGGCATGACTGACCAAAAGAAATAAAAACACTAACTCATCTGAAAAGGTTTTACTAACAGGGACCACGCCACAGCAATATGTCATTTAAAGATTTACTGAATGCTTGATTACACTGAATGTTAATAGGAATAGATTTGCATGGTGGGTGAGATAGAAAAGAGATGTCGTCTGGTTGGTTGGTCCGGGAGGATGGACTGGAGACCGGGGGGAGTGAGACTCAGTGCGGGGGTTCTGTCTCGGACGTTACCTAGAATGAGAAATGAGAGGAATGCGCTGGACTGAGTAGGCAGGGAAGAGGGTAGGAGGGATGAGGAGATGAAGGGATGAGGGGAAGAGGGCAGGAGGGATGAGGAGATGAAGGGATGAAGGGATGAGGGATGGAGGGACGAGGGGCTAAAGGGATGAGGGGCTGAAGGGATGAGGAGATGAAGGGATGAGGGATGGAGGGATGAGGGATGGAGGGACAAGGGGCTGAAGGGATGAGGGGATGAAGAGAAGTGGGTAGGAGGGATGAGGGGATGAAGGGACAAGGGAGCTGAAGGGATGAGGGGATGAAGGGAAGAGGGTAGGAGGGATGAGGGGATGAAGGGTTGAGGTAGGTAAGAAGTCGTATTCTGTAAGTATTCTATGCAAAAAAGGAACGTATAAAGGCTTTAGACCGCCGTACATGTTGTAGGCCCATTTTAATATGCAACTACATTTTATACAGTATATGTAGTAGGGGGTCCCTGCTCCATCTCACTCTCAGTTAGGGGGTCCTTGGCTTAAAAAAATCCTTGCAGATCCCTGATTTAACCACTCCGCAGAAATGTCAAAATAACCCCAAATTCCAGTGCATGGCCTGCTGTGTCAAAGCAAAAGTGCCAAAAAGTGATAAAAAAAAAAAAAATGTGTTGGCATCAGAATGTCAGATGTCAAAATGGAAGTGAAATGAAGTGTGTGAGTGAAGTGTTTGTGTGTGAGACAATGTTGCTGTGTGTCTTTTCTTTGTAAACCTGGTTGGTCCTGTTTGGAAGGAGTGGTGTGTTTCTCATCAGGTTTCGGCTGCCACCATGCCTGTAAGACTGTCTCTGTGACATAGTTTAAAGGCGAGGCGTGTGTGTGTGTGTGTATGTGGGAGTTTGTGTGTGTGTTGCAAGGGGGAAATGGTACTAAGGCAGTAGGAGATGTGGCTCTGATGCGGCCCAACCTGTTCTCCTGGCTTGCTTTCAGGCATTTAACTGCAGATCCATCCCATCGTGCCTGACAGAACAGCAGTGATACACTGAGGAGGAAACATCTGTCCCTGGGCTTTGCTGAGGAGTCTCACACGGTGAGTCCATATGGTGTTGTCTATAGCCTCTTTTTGTTTTTCAATGGTTATAATACGTTGTATCTTTTTGTATCTAAGAAGAAAAACAAAGTGTAGTTGAAAATAACTTTATGACTTGCAAGTAAGGTTTGGTGCATGATACACACTGGGTTTAAAGGAATCTGAGAATAGCAAATGTGTGAAGTTCCAGGTCCATACTCTTGACATACAGTGTATTGGAATTATATATTGTCTTGTAATACTTTTAAAATTTTGTTTTTTGAAAACCCAAAGTTGGGGTTTTTAAAATTTGACAGTTTCTGGCATTAACAACAGGTTCAGTATTGCTAATGAGTACTGTTGTCCCGACTGGGACACACCAAACACTGCTGTCACCTGCTTCACACCCTGCTGGGACGCAATGTGGTTGGCATCACTGCTGTTTCAGAGGATAAACCTATTAACCACACTGCTCTGATGATGCTTTTTTTAAATATCTCATGACTGTACTGATGTTTCCTTTAAATTGCTCATTTCTGGTTTGGGGAAGTAACGCCTGAAGCCACTGTGCAGTTATGTCGTTATGCCAATATTTCTTATTTCTTTGGAAATGAAGGACGTCTGTGCAGGAGCATCAGCGATTCTAGAAAGTGGTGATGTGATAACCATTGTCCACTGATTTATATTTGGAGCTCTCATTCTATATATCCTCAGAAAACAATGCATTAAGCACATCAGTCAACAGATTATTATTAATGTGACAGCAAGGTTGTAGATTTTTTTTGTCATAACTATTTAAGCAGTTATGACTGCTGAGTTGTTTGTCGGCTTACAGGACCTAACCAACTTTCATAGATGTGTCTGTTCATGTCTGTTGCATTAACACTGATGGGTGCTGACCAACTGATACCAAGTCTTTTCGAAGCATTATTGGACAGTTTCGATCTTTGTGGAAGAAAAACTCCTTGATTCCCTTTATCTGAGGACTTGTTTCACTGCCCAGTATTACTAAATGTAAAGCCTAATCTGTCCTTTTTTATGCGAGCAACAGTGCTGCAGGTGAATCACATTAGCATTTCCATGAGATGTTGGGGTGTGGTTTAGGGGAAGGCTGTGTGTGTGTGTGTGTGTGTGTGTGTGTGCGTGTGTGTGTGCGTGTGCGTGTGCGTGTGCGTGGGTGCGTGGGTGCGTGTGCGTGTTTGTGTGCTGAGCCGTGTGGCTTGTCAGTCAGAATGCATCCAAACCAACTAGTTTAGATGCATACATTCCCCTGAACAAACATGGCAGAGGATTTGGATTCCTGAAGTGTGAGGTGATACAGTGTGTGGGTGTCGTAATTTGTCTGTCAGTCAGGGTCCAAAAATGAGACAGGTGAAGAACTCTAAGCACAGGCAGGGATGTGTGGGGGTTGAACTGACCCCCCCCAGCTAGCTCTACAGACAGCTGGTGGAAATCATCTCTACAAGCTATAATGAAGATCTTCAGCTAGTGATTTACTCATACTATGACTTGTGATGGTTCTCTTTGTACTATTGTCATCTTATCATCTTTTATGTTTCAAGATGATTCAACGTGTGTGCTCATCTGGGGTCAAATATCAGCAACTGCTAAATATTTTAGGTAGCTGTACAGGCATACTGTAGGTTACACCATGAAAACAAGCCATGAATCAAATCAAACAGTAGTATGTGAATTGGTTAAAAGGTCAAAATGTATAGAACATGTCTGTTTGAGTTAAAACCTGATATGCATAGCGACACACAGAAAGTACCTGTTTATTTGGCAGTACTACTTCTTTCTTCACATCCGTGCAGCACTCCATGTGACTGAGTACTACTTCTTACATCAGTTTAAACCAAATCGAACCAAGACCATCACTTGTCCACATTCACTTCAATCATATTAATTGTGGACATTCTTTTAACTGATTGCATACTGGAAACCTGAACTGGTACTTTATTAGTGATGTGAAAACCATGTTGCCGGCTGTTCTCTTGGTGAGGACTCTAAATAATGACTTACACTAGTCTCAGTCGGTAGAGATTTCACTTTTGTTTTCAAACATTCTTAAAAGACTGAAACAATAATCATGTTACAAATTCTGCATTTCTTCCCTGCATCAGTATACACAGTATAGTTGTGTCACTGATTTATCAGTTCATAACTAAAGTTGCTTTTCTCTGATGTTTTACAGATAACTTTGCTGTGGTTTGGAGTTTCTATGGTTTCTTGTATAAATTCCAAGATATGTGGATGTAACTACATCTAAGACATTATGGTAAGTATGAAAAGCCAACATAAAAAATGGCTAAATATTATATGTGATAGCAATTGTCTTTATGACAAAATGTCACTGTAGTACAAACACATGGTGCAAATGTGTGACAATGGTGCAAAGTGTCTTATCATATGTACTTTAAACTACTTTTAAACATAGAGCGGGGAAGGAAGCCTGTTGCCAGACGACTCTGAGAAAGGAGTCGTCATTGCCGGAATCACAGATGACACAAATGCGGCAAAGAGTGGCCTACACGCAGGTAAGAGAAAAACAAGTTAACGCTGTAACTCATATATTATCCTTGCTGCAGGTTTGGAAAGCTCAACCAGTAACTGCAGATAAAGGATTCAAACATGCTGGTTTTGATGAGTTGTTTCTACTTGTTCCAGGGGATGAGATTGTTGCAGCTACTATACAGCTAGACCACCTCAACAAAAATGAAGTGCTGAACATCCTGAGGGTCCTGGAGCCATATAATCACAACATGAAGTTTCTGACAAAGAAGCAGCTAAATGCCAGTACTGGCCTCGGCTCCCTGGGATTAGATCTCAAAGACTCTACAAAGGTAAATGCCACAAGGGTTGGTTCACCCAAATTAAAAATGAAAGCTCTAGTTGTGGGATTGTGTTTCAAAAGTAGTTCCAATAAAATGGATATCTCTAAACGTGGGCATATAAAACCTACCACAAGGGGTAAGCTAGAAAATATTTTTTTTGTAATTTTGGTGAGGTGACCCAGTCTGATGTGAGCCAACTTTTGTATGGTCTATAGGCTAGCATTAATCTAGGAAAACTCATCGTCCACTGATAAGATGTTATTTTCTCCCAGGGCACTTCAAAAGTCCCTAAACCCCACAACAGATGCTTCCTTTGCACATTTTATTAATTAATTAAATTAATAGTTACAGCAGCTCTCCGACACAGTGTAACTGAACGGTAGCTGATTAGTGCTTTAATCAATGTTAACCTACTTTGTTTATCACTTCATTACCAACAGATGCTCAAACTCAAGAAGGATATGTCACTGGATGCATCAGCTGAGGCCCCAGCTATCTCCCTTGATGGCCTGAGTGGAAAGCTAAATGCTGCACAGGGGTTGGGGGGTGAAATAGGTGGTCCAACTCTCAATGGAGGCCTTCCCAGTCTCAGTCTAAATAAGCGCTCAGCTGATGCTGGTGCCAAGTTCACAATGCCCTCCCCAGGACTGACTGGACCAGATATAAAAGGAGATCTAGACGGCAGCCTCAAAGCACCTGATGTCAGGGTCTCAACTCCCAAGCTCAACACCCCCAGCTCCTCGCTCGAGAAACCAGAAATCAAGTCAGGAAACATGAAATACGATGCCCCGAAATTCTCGATGCCGCAATTCAATCTGCCTCAACTCAAACCACCAAAAGCAAAAATGGATGTTTCTGGTGATCTCCCTTCTGTCACTGGAAATGTAAATACCCCAGACCTCAATCTGGCAGCCCCAAAATTAGATCTTAAAAGTCCAGATTTGAACCTGAATGGGCCAAAGGTGGATCTGAATGGTCCTAATGTAAATTTAGGAACCCCAAATGCTGACATCGAGGCACCCTCAGGCAAAGTCAAGTGGCCCCATTTAAAATGGAAAGGTCCCAAAGTTAAAGGACCGGATACCGATTTAAATGCTGACCTGTCTGCACCTGATTTCAGACTCACCAAACCAAAGGTCAATGGGGATCTAAGTGCACCAGATGTTGACATTAACTGTCCCAAAGCTGACGTCAAAAGCCTTGATCTAGATCTTCAAAACCCAAATCTTGACATTGATGCTCCATCTGGTAAAATCAATTGGCCTCATTTGAAATGGAAGAAACCCAGACTAAATGGCTCAAAAGCTGATCTGGACTTAGATGCAAACCTGAACACACCTCTTCCAAAAGTGGAGGGTGGAATCAATTCCCCAGATTTTGACATTAATTTGCCAAAAGCTGACCTTAAAGGCCCTGATCTAGACATGCAAACCCCAAATATTGATGTAGATGCTCCATCTGGTCAAATCAACTGGCCTCACCTGAAATGGAAGAAGCCCAAACTGCAAGGCCCAAAAGCAGACTTAGGCATAGATGCAGACCTAAACACACCGGATTTAAATGTCTCAGTGCCAAAGATTAATGTACCAAATGCTGAGCTGAATCTCCCAAAATCTGACCTTAATGGCCCCAATGTAGATTTTGAGAGACAAGATCTTGGAATTGACGCTCCATCAGGGAAAATTAACTGGCCTCATCAGAAGTGGAAGAAACCCAAACTTAATGGCCCAAACACTGATGTGGACCTGAATGCAGATCTGAGCACACCAGATGTTGATCTTTCTGTTCCAGATGTTGATCTGAATTTACCCAAAGCCAATGTAGATCTTAAAGCACCAAATGCTGACATTGATGCTCCTTCTGGCAAAATCAAGTTCCCAACACTCAAAAAGCCCAAGTTCCTGCTTTCTGGGCCTAAGGTGAAAGGCCCAGATGTTGACTTTGATGCTGATGTTAAAGCACCTGACCTCAGTCTCTCTGCTCCATCACTCGAGGGACCTGATGTTGATCTGAATTTACCCAACGCTAATGTAGATCTTAAAGCACCAAATGCTGACATTGAGGCTCCTTCTGGCAAAATCAGGTTACCAACACTCAAAAAGCCCAAGTTCCTGCTTTCTGGGCCAAAGGTGAAAGGCCCAGATATTGACCTTGATGCTGATGTTAAATCACCGGATCTCAGTCTCTCTGCTCCATCACTCGAGGGACCTGATGTTGATCTGAATTTACCCAACGCTAATGTAGATCTTAAAGCACCAAATGCTGACATTGAGGCTCCTTCTGGCAAAATCAGGTTACCAACACTCAAGAAGCCCAAGTTCCTGCTTTCTGGGCCAAAGGTGAAAGGCCCAGATGTTGACCTTGATGCTGATGTTAAATCACCGGACCTCAGTCTCTCTGCTCCATCACTCGAGGGACCTGATGTTGATCTGAATTTACCCAAAGCTGATGTAGATCTTAAAGCACCAAATGCTGACATTAAGGCTCCATCTGGGAAGTTTAAAATTCCAACTTTTAGAAAGCCAAAGTGGTCAGTCTCAGGTCCTAATGTTAACGGTCCAGATGCAAATCTAAATGCTGATGTTTCAGTCCCTGACTTGAGTCTCAGAGCTCCAAAGTTTGATGGTGAGTTAAATGCACCAGATGTAAATCTAAACTTACCAAAAGCTGACCTGGAAGGCCCTAAGTTAGACATTAATGCTCCAGATGTTGACAGTCCTTCTGGAAAATTGAAATGGTTCAACTTCAATAAACCCAAATTTGGCACACTGAAGGGACCAAAGGGTGACATTGATGCTGATGTGAAGGTACCTGACATGGACCTCAGGGCACTTGATGCAAATTTGAGTGCTCCACATTTTTCAGCACCAAATATTGAGGGTGGGATTAAGGCTCCAGACCTCAGCATCGGCATGCCTAATGCTAAAGTCAAAGGTCCAGATGTAGATCTTAGTGGTCCAGATATCAACCCAGATATTAACATACCCGATGGTAAGCTGAAGTTGCCTAAATTTAAACTCCCAAAATTGAATGGGCCAAAAGCCAAGGCTCCTGAATTGGATGCTGATTTAAAAGCACCAGACATTGATGCCAGTCTTGTCTTACCTAAAGGTGATGTGGATACACCTAATGTAGACCTAAAAGCATCAGGTCTCTTCTTGTCTTCACCAAAAGTTGGTCTTGATGCACCAGATCTTGACATTAATTTACCAAAAGCTGATCTAAAAGGTCCCAATGTAGACCTTCAAGCTCCAGAGGTTGACTCCCCAGCTGGAAAAATCAAGATACCCAAAATAAATTTACCAAGGTTTGGCTTACCGAAGGTAAAAGGACCTAATCTCGATGCTGATGCTGACAATGTCTCTTTTCCTAATGTCAATCTTAAATTGCCAACAGCTGATGCCAAAGCACCTAACTTGAATCTTTCTGCCCCCACTATTAAAGGAGATCTCAGTACTCCAGATCTGGATGCTGATCTTAAGACAGATATTAACCTTTCGGCCCCCAAAACAAACAGCAGTGTACCGGACTTCAATCTTTCTTCACCAAAAATCGATGGAAACCTCTCAGCACCAAACATAGACACCAAGTTGCCAAAAACTAAACTGGAAGCACCACATGTGGATATCAACCTGCCCAAAACAGACCTCAAAGGACCTGATGCACAGTTAAAGACACCAGGTCTAGATTTTGATTCCCATCTGGGGGAATTTAGTATGCCTCATTTCAAGCTTCCAGAACTGGGTCTTTCAAGTCCTGAAGTAGAAGTTCCCAGTGTTCATCCTTCAGTGGCGGCTGGAATCGAGGCACCAAAGCTCAACACAGGCACTACGATGGGAGACATCAAAGGACCCGAAGCTCCAAATGTAGATGCCAATCTTGAAAATTCAAAATTGTCAAGTTTCAACTTTCCAAAGTTGAACTTTCCAGAGCCTGAAATGAAAGCAGCAGAGGTGGAGGCAGAGGCAGAGGCAGAGGCAGAGGTTCCTGTATTTAAAGTCCACAGACTACCCAGGAACAGCATTGATGACATTGCAGGAACTAGTGATCCCTTTGGCTTATTAAAACTTAACACAGAGCCAAGGGATTATATCGTCAGCAAAGGGATACGCTTGCCAGTGGTAAATGCAACATCAAAAGCAGAAGGGAAGATTGACCTTATGGAGAGATTGAACATGTCAAAGAAAAAAGCACCCTCAAGTCTTGATGTCAGTGCCTTGACAAACGAAGGAGATTCTGCTTTGGTGAGAGGAGGTACTTTCAAAGTAGAAAAGCCCGAGTCTGCACTGGGCTTGGTAGCCCCTGAAATTTCGGCATTAGATGCAAATGACAAATTGTCATTGAGCCTCTCCAATATGCTTTGCCTTAATATCAAGGATTCAGATGCTGACTGATTCCTTTTAGGCTAACCTGATAGGTAAAGCTTCATTCCAGAAACACTGTAAATACATCTTACTTTACCAATTTTCTTCCCTAAGTTTGTGACCCAAAACTCAGATGTTGACGTAATGTTTACTTTACATTTGCCACAGTCTTCTGCAGATAATGCAGCTACAGTACCCTCCTTGTATAATAACTTTAAGTAGCCGAGTGAAAAAAATTGTTTTTATAAACTATGTGTATATTCCTGTTATTTATATAAGTTTTTTTTTCTAAACATTGTTGATTTGGAAGTATGTTACCTATTACATAACTGCCTCAGTATTGCATGTGATCACATTGAGCTGTTTAACTTTCTGAGAAGTACATTACTTTACCTTTAATTTTTTGCATAAGAGAATTTCATGAATTAATATATTTGTTAATTTTTTCTTCAATAAATAACTCTATACATTTAATATACTTGTGATTCTTTAATAAAAAAAATCAGATAATACTACTAAATTAATGATTTGTTGGTTTACATCCAAAGGAAATGATTCAATAGGCTTTCCACTTTTTATTTTGCAGATCCATATTTATGTGAAAAAGTCCTAAAGCTCACTGGGGAAAAAAAGTAATTTGGTACAAATTATAGGAAAATATGGATTTCCTAGAAATAAAAGCTCAACCCAACTAAATATTAATTTATTACTGGAAACTTTACTTCATATAAGTTGAATTGTACATTTAACGATTTAACACATTTCATTATCAGCCAACCCTTTGGGGTCTGTAATGCACAATCAAGTTATAGACATCATTTTTTTCAGGACAACCTGGGCTATCAGGATGTCACATGCATGTCTAAATTGGTGTGTGACTATATAGACAAAAAAAAAAAAACTAAATAGAAATTGAAATCTCACAGAAATGTGTTGAAATCACACAGAGAACAATAATGAACATGACTTTTGGCTTTTGGAAATTGTTTTCCCAAGTCTTGTCAATCAGAGGAAACCAAAATGTATTCAATTCAATTCAATTTTATTTATAGTGTCAAATCATAACAGGAGTTATCTCAAGACACTTTACAGATAGAGTAGGTCTAGACCACACTCTATAATTTACAAAAACCCAACAATTCCAGTAATTCCCACCAAGAGCAAGCATTTGGTGTGACAGTGTCGAGGAAAAACTTCCTTTTAGGAAGAAACCTCGGACAGAACCTGGCTCTTGGTGGGCGGCCATCTGCCGAGAGAGAAAGAGAGAGAGAGAAAGAGAGAGAGAGAAATACAGAAATATGACTCAATATAATTATAGCAGTGGGCATACTGATGAACAGTGGCAATTATAGTAACAGTATAGATAATAGAACTATGACTACTAGTAGTAGCAGTGTGGGGTGTAGCAGGGCATGGAGCAGGACCACGGCAGCATCTGCAAAAAACGATCCAGGTGCCACCACAATTCAAGGAAATTTTCAAGGCGAGAAAACACAAGGACTTCGGGGAATAAGATAGGTTAGTAACATGCATTAATGGGACATGATGCACACAGATGGAGAGAGAGAGTGTGCCATAGGAAGTCCCCCGGCAGTCTAAAACTATAACAGCATAACTAAGAGCTGGTCCAAGGAAAACCTGGGCCAGCCCTAACTAAAAGCGTTTATCAAAAAGGAGACTTTTAAGCTTACTCTTAAATGTGGAGACACACTGTAACTAACGCCAAATCTAAATATTTAGATATTTTCCATCAGTCCATCAATTCATCTCCAATGCATTTCCTGTCTGCTCTGAGACATCAGGAGGCCAAACCACACTCATTTCCACATCAGGGCTGCCTGAATGACCAGGCCCCCACATACAGCACTCAGCCCCTCTGCTGGTTGCAGTGGTCAGCAGTGGTCTGCAGTGGCCATTGCCGGCATTGCAACGTAAAATCCCTCTGCGACCCAGAAAGGATTTTAACCCTAGATCACCATTGTAAAAGAGACGTCTGTTGAACTGCTGCCAGGACACCTCCAACTACAGACTCTATTTTGAATTTTTAATCCATGGAATTTATATGTTTTTTATTTATTTATTATTTATGTTTGAAAAACTTTCTTTGAGCTGAGAAAAGCGATTTAAAAACCTGTGAGATCACCACAATGTAAAGTCTATGGGCCGAGCGATAACTCGCAGGCGGGTCAGTGGTCACATATCACAGAAGTAAACTCTCATAGAGGCTCCGCCATTCACGTTGCATCCAGGTCTTATAAGACATCCATGTGAATGACCTGCAGCTCTGCTGCATACATACACTCCATACAAGGCCCTCCTGCTTGTATCAGATTAGGGTTATCTATTGGCTGAGCAAGCTGCCTTTCTGCTTACATCACTTGTGATTATGTGATTGGTCGACACAGCCATCAGTCAAGACAGTCAGCAGTCAAGATATCGGCAGCTAGCGGTAAAATATCCCTTTTTATACAAAAATATGACAAAATAAGGTTAAAGCCTTAAAGTTGAAGTTTAAAGGTTAAAGTTGATTTTTGGATTCAGAATTATTTATTTATTTTATGAAGACACTGTAATTCCATGATGGATTAAAAAGCTTCTGAATGGCCTAGCATTGCATGGAGGAGCTTGTTAAAAAGGTGCATTCCTCTGCTTGCAAACAACAACAAAAGGAAGTCTCTGCACTGTATTGATCTGGACATATAAAACATGTAGTTTTGGCGTTGTACACAACTCAGTCGACTCCAGCCTACTGCATACTGAATAAAAGGCTCTGTAGGATGCAATAGCAATTCATTGGAAGTGTACCAACTGACACTGTCTCTATTTTCCCTGTGATTAGTACCTACGTACGATAGTTCTGTGCAGGAATCTTCTTGGGAATTTTCAGGAAATATTTGTAAATTAAGGAGCTATAACAATATAAAGTGTTTCCAATTAATACGATAAACTAGGCTTGCACTATCTCACAATGTTAATGCAGTGTGAATTTTCCCAGTCTGGAACTCATTTTTCCAAATACTCGACACCACACGAATGCAGCATGTTAGCAACGTTACTGAAAGTGCAAAAAATGCGTATCCGTTCTGTGATTCGGATCCGCTCCAAAATGTGATGGCTTCTTTTTTGGCTCATGCTGCACCCTTCCACCAAATATGATGAGATGAGTTCTTCTGTAATCCTGCTGACAGACAGACAAACCAACAGACGAACAAACTGAACTGAAAACATGACCTCTGGGCCAAGGTGATAAATCAAAACATAATTATTTATTATTTTCTTATTAAAAACAAGAAGCCAGTCCTGACCTTTGAGGTTGATGTTGCTACTTAGGTTTCCTAAAAATGAGTCAGGTTTTTACAGAGTTTGGCATGTGTTTATTTCATACTGAGAAAACAAGTACAATAAAAAAATTCAGTTATTTCTTCAAACATAAAACACAGAAGGACATATAACGTTGATGTGAGCATTAAAAGTTTTAACTGTAGTTTTGGTTTGCTAATTTAGCTAATTTGAGTTTTTGATTTGGTCGAATATTTTGTTTGGTTAGACCAAATTGAGGAGATATCTATGAAATTATTATTATTGTTGTGAATAATATCTTTTCATTTGTTCTGATATTGTTCACATAGCTCCATTCTACTGCCTACACCCCTCTGGCAGCAACAATCAGTCCCTCCAGAAAAACGCGATTATGCGATCGCAGAATTCAATGCATAATCAGCCAAAGTCCGCATATTAATGCGGGGGCCGCATTTTTTCAAATACGCCGCACTTTCGCCGCATAAATTGCCGATTTCCGCGCAAAATATGCAGGGCTTGCATTATTTCATAATCCCCGCATTTTCGTTGCAAAAAAGTCACATATATCTCAGCAGAAAGTTGAAAAATGTTGCGTTTACTTCACACAAGAGCAGCCATTTTCCCCTGTTGCCATGGGAACGTTATGAAGTGACGTAATTTCACCTACTGAGAACACAGTGTTGGGGAATCACTTCTTTTCTCTTTTTCATCAAACCGCAGTTTTTGCAAGTTCCCGCAAGTTCCCGCAATTTTTGCAAGTTCCCGCATTTTCATCGCATAAAATGGCATAAATATCCCGCATATTCCATCGCATTTTTTAAGAAAACGTGCCGCATAATCAAGGATTTTTGCCCGCAACAATCACAAAAAAACTCCGCGTTTTTCTGGAGGGACTGAACAATAGAACAACAGTAAAAGAGACACAGCCATGTGATTATTGCTCCAAAGTTGGGACATACATCCTGATAAAATGGAGCGATCCAAAAATAAAACAAAATATTTAATACAAAATAAATACTTTGCCATTCCTTTTGTGCTTTATTTGCTATCTATACATATACAGTCAGACGACCATAAACATGACTAAAGAACTATTCACACAGGACTAGTATTTTGGGGACCTCTGTAATTTGTCAAGTATAAAATCCACCGCAAATGACCGACCATATTTGGCCAAACATAGAGGTTGCGATAACATTCGTCCCGTGTGAATCGGCATCTCTGTGATTCAGAGTTGTATTGGCTGCGTTGGCAATTATAAATGAAAGTTTTGACATCATATGTTCAGGTTTGAGTAAAATACAGACTTTACTTATCCCGTGTGAATGCATCACATAATACACAGACGTGGAGGGGGAATTTCTAAATCACATGAGGTCCCTTGGTAATACTATTACCGTGTAAATAGGGTTTAAGAGTCTACAGCCGTGCTAGTGGCTCTGTGAGGCGGCACTTCTCAGAGGATCACCAAAGTCATGAAGATACATCATCTAGGAAACCATGAATGTCTGTACAAACATTTGTACAAATCCATATTTCACTTAATAAGTGAAAACTTTGACCTGCTGGTGGCGCTGTAAGAAAAGTCAGGGCATCACCAAAGTCATGAGGATTCATCCTCTGGGGACCATGAATCATAAGATCAGCCTTTATTGATCCCCAAAGGGAAAACTCAGGTAATTCAAATAATGAATGTCTGCACAGAATTTCAGGGCCATCTATTCGACAGATGTTGAGATATTTCAGTCCAGAGCCAAGTGGTGGAACAATGTACAGAATGACAGACAAAACAACATTGGCATCCATAGAGCCACACTGCTAGCATGGCTAAACATGTTTAACAATCCAAACTGTTCATCAGTTGTCAAGTCTTGTAAGTGCTATACTGTCTGTAAGATCCTGTGCTACCTGGAGCACCCAGGATGAACTGTTGGCCATTGTTTTATCTCTCTCTTAGAATCACTTGCTAAAGTTACTAATGATAACAATTAGGGTTGGGCACCGGTTCCGACGTAAACGGTAGTAACGAGACCGAATAAGAACAAAACTTTCGGTTCCTCATTTCGGTGCCTTTTTTCAGAAGCATCGCTGCACGGGACGCTACGTTATCGTTGGCTAGTAGATGGATTAAACACAATGGTTAAAATGCTGACAGCTTACGTTAAGCGGTGTAAAGTGTGACTGTATTTCCCTGTAGAGGATTCCAACACCGAGACATAACAGCCTGACTGCAGCTGCCGTTGTCGGAAAAACAACACACAGATGGTGCGTTCACTTGAAACTCGCCAGCTTTTTGGTGCATTTGAAGTTATTGTGAAATGCCCTTTTCCCATCTGGTGGTTGTTTTTGTCATTTACCAGCAATTTACTGGTGAAATAAGTCAGTTATAAGTTATTGTTATTACATTATTATTCATTTAATTTTGACCATTCTTTAATGTCGCTGTCGTTTTGTGCTCCTTTTTATATTTTATATTATATACATTATAAATATATTATATATATATTTCGGTTCAGGCACCGGCACCGTTTTAAAAGTAACGATTTATCACCGGTATTGGAAAAAACCCAAACGATACCCAACCCTACTAACAATTCAGTACAATTTATCCAAGCTTATGAAGAAGAAGAAATCCCTACAAAGTACAACCCTAAAAGAAGAGAAATATACAGAGAGTCAAACTGGTTAATGAGTCTGTTGCCAGCGCGACGGCCAGTCCTTCTCTATCCAGCTCTGCAGCAGTCGCATCACATCGATGCGCTGGTAGACGCGGCAAAGTTCGGTGAGCTCAGTGACCGTCTTCTGGTTGTAGCGCAGCAGGAACTCCTGGGTGGGGCTGTGGGACAGAGAGCCCTGGGTCCGGTGCTCCAGCACTGTCAGTTCATCGTAGCTCATCCCCCAGCGACTTGCAAAGTTCTTCCAGTTTTTGATGGTGCAGTGGTTGGGGTCCAGCTTGAGCCGCAGTACGTCCAGGAGATCTTTGTCGTTCATGAGGTCACTGATCTTGGGCGGAGGGGCTGGGCAGCAGCACTTTTCACACGGGCTGCTTAGTATCTGCAGTTCTTTGGGGAAGTCTGAGGAAGATTGAGTTAGCTCAAGAAAATCTGCAAAATTACAAATTACAGTATAATGACATTACATTTCAAATTGAATAAATATCTCAAAAAAGTTGAAATAATTCCTTCATTTATTACAGTTTCTGCCTCCTGATGGCCATCAGAAAGTATGATAAATAAAGCTACTATGACAGCACTCCAATTTGATAGTTTATTGCCACACAATGGACGTTTATTTATGATTATTCACTTTTAGGATCCAGCACGCAACCTTCTAAGCTTTCTAAGTATCTACGTGAGTTGAACATGTCCAGTCCTATTTTCATGAGAAAGTATGGCCATATTGTGTGTCCTGTTACGTAGGTGCAATGCTGTGAACATTTCAGGTTACAGATAAACTTTGGTATTTTTTTACACCTGGACCCTATTTTCCCATGTTTGAGTGCCTAAGTGACTAATGGAGACATGTTTTGATATTGGTCCAGTATTAAGCATAGCTTAGTGTTATCTAAACGTTTTTCACTGTCATGGCTGAATATTTAGTTCATTTCGACAATGTGGATGAGTCAAGTCACATCTCGCGAGATTTCAGAAGTAGACTTTTCCATGAGTGATACTTGATTAAAAACATATCGAAACAAGTGAAAGGTAAAAAAAAAAAAAAAAAAGGATCCTTCTTATAATGCAGTTAGACACTTATAATACCAATCTGAGCCTGTCAGTGGCACAAACAGGTCTTTTAGTATACGCACATTGACTGTGTGTAATTGCCCCAGAGGGTTACGTTGCCCGTTTTGCGGCTGTCCGCTGCAGCGCTCTCGCTCAATACTGGACCAATATTTTGGACCAGAAATTGTTGTCCCCATTAGTCAATTAGGCACAAAACATAACAAAATAAGGGCCAGTTTAAAAACAACAAAGTTCCCCTTTAACAATCCACCAAAAATGCATGCAATTTTAATGCAGAATGATTTAGTCATGATTTTCTTCATGATTTTATGATAAGAAATTATATACCTGGTAATGTAGATGTTGGGCAGGTGCATTCTTCGTCATCTTGAACTGGCTATGACACAGAGAAACACAAATTATTACCACTTCACATCCATTGTTTTTTTTCATCTACACAAACTCAATTGCAAACATGCCTTTTCTATCCCTGGAGCCATACTCACTGATTTACAACATCGCTCATACAGTGGTTCCCAAAGTGTACCCTCGAGGATGGACCAAGGGTGCCGCATTTTGGGTATTTTTGGGTGTAATGAAAAACAAAAGTGATATTTCTCCTTGCCTTTCACTCCATTAAGCCTTTATTCTGGTACTCCTCCTTCACTGTTTTGTACTAAGAGCTAATCCAACAGCTACAGTACATAACATGTAAAGGCAAATGATGATGGAACAACCATCTGTTTCGGCCGTTTTCAGCCGTTGTCACATAATATTGGTTTTCAAACAGAGCTGTGCCTTTCTCTTGTTTTGTTTTTTCTTCAAAAGTTTAGATCTGGCAGGTGCGTGTCTCCTCTTATGCATGTTATGTGCCTCAAACAGTGGACCTGATGTGTTTTCACTGGCTTCTGCAATTTAAACATGTATCAACAAAAGCCACACCGCACACTACAGTACAGCAAGACCAGACAGGGAATCAAGACATTACGCCTGGAGGGATGCATACATTTTACCAGTGATGATTAGACTACTGGAATGCACAAGTTCTCTACTCAGTTCCCACAGCTCACCTTTCCTGCATGTTCATTTTCAACAACGCTGTCTTTTTAGAAAGCTGCATGAAAGAAAATGACTTCTGTGTTCCTGCTCTGTTATTAGCAACACTCACAGCTGCACCTCCAGCTCAGTGGGACTGAACCACATCCTGTGTGTGTTCACAGCCCAAATTAGAAAGCACCCAGAGTGTGTGCCTCAGCCAAGGTAGAATAGGCTTCTCTACATGTGGTAGTTTTAATAACAGCAAAGGGTTAATACACATGTAGATCAGAGCTGCTGGATCAACTTGGATTGAAAGACACACCAAATTGTTGGAGATAGACAGAGGACGGCCAGTTACTTCATGTCCTATGGTCCTGTGATAAGGGCCAAGACCGTGATACGTGATAACCTGAGTCTGACTGCAGGGACCCAGGTTCCATTCAGCCCGAGATTATTTGTTCTGGGAGATGGGTCAGTCCTAAACAGGGTTAGAGTTAGGGTTAGGGTTAACCCTGCTCCATCTCACTCTCAGTTAAGGGGTCCTTGGCTTAAAAAAGTTGAAGAACTCTGATCTAGTGCGTGGATGATTCCAGTATTTTTTATGTTTGACATGTTTTTGTAAAGAAGGGGACTAAGAAACATCTTTGCTGGTTGTCTATTACCTTATGCTGCTATTGTGATTTATTCTCATCTCATTGGCTGTTTATTATGCCAGATGTATCTTGTTGACCAATCAGTTTAAAGCCTACATATTACTGCCACCGGTTAGGCCTAAAACGTCCGTGCATTAGGGAAGACTGGATTACGTTTGTTATATTGCATCTACATTCCACAATTCAGTAGTATGTGCCCAAATTTAAAGTAGATTATAAATGGTACCAAAAAGTGATCAGTTCTTCCTTTGTCCATGGCCTAACTGTCTGTCCCTGACGTATGTGAAGTAGTTTTGTGATATTGTATCTGTACTAACAAACACTCACACAAAAACTCCACGGCAAAGGTGTTGATATGATAACACAGGAATAGGCTGACCTATTATATCGACATGGATATATGAGACTAGATATCTTCTTAAATGTGGATACCATAATATTGTGATAGTGTTGTCTTTTCCTGGTTTTAAAGCCTGCATTTCAGTAAGGTGAGGTCATTTTATGAACGTTGCAGCAGACTGTTGCAGCTGTTTTATTATTTGCTTTTACCCACTTAGTCAATATATCCACATTATTGGTGATTATTTGTCAAAACTCTCATTGCGGTAATATTTTGTGAAAGCACCAACAGTCAACCCTACAATATCGCCACAATATCGACATCGATGCATCTGGTAAAAAAATATGGTGATATTTGATTTTCTCCATATGGCCTAGCTCTACGATAACGGACTAATGTTTCAAACACAGGTTGCATTAAAGGTGCTGATACTGACCTGTCTGATTCTGTCTGCGGAAGATCTCAGGTATCCAGAGGGCATGGAGCTCAGCTTAATGGTCACAGCATCTGCTGGAGACACATTCCTGATATCAGACCACTGCAGCAGTACCTAGCGCTGACACATATGCTTAAACAGTTCACAGCAGCAGAGGACCGTTTCAAATGTACTGTACATTCTCAAATAGTGGCCTGGTCTAAGTTTACCATCACATCAGAGAGGCCTTTGGCCATTTGGTTCAGGTTCAACTTAGAGGCAGGCCTTTATTTCCGGTATTTGATTTATATATTTGACTTACTATTTGAAAGAAGAATATCTCTTTTATGTTCCTGTTTCATTAAGCACTTCCTCCATGTCATACCTACTCACAGTCTCAATATTGTATTTTAGTTCTTGTGCACCTAGTTTGTTTTTGTCATGTATGTACCTTGGCTGCTAAAACACTACTCAAGTTTTATTTGTCACATACTCAACATATTTCTACATTATGCAGTGAAATGCCTTTTTACTAGTACTCTGTCTTTTGCTTTTTTCCCCCAGTCACTTGCACTTTGGCAGTGATGTTTCCTGTTTCCTGTACGGGACTCTCACACCGCCTCAAAACACACCCACAAGTGTGATCCACGCTAATAGGACTGGCCACCGCAGCGGTACACAGGGTGGAGTTTCTCCAAAAGTTGAATCTCTCAACTTTTTCGCCGCAGGCTGCTGTGGTTTTTTTTGCTCCCCCCTGCAGCCCTGACCGCTGCAGACTAAATGCATTAGGATCTACGCAGAGCCTATACTGTAGCCTACGTACTGTAAGTGGCCTACGGCATTGTGAGGATTTATACTTGTGCTCTGGTATGTCTGCGTTGTTCTAGGGCAGGGGTCATCAACTACATTTTTCCAAGGGCCAGAATTTTTCTAAGCAGACAGTCCGGGGGCCAGACTTTCAAATAAAGGAAAAAAAATGAATTTATACCTAATACGCCTATTCTTGTTAAAAATGTTCACTTTCTTACTGAATTAATGCTATATTCTTTTTTACATACAGAACATTAGTGTGAGCAAACTCCTTAAAAACATGGAAACTCCATAATGGCTCTTTAACTAGAAAATGATCTCAGACTAGGAGGCAGTTCACTGAGGAGTGATGGTTAAAGTCTGTGATTAAGGAAACATGGTTGTAGTATGCAGCGTCCTGATTGGTGAAAAATGCTTGCAGAAAGAAAGGCCTGTTGTCAGGTAAAAATGTCACAGTCAAAGAGGCTGAAGGGAAAAGTTGATGTGGAAAAGCCTTTAATGATGAATGGACTGATAAGCAGGCTAGCATTCATCATATATGACTCATAACCAGCATCATCATCATCAAGAATGAAGAACGTGAACATAACGATTGCGTCATTCACATGCATATTAAGTAGTGCTGGGCGGTATGACCAAAAATTCATATCACGTTTTTTTTCAAAATTATGCCGGTTTTCTGGTTTTTGACGGGGTTTTTTTTCATGCATATTCAGATGTTCAATGCATTTTCTACTCGTTGAGAGAGGAATTACTGCAGTAAATTGACTTAATTGACTCATTACTCACCACTGTATTAAGCGGGACCATGTCTTTAGCTAGGTGGTTGGTGATGGAGTTTGTAATCTCAATCCACCGTTTGCTTTTTGTCATAGCAAGTCCCTCTAGCAAACGCGTCTTTAAGTGACATTTGGCTCGACTTTTCTTTTGCTTTCCCGGTGTTACCTGCTGATGTGGAGGGCGCTGAGCCTGCTGACTTTAATTTCATACATTCTTGATATTCCAAGACGTGTTTGCAGCTGAGCTGGTGGAGCAAATTGCTCGTGTTGCCGCCTTTCGCAACTATTTTAGCCCGACAGCACTTGCATAAAACGGTTGTTTGGTCAACGTCGGATTTTTGGAAACCAAAAAACCTCCAAACAACAGACCCGGCGGCTCCTTTTTTTGGCACAAGTTCGTCTGTGTCATTTTCTACTACTTCTGCAGCATCCATCTTCCGTGTGACGTCCCTCTGGTGCACTGCTGTTTACCGTCGCTGCTTAGAAGTGCAGCATTTTAAAGGGTCCGTCTAAAACAGTGTCGCGCGGCGCAGCGTAATGTTCGTTCCGGACGTTGTGTTATTAAACACACCGGTATGGCGGTATATTAAAAATGAACATCGTGACGAAAATATACACCGGTTTTCGGTATGAACCGGTATACCGCCCAGCACTAGTAGCCACATGCATCTGTTTTGGTCTTATAATACATCCAGCAGAGAAGACGGTTTGCTCAGCCAGCAGTTAAGTTCACAAGTATTTGTCCAAATTTCTAGATTCCCGGCAAACTAAGATAAACAGTTAGACTACAAACCAACAGCTTTTGTTTGAGCTTGTTGGTAAAAATTTGCTATTTGCCGAGTAGAGGTGTGTTTGCGTAAAACAGCGCGGTGGACAAGGGTGGACTGAGCAGACATATCGCTTTCTACGTGTTTATGCCGGTCTGTAGGCCTACAGGTGAGTGCATTGATTTTATTGTAGCCTACTTACAGTAACGAGACTAGCGTGAGTTCATCTGCCCCAGCGGCCATGGTAATCCTCTGTATCGTTCCCAGTCAGGAGTGTGTGGTAGAGCGAGTGAGAGACTGACATGATTATAAGTACCGACTTCGGCGGTGGAGACGGAGAAACAAAGGGTCACCCCTGTTCTTTCTGACCACGGTCTGAAATCTCTAGCAGGGAAAGTTAACCCTCTCCTTGATTTCATGTTGTTTATGGAGAAGGAGAACCAGGAAATGAGTCGGAGGAAATGCAATGCTACCAAGCCGCGGCCAAGTGGACCAATCACAGTTGTTGTGGTCTGCGTCGCTGCGACGTGTAGTTAGATTTCTGGAGAGACATGTCAGGCTACAGCGTAGGGTCTGTATCTACACGTACGTACCTATGGCGTGGATTCAATGATCCATAAATCAGGCTTTAGTGCTGTGGCAATACATTATGCTTAATTGACCATGTGAGCTGTTATGGCTCCTTCTTTATTTTACCAAGCCTTTATTTGTTTGTGCAGGCCACTCTGCCTTTTATTTGAGAATTTACAGTATGTATGAACGCTGATAGAAATAGTATGCCCATAAATGCTTTGTGAAATTAATCATTGTGGTTGTACTCCATTATTTACCGTTAGGATCTGTCACCTGCACTGGATAATTGGCCTCCAATGACTGTGGGAGAGACAAGGGCAACAAGAGAATATTAGAAAGAGAATGAATAAAGCTGTGTAATGAATTCAATACTTTTTAGGCACCGACAGAATTGCCTCCTTAGTATTGAGTATGAAAAATTGCCTCCTCGTTCAACACCAAATTTCAATACCTACGGAGTAAATCTCATCAGCGTCAGTGGGGCCAATCAGCACGCAGCATGCTTCTACCAAGATCTAATAATGTCTGTGATTTGGCTGTCTAACGTTACATATCGTAGAGACTCGCAGGAAAAACTCTACGTTACACAGAGACGGCTCACATAGTGGGAGCCGGAAAATAAATAAAGGATTTGTGCCATTGTGTTGTAATTTCTTTTTGTTAAAATGCATGTTATGAAATTGGTATCGAAAGAAGTATCGTGCAGAAACCGGTATCGAGGTCACGGTATTCATATCGGTACCAATATTAAAACATTTTGAACGATAACCAGCCCTAGGAGAGAGAAACCTGAGAAACCTCTGGTAACTCTTTTCTTTGGAGCTTTGTATTCAGTCTATTCATAAGACTGAGGCAACATTCAAGATGTAGTCTGTAACTGTCGAGGAAAATGACTCTCCTGTGTGCAAAGATAGGGAAGAGCCTGCCAAAACCTGTTCTTCAATGAGCCCTTGGGCGCTAGCAATCACAGCACAGTGTGTTCAGTTATGGTACATTTCTTAGCAGATTACTTTAAGACTCTGCTTTCTGAGGAAGATCAATGAGAAATCAGCACAAAGCAAACTGGATAGAAGACAAGTCAAGACAATGAGACAGTTAAGCAAACACATGAGCCGAGAGAAGAGTAAAGAAAAGATACTTACAAATTCGGCCACAAAGCTGGTGGTGTCTGTGTCCTCCACAGGTTCAGAGCTGCTTCGGTCTGTTACAGAAAAGGAAAAAAAAGGCTTTAATATTGTGACTATATGCTGTCACCTCTGCTCATTCCATCCACTTCCTACATATCACCAAACTATCAACTGCAGAGGCAGAGAAAAGCCACATCCTCCAGCCTGCGGGTTTATTTTGCTATGAGAGTAAGACATAGTTTGGACATGTTAATGTAGGAAGTAAAACTGGCTAGTGATGACACGTCATGATCATTTAAAGGAGGTAAACTGTCATTTGGAAGGCAGGGAGACTTTATAATGATGTGGCTTCATGCCATGGTCGTCATCTAAGCTACATTAGTCAGCCAAATAAAAGAAGTGTGAAGTGCGAGTTTAGGTGTGTTTCTCCTCCAGCGTTTAGCGCATGACAGCTTCTCAGAAACAATGAAATTACTGTTCAGCACCAAGATGGAACACTCTTAAATCAAAATGCCCTCAGCACTGAAAAGGAATATTTTGAATGAGCACGGATTCACGGATGAGTTGGGCGAGCAGCACAAAGGCAGCTTTTCAGCTCCAGAAAATACCTGACTGGGGCTATGTGGGCCTGCATCAGTCTACGTCACTGTACAGCCATTGTATCTAAAGGGCTCCAAATAAAGAACTCACCTGGCCTTTCTTGGGTTACACTCTATGACGATGAAACTTTATTTTGCATGGGAAACTAGAATACGGATTAAGTGATCAGGTGTAAGCAGGCTGTTTCCTTCATTCAGCTTTAATGTTTAGCTTAATCATGAAGACCACGATTAATCTAATGTGTAATATTTAGTTGAATGTTTGGTGTAACTTTTGGTTTACCATTTCTTTATTCCTCTTTTTATTATTATATTTACTGTTTTTTCATAAGATAAATGCTGGAAGAACGTTACAGACTGTTTACAGAAATGTCCTATTTTCTTTTCTTTTTTTAACCTTCTTTAAGTTCATGTCTATGTTCCCATCCTTCCATAAGAATATAGAGCAGTTTTGATGGTGTATCATGCTATAATGCTCCATGACATGTTTTCTCTGTAACACAGGGAATATTGGACAATAGCTAAACTTAAAAAAAACAAAAAAACAACAACAACAACAACCGCAGAATCAAATCATAATCGCAATATCTGGCAGAAAAATCACATTTAGATTTTTTTTCCCCAAATCGTTCAGCCCTAGTGACAGTGGATAAGACAGGAAAGGGGGGGGGGGAGAGAGAGAGAGAGAGAGAGAGAGAGAGAGATGGGGTGACACACAGCAAAGAGCCACAGGTGAGATTCTAACCCGGGCCGCTGCAAAGGACACACACACACACACACACACACACACACACACACACACACACACACACACACACACACACACACACACACACACACACACACACACACACACACACACACACACACACACACAGAGGTTCATCGACTTATAGTTAGATGCTCAAGTTCATCTAATGAAACTTAACGCTATCCTAGAGGAATGTCTCTAATCTCCAAAGACCAAACCAAGATCTTTGTTTCAGTCAGGAATGCAGCCCTACCTTAACAAACAGGTAACATTATAGTATTATTGTACACAAAAAGGAAAAAATGTTATAAAGAAAATACTGCAAGTTTTCTTAATTGCTGTATTTAGAGCATTTAGCAAACCAGCCTAAAAAAACAACAACAACATTTTGCACAGGGGACGGCCATCTGCTTTATAAACGACATTTACTCTCTGTGAATGTGGTTGGCTGCGAGCGGACTGTTTAAAGGTCAAAATGACAAAAGTGAAGATGATTGTTATTTTTTATAATCTTCCGTCATCAGTAACTCCAAAAAGCCTCCCACATTTATGACCACTCGTCACACTCAACTTTCTATGGAGGCACATGTGCATCATTACAATGCCACACACAAACACACACACACACACACACAGGAGGTGACTGCCGGTGTAATCCCTTCAAGGGAAATGAAAGGTTAATCCCCACCATGACAGTTCTGTAGACCAACCCACGCAACACTACTACGGAAATGTTGACATGCTGCACTTTGCGCCAATGTTGTTTTCAGTCTCTATTTCTATAAAGTAATTAGTTATGGGGTATACAAGTGTGGATTTAATAATTCAAGGCTGACTAATGTGCTGAACACACACTTCCATTTTTGTTTCATCCTGCTATTGCATTCATTCAAACTGCACTCTTTATTATATTTTCCGTGCACAATAAAAGCTTTGCACGTAGATCTATAGAAATTTCACACTGTAATAGCGTGTCAGAGAACTTTGAAGGACTCATCATATAATTAGCTTTCTATATCAGCCAATTAACAACAAATTTACTTTATTGCCACCCACTTCCCAAAGCAGTTCAGTCAAGTTTCAGAAGCAGGCCTGGCCCTGAAACTGGTAACAGTTGTAAAGCTCAGAATCACCTGTCATAGACATAGACAGTCAAATTAATGGACAAAGCGATGGCGTAAACTTCCACGGAGACCAGTGAAGGCTATTACCAGCACTTTTCCGGTGAGGGCTGAGCGTTACTGCGCAGCTGCAAACTGAGCTTGCCGACATAGATGTGACGTGAGCAACCTGTCTGAAAGTTGTAAGTCTTCTGGTAGCTGTGCCAAGAGAAATCTCAATCATTCCCAATCTTGCAGAGACAGAGAGCGTAGGTATATGTAAGGAGATAACATAGGCACAGGCTAATTATTGCTAACTAAAATGCTAGTTAACATTAGTAATTAAACTTAAACAGCTAATGTAAGTTGAAACTGCCTGTGAGCTTCTCCTGACTATACGGTAATTTATCTACAATGCGACAGTAAGTTGCGTGGATAAGACACAATCGTTAGTCTATTTGGCTCTGTCTGGCTCTGTCTGCTACGGAGCCATAACGTGAGATACAAGGTAATGGAGCCTTTTATACATTGCCGTGTTTCTTTAGAAATAAACAATGGACAAATAAAGTCTTTAAAAGCTTCAGATGTAAAGTTATTGGCTGACAAAGTGGCCCCAAAATTAATGGCAGTCAATGGAATACTAACGGCAGGTGATGGCTTGATAGCAACAAAATGGCTCCATAGGAGGTACGCTTTGCGGATGCTCTCTTACTCCCTTGGTCATAGAAATTCATTTTCTATTGTTGTACCTCTGGAGCTCAGCACAGTCTTCCATATACTATTTATCACCACATTCGCACTGATTGGAAAAACAGGTAAGGGTTGCTGTTTTCAGTCTGTGACGAGCCTTCCTGTGTGTCAAGCTGGCTCACTTGGGCTAATAGTGCGTTCTATTTGTACTCGGAGGTGTGATTTTCCGAGGTCAAAGTCGGAAACATACCCCCCCCTTACGTCGATAACAACCCATTTGTCCCTTTGGGTTAAAAAAAGTTTCTGTTTTTTTCCGATGGTCATCATTTCATAAATTACGTAATCTTTCTCTTGCCCCCTCCCGTGGCCCATGTTGGAAAATGCTTGTTGAATGATTTGATTTGAATGTGCCGTTGGCCAATTAAGAATTGAGTTGCCTTATTAGAAGAAGAAATAGAAGATGATGGCTGCGTACGAGCTGAAGCCAAAGAGAGTGTTTCAAGTGGCAACAGAGGATGTCGATGACACAACTACAATGTTTTGTGAAGTTGGCCGAAAGTTCAAGAGTCCAAGGCATAAAAAAAACGTCTCATATGCAGTTATTGTAGGTTTAGAAACTAAAAAATACAAATGTTCCAACTCAAACTCTATGACAGTTGAATTAGGTTTGGGTACCGAAACCCGGTTACTTCCTCATTTCAGTTCCACTTAATGTGTCAACTGAAATATTTTCCCTCTGTTGCTCCGAAACGGACGTAAAAATATCACATTTCTCTGTAGTCTGCTGTTAGCTAGCTACCGTAAATGCAGGCTGCTTTTAAAATGCCATATTTTCCCTCTGGGCTCACCAAAAGGGACGTAAAATATTATACTTATATATGTAAGTACTTTAAAACGTTAATATATTGTTAAATTTAAATAATTTTCTATTTAAAAACTCTATACTCTAAACTTTCTATGTCATTTTTCAGTTTTTCAAGAATATGTTTAGGAATCGGAATTGTTTTAAAAGTAACGGTTCGGCATCGGAATCGTAAAAATCCAAACGATACCCAACCCTAAGTAGAAATGAGGGTACCTTAAAATGTCGTCTCTGAACTCGGCTATGACACTGTCCATGGTGTGTTTATACATTACAAATAATGATTGAATATAACAACATTCTTGAGTATTTGTTATTTGATAACCACTAATGAAAAGTAAAAATTGGACTTGGAGCAAGTAGAATTTTATCTATTTTCGCACGACTGAGCGAATGAAAAAAACATTAACGTTAAAGCCTGCCACCACTGTTA
Source organism: Gymnocephalus cernua (assembly GCA_023631565.1). Taxonomy (NCBI): domain Eukaryota; kingdom Metazoa; phylum Chordata; class Actinopteri; order Perciformes; family Percidae; genus Gymnocephalus; species Gymnocephalus cernua. The sequence goes on from CM042437.1 coordinate 24,027,816, forward strand.
TCTCCTCATCTTCCCTACCACATTAGTAGTTTAAGATTCCATAACCAGGAACATCCATTTCTTCAACACAGCCACATACTGCTTCCCTGGAGGCAAGCTCCTGGGGCTGCGGCGTTCACTCCCATCAGTTATAGTCGCTGTGGGGACAGGCAATGCAGCTGGTCAGCAGTTTGAGCTGACCAAAAGTCTTTTCAACTTTTTAAGTAGTTGTGGAAAGTCAGTTTTTATTTCCTGTCCTATTCCTACACTGGCCCGTGAACAATATAGGTTTTATTGACAATTTTGATTTGTTTTGGAATCACTTCTCTCTCTTCAGAACAGACTGAGTCCCCCCCCCCCCCCGCCAACATGCTGGGTAGCTCAATGCTAGCGGCTAACTTGCAGCACGCTCTACAGTCCTCTCCATGTGACTGACTGTTTACATCCCACACACACCCCACAATCTCCCTCTTCTATATATAATAATAATAATAATAATAATAATAATAATAATAGATTTGATTTGTAATGCACTTTACATTTGGAGCAAATCTCAAAGTGCTACAGTTAAGGTCATAAAAGCATGGTAAAAACATCAATATAAAATACAAATAGACAGTGCAGCGACTTGCAGGGTTAGTTAAAACTCATAAGTTTCCCTTAAAAGAAATGTTTTTTAAAAGTTTCAATAGCTTGAGGTGCCCTCAGATGATCGGGGAGGGCATTCCAGATCCGAGGAGCGGCAGAACAGAAAGCCTGATCACCCATGGTGCTGAGCTCAGTCCTGGGGAGAAGGAGGCGGTTTGAGTTTGTTGAACAGAGGGATCGAGTTGTAGTTAGAGGGGTGAGTACTTCTTTCAGATGGTGGGGGGGGGGGGGGCATTTCCATAGATGCACTGGTGGGTAAGGAGGGAGACCTTGTATTCAATCCTGGCGGAAACGGGAAGCCAGTGAAGTGAATGGAGAATGGACGTGATGTGGTCGTATTTTCGCACTCTCATCAGGATCCTTGCAGCACTATTCTGGACATACTGCAGTCTCTGCAGGCTTTTGTTAGGGATCCCGATGAGAAGTGCGTTACAGTAATCCAGTCTGGAGGAGACAGAGGCGTGGACCAGTTTTTCAGCATCTGCTAAGGTGAGTGTGGAACAGAGTTTTGCAATATTTCTGAGATAGTAGAAAGAAAGCTTGCAGAGGTTTTTGATGTGGGCTTCGAAGGTGAGTTGTGGGTCAAATCTTACACCAAGATTTGTGACAGTTGTGGAGAGGGGATTGTCATGACCAGAGATAGTTATACCGGTTATGGAGGAAGACTGGGTTTGATGTGGGGTGCCAACAAGAATTGCCTCAGTTTTGGAGCTGTTTAACTGGAGGAAGTTGAGTGTTGATGGTGGTGAAGCTGCAGAGGTGTGAGTTTTCGATTTCATGTACAGTTGTGTGTCATCAGCATAGCAGTGAAATGAGACTCCATAGCGGCTAATGACATGGCCGAGGGGGAGGATGTAAATGATGAAGAGAATGGGGCCAAGGACTGACCTCTATCAGGCCAATGTTTCCAGCACTGGGCTTAAGGCCCAAATCACAGAACGCATTGCGTGCGCTAATCACTAGGAGTGGGAATCCCCAGAGGCCTCCCGATACCATATCATCACGATACTTATGTCACGATACCATATTATTGCGATTTTGAACATATTGCATTATTCTGTGATATACTGCAATTTATTACATTTTTTCCAACTTCAAATTTTCCCCAATTTCAAATGATGTCCCCAAAAGGAAATTTTGTCACCATCTGTTTTATCTATAAAGATACATTTCTCTGTTTGTTTATCTCACTTCAATTTTATTGCTGGAAAATGGGATTGTCAAACAGACAAACTGACCAAAACATATATAATAAAATATCCACATACTGTGTATCGATACAGTATTGCCACCGAAAATATCACAATACTATGCTGTATCGATTTCCCCCCCCACCCCTATTAATCACGTGTCAAAAGCATTAGTATCGTTTAAAGAAAATTGTGACTGAGCTCCTTCTGGACTGCTGCATTTGACGCCAGCTGCCCCCCCTCCCCCCTTTTTGTTTTCTCTCCTCTCTATCTCTTTTAATTTGTCTGTCTTTTTTACTTTTATCTTTTGGATGTTGTGTGTCCTTACTGGTGTACCGTATGTTTGTCAGTGTGCATGGGTCTGTGTGTCTGTCCCCGTTTTGGACCTCCTGTACTGGGTTGATTTGCGGGTGGGTAGGGGACTCGAGGGGAAGTGACATATCAGTTCCACTATGCTGTGCTCACTTTATTCACTATGTTTTGTCACTTGTTGTTTAAATTCAAAAAGTTCAAATAAAGAAAGTTGGAAAAAATAAATAATGTTACAGCACCTATATAACATTTGTGTTTTATATTGTACATGGTCCATTACAAATAAACATTATTCTGGAGGAAACACACACAAAAAAAGAAAGCAATTTGCATTAATTCATTATCATGTTAATTGTGACAGCCCTTATATATATATATATATATATATATATATATATATATATATATATATATATATATATATATATATATATATATATATATATATATATATATTGTGATATATTGTGATGTCTTCAAATGTCTTCAAATGTCTTGTTTTGTGTCTTGTTTTGTCTTGTGTCTTGTTTTGTTTTAACAACAGTCCAAACCCAAAATATATTCAGCTTAATATAAAATAAGTCAAAGAATAGCAGCAAATCCTCACATTTGAGAGGCTGAAACCAAGGACTTTTTGGCAGTTTAGCTTGAAAAATTACTTCATGAATAAATCAATTATCATTTTTTTTTATTATTATAGGATCAATCGACCTAATCGTTTGAGCTCTAAAAACTATCCCTACAGTTCACCCTAATATCTCAGCACATTACACCTCAGGCATAAACGTAGCTGTGTGAATTACTTGCAGTAGAAACGCAGCAGACTAATCTCAAAAATACTAAAAAGCATCAAAACAAATTTCAAAAACTGTCCAAGCTTGCAATAGGGTTACCACATAATGATTGTAATGTAAAAACAAGAAATTGCTGTCTGCGATGGGTTACCTTCTCAAGCAGTGAAGTAATAGTTGCCTGGAAGGAAGATTATCATATTCCAAGAAACATTATGCTGTAATATAAATTATAGATGATTTCTAGGTAATATGCTCAAAAGTGCAAAACTACCAGAATATAACTTAACATTGCAACCCTGGGTGGCAATCCCCTTTAATTATAACGCATACAGTATTAGGACTTACAGCCAGTTACCCAATTATCAAGTGTAAGTTGAACCCCAGATCAGTTGAGCATTGTTTCTCCCTCTCTGGGAATGCAGGGGCATGTGACTGCACGCTCTGGATAAAGTTCAAGAGATGAAATATAAACCACATCAGAATACATTGCTAAAGGGCCATAATTCCACACAGGTGAACCCAGCTTTCCTCCGTTCTGACCACCCATGTCTTCTGTGAGGCAAAGAACAGTTTGTAAGCAGCCTGTGGAGTGGGTGCTTTGCTTTATCCTGAGTTTGTTTCCACACGTGAATGGAGGTGAACGGCATGCCAATACCTGACCCAGGCCACACTCAAGTCTAGACTGAAAGCAGCTATACATACACACCTTGTACAAACTCTGTGCTACATGGGTATATATAGTACATAGCTGATAGTGGGTGGTAAGTGGGTCTCTTGTACTGTGTGTGTGTGTGTGTGTGTGTGTGTGTGTGACGATTAAACTGGTACAGTATATTCATGCTTATATTACCTCTTTAATGACATATCACCCAATCTAAACTGGATGTTTCTCCCTGATCAGAGTTGCATGAAAACATTCTGTAAAAACTTACTGTACTTTTTAAATAGCTTAATGCACTGTGTTGTGTGCAGTGGGTAACTTGAAGCAAATGCTTCAACATTTTGGGAAATACCCCTATTCACTTTTATACTGCCAGTTGGATAAAGTTTGATACCAACCTTATGTCTGTGTGTTAAGTACAGAGCTGGAGTCAGAATCTGGTTAGCTTAGCTTAGCTTAGCATAAAGACTGGAAGCAGGGAGAAACAACTAGCTAATGCCTGTATAGTGACTAAAACCCAAACCTGTGTTCCCAATCATATCTGGCAACCCATGCTGCAGTCAAACAAGTCAAGTTTCAGTAAATAGATCAACTTTTTATCCAAACATATCTAAATTAGTGGCAGCCGATACATGTATGAGTCAAACCCCAGACGTGCAGGCATTGAGCTATTTAAGTCACATTCAACTGTTTCCAGCCACTGTGGTCAAGTAAGAAGTGACGGAAGTGACGTCTGATTGGTTCACTAGTTTTAAACTCACATTTGCCATCCGTGTAAATGCGTTAATGCTTGTTATCCGACTTGAATTTGGTTCTGTGGTTCATGTAGTTCTGACATTACTCAGCTGGGATGTGAAGGGGCGAAAACAAGTCTAGTGCTATACATTACTAAAAACCTATCCCAAGTTGACTCCAGGATTTCTAAATGTAATCAGACAGTGGGGGTAACTTGGCCTACTATTCCAATAACTATACTGTTCCCAGTCTTTGTTACTTGAGAATATGTTTGCTGATGCATTAACCTTTTCATACGGCGTCCATATTAAGAAAAGAAATCCAATACAGTTACAACCAGACTATCTTGAATTTCCATTTTAAACTTTGCAGCAGGTCCTTTTCACTGAACTAAAACTCCACATCTGCAATAAATGGCAGTTTAGTAATGGTAAAGGGAAGTACAGTGTTTACTTGGATCATATAGGATTGCAGACAAACAGCCATTAACCCGCAGGGTGACTAAACACATGTTCATTATCCAAACATGGTGTGTGAAAGTGATTTAGGTAACTACAGGCAGGAAAACACAGTTTGTTACACTTAAAGAAAATGATACAGTCAGGTGTAAACAGTATGCCATGAGATCATGTTTGCTTCTGAGGTGAGACAGCAGGTGTTGGAAAGCCAAACTTCTTTGATGTGTACATACTGGTGAATATGGAACAGAATCAAAATGTACAAGAGAAGTTCTTCAGCTGTACAAGGCCTACAGTTCACTACAGAAACTAATGCATCATCCAAAACAACAGGATAACATGGGAGAGGGACACTGTCACTGAAAACCAGAACAACAGTGTGCAATCATATGTTTATAGTTGTGTTATCGCATATAAACCAATGAATCGCCCTGCTACGTCCTGCTATGCCCTGCAGTGCCCCGATACACCCTGAAACGCCCTGCAGTGCCTTGCAACACCCTGTAACGCCCTGGAGTGCCCTGCAACACCCTGGAGTGCCCTGCAACACCCTGTAATGCCCTGGAGTGCCCTGCAACACCCTGTAACGCCCTGGAGTGCCCTGCAACACCCTGTAACGCCCTGGAGTGCCCTGCAACACCCTGGAGTGCCCTGCAACACCCTGTAATGCCCTGCAGTGCCCTGCAACACCCTGTAACGCCCTGCAGTGCCCTGCAACACCCTGTAATGCCCTGCAGTGCCCTGCAACACCCTGTAACGCCCTGCAGTGCCCTGCTACGCCATGAACTACTACAACTACTATTTCTAGTTCCATTATCTTTATTGTGACTGTTATTGCCACTGTTAATCACACCCCCAACCGGCACCGTCAGACACCACCAACCAAGAGCCTGGGTCTGTCTGAGGTTTCTCCCTAAAAGGAAGTTTTCCTCACCACCCAAGGTTTCTGCTTAAAAGGAAGTTTTACTCACCACTCGAGGTTTCTGCCTAAAAGGAGTTTTTCCTCGCACTAAATGCTTGCTCTTGGGGAATTACTGGAATTGTTGGGTCTTTGTAAATTATAGAGTATGGTCTAGACCTACTCTATCTGTAAAGTGGCTTGAGATAACTCCTGTTATGATTTGATACTATAAATGAAATTGATTTGAACTGAATTGAATCATATGTAGACAATGCCTTCCCTCACCTTTTAGCATTTTAGCAGGGTGAAGCTAAACGTTGCAACTAAGGTCTTTATTAATGTTTATTAATCATACTAACACTGTAGAGAACAGTCCTAAGGCATTAATAAGAACAACTTTGGGATCGGCCGCCAGGGTTGTAGTCAGTGACCAAACTGTAATCATTTTGGGGGTTTCTTGACCCAAGGAGAATTTTACATTCTATGATCACAAAGAAAACTGTGTATTTTAGATAGGGCTGCACGACATGAGGAACATATTTAATTGTGATTATTTTGACTGATATTGCGATTGCCATATGATTCACAATATAAGAGGGAATTATCATTTTGTATCATTATTCTCATTTTCATTGAAACATATTAAAATTAAAATGATTATAGTGTGATATTTGTGAGGATGTGTACCAGGGATAAATCTTACTCTTCTAAATATTGGGGTGGACATACATCCCCCCCCAAATCTACACCTATGGGTTAAGTTAGGCTTAAGTAATCACTGTGCCACATCTGTCTCTCTTTCAGCTAAGAGGTCCTTGGCAGTGGTGAAATGTAACTAAGTACATTTACTCCAGCACTGTAGCTACTACAGTCCAAATGTTGAGGTACTTGTACTTTACTTGGGTCTTTTCTTTTCATGCCACTTTCTACTTCTACTCTGTTAAATTTCAGAGAGAAATATTGTACTTTTTACTCCACTACATTCATCTGACAACTTTAGTTACTAGTTACTTTACACATTAAGATTTCTGCACACAAAACACATGTAGTTTATAAGATCTGATGTTTTATTCTAAAGTAAACTAGCCAACAATATAACGGCCTACAAGTCCAGCTGAGATGATGAGACCATTAAACACACAACTGGTTAACTACATTTTCATGATGATACTTACATACTTTTGCTGAAGGAAAATTTTCAACGCAGGACTTTTACTGTTTTTTTACAGTGTGGTATTATTACTTGTACTTAAGTAAAGGATCTGAATACTTCCACCGCTGAACCTCGGCCCAAAAAACCGTTGAAGAACCCTGGTATAGACAACTGAACAGATAGTAGGCTACTATCAGTCTCTAGGCTTTTCCTTTATTAGAGGAAGGCATTTTTTTTATCTTGTGGAGACTTTCTAGTTGAGGTTGCGGACAGCTTACCAGGAAACACTTGCTGTTTTCCTAAAACTAACGGTGCACACAAGTGTTCTAAATGTATCTATTAAGGTAATCAAATCAAATATTTTAAATATAATTATTGTTGTTACAATAAAAATAAATATAAGGCATGACAAGATCCATTTAGGAGGTCTGAACGTTGACTAAGATGATGTAATACCATTGAAACGCGGCTTTAAATCCAACCTTTACCACTGGGACATCTGTATAGGTACAGATGTCCTATAGCTGGTATAGGACATCTGTTATGGACGCAGAGTCTATGAGACATTAATTATGGACGCAGAGTCTAAGAGACATTAATATTTTACTTACCGAATGGTTCTTTATATGCCCTCAAACTGCTCATTTTTGAATCTGTGACGTCTGCCATGCAGGGAATCGTATCAGTGTGGGATATAAAGTGTCCAAATAACGTTAGGAGATTAGAAACAGACCGTAATAATCCTTCAGTGGGAGGAAAGAGGAAGCGCCGACAGCAGCCCGGCGGCGGCAGCTCAGCTCGCACTTAATGCAACACCTTGCTGATGAAAAGGTAGCAGGAGCCGTGCTGCCTTCAGGGTCCCCTCGGAAATTCAACATTTCCATAAGGAAGTCTTTAAAAAAGGCACTGTAGACCTATTATGCATTATATATTGTGTAAAACCATCATACTATCAATATTGAATGTAAAAATATATTTTTTAATTTCAAACATGAGAAGTTGAACACTGAATTCATTGTCAACTTATTGGTTTTAAATGGCCAATTTTACTTAAATAAATGCAAAACAACAAATGTTACCCCCAATTTTACTGCCTTTTTAATCTAAATTTAAGGAATATATTAAGTCTTTCAAACGTATAGATCCCAAAAAAGTAACAAAACTGTCATATTCTAGGCCTATATTGCTGTTTAGTCTCATTGTCTCTGGGAACCATCACCTTATCGTGGTTGGAGAGGTTTGGTTGTCCCTATGAACCTGAGGGCTATGTTGTCTGGAGCTAGGTGCTCCTGGTAGGGTCTCCCATGGCAAAGTGGTCTCAGGTGAGGGGCCAGACAAAGAATGGTTTAAAATCCCTATGACACATCGAGGAAGAGATAGAGGGACCCTGCCCAGAGGAAGCCCGGTGCCCCAGTCTGGAGCAAGGCCCAGATGGAGGGCTCGTCAGTGAGCGTCTGGTGGCCGGGTTTGCCACGGAGCCCAGCCGGGCACAGCCCGAAAAAGCTACGTGGCACCTATCTCTCCATCCCATGGGCCCACCACCTGTGGGAGGAACCGCTGGGGTCGGGTGCGCTGCCACACGGGTGGCGGTGAAGGTCAGGGGCCTGAGAGGCTGGCTGGAATGTCACCTCTCTGTGGGGGAAGGAGCCGGAACTTGTGCGGGAGGTGGAGCGTCACCAGTTGAATCTGGTGGGGCTTACCTCTACGCACAGTCTCGTTTCTGGATAGGGGTTGGACTCTTTTCTTGTCCGTAGTTGCCCAGGGTGTGAGGCACCAGGCGGGTGTGGGGACACTCACAAGCCCTCGGCTGAGCACCGCTACGTTGGAGTTTACCCCGGTGGACGAGAGGGTCGCCTCCGTACGCCTGCGGCTTGTGTGTGTGTGTGTGGTTGGGGGGGGGGGTAAGCCCAAACGGGTAGTGCGGGTAAATTGGGAATGTCTGGAGGAGGGCCCTGTTCGACATTCAACTCAGACCTCCGGCGGAGCTTTTCGTGCATCCCTGTGGAGGCTGGGGGCATTGAACCTGAGTGGAGAATGTTCAAAGTTTCCATTGCTGAAGCTGCGGCGGGGAGCTGTGGTCTTAGGGTCTTGGGTGCCTCAAGGGGCGGTAACCCACGAACACCGTGGTGGACACCGGTGGTCAGGGAAGCCGTCCGACTGAAGAAGGAGTCTTTCCGGGATATGTTATCCCAGAGGACTCCGGAGGCAGTTGCAAGGTACCGAAGGGCCCGAAGGACTGCAGCCTCTGCCGTGAAAGAGGCAAAGCAGTGGGTGTGGGAGAAGTTCGGAGAAGACATGGAGAAGGACTTTTGGTCGGCACCAAGGCGCTTCTGGAAAACCGTTCGCCACCTCAGGAGGGGGAAGCGGGGAATCATCCAAGCTGTGTACAGTAAGGATGGGACGTTGTTGACCTCAACTGAGGAGGTAATAGGGCGGTGGAAGGAGCACTCCTAAATCCAACTGATGCGCCCTCTATGGTATTCCGCCCTGGTCGTGGAACAAAGGATCAGATCTTCACTCTCGCAAGGTACCTGGAGGGAGCCTGGGAGTATGCCCATCTGGTCTACATGTGTTTTGTGGATCTGGAAAAGGCGTATGACTGGGTCCCCCGGGAGATACTGTTGGAGGTGCTGCGGGAGTATGGGGTGGGGGGGTCCCTTCTCAGGGCCATCCAATCTCTGTATGACCAAAGCGAGAGCTGTGTCTGGGTTCTCGGCAGTAAGTCAGACTCGTTTCAGGTGAGGGTTGGCCTCCACCAGGGCTGCACTTTGTCACCAATCCTGTTCGTAGTACTTATGGACAGGATATCGAGGCGTAGTCATGGTGGGGAGGGGTTGCAGTTCGGTGGGCTGGAGATCTCATCGCTGCTCTTTGCAGATGATGTGGTCCTGATGACATCATCGGCCTGTGACCTTCAGCACTCACTGGATCAGTTTGCAGGCAAGTGTGAAGCGGCTGGGATGAGGATCAGCACCTCCAAATCTGAGGCCATGGTTCTCAGCAGGAAACCGATGGAGTGCCTTCTCCAGGTATGGAATGAGTCCTTACCCCAAGTGAAGGAGTTTAAATACCTGGGGGTCTTGTTCGCGAGTGAGGGGACAATGGAGCGGGAGATTGGTCGGAGAATCGGCGCAGCGGGGGCGGTATTACATTCAGTGTATCGCACCATTGTGATGAAAAGAGAGCTGAGCCAGAAGGCAGCTCGATCGTAGGTATATGTAAGGAGATAACATAGGCACAGGCTAATTATTGCTAACTAAAATGCTAGTTAACATTAGTACTTAAACTTAAACAGCTAATGTAAGTCCAAACTGCCTGCGAGCTTCTCCTGTGTACGGTAATTCCTCTACTATGCTAAGTATACTAAGTCGCGTGGTTATGACACAATTGTTAGCCTATTTTTTTAAAAACGTCTGCTACGGAACCATAACGTGAGATACAAGGTAATGGAGCCTTTTATACATTGTCGTGTTTCTTTAGAAATAAACAATGGACAAATAACATCTTTAAATGCTTCAGATGTAAAGTTATTGGCTGTCAAAGTGACGCCAAAATAAATGACAGTCAATGGAATGCTAACGAAGGGTGAGAGTCAGGTAGCATCAAAATGGCGCAAAATGGCGCTATAGGAGCGCGTTGTGGGGAGAAGCTTACCCCCTTACTTGATCCCGACTTGCTCTGACGTCATGCACATGTGGGCAACGATAACATCATGAGATCAAGGCGGCCGCAGGTTTTAGAGCAGGCAGCGCAGTTGCTTTTCACCGACTGCAAGACCTAGGCGGACCAGGGGGCATGCCGGGAAACGCCTGGCTCTCAGCTGATCTAACAACTGATTGGTTCAGAATCAACTCATGATGACGTTTTATATAAACTTTTTATTGTTTGTAATTGCTGTTTGTCTGATTTAAAGACGTATTATGTACAGAACACGTGTTGTGTGGCTGATAGTTACGTTTAGAAATCAGAGAGACTAAATCTGGTCAGATTACGGATTATCTACAGTCTGTTATTAACATCAGTAACAGATCACATGTAGAGCATTTTGACAGCTATACTCTGTCATACTAAAACAGCTGGAGACTGTACAAGCTGATACATGGGTCTGATAACATTTTATGAAATCTGAATCAGACCTAACAGGATGTTAGTCTCTGTGACTTCCTGTTCAGTCTGAAGGCTGCTGGAAACGGCTGGAAACTGTCTGGCTTTACCGCAGCTTTTTGTTACCGCCCCCGGCTGATGCCGCCCACTCTCGCCCACTTTACAGATGAGGGGCAGTTCATCTCGAACGAGCCTATTATTTCCTCCTGTTTGAGTGATGCTTGCTAAAACTACAGGGACTGGCAGTTTTAGGATATTACAGGGATTTATTTTAAAAATGAACTGTAAACTAGGGGCAGCTGTGGCTGTGGTTCAGGTGGTAGAGTGGTCGCCTACCAATGGAAGGTCAGTGGTTTGATCCCTTACCCTGCAGTCCTATGTCGAAGAGTCATTTGGCAAGACACTGAACCCTGAATGTGTGAGTGTTTATCTGATGAGCAGGTGGCACCTTGTATGGCAGCCTCGGACACCAGTGTATGAATGTGTGTGAATGGTGAATGGTTCCTGTAAGTAGTCGATAACTCTATTATGAGACAACCTCTGAATGTTGCTACTTGATTTACAGGGACATGATTGGGTAAAACTGATGCATTCAATTCAAATAAGGGGCCATTTATGTTAATGTATAACGTGTATGTGTGTATTGTTTTAAGGGGATAAAGATATTTGTACACTGTCCTAAGGCAATGTAGGCTACAATGTCTCCTGTTTAAGCATTGACTTGTTCTTTTTTTCCCAATATAAACATGTTTCTTGTTATAACAACATGCCAACTTATGTTTATTGTGACATAAGTTTGTATGTTGTTATAATAACATTCTTGTCATAGGCTAGATTGGTATTGCACAATAAAGAGGAAGTTTCCTGATGTAACAATTACTGTATATGTGTTTAGATAGGGAGAAAACGTTTATTTTTAAAATGAAATAACTGTATATGTAATATTAACGAGAGAAATGTCATTAAAACATTATTTCATTCATTAGAACATAACTTGTTAAAACAAGAAAACAGCTCATTTGACAGCAATATGCTGCCATACATATGTCTGCTAAGTTGTCTTTATCATCAAAGAAAAACTAAAGGACTGACAAAAATGTTTTGAACCAAGATGAATTACATTTTTTGTTATTGCTTTAGACAAAATCGGACCGAGTTTGCTGCTGTATCATCGCTTGTGTTCACACACTTTTAGCCACGACAAGTTGGAGAAATAACGAAGGACATACCCTGCTGGAAATGTCAACTCAAACAGGTTTTCCAAGTTGACTGATAGGGAGTCCGACATACCGTGAACGCATCATAAGAAACACATTCTGCCTCCGTCATTACGCACAGCGGCGTAATCCGTTCGTCCAATCAGGTGAAGAGCCTGAAGCTCAGGAAAGAAGCAGATGATATGGCAGCTTTGAGAGCGACCAGGTGGAACTTGCTTTGTTAACACGGCTAAACCTTTGATTATGAAAACACTTTGTCGTAAAGACGACAGCTGCTCGAAATGATTTACTTAATATTGATTTCCGCGTTCTCCGGAGCAGTCGTTACGTTGCTATTACAGTTTTTGCTTATATACCGGAGAAGCCCCGAGCCCATAGGCAGGACAGTGCAGTATGTCAAAGTAGTGCCTGATAACGCATTGAAGGATTACTTTAATACCCAACATGCCGAGCCAGGCCAGCAGCAGCAGGACAGCACAGCGTCTACGGCATCTAAACAGCAGGAGGCCGTCTCAACGCGGCAGCAGGAAGCGGCTGTCCCCGGCGGCAGCCCCAAACAACAGCCGCCGCCTTCCCAAAGCGAGCCCGTTGATGCAGCCAAACCTGAAACGTGCAATTTCCTAAATGCTATATTTCTGTTTCTGTTCAGAGAGCTCAGAGACACCCCTGTCGTGAGACACTGGCTCACCAAAAAGATCAAGGTGGAGTTTGAGGAGCTGCTGCAGACCAAGACGGCAGGTCGGCTCTTGGAGGGGCTCAGTCTCAGGGATATCTCCCTGGGCAATTCTCTGCCCGTCTTTAAAACGGCCAAACTTATGAAGCCGGTGCATCTGAACGACGACGGCATGCCCGAGGAACTCAACTTCGAGGTGGACATCGAGTACAATGGCGGCTTCCACCTGGCCATCGACGTCGAGCTGGTGTTCGGGAAGTCTGCCTACCTGTTCGTTAAGATGAGGCGCGTGGTGGGCAGGCTGAGGCTGCAGTTTACGCGCATGCCCTTCTCCCATTGGTCCTTCTCCTTCCTCGAGGACCCGCTGGTGGATTTTGAGGTGAAGTCTCAGTTTGAAGGAAGGCCGCTGCCTCAGCTCACCTCCATCATAGTCAACCAGCTGAAACGGGTCATCAAGAAGAAACACACCTTACCCAACTACAAAATCAGGTAGGCTCAAGAAAGTAACCAACAAGAAACTCATCCCCAGACTATTCAACTACCAAGGCCTACAAACGCTGTAGCTAGGTATGTTAAAACATACGGTTACATTATGATGAAAGAAACAAACAAAAACCCCTAAATCCTAGGAGAGTGAGGGAAAGAGCCTGAATAGTCTGTGCCCCAGTTCTATAGTGCATACTGATACAGTATTGTTAGCACTAAACCTGACTGCACTATGTTGGCATGCAAAAGCAATCCATGAACTGTCTCTACATGTGAACCATCTAATACTTCCATGTGGGTTAAACCCTATCAAAATGGACTACCTGAACTTAAGAGCTGTAACAATTCCACATTTTACGGTACAATTAATTTTCTCAGAAATACTTGCGATTAACAATATATTTATCCTTTTCAGTCAAATATAAAATATTTATTTACTACTTTTTGAAACAAATTACAGTTTTGAATGAATTCCAGGATACATCTTTTGGTTATATCTGTCATGTGACCCAGATGATGTAATACCACAGGTACACAGCCTATGAAGTAAACAACTCCTCTTTATTATCATAAAACATTTTCTAACTCTGTTCATTGTCATTTTTGTTGCTATGAACGTGTTTAGGGTCAAGTGCCAACAACTAACAATTGAAATAATAATATGTAGTCTGACAATAATCACTTAAATAATTACTATTTGGCATATCTAAACAAAATCAAAAAATACCAGTCATATGCCTTAAGACCTTAGCTAATGTTAGCAATTAATTTCAGGGCATGTTGATCTTGGTTCGTAGTACAGGCCTCTGGAGCTTTCAAGTGTATTAATGATCTTCCTTAGCTCATGGGTTTGCCCAGTTGTCATGGAAATTGAAGATCAAATTCCCATTTTTCCTCCTTTTTTAAGGACGTTGTGTCCATGTTGGCTTAAACGTTAAGATTGAAGTAGTTTGACCAACAACAAAAAAAGCAAAATCTTAAATCAATGTCCATTTATTGAAAGTTTTGTTGTTGAACTTTGAACCATAGCCTATCTCCCAGTCTTCATCAATGTATGTAGATCCTGAAGACTGTGAGATGGAGTTGAAAGCCCTGGAAAGAAGCTACTAAACAGACCTTGAGTTGAGATATATATATATATATATATATATATATATATATATATATATATATATATATATATATATATATATATATATATATATATATATATATATATATATATATATAATATACTGTTTTCAAGAAAATAAACTCCACAGACTGGTTTGAAGTTCCTTTTTTAAAACACTGTCAGAATGTGGTGTTGCCATCTTTTTTTACTTCACTTCCTACATTGAACAACACTGTTCAAAACACGGACTTGTTTTTACACTCACATTTGAACAGATAATAGAAACAATATCAGGGCACATTTTGGTAGTTTATAAAACAACTATGTCATAGAACCTAGTAGACTATGTTTTCTAAGATATTTTGTAGGGATGGGTGTTAAGTTTAAAGAAGTGAAAGAAACAGAAGGAGAAAGGAAAGGGGAAGTAGAAAGTGTTTATGAGAGAGAAAGCTAAACTAAATGTAGTTAGGTCCTTATTTCAGTGAGGTTACTTACCAAATAAAAAAAGTAGCAGCAGATGAAACTCTGCAGCACTCAGGTAGTGGACATGCACATATTGGCGACAGACATAGCTGAAAAAGCGTTTGGTTAGGGTGACACAAAGTTGAGGCATCTTGTATTCAAGCGTGTCTAATAGGGACAGGACTTGCTGAGTAAAAAGTCAGAAGTTTTTCTTTTTCGTGACATTGTGATTTGCTTACATTAGATTGGTCAATTAAGTGATTAATCAACTGACAGAAAATGAAGCGGCAACTATTTTGATAGCTGATTAATCATATAGCCCAAGTCATCTTTTAGCAAACATTCTCTGGTTCCAGCTTCTCAATTGTGATGATTTTCTGCGTTTCTTTCTTTCTTATGTGATTGTTAACTGTATTAAAGTCTCGCATATCCAGCTCTATCTCCACAGTGGAGTAACGTCTGGCTACACCACAGGTAGCAGAAAAAACACTCTGGGTTGTTTGCATTTCTTTAAACCAATCGCATCATCTTGGCTCCAGACGCAGCGATGGTGGCTCTGTTAAATAGTCACAGGAAGGAACTGGTTTTGGTGGAACATTTGCACCCCGCAAAAGAAAACGTTAATGAAAATATTAAATGAAGTTAACTGTTGACACAATACAGTGACGTCAGCTATTTAAATTAGCTGATACATGGTTAAACCTCATTGGCTCCTACCAGTGTATCTCCGTGTGTACTTCATCCCAAAATGTCCCAGTTAGAGAGGAAATTACCTAAACATATTCTTTGTAAATCTTTTCAATCATTCCCTGAAAGAACCAGACCTGCCTTCTTGCACCATCCAAATGTTCTTCAAGACATTTTCAGCGTGTAGCTCCCTAACTCGAAGTTTGTTGTTTACCGTAGTATAGGCTTTAGAGAACGGCAACAATTTCCGGTTGTTCCGGTGTATGAGGCTAAACTAGTCTAGTTTTAGGCTAACTTTTTGAAACGCATTTGTCACTGTGTCACCTTCTGACAAATTAAAAAGTAGCTAACATTAGCAACCTGTGCCGACGGCGTCACGGCACTTAATCCAACTTTGCATCACTGTTGGTCAGTAGCGTTACTGGTTTAACTACTTCTCAATAGCATCGCCGTTTTCTCAGTCAAATAGCTTTTTATATATTTTTATATATCAAATAGCTTAAGTTAGCTTTTTCGTTAGAGTACTGCAGGGAGGCATTACTGCCACCATGGGATCTCTCACCTGTCTCACTCGGGAGCGGCTGAGACAAGTATGTCACCTAGTAGTCAAATTCCGGCCTCTGGAGCAACTAGGGGTTAAGTGTCATTGGTTGATGGATCATGGTGGGAATCGAACCCAGGTCTCCCACACCAAAGGCATGTGTTCTAACCATTGCGCCATCACCACCCATAGTGGTAGTGGTATTCATGGTATTCAGTGGTATTCATCTTTTTGAGCCATAAAACTTGTTGAGCCATAAAACTCCAGAACAGTCTAAAGTGCCCAGTTTCCCAGTGCCCAGTCTACCAAAATACACACATGCACACACAGGACCTGCAGACATGCATGATTGTTGTGGAGGGATGTCGGAGGCGCTCCGAGCTGTTGGAGGTTCCTCGGCAGTGTCATTCCTGGTCCTCAGTCCGTAGGTGATATACCACGGTGATATAAAACAGAGAAGCATTTGGGGTATTTTTCACTAGTTTATAGACCAATTAAACAAGTAATTGATCAATAGAGAAAATAATCAGCATATTAATTAATAATGAAAATAATAGTTTTTCCTGCATGGAGGAATGTTTGGCGTCCCCCCCCCCCCCCCCCCCCCCCAAGAGGTTTTAGGCAGCACCAAAGGAAAATCACCAGTGGCAAAACAATGAATAAACAAATACAAATAGCAATTCAAATCCTGTGTTTAAAATGTGTTTTTAATAACAATTTACCAAACAACTGTTGAACAAGCAGAACATAAACTTAACCAGGAGCGCTGATCTCAGTTTGACCGTCCAGAGTCAGGCTGCACCGGACTCTCCCGCTGATTTCAACGGTGGTATTTACATATTAATATCATTTTTTTGAAGCAGTTTTGTTAATTGGGGTTTCATTTCCTCAAGCGTAATATACATTTTTGTTTATCAAATTGTCAGAAATAAAAGGCAAATGCATAGATTTCTGTCAAATAAAGTAACAGACTCGTTTACTGTACGTGAACCAATCATGCTTCCTGCTGTGTGTAGGCCCAGGTGTGGCGCTATCCCGGGTGCTGAAATCGATAGACAGGTCGACTGTAAAACATCCCAGGGTGTCTCACTTCATCCTGCTGCCTGGCCTGAGCTGTTCTCTAACGTTAATAGCACCAAAACTGAAAGTTTGACCACGTGAGGGCTAGCAACTGAGCTGCAACTATCGGATGTCGGAAAAATCAAGTGTCTGGAATAATTAAAACATTTGGGAAGGCCCCCAAAAACTCAAGTGGCAGATATTCCAAAGGAAACTGGTGAATCGCCTGAAAACTGTAACAGCATAGCCTTGATAAAGTATGATTGCCAGGCCTTTTACATTATTTATTTTGTATATTTATTTGATGTTATTATCCAATCCATACTGACTCTGTTTCCGTAAAGGACTCTGCTGTCTATTTTGTCAGGTTTACAGTGTTAAAATGTATGATATATTTTTATAGACCTCATCTAATGCTCTATGTTGCCTGTCCAACTGTTAAATGCAAGTGTTAAACAATTATTTATTTCCTTTGAGTTGTCTGGGGAGTACTGCTGCAATCAGAAGTCCAAACGTGCGTGAGTGTGCATCACCCACGATCATGCTGAGTGAGTGAGTGAGTGAGTGAGTGAGGGAGGGAGGGAGCGTGGTGAGGTGATGTAATGAGAATGAGAGAGAATGACTACTGGACCTTGGGATTTGCTGAGTGGCACAGATGGTAGTTGTGTGGAGGGAGGGCTGGGGGCACGACCCACTGGAGCTAATCCAGGCATTACAGCACAGCATCCACGTAGAGTCCCCGCTCCAGCTATGGGGGAATACTAAGCATCACTTAATGGCTCATTAGAGCAAAGGAATAAACAATGAAATGCATAGCTCTTCATAGCTTTCATTGGTCATTAGTTCGGATCATGGTGGAGGCCATTTTGGGAATAATTTAAATTGACAAAATCCCCCCTGACTTTTTCTGGAGCTTTCTACCATATCACAGCTTCTTCATTAGTGGATGGAATTGTCATTGAAATGGATCTGTCGACATTCAATCTTAATATCTGTTACCATTTCAACCAAATTCTCTCCCTTGGAAATAGTAGTAAGGCAAAAATAGTCCCAACTCCAGGTCCACTTACAAGCTTCTTTTCTGAGCTTTCAACCACATCAGCTGACGGAGTTGGCTCAGTTGTCATGGAGATGGATCTGTTGATTTGTCAGCTCGGTAGTAGGGCTGCAACCATCGATTATTTTAGTAATTGAGTATTCTACCGATTATTTAATCGAGTAATCGGATAAGAAATACTTTTACTTTATAGTAAACAGCAATAGTAAATGTACAAAAGAGAGGTTTCCTTTTTTAGAAAAAGCTAAATTTGCATTGCCTAAATTGCACACAATACTAGGGATAGATGCTAATATTATTAAGCACGGGCCGCATGGGCCACCAAGCCCCTTATTCTGTTGGCAAAAGTACATTTTTGGTGGCCCAAATGTAAATCTTTTTGGCCCCCTTCCCCTTCTTGCCTCTGGCTCTTTGCACTGGATATGCAAAAGAGCTGTTCACTAAGCCCAGGTAAATGTGACTGTACAAAGCTTACAGCAGGTCCATTCAACTACACTGTTCAGGGGGACCCATTTTAAGAAGGCTAATACTGAGTGAGGAGAAAGAATAGGGGCAAAGTTGCGTGACTTTGGCTACATTGAACGCATAACGAATGTGGACCATTAGCGGAGCCTATGTATGTCACACGGCGTAGGACTGTATGAGTCACAGACGAGATGGAGCTCTTAGGCTTTGGGATTGTTGCTGTTTCTTCAGTTTTTTGGAGCCGGCACAGCGCTGTGAAACATCTATCTGCTGTCAGCTGTTATCAGAGGACGTAGGGGAGGGAAACAAGAAATAGAAACCGAAACTATCAGAATGAGACTGCCAATACGCTCACTTATAGTCATTAAGTCGTTTCCTGTATATTGGTAGTTTCATTTAAAAGAAGCAATGACACTTTATGATCCATTTCTGTGTAAAAGGGCCGGACACACCTCGCGCAAAATATGTAAATAGAAGACTTGTCGTGTTTTTACGCTTGTAGAGCGGCCCGGTGTCGCCAGTTTTATTAATTATAGTGGACACACCACGCACGCACGCACGCACGCACACACACCCCGCTCCCCCAAAACAATGGTAGGGGAAACACTGTAGAGGAAGATTGACAGCTCTATTGTGGACATGCTCAAAGTTTGTCTCTCTCTCAGAATTCCATTTGTGGAACAACCCTAACCCTGTTTACAGAAGCCTGACTGTGTATATGTGTATGGACAGACCGCTACATCAGTGTTATCAGTAATGTAGATGATTTGCCTGAACAAAGTCTACTATTTAGAACAGCAGGAGCCTCCGGCTAACAACAGAAGCACCAAGAGCCCAAAATAGCAAAGGACGGGTGTGTGCTCAGACGTCATGTTTTTACATTACAATGAGTGTTTTTATTAAAGCTCAGGCCTGCTGCCCTTAGGGAGCCAGTTCTCCACCAAGCACGACACCCAACAACTGTGGTTATGTTATTTACAAATAATGCAAACCAGTGCTGATGCATTCCACACTGTGTGTCAGTTCAGACCTATTGAACCTGCTGGACAGGTTTAAAAACGTATATCTTATCAACTCTTAATTTGCTCAGTGAAAGCCAACATTTGACTACTAAGGTAATATCAAAGTGTGAATTTCCCTCCAAAGGTCAAGAAAGGTTATGCTTTTTCTGGCAGGTACGAGGCACAATAGGGTTTCACCCTAGTTGTAAGGATCATCTGTGTGGGCACAGTTGCATTAGTTGGTTATCTTAAAAACAGTCAGGTAGTAACGCTATGGCTCTTTTCTTTCCTTATTTCTTGGTTGGTTATATATTCTAGTCTGTTGACTGTGTGTGTACGTGTCAAAGACGTTGACAAAAGTGGTTGGTAATGTAATGGATGCCTATGTTGTTGTTGTTGATTGTATTGTGTCAACTTTGTAAGGTTGATGTGCACTTTTCCTACCCTGTGTAGGCTACTTTGACGCTGCTACCTATGCACCTTGTACTTGTATTTACTGTATTTGTTCTCATACTGCAACGGTTGTGTTCCAGTTTTTACTGTTGTTGAGGCTTACTCTAGTCACACACACACCAGCCCATTGAAATTGATTTTGGGTGTTTCCTGTGTCTCTCTCAGATACAAGCCCTTTTTCCCGTTCCAAGTGCAGCCTCTGCTGGCTCCGGCGTGTGATTTGGACCTGTCGATCCAGGACAACAGGCTGGTGGAGGGCCGACTCAGAGTCACCCTCACTGAATGTAGCAGGTGAGACTCTCTTTCTCTCTTCCCCACACACCCAATGTATCTGGGCACCCTTGTCCACAAATGTGTGTGCTTTTTGTATGGGGCTGCGTTTCTTGGTTTGGGCCACTTCTTTTGTTCCATTTTGGGAAAATGTAATGCTACGATTTATATTTTAGACCATAGTGTCCTTCCAATTCTATAGCAACAGTTTAGAGGAGGCCCTTTTCCTCTTTCAAAATGACACTAACCCCCCCATTACAATACTACAACCCCGACTCCAAAACAAAATTGGGACGCTGCGTAAAGCGTAAATGAAACAGAATGCAATCATTTGCTGATCCTTTTTTCACATATAGTCAATTGAAAACCGTACAAAGACGAGACATTTCATGTTCTAACTGAAAAAAAGTTCCTGCAACGTGTTCCAAAAAGTTGGGACAGTGTTATGTTTACCGCTGTTTTACATAACCTTTTCTTTAACTGGGAACTGAGGACACAATTGTTGCAGATTTAAAACGAAATTCTTCCTATTCTTATTTTAAATTACGACTTCACAGAGCTCCAGACTAACTTTTTATATTGGTTGCACAGGTGCCTCAAACATTTTCCTTTTATTGCATCAGCACATAATTGAGGTGCACCCAAAATTTTTCACCACTTCTTTTGGCGCAGCAATAATACATTTTAAGTAGGGCTGTCAAAATAACGCGCTAATTTCAATTAATTAATCAGAGAAAAAAATAATGCGTTAAAAAAATAACACAGATTAATCCATTCCATATTGACCTTTGACCCAGAGCTCTTCTAACCACCATTCGACTGTAAAATGAATGAGGGAGATAAGAATGAGCTGCCTGGATCATTGATTGGTACATTTACTTATAAAAATCTTCTTCCTGAATAGGGTTGGGTACCGAAATGCCGTAACGACCTGTATCTACCGGATCCAATAGCAGCGTGGATTTCGGTGCCACTGATATGTCTGCGCTTCTCTCGGATGCTCTGAAACAGACGTTACAGGCAACAGAAACATCGCTGCACCTACCGCTAGCTAGAAGCTGGATTAAACACTGTTAAAATTAAGGGTGCTCTGATCAGGATTTTTGGGGCCGGTCACCGATTGCTGGAAGACGTATCGGCCGATACCGATCACCGATCACTTTTATGAACTGAAAATTACGACATTACGTAACAGTCACACATGTTTAGAGAATGTATCAGTAACTGTTTGGCTTTCTGTCCTAGCTCAAAATCTACACACACAGACACACAGTCAGTCACACACCGACACACCGACACACACACACACACACACAGGGAAACAGCTGTTTGAGCAGCGCCGGAGCTGCTAGCTACACGACTCCGCTCTGCCTTAGCGTTAGCTAACTTTGAAAACTCCTCATCCTCCTTTCTGTGACTAACCTTCAAATGTATGATGAGGTTGGTGGTGTTGAAATGTCTTTGGAGCTTTCCTCCTCGTGGTATTTCCTCGGTACACACGTTGCTAATCGCTAGTGTATTGTCTTTTTCCCAGATAGCAATGAGTCGGCGGACCACCAGCGGTGCTCCAGAGGCAGTAGAAGCGTCAGAATGGTGTAATCACAAACACGTTTGCCGGAGCACCACCGGTGGCAGCCGCTTATTAAAAGCGATAGCCATCTTCCTAGCGTCTTCGTTCCGCGGCCGGCCGCGGGCCAACTGCTGTTCTGCCACCGTTCAGACACCTTGTGGAACTGCCAGACCGCTGAATATAGGGACGCCGCCATTTTGAAAATGTTCTCAGGAGTAGTGCGCTCTTAATACATCCGTGGTAGTGCGTCATCTGATTGGCCTATCTGATCGGCCTTTATGGAGACCACCGATCAAACTATTTAAAGCCATTATCGGCCGATACCGATCGGTGGCCGATCGATCGGAGCACCCTTAGTTAAAATGCTGACAGCTAACGCTAAACGGTATAAAGTTTGGCTGTATTTCACTGTAGAGCATGGGTGGCCAACCAGTTCAGCATTAAGAGCCACAAAAAAAAAACGCACCATAGCAAAATGCCACACAACACATGCACGTCCACACTACAACAGCGACTTCTAGATCTAATTGACAGTCATGATAAATAGCAGTTTCAATAGTTGTGTTTTTTTCTTACTTAGATTGACACAGTGGGAAACCTGACAGTCTTTGTTATCCACAATCCTTTTCAGGTCTTGCTTGAACTCTGTTGTGGCCACTCAAACAAACTCTTTCACTCGTTGGTCACTAGAGGGGCGTTCAAACAATCTGACTCAGCAGTAAAAGGGTTAATGAGGAAGGTGATCTGTGGCTGCTTTTTTCTCCTCAAGTTGCAGAATCTGTCCTCAAAACTCTGCTGCATTATTTTTTTATTCTTAAATAATTGGCAAATGTATTGGCAGATGCATTCAAATGCGTTTTATTTTTTATTTTTTTTTTATTTTATTTTTAACTTATCTGAAATGTTTCAAAAAGTAAAAAAAAAAAAAAAACACCAATAACACAGGACCCCCCCAGCCACACAGTAAGAGCCTCAAAAAAGCAGGCAAAGAGCCACATACAGCTCAAGAGCTGCAGGTTACCAATGAACCTGGCTGAGGCTGTAGGTTACCAGGTTCAATGAACCTGGTAACCTACAGCCTCGTGGTGCATTCAAAGTTATTGTTAAATGCCCTTTCCCGTCTGGTGGTTGTTTTTGTCGTTCAACAGCAATTTATTAGTGAAATAAGTAATTTTTATAGTTATTACATTATTATTAAATCATTTCATTTTAACCATATGACCTTAGCAATAAACACGCCGTTCTTTAATGTCGCCGACTGTTGTTTAGTACCCTTCTTTTTTTTTTTTTTTACTTTCTTAAAAAGTATTGGTTCAGGCATCGTTTAGGCACCGGCACCATTTTAAAAGTAGTGCTTTAGCACCGGTATTGGAAAAAACCCAAACGGAAAAAAATAACCCTATTCCTGATTCAGGAATCCTGAAGCACTTTTGAATTTATTTCCTCAGCATATTAGGTCATATTGTTGATTGTTATGGTCATTATTCGAACAGTGAAAATAATAGCAAAAAGAGCTTTTTAACTTTAATGTCACTAATGCTGGTTATTCATTGATAATTGATTTGAATTGAAATATTTAAAATACTTTCACAGCAAAAATGATGTATGCGATTTAATTTAGATTAATTAATCACAGGGTATGTAATTAATTAGATTACATTCTTTAATTGACAGCCCTAATTTTAAGCATTGACATCATTTGGCATTACTGCCATGTCTTTTCAACATGGCACTCTGTTCACATCTGGTTGAAGGAATGTAAGAGGGAGGCTGTGTTCACTCGGTCCAACAAGTCCGCCACCGCTGGTAAACTTTGAAAAAATCGTATTTTGCACGGCTACATGTAAACGGGAATATTAGTGGAATATTCACGTTCGTTAGCCATGGAAACATTCACTACATATACGTCATTGCATTGTTAGCTAATGCAATTCATACATTGATTTCTCTGTTCCACTGTTCCACCTGGCTGTCATTTTAAAGAACATATTGTGATAACGTGCTGGAAGTGGTGTTTCCCACAGGTTTACAATTTCTTTATGGTCAGCTGCTAAACTGGATTACACTCAAAAACATCTGATTCAAAGTCAATTCGTCCAATTCTGCTGTTGTGGCAGACCTTTTTGATCAATCAGCATTTCAAAATCTGTTCCATGCTGACTTTGGTGAGAAAATTACAAAATAAAAACAATATCTAATTGAATCTTCCACCCATATGGATTCTACATAAGAGCAAACACAGATTAAAGAATTTAAAAGTAATCTGAATTTGAAATCTTTGCGCCATTGCCAGCTGCCATTATATAGCATCCACAAAGCCCACACTGTTGCTCAGCAGGCTCTCTTTTCTGAGACAAAAACAAAAGCTTTGTCCAAAGCTGGCATGTTTAAATTTTAATTGGCCAAAGAGTCTCATCAATTATCCCAGGCTCGCCCTGATAGAGGCCTATGTCTTGTTGCCTTGGAGGTGTGTGTGTGTGTGTGTGTGTGTGTGTGTGTGTGTGTGTGTGTGAGACCACAGGATGATCTGATCGGACTCATCCATTAATAATTAATTTAATGGTCTATTCCTTCCCATTACAATTATACAGAGACTCTTTTTCCCCTACCCTCCTATATTACCTTCTATATCAGCTTGAGGACTGTTTTCTACCTGGCCTACCAGTTTGAGTGTTTAATTAGATCCAGTCACACTGTGTTGTATAGGTGATTGTTAGAGGTTTCCTGTGTCAAACATATCAGGTGTAGTATGCCGTAAATGTCCAGCAGAGGGAGGTATCCGCCCATTTAGCATGAAATGTGAAATCTTAGTTGGTACGTACTGAGGTAAGTCAGCATCATGTCTCTGAAGATGATCGTACAGTTACCACACTGTTGCTGAAATATTGCAGCGTTTCGGGGGAGTTCCTTTTCTTCAGTGTCTGCGGCATTCATCTCCTCAGCACAGCAGGGGGCAGCAGGAGCTGAAGAGCCTACTGTTGTGATCTCGTCTTTTCTTACCAGTATCACAGTACAGTCAGGTATCAAGTACTGTTGGAAGTCCAGCTTGATCCTCTGCAATTCAATCAATCAATTGGTCAATCAACCAAAAATGAATCTGCAACAATTTTCAAAATCTTGTTAACTGAGTCATTCTTCGAGCAAACATGCCAAAAATGGGCTCATTCTAGCTTCTCAAATGTGAAGATCTCATAATAGTAAATTGAATATCTTGCAAGCTGAATATATTTGAAATGCTGTTTGGACAAAACAAACAATTTGAAGATAATTTTTCATAATTAAATAATTTATACTCTTTATTGATCCCCAATGGGGAAATTACAATTTACACTCTGTTATTACACACTACACACAGATGTTGCCTTGGGCTCTGGGAACTTGTGATGAATGTTCAGATAATGTGTGTGTCCCCCCCCTTGCTCTTTAGTTAGTTTGGGGATGGGTTAAACAATAAAGATTTGACAAAGCCTTCTCCTTTAGCCACAGAATACCTTATACAGCTGTTCTCTCAGGCGGAGCAGTACTGTGGCCAGTAAACTGATCTCTATGTATAAAATCAGCGGAGGGCCCCTTTAAGGTAAGATGGAGGCCATCATACTCAGGAAGATGGATGAAGTGCAGCTAATGTATAAAGAAAAGACAAACCATTATCAGAGGAATAAAATTGTCAGACCAGGATTTTATAAATGTGGAGATGAGACCACGTTCCTTTAGTAGAAGATGATTAATCACTTAATCGATAAGTTGATCAACAAAGATTCCTGGCAACAATTTTGTGATGAATTAAGTCATGTATCAAGTCAAGCAAGTTCAATCACTCTGTGGTTGCAGGTGTGGGGGGGGGGGGGGGGTACAGTTCAACAATTTGTTTAATCATTTTTTTTCATTTTTAATCATAATAAAGAGGTGTTGTTTACTTCATATGCTGTGTTTACATTATCTGGGTCACATGACAGTGATATATTTGTGATATTATTGATATGATAAGCTTGGAGGCATACAATTCTGATGGATCGGACCATATGGGACTAGTTTTCAAAACTGCTCAAAACTCATTTGTTTCAATTGGCCTATCCATAATCTACAATAACACTCATATTGTTTGTTTGTTTCTTTTGTTTGTAAAGCGTCTTTGAGTTCCATGTAAAGCGCTATATAATACTTATGTATTATTATTAAGTATCATCAGATTTTCAATTAAATGTTGCTAAATCCTGATTGGTGCACAGAAATGTGTGACATCATCTTTTTTCCCCCAGCATTCTGGCCACTTCAAACCAGTGAAAAGAGCACAGAGAAAATGACACTGGATATGGGCTTTGAGGGCCTTTTTTAAGATGAGATATTTAAGGAACACAAGGCATCAAATGCACAAAGGTTTGACTCCTTGGCTGCTTCTGAATGTCTTTTGTGGCAGAAGCTCACAGTTGCTGTCTTCTGTCCTGTGCCTGCAGACTGTTCATCCTGGGCTCCTATGACAGAGAAATCTATGTCCACTGCACCCTGGAGCTGAGCACTCACCAGTGGAAGGAGAAGACTCGCAGCTCCATCAAACAGGTGGGTTCAACTCTTTTGTTCAACTCTGACTTGACTTGTTTTCCATCTCATTCATCGGGTTTTGGATTGCAGGGAATCATCAAATATTTTTTAAAAATAGTGTTTTTTTTCTCCCCCCACATCTATAAAATTATCCATTTGATGTACTGTGCAAAGTCATTAAAGTTACAAAAAGTTAATGGTTGAATAATACCTAAACCTTTGACTTTCTCACCAAAGTCCAGATGCCGGGTGGTAGGGGTGTTTCTATGTGTTTCAAATACAATTAAAATACAGATGACATTGAGGCCAAATCCTTGTGGTTTAGGTTGTTATGACAAAGTCACTTGTGGTGCACAGTGTACACGTGACAGAGGAATCCCTCAGCCTTAACCCAAACTAAATATACAACAAAGCAGCACCATGTTCCAGCCAATAAAAAAACAGATTGAAACTGATGGAGTATCAATACACCTGAGAAATGGAGCTGACTTATGTGTAGGGCTAGGTTTCGTTGAAAATGTTCGGTACCGGTACCAATACCGTGACTTTCATACTGGTTCCTGAACGATACTTTTTTCAATACAAATTATATAACTCAAAAAGAAATTACAACATTACGGCACAAATGTTTTTTATTTTTCAGCATACGTAGAGTTTTTCCTGCGTGCCTCTATGACGTGTAACTTTACACAGCCAATCACAAACAGTATAGGTCTTGGTATAAAAGCATGCTGCGTGCTGATTGGCCCACTGAATCTGATGAGATTTACTTCCTTGGTATTGAAATTGGGTATTGAATGAGGAGGCATTTTTCGATACTTTAGAGGCAATTCGGTCTGTGCCTAAAAATTATTGAATTGAGTACTCAGCCCTTATGTTTCTGCCTTTGTGTATGTCAGATCTCTGCAGAGAGAGAGAGAGAGAGAGAGAGAGAGAGAGAGATGGCAAAAGCTGTTTTAACGTTGCACATCTATAGATATGTTATGCTAACATAGATGTACTACTGCCATTTCACAACATTCACAATTCATTTAGAAAAGTTTGTAACAATGGAGCTGCTGAGTTTTCTTTAAAACTGGAGCTTTTTAAACACTTCCTCTACTACCACATATTGGACATCTTATCTTATTGACACATTAATACAAGCTCATTTTTATCTCCTTTGCACTGATGAGATTGTCCCATTGTTGACATTTTGAGCAGCGGTAACATTTTCAGGCCCCTCCAGCGAACCTTTTCTAATTGCTGCAATTTAGAGATATTACAGTTATCACATCAGGCTGGTTTGGAAGTGACTAATGACCGTTTGAGAGTGAAATGTCAGCCCTAATTACCGGCTCTGGCTCCAGCGATGCCACACACTCCTGAATGCCATTTGCAATGGCTCAAAGATCATTTATATTGTTGAGCAGTTATTGTTCTGCACTGTGCTTTCATGTAATGTTGAATGACTTTGGAGGAGTTGAATGCTTGTCCAGCAGGGGGCAGTGACATATCAGCCCTTCCTCTCAGAACTAACAACACCATATTCCTTTTTAATTTCTCTTATTCCAAAACAGCAGCTCATTGTACGTTTATAAAATAGGTGCTGCATGTTTCTGTTTGATAGTCCTGGAGGTCAGGGTAACATTTACATTGCAAATAGAAACTGAAATATGGTACATTAGTTTATTTCTGAAACTGTTGTTGGGAAACATCTGACCAAGTTCCAACTGAAATAAAAAAACTACGCTGTGGGGTAGTTAGACCTGCATTCAGTCGTTGTGTTTGTTGATGAAGTTTCTGTAAGGCTTAATGTTGGGTCATAGTTTGGTTTATTTTTCTGTACCAAAAAGACGGCTTAAACACTGGGCTGTGTAACTTTACAAATCTGTTTTTTTCCAATATAAAGATTGATCAAGCTGTACACCTAGACTGTGTGGACTGCACTTTATTAATAGTATTACTAATTACTATATTTAAAGACAGGTCATCGTTTCCCGGCCGAGTACCAAAGAGAACATGTTTTTTTAATAGAGAGATAATTTCTTACAGTTAAACCAATCACTTATCAGCTAATAATACATTAGACAGTTTGTTAGAAACATTACATTAATCATTAATATAAATTAAAAATAATAATGGCCCAAGAACCAATCCTTGAGGTACTTCACAAGTGATATAACAAAAAGAAGAATTAGTGTAAGAGACGAACAGTTTTCTGTCTTTTTAAGGTAACTCGAAAACCAGCGCTCCTACTGATTACTGATGTACATCATCATATCCTGTCAGATTTATGCCTATTATAGACCGTAGCACCAGAAATGTGTAACTTTGCTACTATATACACTAAACGTGAAACGTACCGAGCTGAAATAATGATATAACCGTGTAAATGTAATAAATGCATAGATTCTCATTCGCACATTTGGATATTAGTCTCCAAATGCCAGATATCTCCACAGCGCTGTGGCGTAAGGTCTGTCTACACCACAGATGCATTCTGGGATAGGAGAAAAACACTCATTAGCATTTCTTTAAACCAATCCCAATGGTCTTGGGCGGCGCTAAGCTCCAGACGCAGTGACGGTGTCTGCTAAATAGTCTCAGGAAGGAACTAGTTTGTGAGCTATTTAAATTAGCTGATACATGGTTAAACCTCAATGGACATGGAAATGGGCAGGAAGGGATCTCTTGAGAAAGGCAGCTCGCTCAGCAAATAGAGGTGTGTGTGTGTGTGATGTATAAATGAGTGTGATTAGGCCTCCTGATGTCTCAGAGCAGACAGGAAGAAAGATATACTAGGTTTTTTATTATTTCTGCTTCAAACTATATTTATTTAATAATTATTTAATTATTTATACTTTAAACTGGTTTAAGGTTGATGTATTGTCATTGTACAACACAGAGTTGCACATTGAAATGCAGTTGTAGTTCCTTTTATGTAACACAAGAAAACAGTAGTGCATTCTTCTAGTTCGTGTTCTGAATGTGCATAAGGTATGTAAACGGCAACAACAACAAGACTGGTGAATTTTCTGGGAAGAGAATATGGTCGGCCTCTTAACATTAATAAGTCTACATCGGGAAACATTGTCCATCACCTTTGACTAAGTTTGAGCATCATTGATGTAAAGTTGTGTCCATTAAACCTGTACAGGCTATATGTATACAAGTATTTGGGATTTGCTACACAACACAAATGCTGTTTTTGCACATGCACACCTTAAATCTATGCAAACATATACATATGCAGACCTTTCTCAAGAACTGATCCCATGGTCAGTAAAGGAGCAACCAGCAATCCAGTGAGAACCGTAATGAACATGTGAACCGTTCTCCCCCAACACTCAACCAATCCAGCCATCAGCACAGCCTTCTCCAAGTGGACCCACTTCAAAGCACTTGTCTCCCTTTTTTGTTAAGATACGCATAGAAATGCAGATTCACGGTGGCATTTGAGCCTGATTTATCAGACTTCTCCAGTCTGCATGTCCCCAGCAGAACTCTGTAGTAAGGATTAAAGGCTATACCATCTGGAAAAGGTCAATTCGCCAAATCTTTCTCGCTCTCTCCCTTTTCCCCATGATGATTGCCAGATATGAGCCTCCCTCTCTTCTCTTATGAAAACAGCCGCTTGCGTATGTCAGTGCTTTTTATGCCATTTGAATATTTGATATTATATAAGTATGAGCCACTTGCTCCTGCTTTCACTGCACCATGTTTCTGTCTTCTCAAAAGCAGACCCGTTCTCATCAAGAAGGGTGCTTGGACTGTGTTCAACATGTTTTTCAGTCTCTATCTCGCAGCTTCCAGATATCACTGTTGAGTTTCTGGTTCCACGCACAATAGAACGTCACAATACCGGTGTTGAATTGGCCTGAGAGACACAGGCTGCTTTTTAATGAGCTGTTCAGGCATTCTACTTGCTCAGTGTTTACATGGCCTAATATTAGTTGATGTGGTTGTTTAAATATTAGTAGAGTTTATTTGCGTTACTGTCTACTACCTGCAGTCACAGTTTACTTGAACATCAATGTTGGGTAGCTTTACAGTATTAACTAGGGCTCAGACTCAGAGAGTTAAGTCAGACTTCACTTTTTGCTGCAGGCATTCAAAACAAACAGGAAGACCTGCGTTTTTACTTTAGTATTTACTGTAGCATTCATTCATCGTTAGTCTTATGTCTCTTTACTGAAACCTGCAGCCTGAAACTCACTGTGCTTATTCTCCTCATTCACATGTATGCTCAGCAACATTTGAAACACCTGAAATGAATCTCAAGACAACATCTGAGGAAGGCTGCGGTCACTGAAGGCCACAGGTTTGGCCACTAAAATGATCTGTGCGTAAGAAAATGAATCAATGACTGATCCATGATCCTTTCCAAGAAAGTTATCTCTTTGGGCCTGTACTTGGGGTGGCTTGTGGTTCAAAGGAAGAATGGCCCCATAACCACACGGTTGGCGGATCAATCCCAGGCTCCTCCAGCCACATGTCAGTGTCCCTGAGTAAGACGCTGAACCCCAAGTTGCTCCCCGGATGCTGTATGTAGCTGTCCACTGCTACTAATAGTTAGGATGGGTTAAATGCAGTAATAGAATTCCACTACATTGTGTGTATGTGACGATTAAGGAATAAAGTTAGTTTTTTCTGCATGTTTGTTAGCTGGATGTGTGGGGAGGATGTGGAGCAGGTCATCTGTCTTTGATGAGAATCCAGAAGCACAGGTGGATGCAGGAGGTTTTTTTGACAGTTTTCTTAGTGTCATGGCCATAGCTATCATACAAGACCCTAAGGACATGTCCTCTTTTAGCAACCTAGGCGGAGTTACAAAAAATGAACATTTGCTATTTTGTAGACAGATTCCACTTAGACTCCATATATTTAAATGTGATTACTTTTATGCCAGCAAAAATAAATATGTAGCCTAAATAAAGGAGACCTTACTTGTAGGGGTGCACGATTCAGAAAATGTCACGATTCAATATTAATTTTTAGGCTCACGATTTGATTCAAAATCGATTTTTGATTCAACAACAATTCATAGTATGTAAATGTAAGAGAGAGAGAATCTTTTATTGTCCATATTATTCATGTGGATTTGTTATGATGTATGTTGTGTGTGATGTCTGTAAGCTACTGGGACCTTGAATTTCCCTATGGGATCAATAAAGTAGCTATCATGTGATTGCAGTAGACATACAAAAAAATAAATTAAAAAAAAGGAATCGATTTTTGGAATACTATGAATCGATTTTGAATCGGTAGAGCTTGAATTGCACACCCCTACTTATTTGCTCACCAAAATGTTATTCCTTGCAGTATAAAACGGCATGAATATGTGAAGAAAAATCTGGCACACGTCCCATAATTGTCAATGTATCGTGAAGCAGATCTAGATGGAGAATTGAAAGACTATGTAACCTCAGAAATATGTGCTGTCTGAGAAAAGTCGATTTGATTTAAAAATCGAGTTGGTAGGTCAAATGCATTCATTTTTTCAAGAAATCGATTTTTTAGATTTCTTTAGGTTTTATTAGCTCAATCCAAATACAGTATAAATAAGTTGGATGTTTAACAATCTTTGTTGCACACTGCACAGTGACTTTTCAGTTGGAGAAAGGGTTTGCCTTTGCAATTTCGTTTAGATTGATGCAATTTAATTAAATACAATAAATATATATTTTTTAAATATATTTACAGTTCGCAGTTATTTTGTTTTAAATGGAAGGGGGGGGGGGGGGGAATCGAATCGTTAATCAAGTTTTTTTTTATGAAAAAAATCTGATTTTTTTTTTAGGGGAAAAAATTGCTCAGCTCTATGAGTTAGTTATTTATTTAGTAAAATGACCAATTATTATTTTCTGTTTACAGCTTTAGTATTGTAGGATTTGCTTTCTTATTGCTCATCTATATCACTTTAAGCGGAACCCCTTTTGGATCGTTGAGAATGGAGAAAGACAAAATAAGCAATTTGAAACATAACTGGGTTTTGGTTAATTTTTATATTTTCTTATATTACTTTCTTTTTTCTAACATTTGATAGGCTTAATGCATATGTTATGCAATTGTATCGTTAGTTTTAGCCCTGAAAATGTTTGAAATTTGCGATCAGAAATGTTTTTATTAAAGGCATCAAATTCTGTTTTTTTTATTTTTTTTTTATTGCTAAGAATATTTATTTGTATGAATAGCCAAAACTTATATCAGTTATTTTATCAGTACACACATTTCTAGTCTCAGCGTTGAGCATTTTGGGCTTTAAGGTGGCGCCATGCTAGTAGCTCTGAGTGGATTCTCCTTGGTCATATTTGATCTACAGAGGAAGATGTCCCTTTATCTCGGCTGCCTCCCATTGGTCAGTCTTTACTCCAGCCACTTCATTGTGCTGTGTGTGCTTGCATCTGCACAACACAGACCACCTGTGAGCTGGGTAAACGAAGCCCTGTTCCATTACAGAGTGTGAGATTGGGCGTGTTTTTCTTTTTTTTTTTTTATTATTACTCATTGATGGTGTGTTGAGGTTGTGGGGGGGGCACTCTGTCAGGCGTGTTTGCACATCTGCCCCGTCGATTCCATCGTTGGCCCTGAATGCTGATTCTTGCTGACAGCTTGACCGAAGGGCCATGCACGCGTGTGTGCACGTACACTACAGCTCAACATCTCGCTGTGTAACGTCGGCTGTGTGTTGGAGGAAAAGAGTGTGTGTATTTATAGTAGTACGAGGCTGAATGTTCTGCTGGATGTTGTGTGAGGTCAGTCTCGTGGCCTGGAGCAGTTTCCCAGACTCTTCCCAGGCGCAGGGTTTGCTCCACAGCAACATGTACCACTAGTGATTAGGAAGTCAGAGGGTGGAGGAAATATGGACAGCTTCTCATCAGACATCTTGATCTGGTTAGTGTCTCTGGCAGAGAGCACTCTCGGGTTAGACCAGTAGAAGAAACATCTGATGGGATGGATATGCTTGGTACCTTCAAGTCCACCTTTTTGAAATATTGCAGATTGAATTAAAAGACTGCTAGAATTAGGTCATTTATTTACAGAAGTGCATTTGTATTACAGTGTTTAACAACTACTTTGGCTCAATCAAAGACAGACTAGTTATGCCAACCTCAATAGAATTTGTAGAAAATGTGCTATATCACTTATACATTTGTTTAGTGCAACACCGTACAAATACGTAGATAAAATGTAACCTTGACTCTTATGTTTTAGGTAATGTTTTAATCTTTTAAGATTATTTTTTCAATATGAAGAGAGCGAGCGGCAGTCAAAGCCAAACTATGGTGATTGGTCCGAATGCCTTGGTATTTATGTTTTCATGCAGCGTTTTGCACTTTCTGTTTAAGGACAACAGTTTGTGTTTAAGAGTATGAATTTAGCAAGTGTGTTTGGCTCTTTGAGCATTAAAGGGCTAGTTAAGATATTTTGAAGTGGGGTTGCGTACTCCAGCCAGCTTCTCCAGACTGGGGGCGTGCCGACCGCCGTCTACTGTAGCTAACACTGACTATGGAGAAGTAGCTCATACAACCACACTGCAGAACATCTTAACTATCCCTTCCACATCAAAACGCTCTGCCAAAGCAATCATAAAATACTGTAACTATTGCAATTTCAAAGGGACAGATTGGAGCTGTTACATCTGAGGCTGCTATTCATGGTTTTGGTGTTCAGTCATATCTTGAAAACATTCAAGAGTCCTGTCCCCAGCTGTCACCTGATGTCACTTCAAGCAAGCACGCACACACACACGCACGCATGCACACAACCACCAGTCAGACTTGGAGAGGAAGAACAGGTGATTTTAGCATCTTGCACGCACACACTCACACACACACACACACACTCACACATGCACACACGCACTCACACATGCACGCACTCACCCAAACCTCTCTGTCACAGTGTTGTTTGATGTTCCACTCAGGGTGTCTTTGTGTCTTTAATCTGCCCCGGACACCCGATGAAAGACAGTTGGTTGATGAGGACGCACGCACGCACGCACGCACACCCCCTACAACGAGTCATCTCAGGCAGGCCACAGGTTCACTTTCCATTCAGGACTTTTTGGAGTACAAGTAGGAGTGGACAATAAGGATAGAATCATCCCTAATGATATATTTATTTGATATTGACCGCTACTAACACACCATATTCCGTTTTCTTTAAATATTTATCCATTACTTTTTGAAATCCACATAACCCACTCTTCACATCGGCATTAATTGGATCCACCGCACAGCATGTCTTTAAAAAGAAAATAAGTCATTTTTAAGGCTGGTTTGCCTCGTACTCCTATTATTTTCTTCCATGTAGCATTTAAAAGCCTAAGTTTTGAAATATCCATAAAATATGTCACTTAGTCAGGGGTCGTCAGGTTTCTCAATAATAGAAATGGGTCCCTTAAAGGGATACTTCACCGCTGGAAAGCCTAATATATCTTTAAATTGGGTCACCTATGTAGCAGAAATGTGAAAAAAAAAATTTAATTGGTGCCTTCTAGGCCGAGAAAAGCCAGAAAATGTGTTTTTGGCTCATATGGATGAAAGACACCAAATCCCAGAATGCACTTCGCTTCGCTGCTTTGAGTCCACTCCCAAGCCACGCCTACCGCTTGACAGACAGACAGTGAGGCATTCGACTCAACTCAATGTGTTTTATTGTTATTTCAACCATATACACAAAACAACGTTTCATCGTGGCTCGAGTCAATTTAAAATATATAAATACACATTTAAAATATATAAAAACTACATTATATAATAACGACATACGAAACAGGCTACATTTACCGTGCACACACACATTATAGGCTCCGTAAAGTTCAGCTAAGCATACCAGCATTAGGCTTGGTGGGCTGTAAACACCGAGTATAAACACAGCCGTGAATTAGCGTGGGATGTCGAATGGTCGCCATGTAACAGTCACAAACTCCAGCGGTTAGCAGTTAGTTGGATACAAATCACCCCATTTCTGCACCAGTCCGTGTTAACACAGCTCACCTTCATACAGAGCATCTCTAGCTCGGATTGTCGGAAGGCTAGCAGGCCTGGTAGCTGGACAGTCCGGTTCACTGTTGTTCGGCTGGACAGTCCGGTTCACTGTTGCTTTCCCACGAAAGCACAAAACACAGCAGTTTCTGAACTCGCGTTGGGAGCATCGTTGAAGTTGGATGTAGTCCAGTTTGTTGTTTAATGAACGGACACTTGCAAGCAGGATTGATGGGACAGGTGGCCGGCTAGCGTTAGCTCGCTCTGGATGTGCCTTTCCCCCGGCTTGGTGGGCTGTAAACACCGAGTATAAACACAGCCGTGAATTAGCGTGGGATGTCGAATGGTCGCCATGTAACAGTCACAAACTCCAGCGGTTAGCAGTTAGTTGGATACAAATCACCCCATTTCTGCACCAGTCCGTGTTAACACAGCTCACCTTCATACAGAGCATCTCTAGCTCGGATTGTCGGAAGGCTAGCAGGCCTGGTAGCTGGACAGTCCGGTTCACTGTTGTTCAGCCGGAAAGCAGTTAGTTGGATACAAATCACCCCATTTCTGCACCAGTCCGTGTTAACACAGCTCACCTTCATACAGAGCATCTCTAGCTCGGATTGTCGGAAGGCTAGCAGGCCTGGTAGCTGGACAGTCCGGTTCACTGTTGTTCAGCCGGAAAGCAGTTAGTTGGATACAAATCACCCCATTTCTGCACCAGTCCGTGTTAACACAGCTCACCTTCATACAGAGCATCTCTCGCTCGGATTGTCGGAAGGCTAGCAGGCCTGGTAGCTGGACAGTCCGGTTCACTGTTGTTCGGCTGGACAGTCCGGTTCACTGTTGTTCGGCTGGACAGTCCGGTTCACTGTTGCTTTCCCACAAAAGCACAAAACACAGCAGTTTCTGAACTCGCGTTGGGAGCATCGTTGAAGTTGGATGTAGTCCAGTTTGTTGTTTAATGAACGGACACTTGCAAGCAGGATTGATGGGACAGGTGGCCGGCTAGCGTTAGCTCGCTCTGGATGTGCCTTTCCCCCGGCTAGCGCTAGCTTCCCACCTAGCCGACGAAGATGTCCCCTACCCGGCTACGAGCGAGTCCGCCGGTCCCCGTGCTGGTCTCGGTGCAGGCGAAGCTCTCATAGTGGGCCGATTATTCCGTCTGTAATAACGTTTCCTGCATATTCTCTGCCGTGTAGCGATGTATCCCGGTGGTACACGTGCGGTAGTTTGAATGCACATAATTGTTGTAAAAGTTTGCTGCTGAGAAGATAGAGCAGAGCCCTGTTTAGCGAGGATTCAAGATGGCTGACATTTCGTTTTTTTCCGGCCGAGATCGGCTAGCTTCGGGCGATGGGCGGGTTTAAAACATGCGGAAGTAGGTCCTACTACTGGTTGTAGTCTTTTGCTCTGGCCAAAAAATCTTCCGATGACGCAAAAATCGTCATTTTGCGTCATCGGAAGATTTTTTCCGGACCCCCCAATGCAGATATCTCCTGTCTCAGGGGGATATGAGGGAGGGACGCACGGTCATTCAGAAATACTACCGGGTTTCTACTGATACAAAGCTGAATGCTAAATCGGTGAAGTATCCCTTTAAGGACAAAGGTTAGGAACCACTAATTTAGATGTTCATGTTAGAAAACAAAACTAGACAAAAAATAATGAATAAGTCTCCTAAATAAATGGAATGTTAAAAATCCAAATGATAAAAAGAAAAGTGTGGGGGTACTGTCCCGATATATTTCATCATATTATCCCACCCTGCTTAAAACAACAGATTCTCCTGTAGTGTACATGTTTGGAAACACTTTTCATCTGTCACAGTCTGACAGCCATATCTGTAAAGGTCTTTACATCTTGAAACTGGACAATCCGATTATGCTTTGTCCCTCCTTAAAAAACAAAACAATGCTAGGACAGCATTGTTTGTCATGTCAACATTAGGGCTGCACAATTAATCGCAATTGTATCGAAATTGCAATATGAACTAGTGCAATATCCAAATCGCAGGGGGGCGCAATATTTGTTAAAGGCAAAATATGTGTCAAACCATTCTGAATGAAGTATTGTGGTGCTGCAGAGACGTCCCGGCCTACAAATCCTAAAAAATCTTTGTTTGGTACAGATCCTCGCAAAAATCACACTAATAATCATTTGAATTTCTTTCAATGTTAACAATTTTCAATGAAAATGAGAATAATGATACAAAAACAATCATTCCCTCCAATGTCGTGAGTCATATCGCAATATCAGTCAAAATAATCGCAATTAGATATGGACCTCATATCGTGCAGCCCTAGTCAACATGCACATCCAGACCATAATCACCTTTGTCATTTCGTAACACACACATTGACTTCTGGCGGATGACACATTTATCATTCGATTCCGCTTTGCCGTGCCAATTAAATGGCCCGTTCTAATGCTGTTTGACAACGGCTGGCCGCACAGCAAAAAGCAGATTAAAGACATGAGAGGTTGGTCCCACAAGCTGTTTGTTTCTAATTGCTTCTTCCATGGATCAATTCACCTCAGAGGAAGCTCAATAGACCAGCCGCTATGTGCATGACAGACAGAGCCACAGCCATATTACACATTTCTTGCTGTTTTCATTTGGGGTTTATTTTTCTGATCCTATAAGCATGGTCTCTTATTAGAAAAGAAATGACCTATTTCTCACTGCAGAGGGTCAAAATGACCACACAGAACACCAAATAATGCCCACACTGATGAGTAATTAGCCAGATTCAAACATCTGTGTTTTACACTAGAGATGTTCCTAAATCTAAATGCAGTATTTGGAACAAGTGTAAATAATATTCTAGGAGGGATATTTTTTGTCACTTTAGTCCCTTTTTTATTTGTATTGTGGAGCTTATGAGGGAAAGATGTTGTAAACAAAAGATAATTTAGTGTTGCTGGACGTTTTCAGTGTTTTAGCCTTTCAACACGTAATTTTACTTTAAAATAGTCAGATTTAAATATACAGAATATTCGTGGGGAAAAAAACAAACAACAGCAGCTTCAATTAATAGAATGACTTTTATTCAATTTTTTTTAATTTACTTTTTTATTAGTTTTCTTTTATGTGCCAACTGGGCACAAAACATACAACATAACATGACGAAAGGAGGATTTGTGCATTTAGTAAAACAGCAGTTAACATAAGCACATAACATAATTATACATAAAATTATAAAGATGCTGCTCATTAAGAGGATTCAACCTTGTTTTTGCGATCTATATGAAATCAGGTGTTACAGTTAATTACAATTATTTTAAGGGTCTGTAATAGGACTGCAGCTATCGATTCTTTTTGTAATCGATTAATCTAGCACTTTATCGATCGATTAATCGGATCATTATTTTTGCGTTTTTTAAACAACCAAAACAAATAATGCATAACGAAAATGATGTGGCTGTAAAATGATCAAGCATTTGGCTTTTATTTCTCAAAAAAACAGTTTGATAGTTTCATTTAATTAAATTTCATGCTGTAACCTAGCCATGACATCAAAGTAAATATCTGTTTTATGTAGATTTCTACACTTGCAGCATTTACCATTAGGCTACTAACAAATAATATATAATTTCTGGAGTGAGCCTATTTGCTATGGTAACCTAGCAACCTGTTTGTGTGTGCACGCGTGCCGTGTGTGAGGAAGAGTGAGAGAGACGAGGGGGTGTGTGTGTGTGTGTGAGAGAGAGAAGGGGTTCTTTTTTAAGGCTATACTCTCTTGCTATTGAATGTGAATAAGTTTACTACTTAAAAACATCAAAGCTAAACATATCTAGTCAAACCGCATCACGACATCGCTACAAATACAGTATGCGATTAAAATCAGCGGCTGCTTAAGCTACGTTACCTTGTTTCAGCAATGCTTGGTGAAACAGCACGGAGTGGATGTTTACGGTTCAGATGCTGAATCATTGAAGTCGTACTGCTGTGGTATGCCAGGTCTACTTCTGCCGTTTCTGGGCATCTTTACTCTCCGCCATCGCGCCAACTAAATTCAAAATGTATCACGCGCTAGTGGTGTGCTTCCTGAACAACGGTCCGTGTGGAACAATCAGATCCATGCGTGTATAGTGAGCATCATAGGAATTTAACGAGGCTTCGAGGCAGAGATTTTTGTAATCGAGTTACTCGAGTAACTCAATGAATCGTTTCAGCCCTAGTCTGTAAATTCCAATTTTCTTTATTTCTTAAAAGTTTACTGAAAAGAACTAACATGTATGTCATTTTCAACAAATTAAAGGGAAATGCTCCATTAAAAGCAAGTAAATATTTATTCATTATCATTCATTATTGGAAATGTCATTCTCCATATATGTTGAACTGTATGTTTGCCTGTGGACAGATTCTACATTTTTGCATATTGAGTGGACCTGTGCACTGACTGTCTACTATAGGTTTTACTGGAGATGAATTGTTATCATTTAAACTGGAAGTGTACCAAGTGGACATTGCCTTTATTTTCCATATACTTAGTACCAAAGTATCTGTCTTTCTGGGAAACTTCATGTGACATTAAAAGGAAATTTATCAGCTCAAAACATTTAAGTATCACCTGCGGTTTGTTTGACCTTTTGATTATGTACCTCGCACAGATAGTTCATGTTGGTTTAACAAACTCCATATAATTGTTGAGTAATCACTCAGGATCTGACTACTGACATGACATAGGCTTCTCTGTTTTTCTTCTGCTATGTCAGTGTTATTTAGAGTGATGGTAACCACTGAGTATTTGCTATTTGTACTTCTCCTTAACAAAAATTCTATTATATAGGATGTATTGTGCATCAGCAAAGCCAAATGAAATAAAAGCATTTATTTTTGTTGTGCTCTTCCTCCCTGACTCACTGAGGGATAAGGGTTTCTGTCACTTGGCTGTTTTGAATTAGGGCTGGGCGCTATATCCATATTCTAGCTTGTATCAATATACAACCCCAAATCAGAAAAAGTTGGGACAGTATGAAAAACACAAATAAAAAAAGAAAGTAGTGATTTCTAAATGTACTTTGACTTGTATTTCATTGCAGACAATGTGAACACAAAATATTTCATGTTTTGTCTGGTCAACTTAATTTCATTTGTAAATATACATCCTTTCCTGTCATTCAGACCTGCAACACATTCCAAAAAAGGTTGGGACAGGAGCAGTTAAGGGCTAGTAATCAGGTAAATTGGTTAAATAATGATGTGATTTGAAACAGGTGATGTCAACAGGTGAGTGTAATTATGATTTGGTACAAAAGCAGCATCCAAGAAGGGTCTAGTCCTTTAGGAGCAAAGATGGGCCGAGGATCGCCACTTTGCCAACAAATACGTGAGACAATTTTTTTTTTATTATGTTCAAAAACAATGTTCCTCAAAGAAAGATAGGAAGACATTTGCTTATCTCACCTTCAACAGTGCATAATGTAATTGAAAGATTCAAGGAATGAGGAGGAATTTCAGCGCATAAAGGACAAAGGCGCAAGCCTAAGCTGAACAATCGTGATCTCCGATCCCTCAGGCGGCACTGCATCAAGAATCGTCATTCATCTATAAGCGATATCACCACATGGGCTCAGGACTACTTTGGCAAACCTTTGTCAAGTACCACAATACGTAGTGACATCCACAAATGCCAGTTAAAACTGTACTGTGCCAAAAGGATCATCCAGACTGTTACCAGCAACAAGTCCAAAAGCCAGGGTCTGTCATGGTATGGGTTTGAGTCAGTGCCCTTGGGTTACCTCAGTGGTAACTTGCACTTCTGTGATGGCACCATTAATGCTGAAATGTACATAGATTTTGGAGCACAATATGCTGCCTTCAAGAAGACATCTTTTCCAGGGACGTCCATGCATATTTCAACAAGATAATTCAAAACCACATTCTGCACACATTACAAAGTCCTGGCTGCGGAGGAAGAGGATACGGGTACTTGACTGGCCTGCCTGCATCCCAACCTGTCTCCAATAGAGAATGTGTAGCGCATTTTGAAGCGCAAAATGTGACAAAGACCCCGTACTGTTGCCCACCTTAAGACTTGTTTGCAGCAAGAATGGGACAAAATTACACCTGAAACACTTAATCACTTGGTGTCTTCAGTCCCTAAACATCTTTTAAGTGTTGTGAAAAGGAATGGCAACATTACAAAGTGGTAAATACTTTACTGTTCCAACTTTTTTTGAAATGTGTTGCAAGAACCAAAATAGGAATTTTGTTTTTTTGAAAAAAACAAAACAATAAAAATCACGAGGAACACATTAAATGATGTGCTGTTGTATTGTCTGCAATGAAATACAAGTCAAAGTACATTTAGAATCACTTTCTTTTTTTTAATTTGTGTTTTCAATACTGTCCCAACTTTTTCTGATTTGGGGTTGTATTTTCAAACGAGATATGGGATTGGACGATGGCGTTTATATTGATGTAGTCTAATGTTGCGGTACGTGACCCATTTCTTCTGTAAAGCCGTGCCTGTGCTTGCATCTCTCCTCTCACTTTTAACATTTTTTGTATCATAAACTTCAGTCCATTGCATGCTCCCTGTCTATGACCCTCTCTCTCCCTTTTTATTAGTCTGTTACTTAGTCTTTCTCAGAGATAGCTTTTTTTATTTAACATAGGGTATTTATTTTATGTAATTGTTGCAGATGTACAGTATATTTTCAAACAGGGAAGGAAACCCTGAATTTGCATTTTATTTTGATAATAAATAGATAAATAAATAGTCTGTTGTAATAAAAGTGCTTGTGACATCTCACATGTGGTTTTAAAGTGCCCATATTATGAAAAAAAATCACCTTTTCTGGTATTTGGGGTGTTATTTTGTGTCTCTGGTGCTTCCACACGCATAAAAACTTGGGGAAAAAAACCATCCATGCTGTTTTGAGTGAGATACGGGTTTCTGAATGATTCCTGCCTTCAGTCTCCGGGTGAGCTGTTGAGCTGTTTAAGCGCTAGCATGCTAGTGGTTAGCCCCCTCGTTCTCAATGGCAAAACACTGCTACAACACACCATAATCACCATAATCTACAAAAATGAAAATGAGCGTAACATGGCCATTTTAACATACAATTGAAAATGTAGCCCACTTTGTAGAAATAAAATAAAAATACCGAGATATACATCGTGTATTACCATTCAGCCAAACAATACCGAGATATGATTTTTGGTCCATATTGCCCAGCCCTATTTTGAATATCTTAAAGTTTTGAAATAGGATTTCAAAGGGCCAGCAGCGACGAGATGTCAATAACCTGTAGCCTGTTAACATATTGGCTGAAATTAGGTGAAAAACTTTGCAAATGTTAAATGAATAAGTAAATGTTATTTGGTCAAGTGTTCAGATTGCTCCCTGTTTGTTCCAAGAAGCAAAATGACACTTTGGCAATCCCAAGGTCTAAAGCAACTGGTTCTCTCCCTGAGGAGGGAGATAGGCACAGTGTTTGCATAACAGACGCGTATCGGTGTTTCAAAAGAGAGGAAATACTGAAATGCCAACTTGATAACATGGAAAATGGTGTGTTGCTCCTTTCTAAACCAATGGTAGTTGTCATTTAATAAACTAGGATGATATAACAGTCATGACAGATCATTATTTTTTTGATGCCAGGACAATGACAGCTTCAAAAAAAGGACTGTGTGGGCGACCAAACCACTGTCTATACAAGTGCAAATTAGGCAAAGCACCTTTTTGTTTGCATGTGTCTCCATAACAACTCCTTTGTTCTTAATGCTTTTGAAACCTGCTTCATATGATAAAAAGGCAACTTGAAAATTTAGATTGAGCCACACAACAAACACAAGTGTAAAACTAAACTTCATAGTGATTTTACTCAATAAAGACATGCCATCCACTGCTACATTGTTCATCCATCCATTTTTCTATGACATAATTGGGCTGACTTAGGTTGTGCCATTTTGAAAGAAGTATTGAGTCATTAATATCTGCCCATTATTCCATTTGTTTGTGTTCAGGTTCTTATATTTTCAGTATTGACATTAGAAAATGGCTGGTGGATTTAAGACAAAAAAAATAATAATTTATGGAATTAATCAAATTTGAACATATGTGTCAGTGGCTTGTTGATCTTTACATTGTTAGTTAATTTCCTATCCTGGCCTGGGACACATTCATAAGGTTTGATAAGGTAACATTACTTATTGGACTTTAACTTATCATTGCACTTACAATAACGAGCGTAGCTGTCCCCAATTTAGGTCATCGTGTCGTCTCATCTCCGGTTTTTCCTGCATCCAGTGTGTGTGTGTGTGTGTGTGTGTGTGTGTGAGAGAGAGAGTCAGTCAAGTTGCGGGGAAACTGAGCAGCCCTGCC
Source organism: Gymnocephalus cernua (assembly GCA_023631565.1). Lineage (NCBI taxonomy): Eukaryota > Metazoa > Chordata > Actinopteri > Perciformes > Percidae > Gymnocephalus > Gymnocephalus cernua. Next base: position 24,071,647 of record CM042437.1, read on the forward strand.
CACTGCAGCAGCTTCAGCGACTTCAAAGTGACGTTACAGCGTACATTGATGTTAAAATTCTTTTGCTGTAAGTTTTGTTGGTAAATGTGAGACGTTCGAGTCAGTCACACACGTCTCGTCTCCATATCACAAACAAGGATCAACCCGTTCTCACTCCCACTTGCATGGTCATTGGCTCTCAGAGTCACATACTGACGGCACGTCGGACTGCTGGGATTGGTTGAAGTCGCGGGAAACTTCAGGTTATTGGTCAAATTTGCGGAAAGGTTGCGGTGATTGATCAAAATTGCGAGTCGCACCAAATTCCCGGTGATTGGTAGAATTTGCGTGAATTGGCGCAACTTCACAAAATCCTGGAGGGACTAACTAATGTTAGGGGAATCTGTTTATGTTTTGTTACGCGTTTTCCTATATATATATATATATATTTAGATTTAGATTTGATCAGTATAGTCAATTAAAGGAACACGCCGACTTATTGGGACATTAGCTTATTCACCGTAACCCCGACAGTTAGACAAGTCGATACATACCCTTCTCATCTCCCTATGTGTCGTAACTCTGTCTGACGGCTCCACTGTTAGCTTAGCATTGTCCTGCCCCATTTTGTTATAAAACATCTCAATTCACTGCGCATAGGATTTTCTAGCCCTGTATCTTCTAGCTAGATAGCCGTTGAATACTAACGCTAGTGGATAGTAAAAAAAATAGAATCCCTATACTTTTATGAGCACATCACTATTTTTATCACCATAATTAGGGATACTGATACTTGGGCTTTAGGTATCGGCCCATACCGAGCACCAATCTAAAACCAGTGTTTAATTATTTAACTGTATGCCTCACTGGGTGGAAATCCCTGGGGTCATTCTTAATGTGTAAAGAAATATTAGGCTTGACTTAAACATCCCTTTTCTAACTCTGTAAAGCAACATGTAACTAAAAAAAAAATTGGCTTGAAAAAATGTAATTGAATAGATCTGCACCATTGTCATGCCTTAATATGACAGGGTGCTTATTCTTGGGGATTTTAATATTCATGTACATTGTCCAGTCCCCTCACTTCTCATTTTGCAGATCTGATAGACTCTTTTAACTTCAGACTGTTTAATGGGCCACATATTCTAAGGGTCACACCTTCAACTTGGTACTCTCAATTTGGTAGATATGCCTGTAACTGAACATATAGCTGTTGTTTACGCAGCTTATACAGCTTTCTATTCCTAGTCCCTACAATACGCACTCGCATTCTCAACGCTGGCTCTGCAGTTAAATTCTCTGATGCTTTTATTTCATCATCCTGCAATTCAAACTCTAAATCCAGATGCACTGGTAAATTCACTTAAAGATCAGTGCCTATCCATCCTCGACCAAATTGCACCATTTAAAACTAGGATACAAAAATCAAATAATCTTCCCTGGCTGAGTGATCACACTCGAGCCCTCAAAGACTAGAAAATCTGAACGACAATGAAAAAGGTCAACAAGTCCAAAATATCGCCTTAACACCCACAACTCACCAATCGTAATTAATCGGTTTATTATTATCAGTTACCCTTAAAGGATTGAAAACAATTTTATTTTTTTTATTTATTATAATTGATTATTAATTTTTACACTCAAACTTTTTCTGTCTCTCTGGGTTCCTTGACGGCTCAGTGAGTTGTGTTGTCCCTCAGGGCTCCATTTTTTATCTTCATATATGCTGCCTCTTGGTCAGGTTATTGAAAATCATGATCTGCTTAACCATTTTGATGCTAACGGCGTGCTAAAACTAGTAATGGAAACCTAAATCAGCACAGCGTGGTCTGGGGCGGCCAGAAGTGCCATTGGGGGGGGGGGACAAAAACAAAAAAACAGTAGAATGGAGTGACAATGGAAGAGCTTTTCTAAAAAAAATCTTTTTAAAAAGCTTTCTTTGTGAAAGCTCTTTGAAATGTTTGATGTATGATCTAATTTAAAAAAAAAATGTAATTCCTATTTATTCTTATCCATTTTATTGTCTTTACTTCCTCTGTGCTTATGTCCTTTGGCCTTATTCTCATTTCATCTGCCTTGTCTGGATATTTTTTTCTTTTGTAAAGCACTTTGCAACATAAGTGCTTTACAAAAGCACGAATTGTTTAGTTATTGTGGGTACTCAGAAATGAATTATCTCACTGTTTTTATTATGCACGGATAAACTTATTTTTTAAAAGAAAGTAAACTAGGTCTACTTGTTATCTTTGTCAAAAAAGTATCACTGGCCTAATTTGACCCCAATCCAAGATAATACTGGTAAGATGATCCAATCAAAAGTTTTTCCCTCGCCGCTCCTGTCTGTCTGTCTGTCTGTGCGTGACTGAGTGGTTGATATTTGTTTGTTCATGGCATTATTGCCACAAAGTGATCACACTTTTCTGGCAAAAGCCAGAAAATCGAATCAGATCTCTGACTGGCTGGTCTTCAGGCAACTGCGTAATGCATGTACTCTCATAATTAGAAAAGCCAAAGCTGATCATTTTCTCATAACTTGAATAATCCATCAACATTTTGGAAAACTATTAAATCATTATCAGAAAACGGTAAAGGCCAGGAGCTTCCTTCAAGCATTGTGAAAGTCTCGAAAAGTTACTGACAAGGCCAAAATGCTTGATTGTTTCAATGAACATTTCATAGCCTCAGGATTTTTATTCGAGTCATTCAATCCTCAACGTGAGTGTTCCTCTACAGTTGGTCCAGGTCCTTCTAGTCAGTCTTTTAGTTTCAGTCCTATTACAGTTTCAGATGTAAATAAAGCCCTCAAGCATTTGGACACAACAAAATCTGCAGTCCTGATAAACTGGATCCCTACTTTTTAAAGATAGCAGCAAATTTTATTGCCGTGCCTTTAGCTAATATTTTTAATCTGTGCTTGAACACTAATGTCATTCCTCCCATCTGGAAATCAGCCTGCTAAAAGGTGGTGACCCTTCTGTCTTAAATAACTACAGACCGATCTCTAAACTGTCTTTCCTGGTCAAGGTTCTAGAATCCCTTGTCAGTGATCAATTAAATTAATTTTTTTTTAACAGTAATAATGTTTTATCTGACTTCCAATCTGGTTTTAGAAAAAGGCATTGTTTGTTCCATGGAAACAAAACAAATATCTTGATAGCCCTGCTGTGTACGGGGATAGTTACAGACGTCATACTGTAATTCAAAACGTCTGTGACACTGTGTTTGAGAACACGTACTACAGAATATGCGTCACTGTTAACCAGCCTAATAAGTACCCATGTAAACACCTGAGCAGCTACTGGCCATGCACCCCACCCCTCAGCCCACTCCACCCCCATCACCACCGGGGCTGCTAATTGGATGTGGCAGGGAATTGCTGCGCACTTGCCTCGCAGCGACTTGTACCCTATAACCATACACAAATCGATCTGACATGTGGTATTAGATTAAATTACCAAGCAGCGCAGTGACAGGGAAAAGGATTTGCTCAACCCCCCCCGCCTCTCTGTCTCACACACACCCTCCCAGACCTGCTGGAGAGCAGAGGGATGTTCAGCCAAGCAACAGGAGATGCTGCTCCATCCAAGCTCTCCGTCAAGCTGGGCTTTAAAACCAGCCTGCAGCTAGCCACCTCCCTGTAAATCGCTTTCAGTATACACATAGCCCTCTGATGACTTCTGTCATGGAGGCCAGTTTAACCCATTCCACTCAAATGTATGCACAAGTTTACAAGTATAGCTGAAGTGATAGACAACAGTAGTTTACTAAATGTAGACACAGTGCAACGTAAATTACAGTTGGTGGGAAGATGACCTCCTGTAAGCTAGATTTCATTCACTTGTCATTTGTAATTTGTGTCAGAGCTGTTGTTAGGGATGCAGCAGACATGTTGGGGCTCCAAATGGTGTTTATGTGAGAATGTAGTAAACCATAGCTCCTTTCAGGCATACACTTCACTCTGTCACCAACATTACAACCCACATCTGAAAGTGGGTGAGTGTTTTGCTAGCACTATTGGTGCAGTTGTTGCAAAGCTTCCCCCATTTTCTTTTCAGCTGCTATTGTCTTTTTGTTAGTCAGAAATGGAAACTGACTGTAGCAGTGTCTCAAATCACCCCCTTTTTTCATCCATTCACCATTCCTTGTAAAATAAATCAGTAATTTTCTATATAATGTGCAGTAAATTGAGTGTGGAATGTTTTAAGGGAACTATAGCATACATTTCATACTTTGAATTTGCCTACTCAAATAAAATGTCAGATCTAATAATTCCTGTAGGCCTGCCCCCTGAAAGTCGAATTTTCAAATCAGTCGCTGATTCCTCAGTCGACTGAGATTCTTCAAGTCAAGCATTTTCTTTTCTTCAGTCAGGGGGCGAAAGTAAGCTCCTCAGATTGAGCTACTCGTGTTCATGATGCTCTCCAGGGTAAACCCAGGCTGAGTCCGAGTGGGTCGGACCCAGGCTGAGTCTCAGTGGGTGGGACCCAGGCTGGGTCCCAGTGGGTCGGACCCAGGCTGGGTCCGAGTGGGACAGATCCAGGCTGGAAAAAAAAGGTACAAATAGTCCAGTATTCGTATTGAGTTGGGTACATCCCTAGATTTCTGAAATGGCTTGTGAATATGGAGAAAAAAGGGCAGTCACCAGTATTTCGGTATTTTCTGTAGTTTTTAGATGTAATTAGTGGAAACAAGGCTAATCATGTTTTTTTTTTTTTACAGCAGATCTGTATTTAATTCAATTCAATTCAATTCAATTTTATTTATAGTATCAAATCAAAACAGGAGTTATCTCAAGACACTTTACAGATAGAGTAGGTCTAGACCACACTATAATTTACAAAAAACCCAACAAGTCCCCCCAAGAGCAAGCACTAGTGCAACAGTGGCAAGGAAAAACTCCCTTTTAGGAAGAAACCTCAGACAGACCCAGGCTCTTGGTAGGAGGTGTCTGCTGGCCGTTGGGGTGCATCACAGTATAGTAAATAAACAGTGTTTAGAAAAAGTGGGTGTAGTAGTGCAGGGAGCAGCACGGCATAGCAGGGTATTTCTCAGCAGAACCACGGCAACAGCTGGAACCAAGATTTTGGTGCCATCCTAATCCCAGGATTTCATCCTGGGTGAAAAAGAAACAGAAAGACTCCGGGGAGCAAGCTCCCCAGAGCTAGGTTAGTAACAAGCATTTCTAGGACAGAGAAGCAGGTGGGCCGGGCTTGGCAGATACTACAACTCCTCACTCCCTAACCATAAGCTTTATCAAAGAGGAGAGTTTTAAGTTTACTCTTAAATGTGGTGACAGTATCTGCCTCCCGGACCCAGACTGGGAGCTGGTTCCACAGGAGAGGAGCCTGATAGCTGAAGGCTCTGGCTCCCATTCTACTTTTAGAGACTCTAGGAACCACAAGTAACTCTGCATTCTGGGAGCGCAGTGCTCTAGTGGGACAGTAAGGTACTATGAGCTCTTTGAGATACGATGGTGCTTGACCATTTAGAGCTTTGTAGGTCAGGAGGAGGATTTTAAATGCAATCCTGGATTTTACAGGGAGCCAATGCAGAGAAGCTAATACGGGAGTAATATGATCTCTTTTCTTAGTTCTTGTCAGTACACGAGCTGCAGCATTCTGGATCAGCTGGAGAGTCTTAAGTGACTTGTTTGAGCATCCTGATAGTAAGGAATTACAATAGTCCAGCCTGGAAGTAACGAAGGCATGGACTAGTTTTTCAGCATCATTCTGAGACAGGATGTTCCTTATTTTGGCAATGTTACGAAGATGAAAAAAGGCTGTTCTTGAGGTTTGTTTTAAGTGGGCATTAAAGGATATATCCTGGTCAAAAATAACTCCTAGATTTCTGACAGTAGTGCTGGAGGCCAGGGCAATACCATCCAAGGTAGCTATATCTTTGGATATTGAGGATCGGAGGTGTTTAGTACCCAGCACAATCACCTCAGTTTTGCTTGAGTTTAGCATCAGAAAGTTGTAGGTCATCCATGATTTTATATCTGTAATACATGCTTGAAGTTTAGCTAATTGACTGATTTCATCTGGTTTGATTGATAAGTATAATTGGGTGTCATCTGCATAACAGTGAAAGTTTATTGAGTGTTTCCTAATAATATTACCTAGAGGAAGCATATATAAGGAGAATAGAATTGGTCCAAGCACTGAGCCTTGTGGAACGCCATGGTTAACTTTAGCGTACTTGGAGGATTTGTCATTAACATTAACAAATTGAGATCGATCAGAGAAATAGGACTTAAACCAGCTCAGTGCGATTCCTGTAATACCAACTAAGTGTTCCAGTCTCTGTAACAGGATGGTATGGTCAATAGTGTCAAAGGCAGCACTAAGATCTAGTAAGACAAGTATGGAAACAAGTCCTTTGTCTGAAGCAATTAGAAGGTCGTTAGTAATTTTCACCAGTGCCGTCTCTGTGCTATGATGCTTTCTAAATCCTGACTGAAAGTCCTCAAATACACTATTGCTATGTAGGAAATCACATAACTGATTAGCAACTACCTTCTCAAGGATTTTGGAGAGGAAGGGAAGATTAGATATTGGTCTATAGTTAGCCAAGACCTCAGGATCGAGGGTGGGTTTTTTCAGAATAGGTTTAATCACAGCTACTTTAAATGACTGTGGTACATAACCTGTTAATAAGGACATATTAATTATGTATTATTATATTTTTATTATATTATGTACATATTATTAACAATATTAACGGTATTTAAAGCCCCAGTGTGTAAGAATGTCTCCCATCTAGTGGTGAAATTGTATGAGACAATCAACTGAATTTCACTTTGTAAAAGCCACAACAATATTAACTTTGGTCGCGTTGCTTTGCCTGACACGTTGTCATTTTAATTTCCTCGACGATTCAGTTACATGTCCTCGATAATAGACGCAACAGGCTTTCAAATCTGCCGGCAGTGAGTCACAAGTAATCTTCTCCCCCTTTCCCTCCCTGGCATACGTCACAGTCAGTGCCACTGAGTGAAAAGCGCGAAATGCGGAGCAGTATAGCCTGTATGTCCCTTACGGGCTACCATATTTCAAGATGGTGCATGGCTATGGAGCGTCTACCCCAGTTCATGTAAGTGCAAATGTAAAATTTCAAGCCAATAGGAATACTTGGAATTGATGGTGGTGGTCAATATTCATAAAAAAGGACAAGTTTGTGAAGGGCAATACAGATTTTGATAATGAACAACTACAAATGTTACACACTGGGGCTTAAACATACAACTAAACTGAAAAATAAAGTAAATAATAAACAAATCTCTAAGTAAGAATGTCCTTATGAAGACCAAATGCATGAATTTAGAGCACCTTTATACAAACTGATTTCAGATTTCTAGAGAAGAACAGGGATATATTTTAAAGTCTATAGGCTTGCACCATTTCTGTATGGTGTCTCTTTCCAACTTGGTACATATTATTCAAACACACCAGCTATTTAAATTAGAAATTAATAAAGATTTACAAGCACAAAGTTAAAAAATGTTTTTTGAGGAAATACAGAATTTTCAGTTTCATAAAGTAGATTTTTGTGTGTGGTACCCAATTTGAGGAAGCCCATGATATGTCAAAGGGTAACAGCTATAATAATATGTCTTTTATCATAATTCAGGGATCAAAGGAAGACTTGTTTTGGTCTTGGAGGTAAAAGAGAGAACTTTAAAGCAGTGATAGCTGCCATTAGAACATATTAACCTTTCATTTGTCCTTCGTGGCAGTGCAGATAAAAGAGGGAATGGATTTGCTGAAATAGAAAGTGAATTGCTCCATTTACATCTGGCCGGTCGGGGGTTGCTATGTTCTTTGTTTGTCTTCTCTGCTCCAAGACGAGGTACCAGAGCTGCTGGTTGTCGTTAACAAGGTTAGTCCAGTTATTGCTGCTCCGCTCTGAGGGAAAGCTCCTCGACACAACAACCACAGTGTTCTCTCAGGAAAGGGAAGGAAGGAGTCATGTCTCACTTTTTATTAGTGTGTTTCTACACCAAACAAAATCATAACCGTAAACAAGAGTTGCAGAGGGGTTATTATTTCATTAACCACAGCACCCCAACAACCAGTTTAAAGTGTACTCTAGTCTGGGTTGGGGTTTTAATCACTGGCTTAACCCCAATTTGATTCTTCAATTTGGCAATTTGATTCAGGAGTGAAAATATATACTTTACCCCCTAAAGTCCTTGTAAACATACACATGATTTCAAGACCATGATGGTATGGGGTACAAACATTACATTATGATAATGACAAAACAATGGCAGCTGGCAGCAATGATATTACTTAAACAAAGGCAAAACATTCTTCATGAAGTCTCCCAATTTAGATATAAGGCAGTGGTATCCTGAAACGGCTGACAAAGTTGTCAACGGTAACGTAACCTAAGTGAATACAGCGTGTAGTTCCGTTTTTAGCAACGGTTTGCTTTATTTGCAATAGTTTCTCAAAAGCATCATATGTCTTACAATTATATTCCAGGATATAATGTCTCTCACAGAAAGAGTCTTTGGATCAGAATAAAATCTGTTTTACTACTGTGAGTCTGTTCAGCTTTACAGATGTCACACATACACAGCTAATGAACGATTCCAGATACATAACACATTTTTATAACGTGCATCTCACTTCACATTTCCACTCACTATGACTACTGTCATTACTGAACATTGTGCTGAAATATGAACAATAACGTCGCCGTCAGTAGCCCACTGAATAGTTGCTAGCTAACCACCGCTAAAGAGAAATGGAGTACATAGACGGTACCTTAGGATGATGTTACCTGAAACAGGTGATTTAACGTCACCGCTCATTTTACACAGTTTAGCAACAACTGCTGAGGGAACATTACTTTGTTTTCATGTTGGTTTTTAGCAGTATGCATCCCCACTAATCTGAAAAAAGTTTTAAATGGTAACGTAAATACAAAGTCAAAGGCAGAGTGACCACAGCCTTCGCTATCGTTAGCTTCTTGTCTCATCTGGGGTCTGATAAACATAAATTCATCAAAGTCGTGCCCATAACACTTTTTTTCCAAGCTACTGTTGCCATCATATTTCACACGGTTTTCATGATAAATCAGCCGTTGAGGCTTTTGTCGCTGTTTGTCACTCTGCCTGAGGAGAAACTACTGTAGTTTATTTGGTTGCCATGACTCTAGCAGTGCCAGGACTCCAGCAGTGATGACAGAGAGCAGACGGCTCTGCAGAGTCGTGCAGCAGCGGCAATAATTTGGTAGCGGTGCACCACCGCTGCTAAATGTATACAGTGGAAACGCTGATTAAATAAATTACATACAGACCCTTTGATTCCTATCCAAACCTTTATATTTTCCAGTCAGTGAAGGGATTCTGGTGTTGCTGATTCTAACGTTACAGATAGTTTGTCCGCTTTCTTTGTGTTGGCGTTCTAACCTCTGGTGGATTTCTGAGGACTATGGTTAACTGCTCCTCAGATCTCTGCAGGGTAAATCCAGACAGCTAGCTAGACTATCTGTCCAATCTGAGTTTTCTGTTACACGTTCCACCAAAACAAGTTCCTTCCCGAGGCTATTTAGCAGAGGCACGGTGCGGAGCTTAGCGCCGCCCATGATGATTGTGATTGGTGTAAAGAAATGCCAATAAACCAGAGCACGTTTTTCTTTCATCCCAGAATGCTGTGTGGACTAGCCAGACCTTCCTCCGCGGTGCTGTGGAGGAAGGTTTGGCAATGCGAGACTAGCGAGAAATTAAACAAACTGCAGTTGTCTAGTATTAAGTTAGTTAGTTAGTATTAAGCTGCAAAATCTGCAGTGGCACACTCCAGAAATAAACAAGTTAAGCAAATAGTAATCATTATCTAACAGAGTTTAGTTTCTTCAGAGTAATGTTAAACGTACAATATGTAACTTTCTGCCGCTAGGGGTCTCTCAACCAAAACAATGGATTGTAAACACAGACTTTTGATGAGGTTTGTAAGTTGCGTGGAATTATGGGAGTTGTACTTTTTAAACACCTTCGCTGATTAAAATGTGTCTGTTCTGTTCACGGACAAGTGTACCCATTCAAATGTATTCACTTTACGTTTAGTAATGTTTATTCATGTCATTCTAATAACATAGCTGCATTTTCCCCAACATAATTACGTTTTTCTTGATTCGATCTATATTTGTAGCTGACCAGTTAGCTTGCTAGCTAGCTAGTGAGCCAACAAGCTAACATTAGCCAGCAGCTAAAACCACAGTGACTATCACACTATATTTCACATGTCACTGTCATCTTTTCGATGGTTTCAACACCGGGGTGGGACGGGGTTTGTTGTAACGCTAGCTAGCTACTCAACAAGCCTGAGAGACAGGTGTGGGTGGGGATTGCCAGGGGAATCTCTGGCCGGGCCCGGGACAGCGAGGGCGGCCGATGGCCGATGTGCAGCAGCAGAACATCTCCAAGCTGCCCGGAACGATATCCCCCTTCACTTTTCTTTAATCTTAACTGTTCATTTTGGTGCTTGTTGGGTTAATTTAGCTAACTGTAAAGACAGCTAAACACGAAGGGGTGAGAAATTCGGCAGGGAGGAGATTTTCGGCACAAACACCGGTAGCTAGCGCTAACAGAGATGTAGCTAGCTAGCTAACATTAGCTATGGATGGCCACTGTTGCGACTCAGATCTGGGTCTGGGTCTGATATGGTCTGTTTCCCAATGCTTCATTAAACTGCCGTTAGTGTCGTAAGCACCCAGCACCGGAGTTAAGTGCTGTATAGTACTTATACTGTATGGATTGCTGTAATGGTGGCTGGCTGTTGGCTGGCTATGGGCTAACGGTAACTGGCTATTGCTAGCTACATGTCCCGGCTGTGTTGTCAGCCCTTATCCCGGGCAGAAAGACCGGGGTGCTAGCTGGCTAAATTAGCATTAGATTAGTTGTCTAATCTATACAGCTAACGTTAACATTACTGGTAAACTCATTCGTGGGTTAGCCCAGCGCTGCTTTTATCCGTGGTGAAAACAATCATGCTACTAATAACTTTATGAGCGTGTTGAACGATGTGGTAACCCTATAATGTTATCCGTGTTTTGAAGGAAGTTACGAGCAACTAGAGGGTGAAAGGTTATATGACCCCACTGACAGGCGACTAGGAGGAAGGAAAGGAAATGTGCCGTGTCTGAAAATAAAATAACAGATTTCTCTGGGTTTGAAGTTTGGTGGAAACATTTGGGAGAGTGTAACTAAACAACTCAAAAAAATATATAACATAGGTATGGTCGGTTTTAGACATTTTAATGCAGCAATGTTACATATTGTACCTTTAAGAACACAGATAAATGAGTGCTTTCATTTTTCTTAAATATTATGATATAACATGTTTAGGTGAATTATTCAAGTCAATTCTATGATTTAACCCAACATTGCAAATCACAAATTTGCCTATAAGGGCTTTAAAATCTAGATGATTTATTTTGAAATTAATGGTTACATTTACATATGTCAAGAAGTGTTTTTTTAGGCTGTAAGACATCATGTTCTGTTCTCCAGTTCATGTATGATTCCCCGGCCACAGTTTCTACCATTATACATAGTGTTTTACAATCTGTTAAATGCCTTTGAGTTAATTTTCTAATTTAAGCAATTTCTTAAACAGGCTTTGTTGTCTCATGCGCTCTGGTAAATGAAATGCTATTTTAGCTGATATCAATGATAGCCAACACATTAATATTAAACCCAGGTTGTTGTTTAAAGAAAAGTAGTCATATCACTTGAGTTTTGTGTGCTATACTGACATATAATTAGGTACACATGAGTGTCTGTGACTGTGCATATATTGCTGGTGCGAATGTGTGTAAAAGGGAGATTGCCACTATTTGCACTTCAGAAGAATAGACTTGTATGTTCACCTTTGTAAATCTATTGTAGGCACAATGGTCACATTGCAGCCATTGGTGCAGCTGTATACACACAGCTCCAGTGCTGTTCCAGTTAGGGATATTAGGGATATTCAGCATCTACATTCACCTTTCAGCAGTTCTTACTCAAAGGGCAAAATCTAGCTTCCCTGAATGTCTGTTTGTGAATCTTAAGTAGCCCAACAGAAGCTGGCCCACTCAGCACTGGCATCAGGATCTGAAGTTCCCACCTGCCATGTACCAAATGCCAGTGAAATATTTAATGGATAAATAAGTAGAGCTGTTCTGATACTATTTCTTCCTTCCCAAATCCAATTTTGATACCTGGACTTGCGTATCGGCGGATACCGAGTACTGCCAGTGTGTTAAAAAAAAACAAAAAAAAAACATCAGCAGTTCTTGCTCAAAGGGCAAAATCTAGCTTCCCTGAATGTCTGTTTGTAATTTGAGATTACAGTTTGTAGTGGGGAGAAAGCTTGGGAGACTTCTAATTTATATAGTACACTCAGCAACTGCTTTATTGGGAACACCTGCTTGTTAATGCAAATATTGAATCACTCAATGCACAAATGCATTCACACAGGGTCAAAAGGATCATAGGGGGTATATTTGTCATTATTTCATGATTTCTCTAATTTCTGACGTGCTTTAATCTGTACATTAACACTGCAGAATTGTTTGGTTAAGTGTTATTTTATTATTCTGCACTAAAGGAATGAGCTGTATATCACTGTTAATATACGTAGGTGTAGAGGATTAGTGTTAGCCAAGCCAAGTGTCTCGGTTTTCTAGTAACTAAGCTACCATGAGAATGGATCAGGACCACCCCCTAGCCTTTTGCCCCCCCCCCCCCCCCCCCCCCCCCCCCCCCCCTCTCCCCCGTGCCAGCTTGTATAGATTATCTCCTTATTCTTGGCCAGCTCTAACTCAATTACTGCCTTCCACCAGAACCGTAACAAATGGCAACAGGGGAAATTACAGTCATCGGTCTCCGTCTACCCATGTCATGTCAGCCCTCCTCGCTTTCTTTTAAACCATTACACCTGTACCATCTTCATCCTTTTCATCTCCTCATCCTCCTCCTCCACCTCATTTAGGCTAGCTTTTTCTCTGTACCAGGAAAGATCTACCATGTATGTATCTGGTAAGCTTACAATCTCCACCAGTCAGTTTGAATTGCATGGGTTTGCCTACACCGTTGATTATCAGCAATGTCTTGAGTCTGTAAATGCTCTGTTACTTGATAGATGACCTGTCACGCTTAAATCTGGTCACCACCGCATCACAACAGGTGTGCTGTGGGGGGGGGGGGCGTTAATTGCAGCTCTCTCTTGCCACTTTCAGTTTGAAAGAATTGCCACTTTCAGTTTGAGTCTCTCATCAAAGTGCTGAAGGCAGATGTCAGTGTTGTACTTGAAGCATTTGTCAGTGTACGGTCTGTTCTCATTTTTCTTATTCTTTCATTTGCATCTGGACTGTAAAGATTTGCAGTACCTGTTGTTAGTTGTATACCTTTTAACATGAAGATATATACAATTTACAATGCGTGTCCATTACATTTCAAAGACATACTGTAGAAGTTAAATCAAATCTGTACTGGTTAAGCTATTACTTTATACTTACGTTTGAACCTTTGAACTGATCTATTTAGTACATTGTTGTTTTTGTTCTCATTGAAACCTACAGTATGTGTGTATAAAGAAGTGTTGTATGTGCCTGACTTTCTGAATACTTTTCCTTGTTAATCACTTTTTAAATCGTTGTTCCTTTTTTAACGTTTTCATTTTATTGAGCCAAAGTGTTAGGTTAATGGAGAACAACTATTTAACATCCATTCTGGTTGATGTAATGCTTACCCAGATGTGTTAACCTAGGTGTAACAACACAAACAAGTAAATGATCTGCAATTATTTAAAATACTGATTATCCCAAATTAAAAGATTTTGCACAACCCTTCTCTAGTTCACCATGCTTTATTCACATTTTTGAAGATCTTATAGATTACCATAGATAGTCATTTTATAAACCATTTCCATGATCTTTATTTTTCTTCTTTTTTTTAGAGTACTTTCTACAAAATGCAATAATTATATAAATGACTGTGTTGGACTTATTGACCATACATACTAATCATACAACATTACAACCACCCTTGAAAAATCATCTACCAAATAGTCTTTCAAAACACAGTATGCTCAAATCTGTTGAATCTTTTAATATCTAATGAGATACGGTAATCTCTGGATGATTGAGATGCTCACAGATGACGACTTAGATGATTTGTGATTATATGCAGCTTTATTCAATATTGAACAAGTATATCATGAGGGAGAACAGTTGGATCTAAAATACCCATAGGATTATCCATAAATATAAGAAATGCAAGTAAGAAAAGCTAGGAAGAAAGGTACAGAATTTGCTGCTTTGTAATAAAAAAGATTTTTTTTCATGATTACTCATGTTCTTGGCACTACGGTCCTACCACTGCATGAAGTAGATAAGTTCTAAATGCATGTCAAAATCAATGTTGTTCTTCATTGTAAGTTTTTTTCTTGTTACATGTATTCATCAGACGGAGGTTATCAAGGGGCCTTGTGGGAATGTGGGGATGACGTTCAGGCACGTCCCTGCCAGCGAGGGGGATGCAGTGCACGTCAGCATTGAGACAGTCACACCCAACTCCCCTGCTGCCTTGGCAGACCTGCAGAGGGGTGATCGTCTCATCGCCATCGGAGGTTTGAGATGTTTGCTAATTATTGATCAGCAGAAAATGTTGAAGCTGTCTTGCACTACTGATTGAAAACTTTTTTTCTGTTCTTTACTTTTGAAAGGTGTCAAAGTGACATCCTCAGTTCAAGTGCCCAAACTGTTGAAGCAGGCTGGCGACAGAGTGGTGGTACTCTATGAGAGACCGGTTCGTCACCAGACTCCCTCTTTTGGAAGCCTTGGAACTCTTCAGGAAGGGTTTGGGCAGCTAGAGGAAACTGGTTTTATTTCTCAGCCAGGGGGTTATGAGGAAGACCCAGCCCCCATCACCACCCTTTCTGACATACACGACAGCAAAGACATGGACTCTGAGTTTGAAGAGTTGATTGTGGACTCCAAACATGGCCAGACTAGTGGCCCTAACAGCAGCACCACAAATACCAGTGATACTAAGGAGGATTCCTTACTTACAGTAAACCAAAGCCCCAAAAGGACTATGGCCAACTTGGCCTCTAAGCCCCTTGGCACCATATCCCCCATCCTTAACCGCAAGTTAAACCTGGTGGGTCTCCAGTCACCACTAAAGCCCCATCCCAAAGAATCACCAAAGCCCTCACCACATAAGACCAGTAGTGATCCAATGGAGGTTCTGCAACGCCCCACCGTCCCTCCCCCACCTCCACCTTCTCGCCCCCCAGTGCCACCAAGACCTCAGATAAGGTTGACATCAGCCTCGTCAGAAACCAGTCTCTTGGAAGATTCTGTTACAACTACCAATGCCACTGTGGTTCTTCCTACCATGACTACCACCATCAGCGCTTCTGAAAAATCTCCAGAAAAAGCTCCTCTCCCTGGAGCCAACGTGGACAAGGCCAGCACCGAGAAGATCGGTGTCAAACAGGCTGAGGCAAAGCAGTCTACCAGGCCAGCAGAGTCCAGTGATGACCTGCCAGTCCCTTCCACTGTGACCAGCAGCAGCAAAGCTGATCAAGTGAAGGAAAAGGCTTCAGAGAGCTCCTGCAGCACACGGGACAGTCTAGAGGACCACTCTCTCTGGGAATCCCCAGAAACCATGTTTCGTAACCAGACAGCACGTTGGCCCAAGGCCTCTGTTGTGTTCGAGGTCGAGAGCAGCCATAAGTACCTTAATGTGGCCCTGTGGTGCAAAGATCCCTTTAAGCTGGGCAGTCTGTTGTGCCTGGGTCATGTCAGCCTCCAGCTGGAGCATGTAGCCCTGGAATGCATGGCCACATCTTCAGCAGAGTACCAGAGCACCTTTAGGTTAGGGCCTCCAGAGCCCAGAGCTAATGTCAACCGCACTGCTCTACGCAGCCTCGGCACCCACAAGGGCTTTAATGAGAAGCTGTGTTATGGAGATGTTACTCTAAACTTCTGTTACTTAGCTGAGGGTGAGTTAGAGTATCCAGGAGGGCTGGCAGAAAAAGAGCGAGAGGGGAGTCTCCATGATGAGGATCTAAGGGAGAGGGAGAGGGAGCATATCCCCACTGCACAGCGTGATGACTTGGCCTACGGTGCCATGCAGTTGGTGGAGGTCCGTCACAACTTCCAGGACACCCAGTTCCAAAACCCCACGTGGTGTGAATACTGCAAGAAGAAGGTTTGGACCAAGGCAGCCTCTCAGTGTATGATCTGCGCCTACGTTTGCCACAAAAAGTGCCAGGACAAGTGCCTCACTGAAACTCCCTTCTGTGTGGCAGCGACTGAACGTCGCGGAGCTGACCCTGAGGCCAAATCGACCATTAACCGGGCCACCACTGGCCTAACACGCCATATCATCAACACCAGCTCCCGCCTGCTTAACCTCCGCCAGGTGCCCAAAACTCGGCTGGTTGAGCAGGTGGCTGACGTGGTGCCTGGAGCGGTGGAGCCCTCACCCAAGCATACCCCCAACACTTCAGACAATGAGAGCAGTGATACTGAGACCTACACCAGTGGCGCCAGCCCCTCAAAGCAGCCCATCAGCAGTGGTGGCAGCAGTAAACTTGTACGTAAGGAAGGTGGTTTGGATGACAGTGTGTTCATTGCTGTGAAGGAGATAGGCCGCGACCTGTACCGGGGGCTGCCAACAGATGAGCGCTCCCAGAAGCTTGAGTTGATGCTGGACAAGCTGCAGCAGGAAATTGACCAGGAGTTGGAGCACAATAACGCTCTTCTGCTGGAGGAGAGGGAGGCCACAGATGTCCGGCGCAAGGCCCTAATTAGTACTGCCCTGGCCAAGTCTGGGGAGAGACTCCAGGCCCTCACCCTGCTAATGATCCACTACCGGGCAGGCATTGAGGACCTGGAGTCAGTGGAGAGCACCTCTCCTTCAGAGCAGCAAGGCTTTAAAGGCAAAGCAGAAGGCCTGGAGGAAGAGGCCCTGATGGGGGCAGAGGTCTATGACAGTGACATATGTAGCCCTGTGGAGGTGCAACTGCTGGATGACATTACGGAGGAGCAGATCTGTGTGGAGGCGCTCCACTAAATAAGACTAGAAAGGAGAAAGAAGAGGAACATGTGCTTTGGGCTCATGACTCCCAACAAAATTATGTCCAGTTTGTTTTTGAGAATGGGGGAATTTCAGCAGTCCATTTAAAATATCGGGTATGTTGGGGTCCAGTGTTTGATTCACACGTTTTTTTTTCTTTTCATTTTTACGTGAAAAAGAAAGGATGGGTGAAGGAATTTCCTCCCTAAGGATTCATGTTATTGATGTTTTAATTTGCACATTGTGATGCTCTTTCCATGCTCTTGGTTTTTAAAGGGAAGCTTGAGAGCTTCAATATTATCTGCCCTCAGTAGTGCTGCATGTGTTTAATCCAGTTATGTTTTTCTGTGGCTTCAAAATGTCATTGTAAGCATTTAATTCAGTTTGCTTTTCTTGTCTGTAACTGCTTTAACATAAGGACTTAAGGAAAATGTGCACATTTCTGTGGTCTAATTCATCTTAACTTTGGGGAAGGAAAATAATGATTCAGTATTTGTTTGCTGTGAGTAACGAGCCCATATGAGGGTGAAATATTTAAGTCAATAACGGTGTGAAGCAAGCGGTCATACGTATCTTTTGTTTTGAGCACTTTTTTACTGTAATATAACTGGATTTTAGAAATGACTCCCTGCTCACAGCACTCTTGAGATTTCAGCAGTTGCACACTTATTAGTGGAATCAGAGATCTAGTTTGCCCCCTTTCTTTTGGTTTATTGGTTAGGTCAAACATGTTTTATCTAAAGTTTTCTATTCACTGAGAGCGTGTTACGAGGTAATTGTGCTGGGTAAAAATGAATACATTTCTTAACCAAAGTGTGTGTGTGTGTGTGTGTGTGTGTGTGTGTGTGTGTGTGTGTGTGTGTGTGTGTGTGTGTGTGTGTGTGTGTGTGTGTGTGTGTGTGTGTGTGTGTGTGTGTGTGTGTGTGTGTGTGTGTGTGTGTGTGTGTGTGTGATGTCCATGCTTCAAGAAGTTATGTGATTTCGTGCAGGCCATTTGCCTTTATGAGTTGTTTCCATTCCCAAATGAATGTATGTCCAGCCCCTTCTGTGTTGTGTGTGTGTATATATACGTACAGCTGTTTGGCACTGCCTTCCCCCATTTCCTCGCTAAGCATTAATGTACCCCGTTACATTGATTCTGTCATAACCAGCTACAGATCCAAAATGCTATACTGTTCATCTATCTGTTAGATCTGCGATATTGTTTGTGAGGAGGGAATATCTTTCTATCTTTAATGCTCAAGAGATCATCTCTCTTACGTATCTTATGAAAAATCTACCCGAAAACACTGAACATTTTCTAAATCTGTATTGGCGGTGATGTCCTTTTCTTTGTTGATTCTGATTGTTATTTAGCCAATTGGTGCCACATCACATATTTCCAGCACAAATACAAATGAGTTTGTTTGTGTGTACTCAGTGAGATTGATGGCTTTCTAAAACTATCAACAGCAGTCAGCAGCTTTTGGTGTCAGTGCGTCAGAATTGTGACGTTCAGCATGCAGACAGGAAGAACTCCATTAAAAAAAAAAGATGTACAAGTAACTGTTCCCGACAATCCGACAGCCCCGCTTAACACAGTTATGCAATGTTTTAGCTTTTTACTAATTTTAGCTAGGTAGTACTTGGAGGTTGGTGTTGGGCATCGTTTTGAATTTTAAAATCTGATTTATACTTCCGATTCTTCTCCATTCTCCAATTTGATTCTCTGACGGCTGGAGTTGAAACGGGTCACATGCTTACTTAACAGATCAATTTGTGTTTTATTTCAATTCAAGGGTGATTTATAGTTTTACCGGGTTTTTCAATGTAAAATTAAGCCACACTTACTGTGCTCCACGGCTGCAACACAACCTGGAAGTACAATGGTGATCATCAGTTGGAACTGATGATCGGATTCAAAACCAAATTTTAATAGCCTATAATGTAGTCTAAATAATATTTATTTTTGCAGTATCATGTTGTTTCCTCACGCCCACAGACACTGTCCCATGGCCTGGCACCAGTACTGGGGGTTAGGGACCACTGCATTAGGGACTAGGATTACAGTTTTCTTGAGGCATTTTTAGATATTCCTGCATAAAGTACAAGCTGATGGAAGATTCAACGTGTACAAAAATAAAAATACATCACCCAAAATGCATTGAACACCAATTGAGTGTGACTCAGCAGAGGGTAGATTTTTCCTTAAATGTAACACAACTCCAAAAGGACTAGCCCAAGCTAATGGTCTGAGGAAGCAAAGGCCCATTTCCTGTTCATCTCTGTGTAAGAGATATGTTGCTCCTGTAGATAATGGCTTGCTGGCTGCTATACTCTCAATCTCTGTATATCAAGATTTTTTTGTGCAATATTTTTGTAGGAAATGAAGCTGATAATCAGGAATGAATCCCCATGTCTGTGATTTCCTTTCTTTTTTTTCTTGAAAAACATGTAGTCTGTGTTCCCATCCGCCTGGTAGTGTAACCTGAGGGTTCTTGGTGACCAATGAGAACCTGCGAGGAGTTGGCCTGAGAAGCGCTGCTGCCGCTGCCGCTGCCGCTGCTGCTGCCGCTGCTGCTGCCGCTGCTGCTGCCGCTGCTGCTGCCGCTGCTGCTGCTGCTGCCGCTGCTGCTGCTGCTAACAACTCCTAATCTCAGCCCTAGACTTACAATATGTCTGCTCACCGTGGCTTTCAGCAGGCCGGGATGCTGTTTGTTTCTCTTTGTGTATGTGAGGGGTGTTGTACACAGTTTTCAAAAGGCTCATGTTATGAAGCTTTATTGTACATAACCTAAATAAACAAGCTCAAATAAATTGGCGTCACTCTGCTTCGTGGTTTATTCAGCTCACACAGAAGAACTTTAAAGAAAACGAGAATCACCCCAACAGCAAAAATCCCAACACAAGACTTGAACCTTCTATTACTTCTATTTCTCTGTCAACACAGGCACTAACAATAGACAACCACTGACTTAAAAGTTACAGGGGAAAAAACACTAGGAAGGCAAACCAATAGTTTCAATTAAAATGAACTTAAAATTGTGTATAGTATGCGATCACAATGTTTGTGGACCAGTTACTCAGCTGACGATGGATTTAGCCCTGTAACCTCCATGTAAACTTACAACTTAATGCTACGTGTACAAACATCTTGCTCCAAAAGAAATCTGTCTGCATTTAGATCTTGGTCTGATTTTGGATTTTTTTGGTCTGATTGTATATATTTGGGGCAAAGTGGTTGTGCATTGCAGAAATGTGCTCACCGCTGACTAATAACTAACGCCTTCTGCTAAGGAAGGCTGTGAGATGTAGTTGAAAGCTCTGGAAAAATCAGGTAAATAGAACTACAGTGGAGTTGTCTTCCTTGAGGATCAACACGGTACACATTTAAAGAGCGACACTATAGTTTTATTAGTCAAAAAAATGAAAGATAACAAATGTGTTACCCGGTGTTCAAACTGAAAACAGCATTCACTTGAACAGAAGGGCTGACTCTGTTCATTCACTTGAATGCAATTAGGCTAGTGTGAAATTAGGATGGAGATGAACACTCCCAATGGCCTTTGTGAACTGCTAATTTTACAGTGACATTAGCAAGTAACAATGACTCGCCATGTTAGAGGACCCATCACCCCACCCTCTGATCGCTGATGTTAAATGATGTCATGTCCCATTTCCCTACTCTGCACTGCAGCCCATTTCTCCGATACTCCACAATTGGCCCCCCAACACACACACTCATACTAATACTAATAGCGTTTTACTTTATATGTTTGAGTACATTGCATCAGAATATGTCATATTTCCCTTCAGAGGTGTTCCTCCCTTAATGCGCTGTGATACTGTGATGAGCTCCCTGTGCCTGTTGCTATAAGATCCACAGTTTGGCTTCTTAGTGGAGAGGGAAAGAAGGGAAGGTATTGTGTGAGCATCTGCAAAGTAATTGAAGCCCAGTGTTGAGAAGGACAGGCTGATTACAGTGTGTCTGCTCCTACATTTCCCCGTCATGGCAACTCATTCTGCTGTCAACTGCCAGCCAGCGCAAGCAATCAACATCAGCATTTCTGTTAGCAAACATGTTGTTAGCTGTTTGATATTTCCACCAGCTCCTAAACATGCCAGGGTGTTCCCTGCCACTGTAAGGTTTAGGTGCAGCACCTGAGCCGTTTTAGGCAGCACCTTAACCGAATGGATGAAACTAAAAGACTTTTCTCAGATCTAATGACTGTAGATGGACTTCTTTAGCAAATGTTGTCTGTTAGCTTTTGAGTGTTATTTATTTCTTATCTGTTTTAGCTGTTCTAACGTTTTAGACACAGATATGGTAATAGTCCAAAATGATATGAAAAAAGACGCAAAACTAACACAGACACAAACCGACTACAAAGAGATGCCAAATACAGAGACCCAAAACAACCTCAAAGAAAACACAAATGACCAAAAAAGAGACACAACACGACTACAAAGAGACACAAAACCCCCCACAAGAGAGACAAAAGAGGTAAAATCCCAAAATGTATGGGGAAATTGCATTTTTTTTTTAAATACTTCACATTTTCTTGAGGAAGGACCCCCCCCCCCCCCCCCGCCGAATATGCGCACCTAAGACTTCCATAAAGCTAGGGAAAACTCTGCATGTTACTCCTCTGTTCACTCCAAACTGTCATGTCAGTAATGGGATACGGCATTTAGAGTGACCAGGAGTGGACTAAATGTAAAGGTTATGGTGCTGAAACTCTCCTGTCTACATATGGTTTCAGTGTCATTTTTGAGGAGAAAACTGCTTTTTCAGAGTGTACTACATTTATTAGAGGATATGGGGTACCTACACGTAAGAACAAGTAAAACAGAAAACAAGGATCCCACACTGACATACACAGTTTGTATGTTTGTGAATGTTTCCATAGATTGAGTAGTAGTAGTTTGGTGTCTCAGCTCAGACCAGCCAGTCTGTTGACTATGCTTTTGTATATCATTATATTATTTTACCACTTTACTAAAATCCAATACAGTCCAGTACAGTTTTCCACAGCCCATTAGCAGATTTTTGAGGAAATCCAAACCACTACATATGACAACATTGTGAATATTACAGTACTGCATATTACAACACAATACACATGACAGGAGTCTTCATCAAACATAAGAATAAATCAGTGTGTAGGCACAAACATACTTACATTCATCCATTAATGTTTATCATGGAGAAATACATTGAGTTAAATCCCAGGGGGCGGAGCCTATGATGCATTGAGTATCTTTTTAAAGATTTGTTGTGTGTGGCATGTTCAGGCCTTTATTTTGACAGGACAACTAAAGACATGAAAGGGGAGAGAGAGGGGGGAATGGCATGCAGTAAAGGGTTGCAGGTCGGAGTCGAACCTTTGGCCGCTGCGTCAGGGACTGAGCCTCTCTGTATGGCGTGAGGTCCTTGTCCTCATCGCACTGTACCTTCTTCCTGAGCTAAGCAGCCTAAAAATGTCACTTGTTGGATGGGACTGATCAGCAGCAATTTTAGCTGCCCTCTTCCTGACTCTGGCCTCATACAGGTCACTGATTGACAGCTGCCTCTGTCCAGTCAGCCTCTCTGCTGTGCGCATAATGAGCTGCAGTCTGCTCTTCCTGAGGCAAACCATACAGTGATGGATGTTGACAGAAGGCTTTCCACAGTGGCTCTGTAAAACCTAGACCGAGCAGAGCTGGAGACGTTCAGTTTGGTTAACTGCCTTAGGAAAAACATTCCACTGTGAGCCCTCGTAATAATGGAGGAACTGTTTTCCTCCCAGTTTGAGTCATTTTCCTCGTAGTTCCAGTTTCACTAAACAGCTACTACTACTACTACTACTACTACTACTACTCTAAGAAATATCTGTGTGTTAACAGTAGTGGTGGGCCGTTATCGGCATTAACGTGCTGCGTTAACGTGAGACTCTTATTGGGCGATAAAAAAAATATCGCCGTTAATCTATTCTCAAAGTTGGGTTGGGAGCTGGGTCTTGGATACTACGCAAGCTATGATGACTTTCATCTTGATATTTTAGCGCGGATGTATACAGCCTACTGACTGTAAAACAGTTCAAAATGAATGTTTAACTGAATAAACAGTTATTAACAGTGTTTCCCACACATAGACTAATGTGCGGCGGTGCGCCTCACAATCAACACCGCCCGCCGCACTTGCATTTATTATTTTTTTTTAACGCTATTTAAATCATGCAGCTATTCGTTCAGCAGCATGTTTACTTCCCTGCTCTCCTCCGTCTCTCTGTCACTTGTGTCTGCCAGTGTGTTAATGTTAGAGTTTTTTACATTTGGTATTGCATCATTTGTGCTCTGACAGCTGTTGTCAGCCACATGTGACACATTTAGGGCGTTTTTTTCCCAGTGTTTTTGTCACTCTTTTCGACGGTTGTGACACTTTTTAACGACGTTTTTGACGATTCTTTCTAACTGAGCAGCTTTGTATGAGAGCATTGTATAGGCTACAGGCCTAACAGAAAATGTTCTGTATCTCAACTGTAGCTACACACAAAATTGCTGTTTTGTAACTACAGGGCAGGGTAATACGCTGCCAGAACCTGTTCTGTTATGTAACAGATTTATTTCTTAGAGCGTACTACTATTACTACTACCACTACTACTACTACTATTACTACTACTACTACTGCAGTGCTATGGTAGCACCAGTGGTGCTCAGCTCTGCAGCAGCTGCTCTTGCTGCTGATTTTGTTCAGTCTGATGTTGTGAAGATTGTTGGCTCTGTCCACTGAGATTATTTACATTTTCCATAATAAACATTAAAATACATAGCAAATATTACTGTAAAAGACACGTCAAAACCATTAGCACTGTGCACCCTTTTACTGTCCAGTTATTCAGGGGAGTAAATGAAATATTGTACAAATTATAAGACCTGCACGACAATTTAAGGCATTATTATTATGCAAATAATTCAGAAAAAGATGCTGATTTACACACTGTGTCCTTATATCCTCTCCCTGTGTCTACTTATCAGTGGTCCAAACAGAGAAAATGATTGGTGAAAAGAGTCTGTGTTGTCATTTATTTTGTCAGAATCAGAAAAAAGATTTCTTTCCAAGTAACTTACAAGGGATTTGTCTTGGTGGTTGGTCCATAAACATATCAAACATTAATATGAAATAAACAATAAATACAGAAACAAATACCTACAATATAGCTGTTTAACAAGAAAGAGGGTGTATGGATTAGTGCAGGATATATAGTGTGTGCTATATATATATCTCTGAGAACAGGAGGCAACCAGTGGTGTGACAGCCATCACTAAGGCCATATTGGTATTTTAGTAAACATGTAAATTATAATGGTAGAAATGGTCATGATTGCCTATGAAAAACCCCTTAGTACGATAAATATGAGAGGCTTTTCCACTCCACCAAGAACACAATTGTGCTGGAAACAATGAGTTTTATTTATTTTATTTTTTTAAAGATTATTTTTTGGCCATTTTTAGGCCTTTATTTGGATAGAACAGCTTAGACATGAAAGGGGAGAGAGAAGGGGAATGACCTGCAGCAAAGGGCCGCAGGTCTGAGTCCAACCTGTGGCCGCTGCGTCGAGGAGTAAACCTCTATATATGGGCGCCCGCTCTACCAGGTGAGCTAACCAGGGGCTGGAAACAATGAGTTTTTATATTTTGTCAGAACATTAACTTAAAAAATGACTATACCTATGTTATATATTTTGTTGAGTTATGTACTTACATTATCCTAAATGTTTCCAACAATGTTCAAACCCAGAGAAATCTGTCATTTTAAACAATGACACAGAACCACCCATAAATGGGATTATATGGCCTACCTCAATTATTTTTTCAATTTCTTTCTTTCTTTTTTAACTTCCTTTTTTTATTAGTGTCTTTAAGTACCTTCTTCTTAAGTTTACTTATGCTATGTCATCATTACGTAAAGTTGTAATGCTCACTGAAAATAAATGACTATACTTATATGTATGTATTTTTTAAGTATGATGCCGAACTGTTCTATGATTGTTTGTATCACATCATATTTGTGAAAATATGCAGATGAAGTTGTAAAAAAAAAGAAAAATGACATTAATGATGGCTCAGGGCAGACACACACAGGAAGAAGCAACTTCACCAACAAAGGCTGACAAAGCCCCCCCCCCCCCCCCCCCCCAGCGGGTACATCCATCAAGCTAAATGCAGTTTACTGCTGCTTCCACTGTGGAAGCATGGAGCAGAGCCAGAATGAATGCTGGCAACATGGAGGCAAAGCCGAGACACATTCAGTGCATCTCACGCATCCTTAAATTGCATCCTTGGCTCCTACACTGCCTCCCTTCTTGCGGAAATCATGGGAGGAGAGAGGAAACGAGGAAATGTGTTTTAGAGGGATGAGACTCCTCTGAAGCGTTGCATGAATTGGTCAGCTGTTTGGGCAAAGTTAGTAACTCCTTCAGCTGCAAGGCTTCCAGGAAGGCTGATATCTGTATCCTTGCCTATAGCTCCTTGGAGATCCCTCCTCGATCGAGAAATAAGAGCTTTCAGACGGCCTTCACGAGAAGGGACAACATAACTTCTGGTTCAGTCGAGGACTGAGGAGCCATCACGTAAGGGACATGGGATGCAGCCCAGAGCCTGGAGAGAGAGCTCGTGGCAGGACATCCAGCAGCAGCATCACACATACTCTCCAGTGAATCTGGCAGACGCTATAGAGCCATTAGGTCCCCACATCTATAACACTACTGAACAAGCAACCAGTCCAGTCCTCATCACTATAACACTGTGTAACCTGTGTCATTTACTCATAATGTTCAAGCTCTTACATCAGCAATTTGTATTCTTTTATTTATTAATAATAATAATAATAATAATAATAATAATAATAATAATAATAATAATAATAATAATAATACATTTTATTTAAAGTTGCCTTTCTCGACACTCAAGGACACCGTACATAAGACATTTAAAAACAGCAAAAAATAAAGAATACAACAACAATAACAACAACAACAACAGAAAAAGGCAGAGCAATTGACATGGTTGACAGGTGGAATAGGCAGTTTTAAACAGATGTGTTTTGAGTTGCAATTTGAAATGGGGGAATGAATCGATGTTTCTAAGTTGGGGTGGTAATGAATTCCAGAGACGGGGAGCAGAGCGGCTAAATGCTCTGCTCCCCGTGGTGGTGAGACGGGCAGAGGAGACAGACAGGTGTATGGAGGAAAAGGATCTGAGAGAGTGGGAGGGAGTGGGAACCTGGAGGAGATCAGACAAATATGGGGGGGGGCGCAGTTGTGGATGGCCTTGAATGTAAACAGGAGGACTTTGAATTGGATACGCAACTGGACCGGGAGCCAGTTGAGCTGTTGGAGGACAGGAGTGATGTGGTGGATGGAGTGGGTTCAAGTTATGATGCGGTCAGCTGAATTCTGGACCAGTTGAAATGTATGGAGGGATTTGTGAGGGAGGCCTAAGAGGAGAGAGTAATCCAGATGGGAAGTGACGAGACTGTGGACAAGGATGGCGGCAGTGTGGGGGGTAAGAGAGGGGCGGAGGCGATTGATGTTTTGTAAGTGGAAGTAGGCAGACTGGGTAATGTTATTGATATGGGGTTGAAAGAATAGTGTGCTGTCAAGGATGACACCCAGACTCTTAACCTGGGGGGAGGGTGAAACGGAGGAGTTATCAATAGTGAGAGAAAAACGGTTTTGGATAAAGTGGATTTGGTGACAATGAGGAGAACCTCGGTTTTATTACTGTTTAATTTGAGGAAGTTTTGGGTGAACCAGGTTTTTATTACAGAGATGCAATCCGTAAGGGAGGTGGGCGCGTACAAGATCATTGTAGTCTTGTTATATATTGTCATGTACTGTACTGTCTGTGACAAACTGTGTGACTGATAACTAATGCATGTGTTTGTATGCATGTCAGGGCTTCTTGCCCAAGACAAATTCCCTACGGGACAATAAAGTTGATCTTATCTCATCTTATCTTATCTTATCTCATCTTATCTTATCTTATCTTATCTTATCTTATCTTATCTTATCTTATCATGTGTGTTGCCAGATGAGCTCAATCAGGCACGTGCACACATCAACATCAAAAGGGGCTTGAGCACCTGCACTTTTTCTTCCTGGAGAAAAAGGTGAACAGGATAAACAAAAACATATCAGCACAGAACCTTTCCCAGTTAATGAGTTAAGACTCTTTTCCCCTTAATATTAGGTTTAAATATGGAGATTAATTTAGAAGAAATCTACAGATTCAGCCTAAAACAAATACCATAAATATGTATTTTGGAAGTAACCACTCTAACCATTAGAGTAAAAGAAGACATGGAAGCAAATGAGACAAAAATCTCTAAATTGACCACAACATGTATAAGTGTCCTGCATTAAACAGTAACTTCATAATTTATATTGTAGGCTCCTCATCTAATAATAAAAGGGTTTTTATTATTGGTGCAGTGTTTTGTAGTGTAAAATTAACAACATTGCGGAAACAGCCTTTTTCAGTTTAGTGTGAAGATTTTTGTTGAGATTTTTCAAAAAGATGTGACGTGTTATTTATTCCAATAACACCAAAAGATTTAAAATGATTTATTTCCATTTGCAACATAAACATATTCTTAGTGAAACTGTCCCTCTCCTTGGTGCAGTCACGTATTATAAATATAAACTTGAAACTAGTAGCATAGATAACATTTTGGCAGAGTTTCCTTAGCTGTTTGTGAATATACCTAATAACCTGATGAAAACTAAAAAGTCTCTGTGTGAACGGATTATTTATTAAATCTGTTGCGTAAGGGAAACAAGATAAATTGGTAAGGTAGTCAGAGTTGTGTTAATATATTTAACGTTTTGTTTAAATTTCATATAAATAATGATTTATTAACTATTAGGCCTTATTTTTCCTTGAGCCCCTGCTGCCCAAAATGTCTGTGCACGTCCCTGAGCTCATTATCTTTATGCATGCTTTAGTCTCGCATTACCAGACCTTCCTCCACAGCTGTGCAGAGGAAGGTCTGGCTAGTCCACACAGTATTCTGAGATGGGAGAAAAACATGCTCTGGTTTATTGGCATTTCATTAAACCAATCACAATCATCTATTCCTGATGATCCATGATCGTAGACGGTGCAATATGAATATACTGCTGTTGAATTATCATATCAGAGATTTCAGTTTACAGGAAAGTACTTATTTTATTATTGTAATGGTTTTTAATTATAATTAAAACTTTAGCTTGTGTTTGACTGTTCAATATTCCATGCTAATTAAAAGAAAAACACTTTTAATTGCTGGCAATCTATGTGCAGTTCCGATGGTGTCTCATGTTACAATGCTCCATGACATGTTTTATCTGTTACACAGTGAATATTGGACTTTAGCTATACTTAAAAAAAAAAATTGCAAATTGAATGGTAATCACAATATTTGGCAGAAAAATCGCAACTGCATTTCATTGTGCAATCCTGTAAAGACAATAAAGTTAAACTTCTATTTTAGTACAAACTAGTGCAGAAGCTTTTCTCATAGAAAATAGATGGCTCGCTGCTCTTCGATTTTTTTCTTCTTTTTTTTCTCGTTCTTATACTTTATGTATATTTTTTCTCCTATGTCTACTTAATGTGTATTTGAGATATTCTGACGTGTGTACATTGTTTTTCTTTTGAGCTGCTGTAGCACAGGAATTTCCCCAGTGCGGGATTAATAAAGTCTATCTTATCTTATCTTATCGATGTATTTCTGTCGGAGTATCTGCTGCAGTGAAGCAGTGTGCACAATACTGAGCACCTGGAACTGGATCATCTCGATGTAATGCAGTCGACATGTCAAAATGCAAAAGGTCTGTTGTAAAGAGCTATGTCTGTATTTAGCTATATTTGGCATATTTTTGTAAAACATAGCAAGCAAGCACATGGACAGAGGAGAAGTGTGTTATAGTTCAGGAGAGGCTCTTTCTTTTGAGTTACAATTAGAACCCATGACAGAGCAAGCTATACATTTTTTGGAGCTAATTTGTCAGGCCTATAAGCAGTACTGGGTACGCTTAACATTTAACCCTGAATCACTGGGGGCAAAACTGTGTTCCACTAGAAGCAGAACCATTAGTAATGTCACAGTAGGTGTTCTCCCTTCGACAGCTGATTAAATTACCTGCAATGACATCACTTATTAACGTGTGGCCAAGAGTTTGAATAAACAGCTGTGCAAAAGCAGTTTTCTGCCCTATCACGGCCAGAGCAGAACTAAATACGGCTACATTTTCTAGCAAAAACAATTCATTTAATAGAATCACTGCAGTTATTGTAACCTTTCACTGACACAAATGGAATCTGTGCAAATAGTTTGCTTCAAGTTAAATTTTCGTTAACTTTGACAAATTAGCTTCATTGACCAATAGCATGGAGAGCAGGGAAGTCCAAAACAGAAGAAGCCTTTATATTAATAACTGTGATATGACTATCTGTCCAATCTGAGTTTTCTGTTGCACGACTAAAACTACTTTTGAACATACACATGTTCCACCAAAACAAGTTCCTTCCCGAGGCAATTTAGCAGAGGCACCGTGACTCCGTCCGGAGCTTAGCACCGCCCAAGACGATTATGATTGGTTTAAAGAAATGCCAATAAACCAGAGCACGTTTTTCACCCATCCAGGAATGCTCTGTGGACTAGCCAGACCTTTCTCCGCAGCGCTGTGGAGGAAGGTCTGGTAATGCGAGACTAACCTTTATATAACCCTGCTTTGCTGGAGTATAAATTGCTCCACAAACAGACCAGAAAGCATTTCTGTTTAGGAATTGGTAAATAATATTAGATATGAAATCTGAAACCTGAAATACATGCATAGAGATGAAAGTTGTACAGCAAATATAGTTACTGTGAAGGACTTTGTGGAAGCTTTCAGTTTATGCAAATTAGACACAGTTTATTAGCCAAATGTTATTAGGTGTGACAAAACTAGGTCCATGCTGTCATACTACATTGTGAAAGCATGAATACAGGTCCAGCTCCGTCAGCCAATCATGCTTTTCTTTAAAAGCCTCTCATATTTGGAACACTCTGTCATTAGAAACTGCACCACCTACCACATATTCACACAGTCTCAAGGCCTGGCTTTTAAAAAGTGTGAACATTTTTAATTAAATGCTAATTGTATTGTTATTGTTGTTATTACTAGCTAACCTGCTGCTAACTTGGCCAATGTCTTGCCTGTCAGATACAGTCAGCTCTGCATGGCCTGGGTATGTATTAAATATTCACTTGTACTTTATTTTACCATCTTATTAGTCTTGCATGTCCAGACCTTACAGTGCTGTAGATAAGAGAAAAATATTGACATTTCTTTAAACCAATCACAATCGTCTTGGGCGGTGCTAAGCTCCGGACGGAGTATAGTAGTATAGCCTCAGGAAGGAACTTGTTTTAGTGGAACATGTGTACGTTCAAAAGTAGTTTTAGTCGTGCAACAGAAAACTCAGATTGGACAGATAGTCTAGCTAGCTGTCTGGATTTACCCTGCAGAGATCTGAGGAGCAGTTAACCATAGTCCTCAGAAATCCACCGGAGGTTAGAACGCCAACACAAAGGAAGAGGAAGGGGATGCGCATCTGGCGGCACCGGAGCAATCCCGGATATGAAACGTTGTCAATATAGATTCCCAAATAATAACTGTGAGAGTGGTCAGTTTGAACAAATAAAGGCTGGTCCCTTTGTTTATAATGTATAATGTTCCATGAGTACAACAGTCATTATGCTCTCACGTATTATTTATGACAGAAATACTGTTCCAATTTACCAATAATATTCCAGTCTTTTCACTTTTCCGACATCAATGTTAAGCTTCTGTCAATGAAACCAGATTGATGAAAATTCTTCACATTATAAGCCCAAAAATAAAGCAAAGGCTAGAAGAGTTTTATTGTGAAAACTCTGCAGGAAGTGTTGAGTTGAATCTGCTGTAGCTTAACAACAATTTAGAAAATGTCAAAGTGGAAGTGTCTAGAATCAATAAGTGGATTTAAACAGTATTTCAGTTAAGAGGAGAAACTCAGATCAGCAGGTGAATTTGCATTAACTGTCTGGGGAACAGAGGAAGGGAGGAATAGAGCCAGTCCCTAATGGAAGCCTGTTCTCGGCCTGGTTCTCCCTGCTACAGAGGTAAATAAAGGCCACTATTTGAGAATTTACAGTATTAATGATTTATTAAATAAAAACAGTACGGACAGCAGCTTTAAATGATCTTTTTCTCTAAAGTTGCCATAATGCAAGGTTCTGTTCTTATGAGGAGAGCATGTATCTATATTGTGTTTTGAATACATTCCTCCTCCTTTTCTTTAACAAACAACAGTTTCTTGACATACCACACAACTACCCAATATAATACCAACGTGCACAAGGTCTGGTAATAATACTATAGACAGCATCATGGACTTACAGTAGATAGAAATGAGACTTTTAATGGCTAACAAATAAATGAAGACAGATTTGTATCCAAAATAAACCACTAAAGCGTACTTGTTGCTCAGCACCCTCCTACTACCGTAAAGTGCTTTTTGACACATCTTTCTACTGAATAAGGCTGTTGGGCTAAAAAAATATCTCTCACACAATGCACTCGCAACCACAAATCAAGAACAACTTTGGTTTGCTCCAGTATAACTGCTAAGAGGACACAGAACAGTGAAAACTGAATGCGGGACATTCACATGGAAATATCTTGTTTTTTTTTTTTTCTTCTGTGTTCCTTTTTTGTACAACAAAATAGATCCTCTGAAGGGTTAACCTGCATGGCTGCTGTCGTGTTAATCATAATCGTCATATTCTGGATCCATGTTTTCACCCTGGTAGTACGTCCCCTGTGTGGAGTAGGACCTCGTCTTCATCGAACAGTTGGTGTCCATCAAAATAGCCTGAAAAGACAATTGTAGGAAAATGCCACAAAATGTGTCAAAGTTCCTTGAGTGAAATACCTTTTGTTACGGAGTAAAACCCAGAACCACATGTTCTTACTTCAGTTCATGTTCCATATTTGAGGAGGTTCTGGGTTTTACATTCAGTTATCCAGATAATATATAGGCTATATATATATATATATATATATATATATATATATATATATATACTGTATACAGTATGTATATATGTGTGGGACAAGGTTCATTCAGAGTAGTTCAAAATTAATGCAGTTATGTTTTGTGCCATTAAAGCCCCCATGTGTAAAATTTGAAACTGTCGTGCTCTGTGCAGGATCTCGCGCGATCACCCAGTGTTGCTGAAAAGGTTTGTTGTTATATCCAATCCAGTTTTTTATTATTTTTTCCGAAGTGTTTACAACTTAGTGTTAACTAATAATTGTTGCAAACTGGTACTACCAACAAAATATTAGTGCATTCCTGGAACTGGGCGTCTTAGATATACCAAAAAACTTTTTCAGCAACACCGGATCCCGCACGACATCTATTGCCGGAAGAGACTACAGTAAAAAAAGTAAAGAAAGAGAAGGAGCAAAAAGCGAGAGAACAGCAGAAGAGATCAACGCAATGGCAGAGTTTGAGATTAGCATCGAATGCGACGATGAATGTATCAATTTCGAAGGTTGCCCATACATATTGGAGCCTGAATACACGGACGAGGAGCTACAACTAATGGAGAAGAATCGGAGAGCTAGCTAGCTAGCAGCGGTAGCGGTAGCGGTAGAAGCAGAGATCAGGCAAGTGTTATTTAAATAAACTCCTGATGTACTTACAAACTTTCCAATGCCTCGTTTTATGAGTACCACTGTAGAAGTTTGGTAACATTCCGGGAATTATTAGCGGGGTAATTTACGAGATACACCTTTGGTTCTGTTAGCAACTGCACTGAGCCATTCGACTGATAGCGCTAACTCGCCCAATATTCGACCAAGGGAAAAAAGCTTCTGGGGGGGTGTTTGGCTCGAGGTCATGGTGCAAAGGACCCTAGGGTGAAATTACTTCGAACCATCTCTTTAAAAGAGGCAAATACTGATGGAGGTTAAATGTCAGAGAAGATGAACACATGGTGGTAAATACAGACAGAATGTAATGAGAGAGGTGATGAATGATGGCAGATGCTGCATGGAGACGAACAAATGGACATGAAGGCAGGATGGAGATATGTATGCAGCCGATTGATGTCCAATGATGGTAAGGTAATTCATGGTTTTTCTCCCATCAATACAGTCTGTAAAACATGAGAGAGTATGTGTTTCTGTAAAGCTCTAAACAGAAATGTTGAAATGTTTTCATCCACATCAGACAAACTGGCAGCTCCTTTATAAGAGTTATTTGCATGTGTTGTGTGAGATACATATATATAAACCTCATGGAAGCTCTTTTTTCTTGCATTGCCTTAGGAATCCAATATCATTTACTCAGGAGTTCCAACAGTGCCACAGTAGGGGTTTACCTCAGTATTCATAGTAAAACAGTTAAAGTAGTAGTTTATATCTCAACTTGTTAACTGTCACTAGATTGTGTCTAGCTGAAGTTATTACAGTTTTTTACGGTTGCTATGACAATTTTTTCAATACTTTTAACAACTTTTCTAAACTCTTAACACAGTTAGCACAACATCCGCCTTTGTATGCTATACAATTAACACATTTCTTGTTGCTTTGACACAAAATGCATACAGTTAACACAAATTCAAAATTCTTGAACTTCTTTTACACACAAGCTCAACCAAGACCAAAACAATGGATTTTACTGACCAGTTTACAAATGCTTTCAGACTGTAAGTCAGAACAGATAACTTCATGTTCTAAACCTAACGTATAGGCTAAAGTCACAGTGAACAGCTGTTCACATTGTAAATTGAAACACAAATATATCCCCTGCATTTTATTCCATTGCTACTGGGGAAGTAAAAGAGGACCTATTTGGGCTGATTTTGTGTGGAAAAGGAACATTACTGTAAAGATGAAGACAGAGAAAGTAAGAAAAATTCTTGCACGAGGGAGAGGAAGACGAGTACCAGGAACATTCTGTCTCCGTCTTCTTTTTTTCATTACATTACATTACATGTCATTTAGCTGACGCTTTTATCCAAATAAAGTGACTTACAATTGCTACATATGTCAGAGGTTGCACGCCTCTGGAGCAACTAGGGGTTACGTAAGTGTCTTGCTCAGGGACACATTGGTTGATGTATCGCAGTGGGAATTGAACCCAGATCTCTCACACTAAAGGCATGTGTCATATCCACTGCACCATCACCACCCCCATTCTATAAAGCTACTCTGAGAGTCTGGGTCATTCATTTTTTATATTGAATTTCTGCAGCAAAGGAAACAAAATGCATTTACTAAACTCACCAAAACACAAATGTAGACAGGCTT
Source organism: Gymnocephalus cernua (assembly GCA_023631565.1). Classification (NCBI taxonomy): domain Eukaryota; kingdom Metazoa; phylum Chordata; class Actinopteri; order Perciformes; family Percidae; genus Gymnocephalus; species Gymnocephalus cernua. The sequence goes on from CM042437.1 coordinate 24,106,058, forward strand.
CAAACGAAACTGCAGTGCAAAACACAATCTATGATCAATACAATATAGTGTCTATTGTATAAGGAGCAGACCTGACACATATAGAATAATGCAGTTTCTGTAATTCCACCTGATATTAGTGTTTTTATGACATTGTTCTATGACTGCCTAAATGTTCCTGTTGGAAGATAACATGTGTTAGTGTTTTGGAAGAATTATTTGATTTTGAGACATGTTTGCAGTGTTTTGGTAGACATAGTGTATTGTGTTAGTGTATTATTGTATTTTGGAAATTAGTGTTGGAGTTTAGTTTACAATGTGTGATTTTGAGCATGAAATTAACTGTTTTGTCAATTGTGTGTTGTAGGTGTGTTGGTGCGTTAAGAGTTTAGGAAAGTTGTTAAAGGTATGAAAACATTGTCATAGCAATGGTAAAAAACTGTAAAACAGAGGTATAATTTGTCATGCTTTTCTCATGTAATAAATGAGATAAGCTCAATAACAAGTACTGAAATCAGTGCACGAACAATGGGTTTGGCTGGTTATGGAACTGAGCAAAATGGTGCTAAATGAACACCAGTGTCAAATGACAAAATTACATTTGACTTTGCCCTAACCTATTAAAGCTGTGTACTGATGGCAACAAAATAGTGATGACGGGGTCCGAGCTGTCCCTCCTGATAACCCGCGGAGCCCGCGAAATTCGAACCCAAAGCACGACGGTCAGGAAATATTGCAACATGTGAGCTGCAAGTAAATTGAAATGCAAACTTCCTACTTACATTCGTTTTATACGTTGATTGTAACAGTATTAATGCATTTTTCTGGGGGGTAATAGGCCATGTCCATTTTGAACAATCAGTACACCATTGTAGGCATGGCCTCAGGAGTGGCCCTGGATCGTACCATCCAAATTTCATAAAATTTAGATTTGCACTTAATGAAATATAAGCTTTTCATATCTGTAACACCCCCTAATGGCCAGTGTTAACCAAATTTGGTCCAGAGCCTCAGAGTGGCATAATCAACAAGAATCTCAAGTGTTGATGGCATTTAGTTTGGAAGAAATATGCAAACGTTTGTGTTTTGGTCGCTAGCTACAAAGATTTGTTTATTGGTAATTTGCGCATTTTTGAACCGAGTCAACCGAGTATGTCTGAAGATGCTATTTGCAAAGTTTCAGGCAGATTGGGCAAAAATCACAGGAAAAGTTAAAAAAAAGTAGGTTTTGCACATTTCACGGGGAAATGGGCGTATCCTATGTCATGTCATTCAGCTTAATTCAAGACAAGTGGAAATGTAAGGTTTTTAAAAGTGCGATGTGTAATGTAGGAGTTATCGGCCAAAACCCTTCTACCTTGATTATGTTACCTGTTGGTCCACATGGGTCATTTTTGATTTGTGAGGTGTAACATTTTGTTGACCTTGCCTTCCTGGGCTTCCATATTTCTTTGTGTTTATAAAGGATTTCATTGACTGTGTTTATGTGTGCTTTGAATCTTACAATTTTCTCTTCTTGTCCCGGTGGACTCCTGAGGAAGATGCAAAGAGGAGCAAAAATAATATCCACTATTCCAATGATGGTCATCAGCCAGGGGAAGCCAATACTCTCAGCTATGGAGCCTCCGATTGATGGACCTGCATCAGTTAGGGACAGATCACATACTCGTTTAGTTTAGTTCGATTAGAGCAGCACTTTACATTGCAACTCTCAACTCTCATTGGTTTTTATTTTATCTGGTGGTAATGTTATGTCCCTTTATGTATATGTGTGTGTGTGTGTGTGTGTGTGTGTGTGTGTGTGTGTGTGTGTGTGTGTGTGTGTGTGTGTGTGTGTGTGTGTGTGTGTGTGTGTATCCCTTGACCTTGTATATATGTAAATGGATAATGTAATTTTAAAATATTTGATTAGATAGTTGTATTTGGGGCAATATGGACCTGGGGTAGATATATATTATTTTGTTTAATATTCCATTCCAAATATTCTGAGTCAATATTCTAGGTTAAATGCTGTGATTTGTTACATGGAAACACATATGGTACTTGCTGTGCAATAATCACAAATTAGTGCTAGAAGATGCATAACCACCCGTTTCTATTTAATGTCATGGTTACATTGCTTTAACCTAGACACCAAGTACCACAACCATTAGCTGGAAACACATATGGTCATGTCCTAATAATAACTAATGAGTCAGGCCAAAATCAAGATGAGCCAAAGATTTCTAGGTATTGGACACTTTTGCACTTGCACTGTTGCTTTTCAATCCCAACATCCTTCTTCCCTTTCCAGGTATTGGGTTGGCTGAAACACCGTGCCCGGTGCACTTCTTACCTAAAGCAAATCCCATGCAGAAAGCCACATCAGCAATGGCATAGACACTTCCATAAACAGACACATGGCGCAGGTCCACCAGGTAACCCATGATAGGCATCATAGACGAGTCCACCATGCCTGTAACACAGCACAGACAACACAGCTCTTACACGCTCAGCCATGGGAACACTTGTATTTGATAATCATAGTATTACATTTATGACTTACCAATAGCAAAACCAACACCAAAGTTTGGAACAATCAGACCATAGATGTTTTTGGCAAATGGAACCTAGAACAGAACAGATTTACGAAAATGTATATTTATGTTTACTCAATTTGAATGTATTAATTTGTATTGGAGTGTAAACGACAAACATTTTCCATTTGGGAGCGATGCTGGCTGCTTTTTGATATTAGCATTGAAATCACTGTGAATTCAGACTCCATTGGATTAGGGATGAATGAATTTGGAGTCATGAGATATAGAACAGGTGGATAATCTGGATCATTTGGACAATTTTCTACCCAAGAAAAACAGTTCCAATGTTTTTTTTGTACATTAAAATCATAACCTTGCATTGAGAATATAAACCTTTTAGACTTAGTGTACAAATAATGCTTTACATTCTGCATGTAGTGGCTCTACTTATGTGTTTCTACTGGCTGAGGAATGTAAAATAGTTCAGGACTGATGAATCTTAATATGTATATGAATTATTAGATATTATACAACAAGTAGATCCAATCTGATTGTGATTGGTTTAAAGAAATGCCAATAAACCAGAGCACGTTTTTTTCCTATCCCATAATGTTGTGTGGACTAGCCAGACTTTCTTCTGCAGTGCTGTAGATGAAGGTCTGGAAAAGCGAAACTAACTCGAGTGTGACGTCATTCCCAGCTCCTGCTTCAGAGTTCCGAGGTAATGGAACACACTATTATTACACACCACACAAATCCTCTTTAGAGTTCAGTTTATTTTAAGCAGCAACATTTCTGCTCCATTCCCTAAACTCTTATACTTATAAGCCTTATACTTACACATATTACACTGACTCCAACCAGCACTATTCCAATGAGAGCACAAAGCCATCTGTCAGGGAGAGAAGCCAGGGTCAGTGTTATCAAAATGAAAACACTTTTACAAAGATCAACCACAATAGTCTTTGCTTAAAGTTAGAAAAGAATGTATGTTTTTCATGCATATAACAGATATGTACAAACATATGTTTAATATTACATTTTACCTCGTTACTTAGTGTACATAAACATAACTCATAAAATACTGTAAATCACTTTTTTTAAAGTTATGTACACTCTCCCACCCAATATCACCAATATATCACAGATGGTGCTTAATAGCTGGGAATGAACAGTGTAGGTAACACATCTCTATAAGCGTAATGTGTATTTATTATTTTGGCCAGTAGTTTTTATTGGCAGCCCATGGCTAATGAACTTATTTTTTCCATGGGCGTAATGTGGAGGTAATGTAACAGGAAATCACCATTATGACTTACCAGAAAATAATACAGAAGCTCCCCTCACCATTCAAATCATTCCCCTTTTTCTTTCAGGTAATACGGCCAGAATTCTACTTCAAATGACGTTTTTTTAATCCTCTGTGTCCTCCTTGGCTACTAGCAACTGGGAAGGACGGGCGGGGGGAGGGGGGGGGGGGGGTGCATGATCACAGAAGGCTTGTATCATGTGGACACGCCGTCAGTTTTGTGTCATTACTTAGAATTCATCATGGGGTGGCAGAAACTAAGTACTACTGCTTTTAAGCAATAAGGTCATTTATTCTATTATAATTCTCGCTTCCTCTTCCCTCTCTCTCACAAGACACCTTCGTTATACATCCACAACTCCCCCAACGCTGTATCATCAAGGTCTCAATAAAGCCAGCCTCTCAAACACTAAAAACACTGAAAACTCATTTAGAGGGGCGGAAACAGATATCACATCCACAGAGAGCAAGAGAGAGAATGAGAGCGAGAGTGCGAGAGAGAGAGAGAAAGAGAGAGAGAGCGATAGATAAGGATAATTTCTCTCCTTACCTCCCCATCTTGTGCGCCAATGTGCCGAAGATGTAGGTTCCAATAAGGTAGGAGATGGATGCTGGTAAGAAAGCGACGCCTGGGCCACAGACAGAGAGAGAGAGACAGAGAGAGAGGGAGAGAGAGAGAGAGAGAGAGAGAGAGAAAAAGAGATTGAAGGTGTGGGCAGGCTTTCCAAGATAAGCAGATCTCTATCAGTGCCTCATCATTGAGCCTCCGTACATCTTCCATTGTCTGTAATAAAGACTTGTGCTTTCCACCTGCCTGCACATGACACCCTAATATCCTGTTCCCCACTCATCCTTTTTATCTGACCTAGACTTCATACACAACCAACTGGAACAAACTAATAACACCAAAGAGTGCAGGAAGTCTCTGCATAGAAAATATCTAGCAGGATAGAGGAGAGACACTTTTGCACTATGGCAAGTCTCTAAGTAAAAGATGTATTTATATAATGTAAATGAGAACATGTGGAGCAATGACTGACGATATTATTTTGTTAAAATGTAAGAAAATAGTAACCAGAGAAACTGATTATCACTCTTAGCAATGGAGAGCCAATGTGTTTTTGCATTAAGGGTTTTTAAATACATTTTTCTGAAAAGTGAAACTGTATTATAAGGTAAATATGTATGCACCGGTACTTTAATATTTTCGAGTAAATTTTAAGCATTTCGTCTTTTCAAAAATATGACTATTGCTTTTCTTAGCCGCAAAGGAGATCTGTTGACCCTGACTATAGATGGGCAAGCAAAAGAACAGTTTGAGGAACTCCTGAACCTGACTGTACTCTATGCCTTTTGTGGAGAGCCTTGGATGCATTTTCAATGCCACATGCTGGTAGAGTACTATGGACTGTCACAGCTCAGCTCCTTCTCTTGAAGGCTTATTCCTGGGTGCCAGAAAATCTAAGCCTCTAATATCCAGCCTCTGGATAACTGTTGGACCTCAAATTCAGGGTTTCTTTGTACAGGCATAACTGAGTTTGCTTTATTTGATTGTTTCTAACTTGACAACAATCTGGGTTTTTCACTTCTTCAAAAGTGGCTTAATCTAGAACTGTTGTCATGTCAACAAGTCTTTAAGCCCAAACCTTCACAAGTGCAGGCTTAAAGCTCCCATATTATGCTCATTTTCAGGTTTATAATTGTATTTTGAGGTTGTACCAGAATAGGTTTACATGGTTTAATTTTAAAAAAACATTTCTGCAGCTCCTCTTTTCACCCTCTTTTCAGCCTGTGTTCAGCTCTCTGTTTTAGCAACAGAGTGAGACATCGTACTTTTTTACCATCTATGTAGTGAGTTGCACATGCTCAGTAGCTAGGTCAGGCTCACAAGATAGCTGTTTGTTTCTCTAACTTCAGTCAGTTACAAGGCAGGATTAGCCGGGAGACTTCTTCTAAACGAGGGCGCACTTCCAACTTTGCATGGAATACCTGCAGGACAGGGACATGGAAGTAGTTCTTTTGTAGATTATGTTGAACTAGTGTGTGTTGTAGCAGTGTTTTGCCACTGAGAACGAGCTAGCATGCTACGGTTATCCCCTTTGTTTCAGCTAGTGACGTAAAAAGCCCTGAAGATTTTGAACAGCTCACCCGGAGACTGAATGCAGGATACATTCAGAAACCCGTATCTCACTCAAAACAGCATGGATGTTTTTTTCCCCAAGTTTGTATGCGTGTGGAAGCACCAGAGACACAAAATAACACCCCAAATCCCAGAAAAAGTGATGTTTTCATAATATGGGCACTTTAAGTGCGGTTCACATCATATGGGATGAATCGTAGAGATGGCAAAGATTCCAATGTTTATGACTTGCGAGCGTTCACATCGTAGGACTACTCAAGATTGTATGATTGCAGAGATGGTTGAGTGGGGGAAAAAATATTGTGTATCGACAGTATATCATTATATCCATTACATTGAACGACGAACTTTATCCATGCTGTTTATTTTTTAGGCACTTCTGTATTAAGTCCCACGTCGGATATTTCGGTACTCTTAGAAAAATTGGGGGGGTGGGGGATTTTAAAATGAATGGAAATCACTTGTCTAGAAGGGATGGGAACATCTTAGAGATTCTGAAGCACTATGCTTTGGAAAATGGTTTCCATTAATGTAAAGTACACATGATTTTGAAATAGGCTAAACAATGCAAAACATGTATGCGGCCCTTTAATGTTCAGTTTTTGTTGACACTGTCTTAGAGGTATAAATGAAATCATGTGTTTTAGCATACAGGTCATAGTGGTGGTGTTGTTCTGGACTCCATCATATTCACAGGTGTTTCTAATAATCTGGCCCCCCTCACCTATGTAAATGGAAAGGGCCAAACATTAGAAACACAGCATAACACTAGTGTCATGCGACACCTGTAACTATGAGCTCAATAAAACATATATAATTTCAACTGACACATTTCCGACAATGTCAACAAATACATACCGTTTGTGTGGGTTCTCTCATTTGTGGGCGCATTTTGAAATACTGACTGAATTTCTTTTTCACATTTAGGTGCTGTAACGACATATACTGTGCGTGCATAATGTGTATTTGCTTAGTGAGAACTGAAGAGAGCATTGTAAATACCTAGCTGCCATTTCCTGGCACACATGGTCTCCATCATCCAGATTGGCAGCGTTGGCTCCATCATGGCAATGGCCATATTTCCAAAACAAATGGCACCTGGGGAGGAAGATTGAGCATAAGTGGACAAAGTGTCAATTATACTCTGTTTTTGTTCTTTGGTCCCTATTTGTTACCCTTTCCTTCCAACCTCAAGCCGCCCACACACACACACACACACACACACACACACACACACACACACACACACACACACACACACACACACACACACACACACACACCCTGCTCTCTTTTTTGCTGTGTTGTCACAGTAATTGACGTGATGGGGAAGGCTAACTCGCACACAAATGCAATTTTCTTGCCACATACATTTGTATTACCCTTCTTGTGAGAACCATGTAGTGACCACATGTTTTCTCTAATTCCTAGCCATAGCCGGAAAAAGACACCTTTTAAATCTTGTGATTCTGTCCCTCTGGTGATCTGAGACTTTAAGACAGTCTTTGTGGCAAGTCATGGATGTAAGCCTCTGCAGGGAGAGTGAGTACATTTGTGCTACTGTTTAAATGTGCTTATTGTCAATAAAAAGAAGTCTGCAATCATTGGTGTGATATAACATGATGGCACATAAATTTAACCTCAAGACTGTTTTCTGCTGCATAGAATTTAATTGTGCTTGATAAATATACTGGATGGACTGTAGCTTAAGGATGGTACATGAATTAAATATAAGAAAATGATGGAATAGAAACTTCATCGAATGATTAATCTGCAAATGTTTTTTGGATTTGACTTGCTTTCTGTAATAGGGTTTTATGGTTGTTTATTGAAAAACAACAGATTGATGAGGATTATTTTATAAATAAAGATGTAAAGGTATGTTCATTTCAAAAAGGAGAGGACCCGAAAAGCCTTTTGCTTATCCTACTCCCTTTTGGACAAGAGTATTTATTTAAGAGTATTTATTTTGCATATTCCTGTATTTTTTTATTTTTTTTTTTTATTTTTTTACAGTGAAATACTTTTGTGTTTTGTAGTTTAAGTTTTTTTTGTGTGTTTATTCTTGTGTATGTCGTTCAAAATAAACTACCGGTATTCATTTATTCCACCTTAGGAACAGGAAAAGGCGTTTGAGGTGGTTCTGGAATCTGATTAGGATACCCCCCCCTGGATGCCTAATTGTGGATGGGTTCTAGGCACGCCCAATTAGGACATTAAGACCCACGTGGCAGGCACAGAACACAATGGAGGGATTATTTATCCCATCTGGCCAGGGAACCTGTTGGCATCACCCTGAAAAAGCTTGAGGGGCCACAATAAGTGGATGGATGGCACCAAAGTGACTAATATGTGTGACAAATATCATTATTATTAAATAATATAGTTACTAAACTGAGCTTAAAACACAGGTTTTCTGTAATAGTTGTTTCATTTCTTACGCTAGTGCTACAAGTTGACACACACACACACACACACACACACACACACACACACACACACACACACACACACACACACACACACACACACACACACACACACTGAACACAGTGTTGTTCACAGCGTTTTCCTGATGGATGGATGACTCTCTTTAACATGCCGAACCCACTTCACAACACAAGTCCAGGCCAAGCAAAGTGCTTTAGACAAAAAAACAAGATGCAGGTTCATTTCTCTCCCTGCTCTTTTCCCAGCCCCATTATAAAAGGCAGTATTCCACTGATGCTTCTCCTAAGTGGGGTGATATTAGCTTTCCTCATAATACTGTGCTGCTATTATTTTCTTACCAGCTGCGATCAGAATGTATGGATCCTTCATTAGTGTCAACAGCGGGGTCCCCTTCTGACTCTGTGAAGGACAAAGGCACAAGAACAACATTCTATATTAAATACAAAAAGCTTATACCATAGCCCTCAACCAAACCCACTTGTAAAAGACTCAGGTTACAAATCTCAGTGATAAAAAGCATTTTTATACTTCCTTTGTACGTTTGCACACACTGCCAACATCACCTTTAACCGACCTTCCTCCACAGTGCTGCGGAGGAAGGTCTGGCCAGTCCACACAGCATTCCGGGATGGGAGCAAAAAAGTGCTCTGGTTTATTAGCATTTCTTTAAACCAATCACAATTGTCTTGGGTGGGGCTAAGCGCTGGGCGGAGCCACGGTGCCTCTGCTAAATAGGGACAAGAAACTTACAGTTTTTTACGATTGTTTACACACTAAAATAAAAATTTCCACACAATTTGCAAAATTCTACTCCAATGACCAAAACACCTCCACAGATTTGCACAACATTACACACAATGTCTGCTTCACCCTTTTTGCAAAACATTACACACAGTGATTTGTAAAACTCTACACACATGTTCACACCTTAGACACAGATAAGGATTGTGAGGTTACTTTCTTGTCATTACAAAGCCCCGGATTGCCAATGACCACACCAATGAACGAATTGGATAAGCACATCCACCAGGTGTGGAAACACACATGTGCTAATTTGAAAACGCAGCACTCAGGTGTGTTATAAAAGGCAGCAGTTACAGTATTCAAAGTCAGAGTCAAAGTGTATGTACTTCATGTAGTAATTTTTATTTGTCTACAGATTTTATTTGTTTCATTGATTTCATTGTTGGTTGATTACTGTAACTGATTATGGTAAGAAATACTGTAAGTATTGAAATAAATACTTGAAATATTCAGTCTGCAGCATCAGTGTTGTGCAGTGCTTGGTAAGTTTATAGTAGGCCTATTTGTGTACATTCTCCCTATATCTCAAACTAATCATGAAGAATGTTGTGGGTTTGTCACTATTTTTTTGTCATCTAAATTATCCTTTACATAACAATGTCTGGCCAAAAATCTAGCACATACCTATTTCCTAAAATTACTTTTTTAACAAATGTGTTTTTCATTTATCACAGCAGTGTGAAACTGGCTGCAATAGTGTCTGATCATTGAGGACTGTGTTGGTTAAATGAAAACAAATAGCATTTTCACAAATATGTGTATACGTTTTGACTGAAGTGTGTATGTTTTGACTGAAGTGTGTCATTTTGCAAACAATCTAGGAATTATGCAAATTGAGTGTGGTGTTTGGATAATTGTGATTATATTTTGAAAAAAAGAACCCGGTTTTCAAAATTGCGTGTAAACAATTGAAAAAAACTGTAACTTCTCTTATCATGTGTGTTGCAAGATGAGCTCAAGCAGGCATGTGCACACATAGACATCAAAAGGGGCTTGATCACCTGCACTTTTTCTTCCTGGAGAGAAATTGCCCTTTCTTCTTGATGCATGTTTTTTTTTTTTACTGAATATAGCCTATAGCCTATAGATTACCGTTTGCACACAGCTTCCCTGTCAAACAAATGTATTTATTGAATAAAATAATCTAAATAGACGTTGTCAATCTCTCTCTCTCTCTCTCTCTCTCTCTCTCTCTCTCTCTCTCTCTCTCTCTCTCTCTCTCTCCGATGCTCCTCGGCAGCAGTGCACGCCACACACACACACACACACACACACACACACACACACAGAGAGAGAGAGAGAGAGAGAGAGAAAGAGAGAGAGAGAGAGAGAGAGAGAGAGAGAGAGAGAGAGGCAGAAAGGCAGCAGTCCCTTCCAGCTCCTAACTCAGAAAGTTTTTCTTGTTTTGTGTGGAGGTGAGTGGCCCTGGGTGTCATAGCACTGTCTGAATGTATTTATGGATAATATTTGCAACAATATTTAATGTAATACTGTAATACCCTGGGATACACAAACTCTCCAATGACATTATTTTCAATGGGCAGTTATGCAAGTCAAAGTAACCAAACACCTGTTAAATACTGTCTGAAACTGGCTGACAGTACTACCTTGGTTTAAAAAAACGTATGAATAAATAATTAATAACAATAAATCAAATATAAGAAGAAAATAGAATTTCAGTCAGTATTACAAAGACAGAATCAACCCTTTGCAATATTTACTTCAAATTTCTGTTAATTTTTTGAAAGTGTTTTAAAAAATTAAAAAGTCTTCACATGAATCCAACATATTATTAGCAAATATAAATCCATACTGCTCACTGGCCTATAGGTAAGGTAGTCTCTAAGGCCATCAACAGAGACAGTTCATCCTGAGGATTCTCTGTGATACATGTATTTATAAAATCAACAATTATTAGGCTATTTAAATAGCTTAGTATTATATGCAAAATAATGTATAAAGGCTTTAGGCTGCCCTACACGTTGTTGTAGGCCCAGTTTATTATGCAACTTCATTTTATATAATATATGTAGTATCTCTCCTTCAGTTAAGGGGTCCTTAAAAAACTTTGAAGACCCCTGCCTTAAAGTAATAATCTTGAAGATTTTCCTTTAAATAACTGTCCGTTAAGCCACTATCTATTGTCGAATGAGGTAACACAATGGTGGTTACCATTGTGGCTCACTGAAGAAAGCCCTTGAATTTTCAATATTACAAACTGGGTGTCTGTAGCATCATTCCCGGAAAATATCACGTGGCGCACAGTTAGTGGCATCATTTCCATCACCCAGCAGAGGTTGGTCCACCAGAGAGGGTAGACGCAACAGGCTCGCTCTTGACTGATGTCACACAGGCAACATATCTGGGAAGTGAGATCCCAAAACACACCTACTATTCCCGCTTAGCAACATAGGTGAACAGAGATCTTCCAGGTTGTAACTTTAAAGAATTGGCATGTTATTTGGAGCAAATGAAAAGTCAAACACGTTATACATGTAAAACAGAGAATGAGATATACTGCTAAATATAAGCAGAATAACACTATCTGAGCCTAATAGGACTAACGTAGGTACCATTCACATTTTAACCTGAAATATGGTGCCGGTACCCAATGATAGAGCCCTGCACGGGTTTAAAATCTAGACCCTAGCCCTGGACAGAGAGTTGACCAAATGTTTTATCAATTTAGCCTCTCGAATCAACACTTGACTTGCCTTGAATAAAATCCATAGATATAAAACACTTCAAGCATATAACAGTTTAGACGTTTATTATCACCACTACTGTGAAAAGGCATTTTTGACAAGGCAGGCTGCTGCTGCTCGCAACGGCGTGCAGAAAAACAAACGTGCGATACAATCTGGTACAAATCTACGCGACAGCCAGGAGCCCAGTCTCTTACAGAGCATCGTGGAGTAAAGAGCACAGCATCCACAGTGGAGGGTTTGAGTCCAGTACTCATTTCTAACTCTTCCAGCTTTGCTGAAGACACGCTCACTGAAACATACATTTTGAAACCCCACCCACCATCTTTACCTAAACCTAACTGTCCCGTTATACTTCTTGCTTCCATCAGCAGATCTGTTTGGCTATATATCAGATCGTGTGTCAACCTGAAAAGAAGCAGCAGAGCAGTCTTTCTCTCGTTTCTGAAGCAGTTGTTAATTAGCGGTCAAAACCTATGTCTAATGAGTTCATTGAAGCCACTGTGAAGTGCTTTTCCCTCTCTTTATTCCCTAATGGCCCCATACTGTTGTATCTAGCATGCCCCAATCACCTTGCTACAATTACAATTAAAACTCCATGCAGAGGAATACGCATGGAGAAGCAGACAAATGTGACTGACATCCATGGGCTCTTCCATTGTTAAATCTGCCTTGAATCACGGATCAGATATATTTTCTGATCAGCACCAAAAAAGGGGTGACAATACATTTTTTTTTAAAATGCTTTCTTTTTATTACTTAAAGAACTGTGATAAAACACAACACGTTCAAGCCAGAGAGTCATTTTTGTGCCTAAACTTAACTGTCGTTGCCGCATGACGCTTGCTTTTTGTCGCCTAAACTCAACCGTAGCGTCCGCCAAAACGTAGACGTACTATGTAGCCGGGTACAGCTCTTCGTGCCCTGTACCCTGTAATTGGCTGTTGCCTGGTGCCTCTTGGCAGCCATTGTTAAAGACACCCATCAACTCCACAGATCAAAGAAAAGAGCCAGTAATGGTCTGACAAAAGATTACTTTAATTACTTACAGTTCCCTTTGTTGGCCTCATTCAGGTTATGTGGGCTTATACGGTTTTAAGTCAGTAATTTTAACTTTTAGCTTAAAATGGATCCTGAATGTTAAATTGTCCATGAGTGTCCTTGTTTGCTTGGGTGAATGTCAGGCACTATAAAGTATTTTGCACTAGTGTCAGGTTAAAGGTTCTATATACAATGTAGTCCATTTACCATGTACCAAAGGCCATGGATGTTTTGTTGCATGTCATCCACCTTTGTTGCATGTCATCCACCTTCTCTGTTTCTCTCCACATTTCCTGTATGTATGATCCAAACCATTCTTTGAAATGTTCTTCAGCTGTAAAGGTCATCTTAATGAAGTAAGATAAGCTTTAGGAAATGAATGATCATGCAAACAAACTCACCTCTGGTTCCACCTTGGTGGGCTGAAGAACAAAGAGCTGCAGAGCTGTAAAGACACACAGTGACTCAACTCAATGTAAACCTTTGATATCTAAGAGAATACATAGTATTTCAAAAATTTATGGAATTGTGTTGAACAATGTTGAGCTCATACATTATTTTCAACATTCCTTCTACAGTGACTATTCTTGGTTTGGATGTACAGTAAGAGACAATGTAACTGTACCTCCATCAAACAAAGCCAGGAAAGCCAGAATAAGGAAAGGAGCCGTCTTCCCAACAAACTCATACATCACGCTGCCGAATGGGGGTCCAACTGTGGAGAAAACACTGCATGGTCAGTTGTGGAGAGATCAATTTTAATATCACTGCAGTTAATGTAGCTTTTTAACCTAGCCTTTTAAGACAGCTCACGTTGCAACAAGTGTGTCAGGTTAGTTTTGAAAAACGTACCAGGAAAAACTGAGAAAATTAGATATTTGTATGGAATGTATACTAAAACCATGGAATATAGGTTTTCACTTGTGTACTAAAAATGTTGGGGTGACAAGTTTCATGAAATGACCCCATTAAGCCCTAAACATTTTTACTATCTTAGACTTCGACTGGTCGACTGGTCCGGAGCTCGAGCACCCACGTGTGCCAGACTGCCAGTAGGCTACATTCATTTAAAATTAAACATTGCAGTTGTCGTTGCGTCTGTCATAGTGTGATTGGTTATGTCGCTGTCAGTCCCCATGCTCCATATCCTATCCACCAATCACAGCGTCTCTCGGATGAAAACGCCTCTTTAGTGCCTCCCCCCCCCCCCCCCCCCCCCCCCCCCTCCATCCCCCCACTAAATAGTGTGTGCTTGTGCATTAGGTAATCAGAGTGAGACTAAAATGGACATATTTGGTATTAAAAAAAAAGGAAAACCTAATGATGCAAGTGCATCAACATCCACCACCAGTGCAGAGAGTTCCACCAGTGCAGACAGGTGGCATTAATTCTTAATTTCCCACGAAGCTGATCGCGGTTACATGTCAGTTAAACTTCATCTCCAATCCTATGTGTATTTGTGAGAAGGTTCTGAAATGCAATCATTTTTTGACTACTTTTTTTTTTTTAAAGGGCCTGCGGCCGTGAGCAACCATGGAGAAAAACATAAACCGTCGCCTATAGTTGGACTACGCCTGTTTACATACCTAACACTCCCATTGCCAGCCCCCCCAAGGCGATCCCGATGGCATGGCCTCTCTCCTCATCATCTGTGTACACACTCGCAAGCATTCCCATCCCTGAAAATACACAGGAAATGTAAAGATCCTGCATGAATTATCACTTGTTCATACAGGTTTTATACAACGAAACCATTACTGATACAGCAAGTCCTATAGGACTTATACAATAAATACTTTTTGTGATCGACATACTGTAGCTAGTTCCATGATGATGATGACTTTCTTTCTTATGCAGTATATATAGTAGGGGGTTCCTACTCTGTTTCTCTTTCAGCTAAGGGGCCTGTAATTGTTGCAATTACATTATAATAATGTATAATTTATATAAGTTGCATTTGGTATTAATACGTGATTTTTATTTGTTAAAAAGAAAAGTACTTTTGTAATCTCCGCACAAGGCCCATTGGGAAGCGTGCGCGTGAGAGAGTCACAGCAAGCTTACAGAAAGCACAGACAATTTAATGCTCTGATGGAAGTTTTACAATTGTTACAACAGATGCCAGTGATTATAAGGAAACCTCTTAAGACTATTCCCTTGTTTGTAGCATGCAGCCAACTAGGTATGTTGTTTTGTACAGTATGTCTGTATTTTACTTTATTGAATGTTATTCTACATGCTGTGCATGTCATTCTATGTTCATATTAAGCTAGTCTATATCAACAATGTTCCACTTCCCGGATTGCTCCAGTGCCTTTTATGGCCGGCTGTCCGTCCCCTTCCTCTTTCTTTGTGTTGGCGTTCTAACCTCTGGTGGATTTCTGAGGACTATGGTTAACTGCTCCTCAGATCTCTGCAGGGTAAATCCAGACAGCTAGCTAGACTATCTGTCCAATCTGAGTTTTCTGTTGCACGACTAAAACAACTTTTATAGGGAGCAAAGAAACGTTGCCCTATACTCTTTCCATTGGATAACAGGACGGGGGTCTTTACCCCCTGTCTAGCATTGCAACATTTAGGTTACAAACAACACATAATGCAACACTAATTTAAATAACAGGCTCACTTAATAACACAAGCCAATCTTTATTCAATGTCTATTTTAATTAATAGGAATGTTTTCAGATGAGCTGAATAGCTGAACAGATGACGGACTGGATATGAGCATCACAGGGAATTAGAGAGGGGGGTCTTACCAGCCACAGAGGAGCAGGACGAGCCCACACCCTGCAGGGATCTGGCCACAAACAGCAGAGCGTAGCTCGACGAGAAGGCAAACACTTCACAGCAGCAGGAACAAGAGAATTACAGACAGAAACATCAGGCATGATGCAAGCATTCAGATTTCAGATAATGACAACATGTTGGATGGAACTTACTGATAGTAGAGAGGAACATGATACAGAAGCCAGCAAATAGGGGAAGCTGGTATCCTATTCTAAAGGGACAAATAGAAAAAAAGTCGACATTTAAGCTTATAATTAGTTTGAGGTGTCTAACACACACACACACACACACACACACACACACACACACACACACACACACACACACACACACACACACACACACACACACAGGTTAAATAAATGGCTTCATTGAAAGGGGAAATTCATTCTTTTCAGCATATTGTGTCTTTCTAAAGCAGCGAGACCTAAAAAGATTCAATGTTAGAAGTTATGGAGGATTGCTAATCATTTAAAGGTAATATGTAACATTTCTGCATTAAAATGTCTAAAAACGACTATCCCTATGTTATATATATTGTTTGAGTTGTGTAGGTACACTATTCCAAATGTTTCCACCAAACTTCAAACCCAGAGAAATCTGTTATTTTATTTTCAGACACGGCACGTTTCCTTTAGTCGCCCGTCAGTGGCGTCATATAACCTCTCACCCTCTAGTTACTCGTAACTTCAGTCAAAATACTGGCACCAAGATGATACGTTCAGGAGTAATTGTAAATCATACAATGTCACAGTAAAAAATACTTGTAACCGTAATAATGCTTTTAGCATGATTGTTTTCACCATGGATAAAAGCAGCGCGGGGCTAACCCACAAATGCAGAATATTTCTCCCCCCTTCGCATTTAGTTGTTTTTACAGTTAGCTAAATTAACCCGACAAAAGGTGGTTTAAGCACCAAAACGAATAGTTAAGATTAAAGAATAGTGAAGGGGGAGATCGTTCCGGGCAGCTTGGAGATGTTCTGCTACTGCACATCGGCCATCAGACGTCCCCGCCATCCCGGCTGAGATTCCCCCTGCAATCCCCACCCACACCTGTCTCTCTGCCTCGTTGAGTAGCTAGCTAGCGTTACAACCATCCCCGTCTGGCCGCCGGAAAACATCAAAAAGGTGACATGTGAAATAAATTGTGATAGTCACTGTGGTTTTAGCTGCTGGCTAACGTTAGCTTACTGGCTCACTAGCTAGCTAACTGGTCAGCTACCAATACAGATAGAATCAAGAAAAATTTAATTATGTTGGGGAAAATGCAGCTATTTTATTAAAATGACATGAATAAACGTTACTAAACGTAACATGAATAAACTTGAACATATGCATTCTAGCCAGCGAAGGTGTTTAAAAATAAAAACGACAACTCCCATAATTCCACAAAACTTCCCAACGTCATCTAAAGTCTGTGTTTACAATCCGGTGTTTTGGTTGAGAGACCCCTAGTGGCAGAAAATTACTTATTATACATTTAAATGGGAAATGCTTCAACCAGTGAGGGTGATATTGCTGTACATATGAATATGAATAACGGTTCAAATCAGATCGTCTCCAACTGTGTATGAAGTGTCAAAACGGAAGGCACAACAAGTAAGGATTCATTACCTGAGAGCCAAAATGGTTCAAATAAACTGTCTTTTTAACACCATAGACACAAAGCATTTGTAGAAATTCTGTATTTGCATGACACGTTCTTGCCCGTTACTATTGTTAGCCTGACATTTTAACAGGACTCTGACAACATCTTCTTTCATTAATATGCTAAAAGCTTCCGTGCACACCGAGCTGTTGTATCTCCCGTAGATACTGGACATGCTTGACTTGCCTTGTATTGTCCTCTGTCAGGAGGGAAGGTGACTAAGAACAGGTAATGTTCCTTGCCTCAATTACAGCATATCTGAGTGCCCATCGGAGACACTAAATATTGCTTTTGAGGTGAGTGCCAATAATGTTGGAGCATCCACGCTTCTCCCTCTCCACTGAACATTTATCTCACATTCTGCTCAAATCTTCAGACTCTGTTGTGGTAGCTTTTATTATTCAGAATTATTTTGTTTTCTTGACCCATTGTTATAATGTTAAGTTCTCCTCTAGATTTTAGGTGCCACTCAACTTACAGCAAAAAATTAAAAAATGTGAAGAAGTAAAATGAAACCTAAAATCCACGATAATGGCTCCTCCTTGCAAGTTTTAGTCCAAAAGAATCAGCATTTAACCACGCAGTACTATTGAAGCTACATTGGCCTTCTATGATGGCAGCAGTCTCTAAGCTGCTGGCTGCATGGCAGACAAGTAGTTCATTAAAGCAAAGCCATTATTATGTAAAAGATATTACCTGATATATTTGTATAAAGTTGTTATGGCTGACGTGTTACAAACAATAACCAATTTACACATTAGCATTCATTTGAAGTCATGTTTCTGGTAGCTTAACAAAAGAAAGTCCATTATTCACATGTTAGCTCTGTTTTGGTCTCAATAACAAATTCAGTTTATAAAGTCTGCATTGGTAGTGATCATGAGAATGGTGTTATCCTTAATGGAGTTTAAGGCTTTGAGACAAGTACATTTTGGAAGGTGATTTGTTGATTGGCTGCCTGAAATTTGAGTGACTCATCCAGCTATCCATGCAAGAAAACAGACAATGCACATGCACACGCATGCAATCACACATAATCGGGAATTAGATTCAGTTTGACTGGATCTGGAGCTGACATGACATTCACCCTCAAAACCAATATGACATTAAACTGACAGGGTTTCAATATGCAGCATTAGATTTCCCTCTCTAAAACTTGAAAAGGGAGTCTGTTGCTGCTCTTTCTCTTCAATTTCTGTTGGATGTTGAATTAGATAAGAGCATGTTATTCTGTGTTGCTCTCTGGCTGCCTTTCCAAACACAAAGGGGAATTTGGCCCTAGGCTAGCAGGAAGCCTCAGCGGCCTGAAAGGAAAGCTGTCATACTGTGATTGTCTTGCTCTGTCCTTTGTTATTCGGCTTTAAATGAAATAATTTCCTCTCCAATGTTTTTTGTGTGTGTCTTTAACAGTTCTTGCATCATGTCATAAAATACCACATAGAGCATTATTGTAGTTATTGCAAATATGTTCTTCACATATTTAAATGAGCCAAAGTCTGAAGTTATATACTGTAGACGTGTTGCATTTGTGGTCACTGAAAAGTCAGTGTTTAACACATAATAAGGTGACAGCAACAAACCGAGACTAGTACGAACCAGAAAGCTAGATCTATCCTCATGTTGATTGTCAACTACATGAATTTCAGTTGCTTCTACTGATTTCGTGACAGTAATTTCCAGGCTGCTATTACAAAAGCAACAATAATGTTCCAGGTTGTCAGCGAAAACCCTTAACCAGCTAATTCCCCAGCTGTAAATGCTACATAATAAAGGTATCCACACAGAGACAGAAAGAGAAAAACCTACCTGTTTGTGAGTGGGCCTATGAAGGGGTTGGTAATCAGCTGTACGGTGGCCTTGGAGGCGAACAGCATTCCCACTTTGACATTCTCACTGAGCAGCCTGCTGGCAGACTGGGGGCAGTCAGAGGAGTTGTGTGGCAGCTCTGTGGCAGCAGGGGCCGTAGGGACCAGGTCCGGAGACCTGGCTGTGGCGTTGGAACCTGAAGACCTCACGGTGTTGTCGTATAAGGACACAATGCTGTGAAAGGTTCCTGGAGCTGCCGGCTGCGACGCGGTGCTGTTCTTCAGCACCGCGTCTGTTGACTCATCCAGAGTGTACAGGTAGCTGGGGATGATGGGAACTAGAGGGCATACAGAGGTGAGAGTAGATTGATGCAATGAAATATGACACGACCACTGACTGATGTTCACTAGCATGATGCTATTCCAGATGTTACGGCAACATATGTCAGCAGAGAACAAGAGGGCTAATCACAAGCACTAACCTAAATAAAGAAAGAGACATCCATGACCACATCACCAAAAATGACATTAAAGAAAAGAAAAATAATTAAATTCAACTTTATTTATAGTGTCAAATAATAACAGCAGTCATCTCAAGACACTTTACACATAGATTAGGTCTAGACCGCACTCTATAATTTACAAAGACCCAACAATTCCCCCCAAGAGCAAGCATTTGGTGAGACAGTAGTGAGGAAAAACTTTCTTTAAACAGACAGAAACCTCAGACAGAACCTGGCTCTTGGTGGGCGGCCATCTGCTGCCGACAGTTGGAACACAGAGACATTGATACAGATATACAGAATTATGATTCATAATAATTAGAGCAGTTGGTATGATGAACAGTGGCAGTTAAAATAACATTAAGGATAATAGAACTATGACTAGTAGTAATAATAGGAGCAGTGCAGGGCGTGGAGCAGCAACTGCAACCACGATTTAGGTACCACCACAATCCAAGGAATTCTGCGATTTATTTGTAATTACGCCCACATTTCTCACTTAGCCCCGATGGTATCTATTCTTGCAGCTAGTCTCAGATATCAGCCCTTCTTCTGACACCACCTAATACAATAGAAGTGAATGGAATTATTTTGTGGTGCACCAAAAGTTAAAGAGCACATATTAAGCTTTTTCGTCTTTTCTGACCTATACATGTTGTTATAATGTTGTATAGTCATGATAAATGATACCAAAGTGTCAAATAATTAGGTAAATGCATTTAGACTAGATTTAGTCGCCGTTGCAAATGAGAACCTGTTCTCCACGGCCTACCTGGTTAAATAAAGGTTAAATAAAATAAAAATAAATAGATGTGAGTCCTGCAGGCAGCTTGTCTCAGTGGGCTCTTTCAATTTCCTGGATTTATCTGCGTCAATGAAACGGACTTCCCTACATGGTCATGCTGCTCCAGCTCAGACCCGGAAGATGACCAATTACAACGGAGTGGCTGTGGCTGGAGGGGGGGCGAGGGAGGGCAAGGGGGAGGAGGAACCTAAACCAAGCTTTCAGAGGAGCTGCAGATGACAGTAAGAGTTTCCCGACAATCTACAAAGTTTATTCTGCAGTGAATCATGACAGGCTGCGCTATAGGAGTCCTGAACCAAAAGCTAAGACCAGAGAAGCTGTATAATAGCTGCTCTTTAACATTTGAATGAATGCAGAAAAACATCATGCCTTTCCAGAAACAATGTCCCGCCTCCTCTAGACAATCATCCTTGATATTCACAGTAATCATAGGAACTGTTGACAGTGAGCCCTGTGGATTATGCCGCATGGTAAAAAAAAAATTCAGTTCACCTCCACTGCACTGGGTGGTGGGAGAAGTTTCAGAAGTTCAGGCTGAATTTGGGGGAAACGATACAGATTACATCAAAATCATTTCCTTTTGATGGAATGGTGTGGCCATTAGTGTGGCCATATGGCTGATCATTCAGTGCTTCAGTTCAGCCTAAAATGTTTCATATATTCATCTTCTACTGTGCAAAAAGCTGGCACGCTGTTTTTATGGCACTTTTGTGAATTTGATGGCTTTATTAGGGAGTTTTAAGCAGAGAAGTGACAGGAAATGAGAGTAGGAAGAAGCTCAGAGCAGCATGCAACAAAGGTTCACGGTTTGCTTTTCATGGTCAGCACCCAAAACCCCAAGACCACGAGGTGACCCCACACCCTGACATTCTATTATATTGCTGAGTGGAAATTTATGTAGGAGGGAGTAATATAGTGCTGCTGCTCATGACGTGATGCAGGCAGGCAGAAACACGCTCACGGGCAAATGTTGCTGCTGGTAACAGAAAATAAAGACATTTGAACTGGAAGACTCTTCAAAATGATTCGGCGAGACAAACCAGGTTGAGGGAGCTGGTTTTAAAAAAACAATCTACCTTTTTTGATTCTTCACGGAAACATATTTTCTCACATGACAGACAGTGAATAACAAACGCATCAACAAAATCGTTGATAAGCTGACATTTTGACAAGGGCCCATTGTGTTCTCCTGTTGCTCCTGGACACGCTTTGTCAGTTTGGCTGTTTGCCCTCGTCATGATGCAACACCATTAAACAAATATCAATCAACGCATACATAGTTAACACGGCCTTCTTTAAAATATGAGTTTAATATGAGATTGGTTACTAATAGAGCTCTATTAGACGGAAACTGTTGGCATTGGCAGTGTAGAACTAAAGCTACAAAAATAAAATGATATAGAATTTTACATCATTTTTACATTTTACATTTTGTAACAGAAAGAGCGGAATTATACAAATTATGAATAATATATTGATATATTGAATTTGCATGAGTGGCAGTATCATCCATACAAAGTCCAAATAGTATAAATGATGGTGGTAGTGGACATGAAATATGATCTATCTATTTTCAATACTGCAGTGATTGAACATTAATGTGGGTTAGCATGTACCAACAAATGTCATTTTCTGTCTTTAGGTTATTTTCAATGATTCAGTTCAACCATTTTCAATAACTGTGCATCGCGTGCCTGCTTCACACTAGTGGAGCGATCTGCTTTAACAGCCTTAATTCAACATCTTGTCTCTATAAAATTCTATGAATAGATGAGAATGGTTCCAGTTGTCAGAAACAGATGCAGTGTGTGGAAGCTGCAGGTCTGACTCAGTGATCCAAATAAGACGTATGTGATTGCCTCCAGACGTAACACAACTTGTCAAAACTGTAAACTGTTGATGCTGCTCTCAGTCACAGTCTCAGTCAACTCTTCCTACACTATAAAGCTTCTTCTTTTTTCTTTTTTTTTTACCTTTAAACTATTATTTAATACCCATTAGTACTGATGTAAACTATGTTTTAAAGGAAGAATCAATAGAAGTGTTTATTATATATTAGATGCATCTAATATCATCAAGATACCTAATATATGATATGGTGTGTGAAAGGTATTTCAAAGGGTGCTGTGGAAATGATTGGGATGATAATGACACACACACACGCACGCACGCACGCACGCACGCACGCACGCACGCACGCACACACACACACACACACACACACACACACACACACACACACACACACACACACACACACACAGAGACAGTTTTCAGAGCATCAGCAGCAGTAACACACTGGGTTATATTGAACATTAGACACTGAGCTGTGATGTAGACCCGTGAGTGATCAGCTGTGAACGTGCACGCGGACAGCTGCTGTTCACTGCTGCTCCAGAGAGCATCAAGAGCTTTGGAGCGGGACATTGATCTTTCTTTTGGCTGTTGGAGGGATTTGATATCATAATATCAAACACATATACACAATATAACACATATTGGAGGGGACACTTTTCCGTTTCTCATATTGGGGATGACGTGAGCCCGTCCCCGGCGGCGATTACGCGCTTGTAGCTTATAAGAGAATGAGTTTTGGAAAATGACAAAATTACCATCAATACAATGTTTTTGAATAGCCTACCTACGGTCTATTGTTACTTTATCACCTGCACTCTACTCATGTTGAAATACAATACACACTTAAGAGAGTTTAATCAGTAGCTAGGCCTATTATGGGATGTTGTCTCTCTGCCAGCGTCAGATGCAGGGTTAGTTTTATATGACCTGAGCTCACATCTGATTTTGTAGTTTTTCAGTCATTCGATGTTAAGCGGATATTAGGATATTCGAGGTGAAAGTTAAATGTAATAATGATAATAATAATTTTCACTTTGGTAACCTGCCACTTGCACTATATTCCAGACATATAAGATGGACTCATGATTATGAGGGGTTTGATGGAGGGTTGAGCCCGCACACAGCGCTGATCTGCTGGAGCTACAAAGACACTGGGCATCTCTGGACAGACACGGGGAACTGGACTACCTGTTGCGCAAAGAAGAAAAAAAACACTTTGCAGAGATGTAAGAGATGAGAAAAGCAGGATTACCTACCGACTACAGTCAGCAGCATGTTATCCAAGAGCAGAGCGACGAAAACAATGAAGAGACTCAGTTTCCTCGACTGTCTCTCCTCTCGGAGCCATTTGATCAAACTAAACTGCCGAAGCGCATCCAGTCTCCCCATGGTGTTAGTCCCGAAAAGAGCAGGGCAATAGAACGGACGACAGAACCTCCTGGAGAGACACAAGTGCCAATGATTGGTCAGTAACTTTAACAAATAACCCTCCCAGTCTACGTGAAGCGGTGGATAAGTTAGAAATATCAAACAAACTGCTGATAATGTGATGTGCATCTTACCTGGGATGCGCAGGGGGCCGAGAGCAGCGGCAGCAGCGCGGCTGGGAGGACGGGATGCTGTCTTTCTACTGACTGGAGCCACCGCTGACGTCACTCAACCTTTATGTGTGTGGGTCCCTGTCAGACCTACCTTCACACATTCAAACCGCAACTAGATTAGATCAGCCCAAACAATGGACAACACACACAGAGCCTAACGCTCGGCTGTAATGATGATGGATCAGCACTGAGCTGATGCCACCGTGGGAGCTTTCACACTGCTTGCTCGATCAGAAACAGGGCTCAACGCAGATCTTCTTATTAACAACATTATTTAAAAAATCAGAGCAGACTATAATAATAATGTTTTGTACATTTTCATTAAATATTTCATATATATATATATATATATATATATATATATATATATATATATATATATATATATAGATGTAGGATAGATGTGTTTTGCAATTTACACAATTGAAAATTAAATTTTAATCCACACACATGCAACCACAAAAAGCCTTCAAACCACCATCCCTATATTGCATAACAACATAAAAAGCTGTATATATTTTTTGGCCCACAAACCATGCTCCACCAGACATTTTGACTGACTGACTGACATTCTGACACTGTCCCACATTATTATCATACTGCCCCCCTTTTACAAACCATATTTCCTAAAGTGGGACACTAGGAAATGTAATAATAATAATAATACATTTTATCTGTTGGCACCCTTTAAGACACCCAAGGACACCTTACAAAACAATGAAAACAGTAATAGAAGCAATTTGTCTAAAATATCATAAGCTATACATTTTGATAAAAATGTATAGTTGACACATACATACATTATACTGTTTTTGGATGGACAAACATTTCATAAGAACATTAGGTCAACAAATAGCAGGATTATTTTGTTAAAAACGAATTCATATTCCTTATTATCATCATGTCATTGGCCTTTGGGCGGTCTTCACACAAGGAGCTTCCTGTTGATGATTGCTGCACCCTCATATATGACATTTCAGAGGTCATGTGATTTTGATTACATGACACCACAGCTTTGGCTAACCAATAGTTTTACTGGCATTCATGTGTTTATGATGGACCTACCACCACCAGACCTTAGGTGTCCCACATTAGGCACTGTCTAGTCTATATCCACCACGTTCCACTTGCTCCGTTGCTGCCGGAAATTCCGCCGGATGTCCGTTACTTTCCTCTTTCTTTGTGTTGGCATTCTTTACTCAGGTGGATTTATGAGGACTGTGTTTTTTTTTTATTTCATTTTTTATTTTATTAGGTTTTGCCATAGGTGTTATACAAATAATTACAAAACCCCACACACCTTACATAACCCAAATGAGTGTAAGAGACATGTAAGATACAGTATACAAATACTATTTGACATAATATAACAGAACTTGTGACCGCAAAGAACATAAAACATATAAAGACAGTATTTGACTAAACGCTACAGGGGACAGTTTACAATGGGGGTGGGGGAGGTGCGTGTGTGTGCATGAATAGGCGTGTCCGTGTGTGTGTGTATTTGTATGATGAGTGTTTTTGTGATTATAGTATGAAATGTTGTGAGTCGTGGTACTGTTTTATAGATAAGAGAGGGAGTGGGTATGACGTTTTGAGTAAGTTGGATAAGGTGAGGCAAGAAAAAAAATAAAAATAAAGGAGTGGGGGTGGAGCTTGGTAGGAGGGGTATTTGTCTATGGGAATTGAGGAGCAAGGTGAAAGAGACAATTATTTCCTCCGACTGCTCCGGCCCCCACCGCGGCTGAGGAGCAAGCTGACCCAGGGGGCCACACATGGCTTCTGAGAGGGGAGGAGTGGGGCGTCCAAGGACGCATGATGCCAGAACCACCCCACTTCCGCCCTGGCACTCTCCCCATCCCAGCCAACAGTTGTTATCCAACCAACGGACCAACCCATCGACACACCCCACCCTCCCCGTGATATGAGTGCCTTCTAACGTCTAGGTGCTTTAAAAGAGGTGCGGAGCAGAAGGGATAATTTATTCAGGTGTCAAGTACAAGTACAAATACTTTGTTACCTTACTTAAGTAGACATTTTGGGTATCTATCCTTTACTGGAGTAATTATTTTACAGCAGACTTTTTACTTTCTACTCCTTACATTTTAAAAATAGCCTCGTTACTCCTATTTCAGTTCGGCTTGTTTTCATTCTGTCATCTCATCGTTAAAAAACACACCAAAAAAAACAAAAACCTATCCAGATAAATCGCGCCATCCGGATAGAGTGAATTTGATTGTGGTTGGATGAGAAGTATAAACACATACCATTCTGACACCCTATTGGTTTGTACGGGATCCATTGCACCTGCACATGACACAAATCACGTCACGCTCAGCAAGGAAATAGCAGACGTATGTAGCCTAGTAACATCATGGATGTATTAAGAGAACTGGATACAGTGTTCGGCAGGAAGCCCCTGGACGTTCCAATGAGAGTGCTCAAAAGCACATAAAGCAAACATGGAGCTCGGATCTTCCGCATTCTTGGCCCATGACGCCACGATGGACACGAGCATTAGCAACAATTTGTTTGCGTTGTCTTAGCAACCGGTAGCAACATGCTTGTTCATGAACTTCTCTCTTGTGTCTCTTACAAGTGGCGAACTCATGAACTCGCCATTTTCATTGTCTAAAACATTCACCAACGTTAAACATTGTGTTTTCATTGTTCCCGATCGTTTACATGCTTAGCTAAATAAACGATAGATGTATTTAGCTAGACAACCAAGGAGATTTAATAATTATGTCATGCTACTAGCTAGCTAGCTAGCTACTAACTAGCGCTAGCAGTTAGCCTGCAGTTTCGTGAACAAAGCTCATCCATGGCTTCATCCTTCATCCACATTACAGGCTTTACAGCATACAGCCCTCGGATGTATCATAAGAGAGAACCAAGGCAATGTAATCACTAGCTATGTCTGTAGTAACGTTTTGTAGGCATATAGCTAGCTAGCCGATAGCCCCGCCAGTTTGGGAAACGCTAATGACGTTACATCCACGTAACAGGCTTTACAGCATACATACATCCCTCGGATGTATCATAACTTCATAAAATAATACCATGGACGTATTCATATAACACATGGTGAATTACAACCATTAGCTAGCGCTATTATTTATTACAGCTAGCTACATGACCTCGGGAGAACAGTCATGTGAGTGGGCGGACGCAGTCCCGCAGGTCCATTATGCGCATTCATCATTTCTAATTTAATAATTCTGTATTCGTCAATGTTAAAAATGTTAAAAACATGCCATTTTAAACAAGGAACCTTTAAGTGTTCGGGCTGGTAAGTTTTTATACCCCGAAATAAATTATCCGCTGAAATATAGACGTTTCTTTCGCCATGCAAAGTCTATGTGAAAAGTCTTTCTGGGCCATGGAGTGCAGTACCACCCCTATCCGCTAAGCCCACAGTGGCTTTTAGACATGGCACTGTTCCTGGGGGCTTAAGTAACATAGACATAGAAGAAATGGACCAACACATCCCGCTGCTCTGGACCATGGATGTATTAAGAGACCAGTGAAGTCTATTAGAAGCACTTTTCCGGTGATAGCCGAGCGTTACTGCGCAGCTGCAAACTGAGCTTGCCGACGTAGGTGTGTTGTGAGTAAACTGTCTGAAAGTTGTAAGTCTTCTGGTAGCTGTGCCAAGAGAAATCTCAATCATTCCGAATCTTGCAGAGACGGAGAGCGTAGGTAAGGTGATAACATAGGCACAGGCTAATTATTGCTAACTAAAATGCTAGTTAACATTAGTAATTCAACTAAACAGCTAATGTAAGTCAAAACTGCCTGTGAGCTTCTCCTTTACTGTACGGTAATTCCTCTACTATGCGACAACAAGTCACGTGGTTATGACACAATTGTTAGCCTATTTTTATAAAAACATCTGCTACGGAGCCATAACGTGAGATACAAGGTAATGGAGCCTTTTATACATTGTTGTGTTTCTTTAGAAATAAACAATGGACAAATGAAGTCTTTAAACGCTTCAGATGTAAAGTTATTGGCTGTCAAAGTGACGCCAAAATGAATGGCAGTCAATGGAATGCTAACGTGGGGTGATAGCTTATTAGCATCAAAATGGCGCCATAGGAGGCTTCACTCTGTGGAGAGAAGCTTGCTCCCTTGCCTAGTACGAAGATGTCCGTGGCAGAGACTCAAGAGAACCCGAGCGAAATGTCCCAACCAAGCACCAGCGAGGAGGTTGGTAGCCAGGAAGAACAACCAACCCTTCCACATCCCTGGCCATAGCCTACCTGGAAGAATTTTTCGAAATGGTTGGATGCAAAAACAACTCCTTTCGAATGCGCTGCAAGCTCTGCGCACCCAAGTACCACGAGCTAATTGTTTCCAAAACTCGCCGTCTAATTTGAAAAAGCATATTGATATTAATTTTTTCCCCCTTACTTTACTTTTAATTCTATACTTAGTAGTAGTAGTAGTTTTGAAACCAGTACTTTTACACTTTTACTTGAATAAAAAGCATGAGTGGATACTTCAACTTCTACAGAAGTCTTTTTAAACCCTAGTATCTATACTTCTACCTGAGTAATGAATGTGAATACTTTTGACACCTCTGCACCTCAAGCCCCGCCCTCGCCCGTCCTATGGACTGATTATGTGCCTCCTCTAATATGTGATGCATTAAAAGAGGTGGGGCACGACTGTGCAGGGCCTCTTCAGACCCCCCCCCCCCACAGAGAACCCCACCTGGCCCTATTCCTAGTTGATTTGGTTGTTTTCTTGGTGCAGGGAGGTTGTTCCGAGGACTATGGTTTACTGCTCCTCGGATCTCTGCAGGGTAAATCCAGACAGCTAGCTAGACTATCTGTTCAACCTGAGTGTAAAACCCAGAACCTTCTCAAATATGGAACATGAACTGAAGTAAGAACAACATGTGGTTCTGGGTTTTACTCTGTAACAAAAAGGTATTTCACAATATAATGGACTACAAGTCCAGCTGAGATGATTAGACCATAAAAACACACAAATGTTTGGATCCTTTACAATGTTTTAATACTTTAACTACTTTTTCCTGATGATACTTACACACCTTTACTTACGTAACATTTTCAATGCAGGACTATTATTGTAACAGAGTATTTTTCCAGTGCGGTATTAGTACTTTTACTTAATACCATTGGTGCCTTCC
The DNA here is from genome assembly GCA_023631565.1 of Gymnocephalus cernua. Taxonomy (NCBI): domain Eukaryota; kingdom Metazoa; phylum Chordata; class Actinopteri; order Perciformes; family Percidae; genus Gymnocephalus; species Gymnocephalus cernua. The sequence goes on from CM042437.1 coordinate 24,135,176, forward strand.
CCCCTCCCCCTCAGCACTGGCTCCCCCCAAGGCTGCATGCTGAGCCCACTACTGACTCACACATGATTTCACACCCTCCCTCCCTCCAACTCTGGGATTACATTGGCTGATGACACGCCAGTGATGGGACTCATCTGGCGAGTCTGCCCCAGAGATGAGGGCCAGAAACTGTCGGTGTGGTGTACAACCTGTCACTACATAAAAAAAAACCTTATCCCAGACTTGACGAAGTGCAGAGCTGCCCCCCCCCCCCATCTTCAAAACTGGAAAGCGTGTGGAGAGTAGGGTTGGGGGGAAAAAATGTATTCACAAGGGTATCATGATTTTCTTTTCACACAATTTTACAAATTGATTCTTTTACCTGGAATTGCTATTTTTTATTTATTTATTTATTCAATTCCCAATGATTGACCTTAATGTTTTCTGTTCATAAGGTGTTGCTGACGCCGACTACATCATATCTGTTTTCAGCAGAACAGAGCGAAATGTCAGACTGACATGTGATGTGCATTCTTCTGAGAAGTGTGTTAATCAACTTTGTTTTTTGTTGAAGAATGAAAAGAAAATCACAATAGCAGTGGTGGAAGAAGTATTCAGATCCTTTACTTAATATGTCCACGTGTTCTTTCCCTTCCGCTTTCAAAGTAAAGAAAAATGTAGGCATTCAATTGAATTGAATTATTATCTATTTTCTTCCAAAGGAAACATTTCTAGTTCCGGGGCTGAAAGTATCTGTCTTTGAAAGAAGCATGTTAGCACAGATTGCCTAGAAAATGTGATCACAGGAAAAAAACAACAATCAACAAAGCACAGCATGATTATAGCAGATCATTTCTGTTTCATGAATCTGCTGTCATGAATGACATTTTTATCAAGAAAAGATCCCTCCTCTGCCAATGAAGCAGATGGGAATGTGAGGTTGAGAGAGAGGAAGAGAGACCTTTGGAATGCACTTTCCATCCAAACTAGTAAGAAGCTGCCCAGTGTTGGACCTTCTTCACTGCCTCCCTCACTTCCTCTTTGCTTTACAGCAGCGCCATCTTGTGCTGTGGTAATGCCACTGCAGACTGACGTGGTGTAGAATTCCTCAACGCTCTTACTCACATTGTGTAATGTAGCAACTGATGTTTCATAAGAGCTAAAAGAGTGTGTGTGTATGCTGAGGGTACCTGGAAATGCTCTGTTTGTGTGCACACATGTGTGTGTCTGTGTGTCTGTGGGAGTGAATTTCCGAGTCCAAGCCGGATTAAATGAAAAGGTTACACTAGGCATACAGCATTTTTCAGGCTCCCTCCAAATCAGTGTTGTAACGTAACAAAGTACAAATACTTTGCTACTGTACTTAAGTAGAATTTTCACATATCTGTACTTTACTTCGTTACTTATATTTCTGGAAACTTTTACTTTTACTTTACTACATATCCTGAATAAAGTGAATACTTTTACTCCACTACATTTCCCCTCAGCATCTTAGTTACTCGTTACCTGCAACGTTGGAGTTAACGATTCTTTCTCACAAACAATCAAATTCAGTTTGTGTTTTCCTCTTTGTTGATGTCAGACGTGATGTTTAAGAAGGTGTGGAAACCCTGAATATTAGGCTTCACTATAAGGGAGGTACAATAAAGTTCATAATCAAAGTTTTTTTTTACTTTTCCTTTCACTTTTAATACTTAAGTACATTTAATATCATACAATTACTTTTGATATTTAAGTACAGTAAATATCAGATACTTTAAGACTTTTACTTAAGTAATATTCTAAAAGGTGACTTTAACTTCTACCAAAGTCATTTTCTGGTAAAATACAAGACTGCTCCAAATGGACACCTGCTATTTGGTGAATAAACATAGATTACTTTGAACTTCCACATGATTATTCATTATTCAATTTCATAATTTATTTATTTAGGTATTTTAATGCATATAACTTAGCCTTGTATGCTCCTTTGTGGTTGGTGACAACAAGTGTCCAGTGTGTTATCTATCCTTGTTGGGAAATGTCTGTGCTGGTGCAAATTTGGTAATACTGACTTTAGGTCAGCAAGAATTAGAAAGTTAAGTCCCTATGCAAAGTTGATAACTGAACGTAAGCTATTAAGCTAGTTAGTTATTTCAACTGTCAGCATGTTCGTTTGTTGTGAAGAAGGTAAAAAAGTCACTCCAACTTCAGATAAAAAAGTCTACAACTTCTCTCCTTCTGTTCAAGATTTATTTCCAAGCAATAAAGCAGAAAAGGGTACAGGATACACAGCTGTGGGCAACAGTTTACTTCGCTCTTAAAGCTCCACAAACTGCACGTCAAGTCCTTTGTCTTAACAGTTTAAATACTATTCTACTTGGGAGTGTTCTTCTCTCATTGGTTCCGGCAGGTGTCAGGTCTGTTTTGTGCATCCAATGGCTTTTCCAGATGTTTCCTGAGGGGAGGGATTCTCCTTGAAACAAGATATGCCTAGTTTTTAAATGTTGTATTAAATATGTCAAAACTGGTTAAAAGTTCAAACTAAAAGCAAATATATAATGTATGTTCCTTAAACATTTGACTGGCATGTTAATAATGTGTGTCAATCCTTCCCGTATTTTCAAATATAGTTTACTTACACATCATCCTTCTACACAAAGAGCTGGCAATGTGCCAGTTTTCTGCACAGCGGGAGATTGCTGACTTGACAGAAACATAGCTGAGTTCAATAGCTCAGATCACGTCATCTTCGATACTTTCCGGAGTGGAAATTTACCAGGATGACGGCCCTCTGTGGGCTGTGCCCAAGATTACATCTTCCCCTTAGACTCCCTAGCAACAGGTTTTGAAAATCCTCATTGGAGGATCTCCTTCTGTGCTCTGTGTTAACCCTTTATCTGCACCATGAGTACACTGAAGTCAAATTGAAACATTCCATTACATAGAAAGTTATTAAGACTGATTGATCATTAAACCCAGGAAGTCATTATTACTAATTGTTTATATTATTATAATGTAATATAGAAAGTCATTATAAATGATTGCATTTACTCATGGCCTTGGTGTGACTCGTTTTGTTGAACTTAGGCAACTTAGCTTTTATTATTTCTTCACACAACCCAAACAATGGCCTTTTCCTAAACCTAACCAAGAAGTTTTTTTTTCAATTTGTCATTGTCACTCCACATTACCTTGCCTAAAAACAGTGCAGTAATTTACAACTGCACCAGTTTACCACAGATGAACTATTGAGAGTCTGAACACAAGTTGTTATGGGCTTAACCCTGTTTATTTTGCATTATGACTTAATTAACTGTCATTTGGAATAATATTGTAGAGAGGTAACAAAGCACATATGTGCCGGCAGTCTCATGACTTGGACTGTTTTTGCAATGAGGCTCATTTGCAAAGAAACGGGACACATTTGCACCATATTACCTGTGCAAATAGCACAGGAGCACCGAGACACCCTTTGCTTGGCAGAGCAGTTTGGGGTGCATTTCAACCTTTGAAGGTGCTTTGAGAATTATAATTTCTTCTTGTCCTATTTGTGCAGGTTTAGCAGTCGCAAAAGCTGCACAATCTATGTGCAATAATTTCAATGAGGGACAATTTACAAGTTCAGCAAATTTTTCTTACTTTAAATTCAGTTCACATGTATGTGAATATTTGTACAAGTGAAAATAACAACATTCAAGTTCAGATGTTCTAAAAGTGCTCACAAGCCTAAGCAATGTAATGTCAGGTATTTGTAGTATTTTACCCAGGAATGATAGCATATATATGCAGGATTATTGTAGGATTGCAGATAAAGGCAAAAAAAACAAAGCTTTTGCTATTACTGTAAAACGTATTCAAATTTTCCCTAGCAAGTGAAATTTCAAAACCAACACCACACTGTATTATGTGGCTGAACCATTTCTTCAAATGGAAATATTGCTGATAGTTTATGTGGGCCTAACTGTACCGGACTGTAAAAAATAAATTACTTGTTCAAAATTCACAACTGAAGGTCTGAGCCCCGGGTTATATCTCCAGAATCTTCTGCATAGCTGCTTTTGCTCCAACCTTGGTCTTATTGTACCTTGCTTAAGAATGGCATTTAGAAACACCTGGGCAGGTGTGGGGGCATTCCACACCCAGATAGCAAACAGTCATTGAAACTATGTTGTGATTTCAATGGCATTTCAATCGTTATTAAGCCATAGAAAATGATTGCTAGGTATACAAAAATGTAATGTCCTAAATTAAATAGCCTATAATGAATATCATGCTTTATCTACAGCCAGGGTGTTAAAAAGTGATGGAACATTTGAAAGCTTGTATGCGTATAGCCTAGCCTAAAACACTGACCACACCACACTATTTAAGGTAAAAACAAATTCATTTTATTAGCCTCTTATTTCTAAGTAAATTGGGTGATTTGCTGTGTAAGAGCATCTAAAACAGAAAATACAAGCACAATGCAAAAACATTAGCCTTTAAGTTAAACAGACCACCCACATACTATATGCACACTTGGAAACAAATTCAGTAGCCTAGGATTTTTCAGTGATCGGATAAGGCAATTTGTTTCCCTACATTCAAAGCACTTTTCAAAATTGCCCAAGAATATGTGCATGGGTTTATTCAAATTAAAGGGAGGCAAAATGGATCAGCTTGCAGTGACACCTTTCGTAAGGAAAATTTCAGAGACCTCCCCCCAGGAGCAAGGGGGCAAGCTTCTCTCCACAGCGCAAAGCTCCTATGGCGTCATTTTAATGCTACCAGACTCCTCACCGCCGTTAGCATTCCATTGACTGCCATTCATTTTGGCATCACGTCTGAAGCATTTAAAGACTTTATTTGTCCAATGTTCCAATGTTGTTGCCATCAACATTAATAACATCAGGTTTCATCGATATGGTAATGGTGATTCAACATCTCTTTTGCACTGAAATTTCAATATCAACCATAATGATGATTCAGATGGAAAATCAATATTTATTCAATGTTAGCTTGCTGTCTGGGCATTCAAAGTTTCAAATGTCATTCAATCAGGAGAGACATTTAAGAGTGAAATATGTTTAATTAACATTGTGCTTAATATGTTGATATGTTAGAGTATTTGGTGATTAGACTCCATCACAATGTTAAATTCATAAGGGAAATAGAGGCCATAGATATACAGGAATATCCCCCATTGGAGTCTAGACACTGGTAGGGTGATGAAGGAATGGATTCTGAAAATCTGGATGGATGGGATGTGAACCTTCTGATGATGGAGGAACCCTGGGTACGTGGAACGGTGAAAACTGGAGGGGAAGGGGGTGGATGAGGGTCAATCAGTCCCTCTAGAAAAACGTGATTATGCGATCGCATAATTCAATGCATAATCAGTCAAAGTCTGCATATTTATGCGGGGGCCGCATGTTTTCAAATACGCCGCACTTTCGCCACATAAATTGCCGATTTCCGTGCAAAATATGCGGGGCTTGCATGATTTCATAATCCCCACAATTTTCATTGCAAAAAAGTCACATATATCTTAGCAGAAAGTTGAAAAATGTTGAGTTTACTTCACACAGGAGCAGCCATTTTCCCCTGTTGCCATGGGAACGGGAAGTGACGTAATTACGCCTAGTGAGAACAGGGTGTTGGAGGCATAGATATACATAATAAAGCATAGATATACATAATAAAGCCGTTACAAGCTTTACAGCATACAGCCCTCGGGTGTATCATAAGAGAGAACCAAGGCAATGTAATCACTATGTCTGTAGTAACGTTATGTAGGCATATAGCTAGCTACCCCTGATGTTAGCAACTAGCTAGCTAGCCGATAGCGCCGCCAGTTTGGGAAACGCTAATGACGTTACATCCATGTAACAGGCTTCACAGCATACATACATCCCTCAGATGTATCATAACTTCATAAAATAATACCATCCATCCATCGTCTTCTGCTTATCCGTTGTCGGGTCGCGGGGGGAGCAGCTCCAGCAGGGGACCCCAAACTTCCCTTTCCCGAGCCACATTAACCAGCTCTGACTGGGAGATCCCGAGGTGTTCCCAAGCCAGGTAGGAGATATAATCCCTCCACCTAGTCCTGGGTCTTCCCCGAGGTCTCCTCCCAGCTGGACGTGGCGCCCAGGGGGCATCCTTACCAGATGCCCGAACCACCTCAACTGGCTCCTTTCGACGCAAAGGAGCAGCGTCTCTACTCCGAGCTCCTCACGGATGACTGAGCTTCCCACCCTATCTCTAAGGGAGACGCCAGCCACCCTCCTGAGGAAACCCATTTTGGCCACTTGTACCCTGGATCTCGTTCTTTCGGTCATGACCCAGCCTTCATGACCATAGGTGAGGGTAGGAACGAAAAATGACCGGTAGATCGAGAGCTTTGCCTTCTGGCTCAGCTCTCTTTTCGTCACAACGGTGCGATACACTGAATGTAATACCGCCCCCCCTGCGCCGATTCTCCGACCAATCTCCTGCTCCATTGTCCCCTCACTCGCGAACAAGACCCCGAGGTATTTAAACTCCTTCACTTGTGGTAAGGACTCATTCCCTACCTGGAGAAGGCACTCCATCGGTTTCCTGCTCAGAACCATGGCCTCAGATTTAGAGGTGCTGATCCTCATCCCAGCCACTTCACACTCGGCTGCAAACCGATCCAGTGAGTGCTGAAAGTCACAGGGTGATGATGCCATCAGGACCACATCATCTGCAAAGAGCAGCGATGAGATCCCCAGCCCACCGAACTGCAACCCCTCCCCACCACGACTACGCCTCAATATCCTGTCCATAAATACTATGAACAGGATTGGTGACAAAGCGCAGCCCTGGCGGAGGCCAACCCTCATCTGAAACGAGTCTGATTTACTGCTGAGATCCCGGACACAGCTCTCGCTTTGGTCATACAGAGATTGGATGGCCCTGAGAAGGGACCCCCTCACCCCATACTCCCGTCAGACGCCTTCTCTAGATCCACAAAACACATGTAGACTGGATGGGCATACTCCCAGGCTCCCTCCAGGATCCTTGCGAGAGTGAAGATCTGATCCGTTGTTCCACGACCAGGACGGAATCCGCATTGTTCCTCTTCAACCCGAGGTTCGACTATTGGCCGAACCCTCCTTTCCAGCACCTTGGAGTAGACTTTACCAGGGAGGCTGAGAAGTGTGATACCCCTGTAATTGGCACACACCCTCGTTTGAACAGGGGAACCACCACCCCGGTCTGCCACTCCTTTGGCACTGTCCCAGACTTCCACGCAATGTTGAGTAGGCGTGTCAACCAAGACAGCCCCTCCACACCCAGAGCTTTCAGCATTTCCGGACGGATCTCATCAATCCCTGGGGCTTTGCCACTGTGGAGTTGTTTGACTACCTCAGTGACTTCCACCAAGGAAATTAATGACAATCCCCCATCATCCTCCAACTCTGCCTCTACCATAGAGGGCGCATCAGCTGGATTTAGGAGTTCCTCAAAGTGCTCCTTCCACTGCCCTATTACCTCCTCAGTTGAAGTCAACAACATCCCATCCTTACTGTATACAGCTTGGATGGTTCCCCACTTCCCCCTCCTGAGGTGGCGAACGGTTTTCCAGAAGTGCCTTGGTGCCGACCGAAAGTCCTTCTCCATGTCTTCTCCGAACTTCTTCCACACCAACATCTTTGCCTCTTTCACGGCAGAGGCTGCAGTCCTTCGGGCCCTTCGGTACCTTGCACCTGCCTCCGGAGTCCTCCGAGATAACATATCCCGGAAAGATTCCTTCAGTCGGACGGCTTCCCTGACCACCGGAGTCCACCACGGTGTTCGTGGGTTACCGCCCCTTGAGGCACCCAAGACCCTAAGACCACAGCTCCCTGCCACAGCTTCAGCAATGGAAACTTTGAACATTGTCCACTCAGGTTCAATGCCCCCAGCCTCCACAGGGATGCACAAAAAGCTCCGCCGGAGGTGTGAGTTGAATGTCTGTCGGACAGGGACCTCCTCCAGACGTTCCCAATTTACCCGCACTACCCGTTTGGGCTTACCAGGTCTGTCCAGTCTTCCCCCACCCCCTGACCCAACTCACCACCAGATGGTGATCAGTTGACAGCTCCGCCCCTCTCTTCACCCGAGTGTCCAAAACATACGGCCTCAGATCAGATGAAACGATTATAAAATTGATCATTGACCTTCGGCCTAGGGTGTTCTGGTACCAAGTACACTTATGAGCATCCCTATGTTCAAACATGTCCAACAACAGACAACCACTCTGGTTTAGATCAATGAGGCCATTCCTCCCAATCACACCTCTCCATGTGTCCCCGTCATTGCCCACATGCGCGTTGAAGTCCCCCAGCAGAACTATGGAGTCCCCCACCGGAGCCCCATACAGGACTCCATTCAAGGTCTCCAAGAAGGCAGAATACTCCGAACTCTTGTTTGGTGCATATGCACAAACAACAGTCAGAGTTTTCCCCCCCACAACCCGCAGGCGTAGGGAGGCGACCCTCTCGTCCACTGGGGTAAACTCCAACGTAGCGGCGCTCAGCCGGGGGCTTGTGAGTATCCCCACATCCGCCCGGTGCCTCACACCCTGGGCAACTCCGGAGAAGAAAAGAGTCCAACCCCTATCCAAGAGTATGGTTCCAGAACCGAGACTGTGCATAGAGGTAAGCCCCACCAGATCAAACTGGTAGCGCTCCACCTCCCACACAAGTTCCGGCTCCTTCCCCCACAGAGAGGTGACATTCCACGTCCCCAGAGCCAGCCTCTGCTGCCCGGGTCTTGTCCGTCGAGGCCCCTGACCTTCACCGCCACCCGTGTGGCAGCGCACCCAACCCCAGCGGTTCCTCCCACAGGTGGTGGGCCCATGGGTGCCACGTAGCTTTTTCGGGCTGTGCCCGGCCAGGCTCCGTGGCAAACCCGGCAACCAGACGCTCGCTGACGAGCCCTCCATCTGGGCCTGGCTCCAGACGGGGGCCCCGGGCTTCCTCCGGGCAGGATCTCTCTATCTCTTCCTCGATGTGTCATAGGGATTTTGAACCATTCTTCGTCTGGCCCCTCACCTGAGACCACTTTGCCATGGGAGACCCTACCAGGAGCACAAAGCTCCAGACAACACAGCCCTCATGTTCATAGGGACACCCAAACCTCTCCACCACGATAAGGTGATGGTTCCCGGAGAGGTAAAATAATACCTTGGACGTATTAACATAACACATGGTGAATTACAACCATTAGCTATATTCATTATTACAGCTAGCTACATGACCTTGGGAGAACAGTCACGTGAGTGGGTGGGCGCAGTCCCGCGGGTCTGCTCGCGTCCATTATGCGCGTTCATCATTTCTAATTTAATAATTCTGTATTTGCTACTAGTGAATGTTAAAAATGTTAAAAATGTGACATTTTAAACAAGGAACCTTTAAGTGTTCGGACTGGTCAGTTTAAATACCCCGAAACAAATTATCTATTGAAGACGTTTCTTTCGCCATGCAAAGTCTATGTGAAAAGTCTTTCTGGGCCATGGAGTGCAGTACCACCCCTATCCGCTAAGCTCATGGTGGCTTTTAGACATGGCGCTCTTCCTGGGGACTTGGTGTCACTGCACGACAGAGATGGGAAGTAACGAAGTACAAATACTTCGTTACTGTACTTAAGTAGATTTTTCAGGTATTTTTACTTTACTTTACTATTTATTTTTGTGCCGACTTTTTACTTTTACTCCTTACATTTTTAACACAAATACCGGTACTTTCTACTCCTTACGTTTTACAAAAGTGGCTCGTTACTTACCCACTTACAAAAGCGCGATGATACGTAACAACATTGTTTGTGACAGAACGTTCTCATTTTCATTCATAAATTCACCCCGTCTGTGTTGGGAAGCTCTGACATTTGGACCTTCGGAGTTTCCGTAGCCGTGCCCTGGATCTGACGTGAGGTCACTTAACGTTACTAAGCAACAACAAGTTGCATTCCTTGCGCGGTCTTTCCTTTCTCGCAACTAGTTAGTTACCTAGAGTTTGAACTAAGTTTTATAAGTAACGAGATATGAAACGTTACTAAACAGACCTAAATAACACTACGTCAGTGTTTTCTAAAGTCTGTCCCTGAAGCTGCTGCCACGTCGGGTGATACTGCAGCTGCCATCAACGTTAGCCTACTGTTACCTGGTAAGTGAGAGTAGAGTAGCGTGTGTGTGTGTGTAGCGTGTGTGTGTGCGTGCCTGTGTGTGTGCTGTGTGTCTATATGTGTGTGTACCTGTGTGTCTGAGTACAGCAGTAAACAGAATATAATGTTTATATTTCCTTGTTTCAGATGAAGAGAGAGACAGTGAGAACTCCTGGCCTTCATTAGGTCAATGACTATGCAATATTAGAGTAAATTCTTAAATCTTAAATATGCATTGCTTTACACAATTAAATGACTATATGGTAATGTTAGTTATCAATGGTCAGATAATTAACTAAAATAGAAAGAGTGGAACTTTTTTCTCCTTCCGTCTGCTTTTTATGCATTTGTTAGCCATGGTGTTGAAGATTGTAAACAGTTTATTAAATACTTTTGAGTAAATGTAGGCCCTTATCAGCAGATTTTACTGCTAATCGATACAAAAGTTGTATGATGATGCTAATTATTAGTCATGGTTTTGTGTGGCAGTGGGGGGGGTGTCGGTTAAATGGCTTGTGTGATGTGATGTCCTGTTGCGTTCAGGTTCGGTTGCGTTTCTCAAAAAGTTAAATCTGTCTCATCTTTTCTCAACTCTAAGTGTTGTTTTTCCAGGACTTTAAATAAACGCCATCAATACTTAAACGTCTGTTGCCCGTGTACAGTTCGTATTCAGAAACGTCACAGTACCGACTGTCTGGGGTGTCGCTCTGAGACAGTAATCACAGTATACTCACTACAAAAAAACAGACTACACCACTGGTTAGTTGTACTCTAAAAGTATGCAGAACTTACATGTAGATTCCTTTAAATGTTGATTAAAAATGGAACTGGATCTGTGAATTATTACAGAATCACAATTGAATTCATATCTTGCTACTCAGTCAGAATCTTATTAACCTGGAGTCCCAGTCTCTGTCACAATAATCATATATGTGATGTTTTAGGCCTTTTGGCAGACATCCATTTAAAATGTAGACAATGGCATATATACATAAAGAGCCTTTTCTCCATGGCTACTGAAGTTTCTCAGCTTGCACTCTAGTAACATTTGTGGTCCAGGTAGCTTTGCATAAAAAATGGTTGTCATTCACAAGGCTACTTTTACTTTTATACTTTAAGTACATTTCCAAGCCTGTACTTTGTTACTTTTACTTGAGTAAATAAGTTAAATCAGTACTTCTACTTTTACCAGAGTATTTTTTAACACAAGTATCTGTACTTCTACTTAAGTATGAGAAGTGAGTACTTTTCCCATCTCTGCTGCACGATGTGAGTCGAGACACGATTTGAGTTGCGCATGCATAACGAGGAAGGGATCCGGATCCGGCTGCAAGCACGGTTTACGGCATAATGACAATAACAGAACAGCAATAATAGAAGATATAGCTAGCTATAGCTATAGAAGATGGAAATCATTTCAAAAATGTTTTAGTTATCGAACGTTTTAGCTATCTATGACTTTTTGATTGCTAACATTGGCTACTAACGTTAGTTCAAAACGCCATTCCAGTTATCAAACGTTTTAGCTATGATTGTTTGATTATGATTGTTTAATTGCTAACATTAGCTACTAACGTTAGCTCAAAACGCCATTCCAATGAAAGCCTTTGTTGTGTTTGATTGCTTGTAGCCAGCAGTGAATGAACTTTGTTATGTAGGTCCATTTTTATTGTACTGACATTAAAGAAGTCTCTCATTAGCAGGTTCTTGTAGCTAGGCTACTTCAGCCGCTAATCTACAACTGACATCAGGGATCATGCCATGAAAATGTGATCTTCAATCACCCTCGGTAGCTCAAAGCACAAATCAATAAATCATTCAATTCATCTTGTAATGCGCAACTCAAGCAACTCAAATCGTGTCTCGACCCACATTGTGCAGTGACAGGGGGAATCACTTTTTTTTCTCTGTTTGATCAAATCGCAGTTTTTGCAAGTTCCCACAGTTTTTGCAAGTTCCAACAGTTTTTGCCTGCAGCAATCACAAAAAAACTCACGTTTTTCTGTAAGGACTGGTCAATTTGACGATCGTGGCCAAATCTGGTTGTTTGAACTGAAAGAGTCAACGCCCAGACTCAGCTGATTAGGTTGGGGGAGAAAGAGAGAGAGAGAGAGAGAGAGAGAGAGAGAGAGAGAGAGAGAGAAAGAAAGAAAGAAAGAAAATGTGAAGCTTAGAAGTTTTCCTGAATGAACAAGCTTCATAACAACTCAAAACAGTGCAGTAATTTCCAACTGCACCAGTTTACCACAGATTGAGAGCGTGAACACAAATTGTTATGGGCTTAACCCTGTTTATTTTGCATAATGACTTAATTAACTGTCATTTGGAATAATATTGTAGAAAGGTAGCACATCTGTGCCGGCAGTCTCATGACTTGGACTGTTTTTGCAATGAGGCTCATTTGCAAAGAAAATTTGCACCATATTACCTGTGCAAATAGCACAAGAGCACCGAGACGCCCTTTGCTTGGCAGGGCAGTTTGGGGTGCATTTCAACCTTTGCAGGTGCTTTGAGAATTATAATTTCTTCTTGTCCTATTTGTGCAGGTTTAGCAGTCGCACAAGCTGCACAATCCTTTTGAGAATTGGCCTAACAGGGCTCTTTCAATGTCAGTTCCGACTGGCCTCCCACGAAAAAAAGCCCTGATAGTAACTCTGCTCCCTTGCACCCTGTTTTAATATTGAAACAACGTTGAAATCCTGTCCATAGATCAACAGAATTCCAATGGTAACTCATTTATCAGGAATTGAAACAATGTTGAAATATCAACTGAACTAAGGATCAACGTGATTTCAGTGATTATTAAGCCATAGAAAATGATTGCTAGGTATACGAAAATGTAATGCCCTAAATTAAATAGCCTATAATGAATATCCTGCTTTATCTACAGCCAGGGTGTTAAAAAGTGATGCAACATTTGAAAGCTTGTATGCATATAGCCTAGCCTAAAACACTGACCACACCACACTATTTAAGGTAAAAACAAATTCATTTTATTAGCCTCTTATTTCATTATTTGTCCTCTTTAGCCTATTTACAGTTCATGGTCCTCTGACGTCTGGTTTGTCGTCCAGTCCCTCCTGCCTGGTCTGGCGCATAACGCAGCCACTTTTGCACAACCTGGGCAAAAGTAAATTTGGTGAAGGCGGCTGTCCCCATTTGCTGTGTAAGAGCATCTAAAACAGAAAATACAAGCACAATGCAAAAACAGTAGCCTTTAAGTTAAACAGACCACCTACATACTATATGCACACTTGGAAACAATTCAGTAGCCTAGGATTTTTCAGTGATCGGATAAGGCAATTTGTTTCCCTACATTCAAAGCACTTTTCAAAATTGCCCAAGAATATGTGCATGGGTTTATTCAAACTAAAGGGAGGCAAAAAGGATCAGCTTGCAGTGACACCTTTCGTAAGGAAAATTTCAGAGACCTCCCCCCAGGAGCAAGGGGACAAGGTTCTCTCCACAGCGCAAAGCTCCTATGGCGTCATTTTAATGCTACCAGACTCCTCACCGCCGTTAGCATTCCATTGACTGCCATTCATTTTGGCATCACTTCTGAAGCGTTTAAAGACTTTATTTGTCCAATGTTCCAATGTTGTTGCCATCAACATTAATAACATCAGGTTTCATCGATATGGTAATGGTGATTCAACATCTCTTTTTTATTGAAATTTCAATATCAACCATAATGACATCATTTAAGAGTGAAATATGTTTAATTAACATTGTGCTTAATATGTTGATATGTTAGAGTATTTGGTGATTAGACTCCATCACGATGTTAAATTCATAAGGGGAATAGAGGCCATAGATATACAGGAATATCCCCCATTGGAGTCTAGACACTGGTAGGGTGATGAAGGAATGGATTCTGAAAATCTGGATGGATGGGATGTGAACTGGGGCTTCTGATGATGGAGGAACCCTGGGTACGTGGAACGGTGAAAACTGGAGGGGAAGGGGGTGGATGAGGGTCAATCAGTCCCTCTAGAAAAACGTGATTATGCGATCGCATAATTCAATGCATAATCAGCCAAAGTCTGCATATTTATGCGGGGGCCCCATGTTTTCAAATACGCCGCACTTTCGCCGCATAAATTGCCGATTTCCGTGCAAAATATACATGATTTCATAATCCCCACAATTTTCATTGCAAAAAAGTCACATATATCTCAGCAGAAAGTTGAAAAATGTTGCGTTTACTTCACACAGGAGCAGCCATTTTCCCCTGTTGCCATGGGAATGTTATGAAGTGACGTAATTACGCCTAGTGAGAACAGGGTGTTGGGGGCATAGATATACATAATAAAGCCTTTATTATGTATATCTATGGTTGGAGGTGTCACTGCACGATGTGAGTCGAGACACGATGTGAGTCGAGACACGATTTGAGTTGCGCATGCTCAGATTTAAACGGTTTATGGCATAACGAGGAAGGGATCCGGATCCGGCTGCAAGCACGGTTTACGGCATAACGACAATAACAGAAGAGCAATAATAGAAGATATAGCTAGAAGATGGAAATCATTTCAAAAACGTTTTAGTTATCAAACGTTTTAGCTATCTATGATTGTTTGATTGCTAACATTAGCTACTAACGTTAGCTCAAAACGCCATTCCAATGAAAGCCTTTGTTGTGTTTGATTGCTTGTAGCCAGCAGTGAATGAACTTTGTTATGTAGGTCCATTTTTATTGTATTGAAATTACAGAAGTCTCTCATTAGCAGGTTCTTGTAGCTAGGCTACTTCAGCCGCTAATCTACAACTGACGTCAGGGATCATGCCATGAAAATGTGATCTTCAATCACCCTCGGTAGCTCAAAGCACAAATCAATAAATCATTCAATTCGTCTTGTAGGCATACATGTTGTCTATGGGTACATAAAGCGGAGAAAAAAAGATTTCAGACAAATTAGTAGGCAGTCGCAAAGTGACGCATGCGCAACTCAAGCAACTCAAATCGTTTCTCGACTCACATTGTGCAGTGACTGGGGGAATCACTTTTTTTTTCTCTGTTTGATCAAACCGCAGTTTTTGCAAGTTCCCGCAGTTTTTGCCCGCAACAATCAAAAAAAAAATCGCGTTTTTCTGTAAGGACTGGTCAATTTGACAATCGTGGCCAAATGTGGTTGTTTGAACTGAAAGAGTCAACGCCCAGATTCAACTGATTAGGTTGGGGGAGAAAGAGAGAGAGAGAGAGAGAGAGAGAGAGAGAGAGAGAGAGAGAGAGAGAGAGAGAAAGAAAGAAATAAAATGTGAAGCATAGAAGTCTTCCTGAATGAACAAGCTTCATAACAACTAAAAACAGTGCAGTAATTTCCAACTGCACCAGTTTACCACAGATTGAGAGCGTGAACACAAATTGTTATGGGCTTAACCCTGTTTATTTTGCATAATTTCTTAATTAACTGTCATTTGGAACAATATTGTAGAAAGGTAGCACATCTGTGCTGGCAGTCTCATGACTTGGACTGTTTTTGCAATGAGGCTCATTTGCAAAGAAAATTTGCACCATATTACCTGTGCAAATAGCACAAGAGCACCGAGACGCCCTTTGCTTGGCAGGGCAGTTTGGGGTGCATTTCAACCTTTGCAGGTGCTTTGAGAATTATAATTTCTTCTTGTCCTATTTGTGCAGGTTTAGCAGTCGCAAAAGATGCACAATCCTTTTGAGAATTGGCCTATCAGGACTCTTTCAATGTCAGTTCCCACTGGCCTCCCACAAAAAAAAGCCCTAAAGCCCTGATAGTAACCCTGCTCCCCCCGCCCACAGTCGCACCAAATGCTTGCTCTTGGGGGAAATTGTTGGGTCTTTGTAAATTATAGTGTGGTCTAGACCTACTCTATCTAAGTGTCTTGAGATAACTCTTGTTATGATTTGATACTATAAATAAAATTAAAATTAAAATTGAATTCAACATATCGTGACCTGCATCCGGTTGCTTCGTGGATGTGTTTAAAGACCCTGACTCTCAGAAACTCTCAAGTAGTTCTACATATGCATGACTAAATAAGCCAAAATCTAAATTGAAGTTAAGTTGAAAAAAAACATTTATTGAGAATTTTCAATTGAATGAACTTAGCTTTATCCGGACTGTGTGGCTGTGGTTTCATCACATTTGATTCACAGGTTTTCAGAACCTTTAACACCAACATTCGGTACTATTTTGGAACCCAAACGACTAAAGAAAGCTGATCACATGGGCTGTAACGTGCAAAGCACTTTAAGTTATTTTTACATATAAATTATGAAATTGGAGCACCATTCTTTCTTTTGTTTTGGTATTTTAGATGTCAAAAAGAGAATCCATATACCAGAAATTGTTTCTCGTCAAGGTCACAGCTCTATTTTTTGGGGTTATTTCTTCGTAAAATAAGGAAGCAGCCCACTGGGAAACCTCTACATGGCCAATCCTCCATCACCTTTCCCTCCCTCCAATTGCTTATTGAATTTCAAACAAATGAAAGGAAATCATTTCCAACATTTTGAACAAATTGTACTTTGAATGGAATATAAAAGGCAGTGAGTTACGTTTTAAAGTGCAGTTTTCTACTGATATTTTCTTTCAACTGACACAAGAAATCTCTGAATGTCTCTTGCGATGTTTATTGCGCCAGTTGAAAGAAACAGTATAGTGTGCAGCCCTAGTGAAAATGTTTCTTAATCTGGTTATGATTTGGTCTCCAGTGGTTACAGCAAGCTTCTCAAAATGTCTCAACATTTATAATCTGCTGTAAGAAAGAACAAGTAGTACTAGACCTTCATAGTGTAGAGTAAGTGTAACATTGTGATCTGGTTGGTGTGTAAGGCTTGTTGAGCCTTGTATGAGATGAGGGGACTCACACAGGCGGGGCTGCTGTCACACAGAGATCAGGTCCTGATTGGTTCACTACAGACTACAAATTGCAGTTAGTTTGCTACCTGGATATTATTTATCATTACGATCTTGCAGCAGCTGTTGTGCAGCAGTATTTTGTTTCACATCCTCACATAGTTTCCTTCCTTCTCCTCTGTGGTCAAAGGATAAACTCTAGATGGCTTTTAAGCAGCTGGAAAGGTAATTATTATTATTATTTCATTGCGTTCATTGATTTTATTTAATTTGATTTTAGTTTGAAATATGTAGCCTATATGTAGTAATTTGAAATCTTTTCTGTTTTTTTTGTAGTGAGAGGAAGGGTGCCTGGCCCCTCCAAGCGGTAAGGTCTCTACATACACACCAAAGTCTTATTGGCTAGACAAGGCTATATATATATATATATATAAATAATAACTTTTTACTTGTTAAGTCACACCCCTAAATAAACACAATATGCAATTTCTCATTTAGTGACCCATTTATGAAGGGGGGTGTTGTATTGTTGGGCGTATTGATCCAAATATTGATAATACCCATACCAAAGTTGGCATTGATATTGATCAATACCAGTGTAATGAGATGTTTCAGTCAGTGTTGAGACAGGAGTCGATGGTTTAAATATGTCTGAAGAAGTATGATAACTGCTATTTAAAGAAAAAAATGATATACTGTGCAGCCATAACTAGCACTACTCTAAAATATAAGTAGTAATTATCTGTGGAATTATTCTACTGTGAGTTCTACAGTATTTACCGCACTGGTATAAAAGCAAACACCAAAGAGTCTGTTGGACCTGTTGAGAATCAAACAGAGGGTTGGAATAAGTTGAACCCTGCTATACAAACAGCTCACTAATGACGCGGCTGTGACCGCCGTGGCCACCGGATGCCCCTGTACACCAGGAACACGCCAAACCAAAGAGTCAATCAGGGAACGAGCAGCGGGGAGGAAGTATTCAGATCCTTTACTGCAGTAAAAGTACTAATACCACACTGTAAACATACTCTGTTATAGTCATGCATTGAAAATGTTCCTTCAGTAAAAGTCTGTAAGTATCATCAGTAAAATGTAGTTAAAGTATTAAAACATTGTAGAAAGAGTAAAGGATCCAACCAGTTGTGTGTTTGATGGTCTCATCATCTCAGCTGGACTTGTAGGCCGTTATATTGTTGGCTCGTTTACTTTAGAATAAAACATCAGATTTTATAAACTACATGTGTTTTGTGTGCAGGAATCTTAATGTGTAAAGTAACTAGTAACTAAAGCTGTCAGATGAATGTAGTGGAGTAAAAAGTACAATAATTCTCTCTGAAATGTAACAGAATAGAAGTAGAAAGTGGCATGAAAAGAAAAGACTCAAGTAAAGTACAAGTACCTCAACATTTGGACTCAAGTACAGTACTGGAAGTTTACCGCAGTAAAAGATCTCAAAACTTCTTCCAACACTGCATATCGGTGAGGAAACATTCTTTTGGTTACTTTACTGCTGCATGCATAACAGGCTACAGTCTGTCTATCATCATCATCACTGATCAAACTGCTATTATCTCTCATTCACTTTTAAAACATTTCCTTTTCAAATTCCTTAAAATGTACATTCATTTTCCATTTAGAAGATGCTTTACAAACTTTTTCTTTGAATCTGAGAGGTAAATGCATGCCGCAGATCAGACTAGGCATGTGCACAGCAAAACAGGAAAACAGAATTTTTGGTTTTGGTTTTCTTGTTTATTAGATTAGCCATTTCCACACAAAAAACAGAAATGATTTTTTGATAAGCCTCCTCTAAATATCGTCACTATCTATTGTGAATGCTTCTGTTTTACAGGATCAGTCCCACATTGACATTTAAATATTTGTTGTTCATGTGAAGTGAGTCAGTAACAGTCTACTGCAGCTGGGTAGGATAAGGATAATAGGATTTATTCACAAATACCAAAAGCAATATAATAATACGGTCATTGGGACAAAATGAAATAGGTATGATGAATGGGTCCCCCAAAGAAGCTAGAAAAGCTTATGGGTGGGGGCCCGTAATTTTACAAGAAAAGGGTAGTACAGTAAAGCTACATTATCACCACCTGTTACCAGACGATGATGACGGAACACAGAAAAGACGCACAAGGACATACACACAGTACCTACACATACATTCATGCTCATATATCCCAGTAATCCATGAGAAAGCAGTTATATATTACATATAAGTTAATAAATAATATTTTTTTAGTTGTTTTTTAAAATTGGAGATAGAGGGCAGCACCTTAAGGTCATCATCAATCCCGTTCCAAATCTCGGGCCCCCTACATACAACACTCATACTAGTACGGAAGTATCGGCGATATTTACCATATATTAGTAATTTGGTTCTTGTTTGGTGTGTGTGCTGGGGGCTATAGATGGGAATAAGACTATTTAATCTGGAATTTAGATTATTTACAATCTGGAAGATAAGGCAAGCATTATGATATTTATTTAGCTCAACTACTCTTAATAATTGAAAACGATAAAATAAAGGGTATGAAGAAGAATTTATCTCTGACCAGGAAAGAGCCCGTATGGCTTTTTTTTGTAATGATATAAGTTTTTTAAGATGACTTGTAAAGGTGTTACACCATATCACATTACAATAATTAAGATGTGGTTCAAAAAGAGTTTTGTACAGCACAAGAAGAGCAGACAGAGGGAGGAAATGTCTGATCTTATAAAACAAACCAACATACTTCGAAAGTTTGTTAACAAGATGATCAATATGACATTTAAAAGTGAGAGATGCATCAATGAGGACCCCCAGGAATTTTGTAGAAAACACTCTTTTTATCAGTTGTTCATTTATTTTAATCGAGCAGAGATCTGTGTTTTTAAATATTTTTTTCTTGGTTGATTTAAAAACTATGTAATTTGTTTTGCTAATATTTAATGACAGTTTATTACATTTAAACCAAGTGTCAACTTTGATTAGTTCTAAGTTTACTATACTTTGAAGAATAATTGGATTGCTGTGTGATGTAAACAAATTGGTATCGTCCGCAAAGATGATTTTATGGAAAATTGTAGAAGAATTTACAAAATCATTTATATACAAGATAAATAAGAGTGGCCCCAAGATAGAGCCCTGGGGGACCCCAACGGTTATGGACTTACAAGAAGAGTTACAATCATTGACATGGACATACTGTTTTCTTTCATATAGATAACTTCTGAACCATTCAAGTGCTAAACCTCTGATACCATAATGATGCAATTTGTGCAATAAGATATTGAAATCAATGGTATCAAAAGCTTTTGATAGGTCCAGGAAAATGCCAACACCACATTTTCCCGCTTCAATACAGTCATTAATTTGTTCAATTAGGTCAAGTATCGCCATACATGTTGTGCTATTTTTCCTGAAACCATACTGAGACGAAACAAGGATATCAAACTTGTCAAGATAGCCACTTAGTCTATTGTATACTACCTTCTCAAAAACTTTAGAGAAGGTTGGTAGAATTGATATTGGCCGGTAATTGTTCATATCATTTCGGTCGCCCGATTTATAGATTGGAATTATCTTAGCAATTTTCGTCATTTTAGGTACATTACCAGTAGATAAAGAAAGGTTAATACAATGAGCCATTGGCTCTACAATGATGTTCGCAATGACCTTCATAATTTTACTAGATATTTCATCTACACCAGTAGTGTTTGAGCTCCTTAGGTCAAGAATGATCTTGAGGAGTTCAGTACTGTCTGTTGGTCTCATGAAAAATGAATGACTGTAATTTCCAGAGAGAAAATGCTTGAAGTTGACACTCTTCGGTTGACTTATATTTTTAGAGAGATTTACACCCACTGAAGCAAAATGATCATTAAAACTCAGTGCCAGATCAGCTTTAGCATCAACCAGGTCAGGTAGGACAGTCTGTTTATATCTCCTATTGAGAACTTCATTTAACACATTCCATGACCTCCTGCTGTCCCCTTGTGAAGCTTTTAGGAGTTCTGTGTAGTGATCTCTTTTAGTCTTTCTTATGATCTGTGTTAATTTATTTTTATAGGTAATATATTTCTCTTTATTTAAACTAGAAGGATTTTTCATGTACAATTTATAAAGCCTACTTTTACATTTAATAGATTTCAAAATTCCCTTTGTAATCCAAGGGTTCTGGAGAGTAGTGCTACATTTGACAGTATTTTCATGAATTGTGTCCTTAATGGAATCTTGAATGATCTTTATCAAACTGTCATATGCAGCATCAGGAGTCCTACTGTCATAGACAGACGCCCACGACTTGACCCTTAAGTTTGCAGTCAAATGCTGTAAGGATCTCTCATTAAGGATTTTAGTTGTAATTTTAGTAAGTGGCGGAGAGACTGGTTTACCAGAACCAAAGAAAATTACAATGGGAAAATGATCTGTGATGTCAGATTGCACGATCCCAGTCACCAGTTTAATATTTTGAATATTAGTAATGATATTGTCAATAATAGTCTTCGATGTAGATGTTACTCTAGTAAATCTATTTATAGTGGGGAAAAAAGAGGAGGAATGCAATGTGTTCATGAACAGTCTACTGCAGCTGGGTCAGTGTTAACATAATGTTAAAGATAATTCCACAAACACAATTCTATCAAGTCCTCTTCCATTAAGCAAAGGGTTCTGCTGCACTTTCCAGGGCGGGATGGTGTCAGCGAACACGGTCGACCCTGATAGGACAGCAAGCTGTGCGCGCCGCCTGAGTCTTGTTATGATTGATTTGTTTTTTTTTCAACAGAAGGAGACGGCCTCCTACTGGACCTTGAATGTCACCATACTGAGAGCAGAAACACATCAGTCCAGAGATTACTGTAAGTACTGCTTTCTCTTCACATGGTTTAGAAGGAAATCATTTGTGCTGTGCATGTTTCGGAATGACATTCAATCACTTTATTTTAAAGGTTTCACATTAAACTGACACATACAGTGCTTTATCATTGCATAGCTGAAAGTGTTACTGTAATGTTCCTGTCTCTGTGTTTCAGTGTCTGAATCGGACTGCTATGTCAATCTCTCTCTCCCCACGGCAACGGCAATAACCTACCGCACAAAAACTGTGTCAAACTCTAACAACCCGAAGTGGGATGAAACCTTTACCTTCAGGGTCCCCACCAACGTCAAAGTGAGTCAATGACGACTGCATTGCTGTTATTCAGTTCACCCTCGAAAGAACCACTTCACCCAATCAATCCTTTAATATTTAAATAACAATACAATCTATCCTCACTGCTGTAGCAAGTACTTTAATATTCAAATATAATATACAAGCTGTCCCTTGTTTCCTACATTTGTAACCGCCAGCAGTTACAGTATAAACCATTTTGGGATGTCATAGTTTTTACAGTTTTTTTCGATTGCTAAACCACAGTGGGCACAACTGGAGTCGCATGTTCACATGGACCAAACTCTAGTTCGTTTTTCATCGCTTGAAAACAGTTTTCAAAATTCTACACACTTATCCCATGACTTTAACCACAACGTGCACAGTGCTGTGGATCTGCAGCACTTTGTTCAAATGCTAACACACTGCTGTCAAAACTGTTAACCACACATTCAAAACAGAACGGATTTCAGTCTGGTGCCTATCAAACACTGATGATGGCAATCTTAGCTGAAAGCCTAAGCAGGTGTCTTGTTTTAGACTTGTAAGTGAACATATGCTGAATATATATAGGGAAAGCCTATAATACAAGAAGTAAGAATGAAACAGTTATTCATTGTACCGTTTAAGAGAAACAGGTAAAAGAGCAAAGCTACCAACATGTCCAGGTAAGATGTCTGAGGTTATCTACACAACTATTAAAAATGGTGAAAAACACTACATTTACTATTGTAAAACTGTGCACTTTCAGAAAGTAATGGAGGTGGAAGCAATGCAAACACCACATTCACTTGTATTTAGAGATGATGCAGGTGCAAGAGAGGACATCTAATGTGATGATGATAAGAACGTGTGGCCTGATGCTGGAGAGAGGCAGGCTTAGCCCCACAATGCTTTGTTACTGTTACATACCTTAAGGTTGTAACTTTTTTTCCAGCAGTTACGTAAATTACTACAGACAAAATAAAAATGTTTATATATTGAAGCAAACTGCTGATTTCATTGCTTCTTGTTTACCTAAAAAACTAGTATGTTATAAAATAAAATTCAGTTTTTATGATTGAAATGACAATTTTTTCAATACTTTTAACAACTTTCCTAAACTCTTTACACAGTTAGCACAACATCCGCCTTTGTATGCTATACAATTAACACATTTCTTGTTGCTTTGACACAAAATGCATACAGTTAACACAAATTTAAAATGCTTGAACTTCTTTTACACACAAGCTCAACCAAGACCAAAACAATGGATTTTTACTGACCAATTTCACATTGTAAGTCAGAACAGATAACTTCATGTTCTAAACCTAAGTTATAGGCTAAAGTCACAGTGAACAGCTGTTCATATTGTAAATTGAAACACAAATATATCCCCTGCATTTTATTCCATTGCTACTGAGAAACAGCTGATTGAAGCTATGCAAATAGATCAATCACAGCTGACTCCCATCTAGGAAACACACTCAGGTGTTGAAGTTCTTTCAATCGCATGACCATATGTTACTGTAGTACATACAGTAAAAGAGGACCTATTTGGGCTGATTTTCTGTGGAAAAGGAACAATACTGTAAAGATGAATAAAAGGCCTGCACGAGGGAGAGGAAGACGAGTACCAGGACAATTCTGTCTCTGTCTTCTTTTTTTCATTACATTACATATCATTTAGCTGACGCTTTTATCCAAAGCGACTTAAAATTGCTACATATGTCAGAGGTTGCACGCCTCTGGAGCAACTAGGGGTTACGTAAGTGTCTTGCTCAGGGACACATTGGTTGATGTATCGCAGTGGGAATTGAACCCAGATCTCCCACACTAAAGGCATGTGTCATATCCACTGCACCATCACCACCCCCATTTCATAAACCGTACATTCTATAAAGCTATTCTGATAGTCTGGGTCATTCATTTTTTGTATTGAATTTCTGCAGCAAAGGAAACAAAATGCATTTACTAAACTCACCAAAACACAAATGTAGACAGGCTTCAACAGAAACTGCAGTGCAAAACACAATCTATGATCAATACAATATAGTGTCTATTGTATAAGGAGCAGACCTGACACATATCAAATAATGCAGTTTCTGTAATTCCACCTGATATTAGTGTTTTTATGACATTTTTCTATGACTGACTAAATGTTCCTGTTGGAAGAGAACATGTGTTAGTGTTTTGGAAGAATTATTTGATTTTGAGACATGTTTGTAGTGTTTTAGTAGACGTAATGTGTTGTGTTAGTGTATTATTGTATTTTGGAAATTAGTGATGGAGTTTAGTTTACAATGTGTGATTTTGAGCATGAAATTAATTGTTTTGTCAATTGTGTGTTGTAGGTGTGTTGGTGCGTTAAGAGTTTAGGAAAGTTGTTAAAAGTATTGAAAAATTTGTCATAGCAATCGTAAAAAAACTGTA
Organism: Gymnocephalus cernua; assembly: GCA_023631565.1. Classification (NCBI taxonomy): domain Eukaryota; kingdom Metazoa; phylum Chordata; class Actinopteri; order Perciformes; family Percidae; genus Gymnocephalus; species Gymnocephalus cernua. Next base: position 24,159,681 of record CM042437.1, read on the forward strand.
AAATCATGTACAAGTAAATTATCTTTTCTATGAAGAAACTATTGAGTAGAGTGAAGTCACTCAAATGATTGAAAGTGTAAAGATGAACAGTTTGTTATGTGTGTCTTGGTGTTTTTACTGTCAGTGTGTGTTATCTCAGTGAAGATTGCTCTGAGTGTTTCCCTGCACTGAGCCTGTTTTGAGACGTGTGTGAAGAGTTGTGTTGCTGTGAATGAGTTTTGCAGGAGATGTGAACTGTTTAGTTCAGGTGACTCTTGGTAATGCAGACTGTAGTTGGAGTTTTGCACGTGTGGCTTGAGTTGTGACCACTGTCGTTTAGCAATTGAAAAAGAAAAAACTGTGATGTAATTTGTAAAAAGTAAATTCTGTGCTGAAAGTCTGAGCTCCTCTGCTGTTCCTTCCAGAACATTCTAGAGATGCAGCTGTATGATGAGGACCCCCTTGGCCGGGACGACCTAATCGCCACTCTTCTGTTTGATGTCAGGCACCTTACAGTCGGGAAGAAGGAGACCAAGGTCTTCAATTTAAACCCTAAGGTAAAAGCAAATACCTCATCTTGGATTAGGACTGATGCAGCTGTACTTGTGTCCATGTGTGTGTCATGTTCTTGCTTATCTTAATGTGGTAATCAAATGATCGTGGTCAAAGGTTATTCCATTCACAGGGTACCCCCAGGATCCTCCAACTTAAATTCAAGACCTTTTTAATACCATTTCAAATGAAATTCAATGCCAACTTCGTACCCATTCCGAAAGAAGTATGAGGGGAAAATGTCAAATATGTATACATTGTAAACCCTAGAAAACAATCATGTACAAGTAAGCTACTTGAATTAAATAAAACATTTTATTTAAATTATCAGTCATATTTAATACAATTTATTGGATTATAATATAATCCAATAAAATAAGATATATTACACTGCATAATGAGCACTTTTACTTTTGGTACTTTAAGTATATTTTGACAATACTTTTGTACTATTAGGCTAGATGTTGAATGCAGGACTTGTAACTGAGAAGTCATTACTTTTACTGCAATACATGATCTGAGTAAGTCTTCCACTTGTGTAAATCACCAACAACAGTTGTGCATGAATACCTGCAGCAGTGTTTAACACTGAAAACACAGCGTTTACTTGCAGCTCTGCTGAAGTATCAGCTAACCTTTAACGTTACCTGCCGGTCACATCATCTCTAAACAGTCCGCTCACAGTGAAGTCCTGCACGGATCAACAGATGTTAGAGTCTGGCGGCTGCTCGCTCTGTTTGTTATAAGATGCACACCGACCAGATTAATGCGCTCACAGATCCAATCTTTGCAGATGTTGCCGCTCGGTATTTGGCTAGTTAATAAGCAGTTAGCCTGTTAGCTTGAGCTTTGTCTGAAGGCGCCGAGTGGCCAGCCAGGCTCGACTCACACCGACACATTCCGCACATCCTCCACTCAGTTTAACCGCTAACCCCCCGGTACCGGTCAGAGAGGCGCGGTTACTTTGTGTCTCGGTCTCGTTACCTCACCTCTGCCCACAGCGTTGGTGTCAAGCCACAGTACGATAGGATGTTCCTTGGCTGTGGTGGCAATGCTTCTAATGTAGCTTCTACATTACTGCTAGCCACAGCAGTATCAGTAACCGAAGAGGTCTGCGGTGGTGCACAGAACTGCACAATTGGTGCCTGGCGCTGGCGAGCAGTACTACACGCTGTGTGTAGGTACGTCGCTAGCTTAAAGGTTTTTCGGCACCAACAGCAATAGGCCTCGCGGTCATTACCTTGCACAGGCTGGAACCAAACATAATTCGGATTCTGTGGCCACAGCGGATTAAACCTACAATTCCCCATTTCAGACAACTAACTAGGCTAACCGACCCTTTTCCATTTCGGACGACAAACTAGGCTAGGCTAGGCTACGTACGGGCTACTAACTTGTTCTGTACCTCACTTGTCAAGTAACCATAGTAACAGGTATGCGCGCTTTCTGCTATGACGTGGAGTGTGAGGTGCACTCAACGTTACGCTGCATGAATTTTACATTACATTCATTTACATTAGCCTAACAGTTAATTTTGTTACGGTATGAAATTAAGCCTAGGAAAGGCAAAAAATATAAGACCTTTGTAACGAAATCCAAGACTTTATATACCAAATTCAAGGCTTTTAAGGCCTTAATTTCAGATTAATTTAAGACTTTTTCAATGCTTTTAAGACCCCATGGGTACCTGATTCAGTGGTGAAAGAAGTCAGATTACTTTTACTTGAGTAAAAGTAATAACAAAGCAGTGTAGAAAGAAAGTCCTGCATTCAAGTTGAAGTACAAAAGTATTAGCATCAAAATATACAAAATGTTTTTCATTCATAGTCTCAAATCAGAAGTTATCTCAGGACACTTTACAGATATAATTTACAAAGACCCAACAATTTCAATCATTTCAGTGGAGTAAGTAGTCAGATCAATTTTACTTAAGTAAAAGTAGTAATACCACAGTGTAAAAATGCTCTGTTACAAGTTGAAGTCCTGCATTCAAGTATAAGTACACGTAAACGTATTAGCATCAAAACATACATAAAGTAGAAAAAGTACTCAGTATGCAGAATAGCCCATTTCTGAACAATGCATATTCCATCCATCCATCGTCGTCCGCTTATCCGTGGTCGGGTCGCGGGGGGAGCAGCTCCAGCAGGGAACCCCAAACCTCCCTTTCCCGAGCCACATTAACCAGCTCTGACTGGGGGATCCCGAGGCGTTCCCATGCCAGGTTGGAGATGTAATCCCTCCACCTAGTCCTGGGTCTTCCCCGAGGCCTCCTCCCAGCTGGACGTGCCTGGAACACCTCCCTAGGGAGGCGCCCAGGGGGCATCCTTACCAGATGCCCGAACCACCTCAACTGGCTCCTTTCGACGTGAAGGAGCAGCGACTCTACTCCAAGCTCCTCACGGATGACTGAGCTTCTCACCCTATCTCTAAGGGAGACGCCAGCCACCTTCCTGAGGAAACCCATTTCGGCCGCTTGTACCCTGGATCTCGTTCTTTCGGTCATGACCCAACCTTCATGACCATAGGTGAGGGTAGGAACGAAAACTGACCGGTAGATCGAGAGCTTTGCCTTCTGGCTAAGCTCTCTTTTCGTCACAACGGTGCGATAAACAGAATGTAATACCGCCCACGCTGCGCCGATTCTCCGACCAATCTCCAGCTCCATTGTCCCCTCACTCGCGAACAAGACCCCAAGGTACTTAAACTCCTTCACTTGGGGTAAGGACTCATTCCCTACCTGGAGAAGGCACTCCATCGGTTTCCTGCTGAGAACCATGGCCTCAGATTTAGAGGTGCTGATCCTCATCCCAGCCGCTTCACACTCGGCTGCAAACCGATCCAGTGAGTGCTGAAGGTCACAGGCCGATGATGCCATCAGGACCACATCATCTGCAAAGAGCAGCGATGAGATCCCCAGCCCACCGAACTGCAACCCCTCCATACCACGACTACGCCTCGATATCCTATCCATAAATACTACGAACAGGATTGGTGACAAAGCGCAGCCCTGGCGGAGGCCAACCCTCACCTGGAACGTGTCTGACTTACTGCCGAGAACCCGGACACAGCTCTCGCTTTGGTCATACAGAGATTGGATGGCCCTGAGAAGGGACCCCCTCACCCCATACTCCCGCAGCACCTCCCACAAAGTCTCCCGGGGGACCCGGTCATATGCCTTCTCCAGATCCACAAAACACATGTAGACTGGATGGGCATACTCCCAGGCTCCCTCCAGGATCCTTGCTAAAGTAAAGAGCTGATCCGTTGTTCCACGCCCAGGACGGAATCCGCATTGTTCCTCTTCAACCTGAGGTTCAACTATCGGCCGAACCCTCCTTTCCAGCACCTTGGAGTAGACTTTACCAGGGAGGCTGAGAAGTGTGATACCCCTGTAATTGGTACACACCCTCTGGTCCCCCTTTTTGAAGAGGGGAACCACCACCCCGGTCTGCCACTCCTTAGGCACTGTCCCAGACTTCCACGCAATGTTGAGTAGGCGTGTCAACCAAGACAGCCCCTCCACACCCAGAGCTTTCAGCATTTCTGGACGGATCTCATCAATCCCTGGGGCTTTGCCACTGTGGAGTTGTTTGACTACCTCGGTGACCTCCACCAGGGAAATTGACGACAATCCCCCGTCATCCTCCAGCTCTGCCTCTAACAAAGAGGGCGCATCAGCTGGATTTAGGAGTTCCTCAAAGTGCTCCTTCCACCGCCCTGTTACCTCCTCAGTTGAGGTCAACAACGTCCCATCCTTACTGTACACAGCTTGGATGGTTCCCCGCTTCCCCCTTCTGAGGTGGCGGACGGTTTTCCAGAAGCGCCTTGGTGCCGACCGAAAGTCCTTCTCCATGTCTTCTCCGAACTTCTCCCACACCCGCTGCTTTGCCTCTTTCACGGCAGAGGCTGCAGTCCTTCGGGCCCTTCGGTACCTTGCAACTGCCTCCGGAGTCCTCTGGGATAACATATCCCGGAAAGACTCCTTCTTCAGTCGGACGGCTTCCCTGACCACCGGTGTCCACCACGGTGTTCGAGGGTTACCGCCCCTTGAGGCACCTAAGACCCTAAGACCACAGCTCCCTGCCGCAGCTTCAGCAATGGAAACTTTGAACATTGTCCACTCAGGTTCAATGCCCCCAGCCTCCACAGGGATGCACGAAAAGCTCCGCCGGAGGTGTGAGTTGAAGGTCTGTCGGACAGGAGCTTCCTCCAGACGTTCCCAATTTACCCGCACCACCCGTTTGGGTTTACCAGGTCTGTCCAGAGTCTTCCCCCACCCCCTGACCCAACTCACCACCAGATGGTGATCAGTTGACAGCTCCGCCCCTCTCTTCACCCGAGTGTCCAAAACATACGGCCTCAGATCAGATGAAACGATTATAAAATCGATCATTGACCTTCGGCCTAGGGTGCTCTGGTACCAAGTACACTTATGAGCATCCCTATGTTCGAACATGGTGTTTGTTATAGACAATCCATGACTAGCACAGAAGTCCAATAACAGACAACCACTCTGGTTTAGATCAGGGAGGCCGTTCCTCCCAATCACGCCTCTCCATGTATCTCCGTCATTGCCCACATGTGCGTTGAAGTCCCCCAGCAGAACTATGGAGTCCCCCTCCGGAGCCCCATACAGGACTCCATTCAAGGTCTCCAAAAAGGCCGAATACTCTGAACTCTTGTTTGGTGCATATGCACAAACAACAGTCAGAGTTTTCCCCCCAACAACCCGCAGGCGTAGGGAGGCGACCCTCTGGTCCACCGGGGTAAACTCCAACGTTGCGGCGCTCAGCCGGGGACTTGTGAGTATCCCCACACCCGCCTGGCGCCTCACACCCTGGGCAACTCCGGAGAAGAAAAGAGTCCAACCCCTCTCCAGGAGTACGGTTCCAGAACTGAGACTATGCGTAGAAGTAAGCCCCACCAGATCCAACTGGTAGCACTCCACCTCACGCACAAGTTCCGGCTCCTTCCCCCACAGCGAGGTGACATTCCATGTCCCCAGAGCCAGCCTCTGCTGCCCGGGTCTGGTCCGTCGAGGCCCCTGACCTTCACCGCCACCCGTGTGGCAGCGCACCCGACCCCAGCGGTTCCTCCCACAGGTGGTGGGCCCATGGGCTAACAATGCATATTATATTATTGAATTCTAATGTTGTATGAATTAATCAACCTAATCTCACAGAATTCCGTGAAATTAAGTTAAGGAAAAGATTGTGGGTGGGCTCGTGACACGCGAGAACGGTACGGATGGGTTTAAGAAAAGAAGAAAGCGACTTTAGGAAACTTGGCATGTGGGACACGATCCCCGGTCTCCCGGGTGAAAGTCCTATCTTTGACCCATCCACCACCCCAACCAACCTCCTTACGCGGATTTTCGGGCTTTCGTACTACTCGCTACCATAGTCGCTCTTAATACCACGTCATCTTCCCATTGACTTTACATTGGCATTGTTTTCTGTGGTGGCCACACGGAATTTTCACACATTCCGTGCCATCACCCAAAATGCGGTGTTAACAGTTTGTGATCATTTCACGGAATTCTGTGAGACCAGGCTGGAATTAATATGATCATAACTTTAATGTTGCAGCTGGTATTTTTTTATGTAAATACTGCTGTGAATTTCACCAAGTGATCAATAAAGTGTTATGTTTATCCATGAAACGTCATCATTCATTGGTGGATTATATTTGATGTGACTTATCTGAACCTGCAAACTAAAGGGATCCGATAAATGCGGTGGAGTAAAAAGTACAACATTTGAATTGTAGACAAGTTTAAGTAGAAAATGGAAATACTCTAGTCAAGGAAAAGTACCTCAAAATTGTAGTAAAGTAGAGTACATGAATAAGTGTACCTTGTCCACTCTTTTATAGAAGGATGAAAAACTTCTCGTAGCGTTTGAGCTTCTTCAGAGGTAACTGTATATAGCTTTTTGTTTTACTTTGGAAAATATTTACAGACATTTGCTCTTCCTTAATTGTTCTAATACACGGTCTGATCTGGTCCTAAATAATACTGTGTGTCTTTTTGTAGTGAGGACCCCCAATGTGAATATCTCACTAAAGGCATCCTTGTGGTAAGACTTCTGACATGGCAACAGCACATCTGAATAAATACAATGTTACATCACTACTCCATCCTCCATGTCGGCTGAAACCCTGAAAAAGTTTGGAAGTTCACCAACTTGGAATATGAGAAGCCATGTTAAAGATACTTCCACAAACACAATTCTATCAAGTCCTCTTCCATTAAGCAAAGGGTTCTGCTGCACTTTCCAGGGTGGGATGGTGTCAGCGAACACGGTCGCCCCTGATAGGAGAACGAGCTGTGCTGAGTCTCGTTATGATTGATTTGTTTTTTTTCAACAGAAGGAGATGGCCTCCTACTGGACCTTGAATGTCACCATACTGAGAGCAGAAACACATCAGTCCAGAGATTACTGTAAGTACTGCTTTCACTTCAATGAATGACATTCAATCACTTTTCAAAATAATTCTCACCTGCTTTATTTTAAAGGTTTCACATTTAACTGACACATACAGTGCTTTATCATTGCATAGCTGAAAGTGTTACTGTAATGTTCCTGTCTCTGTGTTTCAGTGTCTGAATCGGACTGCTATGTCATTCTCTCTCTCCCCACGGCAACGGCAATAACCTACCGCACAAAAAATGTGTCAAACACTAACAACCCGAAGTGGGATGAAACCTTTACCTTCAGGGTCCCCACCAACGTCAAAGTGAGTCAATGATGACTGCATCGCTGTTATTCAGTTCACCCTCGAAAGAACCACTTCACCCAATCGATCCTTTAATATTTAAATAACAATACAATCTATCCTCACTGCTGTAGCAAGTACTTTAATATTCAAATATAATATACAAGCTGTCCCTTGTTTCTTACATTTGTAACAGCCAGCAGTTACAGTATAAACCATTTTGGGATGTCATAGTTTTTACAGTTGTTTTCGATTGCTATGTCATTGGGCACAACTGGAGTCGCATGTGCAAAACTCTAACTAGAGTCTGCACAGCCGCAGTTCACGTGGACCAAACTCTAGTTCGTTTTTCATCGCTTGAACACAGTTTTCAAAACTCTACACACTTCAATTCAATTCAATTCAATTTTATTTATTGTATCAAATCACAACAGGAGTTATCTCAAGACACTTTACAGATAGAGTAGGTCTAGACAACATTCTATAATTTACAAAGACCAAACAATTCCCGACATTGCAGGAATTCCCCCAAGAGCAAGCATCAATGCAACAGTGGCAAGGAAAAACTCCCCTTTAGGAAGAAACCTCAGACAGACCCAGGCTCTTGGTAGGTGGTGGCTGACGCAGCCGGATGGGGGCAATAACAGTCACAGAACAGATTGAAACAGAATTGTGAAATTGTGGTTGTAGGAGCGTAGCAGGGGGCAGCATGGCATAGCAGGGAATTGCGGCAGAATCCCAGCCACAGCTGGAACTGTGATTTTGGTGCCATCCTAATCCCGGGACATCATCCTGGGTGAAAAGAAAAAAGACTCCGGGGAGCAAGCTCCCAGGGCTAGGTTAGAAGCACGCATTTCTTGGACATGGATGTACAGAAATGGGAACATAGAGGAGAGAGAAGCTCCGTGTGTCAAAGGAAGTCCCCCGGCAGTCTAAAACTAAAAACAGCATAAGAGAGACAGGTGAAAGAGAGGTGCCCAGTCGGGCTTAGAACTCTCCCCACCCGGATTGGGTTGTATCGGCCTGCCTCCCTCTACTTTGATTATGTCATTGATTATATGATAGATGAATCTAACGACTATGAAGAGAAGCAGGTTGGCCGGGTTAGGCGGACGCTGCAACTCCTCACTCCCTAACTATAAGCTTTATCGAAGAGGAGAGTTTTAAGTGTGCTCTTAAATGTAGTGACGGTGTCTGCCTCCCGGACCCAGACTGGGAGCTGGTTCCACAGGAGAGGAGCCTGATAGCTGAAGGCTCTGGCTCCCATTCTACTTTTAGAGACTCTAGGAACCACAAGTAACTCGGCATTCTGGGAGCGCAATGCTCTAGTGGAACAATCAGGTACTATGAGCTTTTTAAGATATAATGGCGCTTGACCGTTTAGAGCTTTGTAGGTCAGGAAAAGGATTTTAAATTCAATCCTGAATTTTACAGGAAGCCAATGCAGAGAAGCTAATACAGGTGAAATATGATCTATTTTCTTAGTTCTTGTCAGAACATGTGCTGCAGCATTCTGGATCAGCTGGAGAGTCTTAAGGGTTTTATTTGAGCATCCTGATAATAAGGAATTACAATAGTCCAGCCTGGAAGTAACAAATGCATGGACTAGTTTTTCAGCATCGTTTTGAGATAGGATGTTCCTAATTTTGGCAATGCAATGTAACCCTGATCAAAAATAACTCCTAGATTTCTGACAGTAGTGCTGGAGGCCAGGACAATACCATCCAGAGTAACTATATCTTTGGATAATGAGGTTCGGAGGTGTTTAGGGCCCAGCACAATCACCTCAGTTTTGTCTGAGTTTAACATCAGAAAATTGTAGGTCATCCTTGATTTTATATCTTTGATTAATGCTTGGAGTTTAGTTAACTGACTGGTTTTGTCTGGCTTAATTGATAGGTATAGTTGGGTGTCATCCACATAACAATGGAAGTTAATTGGATGTTTCCTAATAATACTGCCTAGGGGAAGCATATATAAGGTAAATAGAATTGGTCCAAGCACTGAGCCTTGTGGAACGCCATGGTTAACTTTAGAGTACCTGGAGGATTTATCATTAATATTAACAAATTGAGATCGATCAGATAAATAGGACTTAAACCAGTTTAGTGCGATTCCTCTAATGCCAACTAAGTGTTCCAGTCTCTGTAACAGGATGGTATGGTCAATAGTGTCGAAAGCAGCACTAAGATCTAGTAAGACAAGTATGGAGACAAGTCCTTTGTCTGAGGCAGTTAGAAGGTCGTTAGTAATTTTCACCAGTGCCGTCTCTGTGCTATGATGCATTCTAAATCATGACTGAAAGTCCTCAAATAAACTATTTCTATGTAGGAAATCACATAACTGATTGGCGACTACCTTCTCAAGAATTTTGGAGAGGAAGGGAAGATTAGATATAGGTCTATAGTTGGCTAAGACCTCAGGATCGAGGTTGTTTTTTTTCAGAAGAGGTTTTATCACAGCTACTTTAAATGACTGCGGTACATAACCTGTTAATAAAGACATATTAATCATATCTAGTAATGAAGTATTAACCATTGGTAGCACTTCTTTAAGTAGCTTCATTGGGATGGGGTCTAAGAGACAGGTAGAAGGCTTAGCTGAAGAGTCCTTTAACATTAATTGTTGAAGGTTTATAGGGTAAAAGCAGTCTAAGTATATGTCAGGTCTTGTCGTTCTTTCTAGCAGTCCTGTGTTAAAAGGTGAACCGTTAGAAGTTGAGGGTAAAAGATGATTAATTTTATCTCTAATTGTTATAATTTTATCATCAAAGAAGCTCATGAAGTTGTCACTACTCAGAGCTATAGGAATAGATGGCTCAGTAGAGCTGTGACTCTCTGTCAGCCTGGCTACAGTGCTGAAAAGAAACCTTGGGTTGTTCTTATTTTATTCTATTAGTGATGAGTAATAGTCTGATCTGGCATTTCTGAGGGCCTTCCTATAGGTTTTCAGACTCTGATGCTGGAGAGAGGCAGGCTTAGCCCCACAATGCTTTGTTACTGTTACATACCTTCAGGTTGTAACTTTTTTTCCAGCAGTTACGTAAATTACTACAGACAAAATAAAAATGTTTATATATTGAAGCAAACTGCTGATTTCATTGCTTCTTGTTTACCTAAAAAACTAGTATGTTATAAAATAAAATACATTTTTTTTATGATTGCTATGACAGTTTTTTCAATACTTTTAACAACTTTCCTAAACTCTTAACACAGTTAGCACAACATCCGCCTTTGTATGCTATACAATTAACACATTTCTTGTTGCTTTGACACAAAATGCATACAGTTAACACAAATTTAAAATGCTTGAACTTCTTTTACACACAAGCTCAACCAAGACCAAAACAATGGATTTTTACTGACCAATTTGCAAATGCTTTCACATTGTAAGTCAGAACAGATAACTTCATGTTCTAAACCTAAGTTATAGGCTAAAGTCACAGTGAACAGCTGTTCATATTGTAAATTGAAACACAAATATATCCCCTGCATTTTATTCCATTGCTACTGAGAAACAGCTGATTGAAGCTATGCAAATAGATCAATCACAGCTGACTCCCATCTAGGAAACACACTCAGGTGTTGAAGTTCTTTCAATCGCATGACCATATGTTACTGTAGTACATACAGTAAAAGAGGACCTATTTGGGCTGATTTTCTGTGGAAAAGGAACAATACTGTAAAGATGAACAAAAACCCTGCACGAGGGAGAGGAAGACGAGTACCAGGACAATTCTGTCTCTGTCTTCTTTTTTTCATTACATTACATTACATATCATTTAGCTGACGCTTTTATCCAAAGCGACTTACTGTCCTTGCTACATATGTCAGAGGTTGCACGCCTCTGGAGCAACTAGGGGTTACGTAAGTGTCTTGCTCAGGGACACTTTGGTTGATGTATCGCAGTGGGAATTGAACCCAGATCTCCCACACTAAAGGCATGTGTCATCATATCCACTGCACCATCACCACCCCCATTTCATAAACCGTACATTCTATAAAGCTACTCTGAGAGTCTGGGTCATTCATTTTTTGTATTGAATTTCTGCAGCAAAGGAAACAAAATGCATTTACTAAACTCACCAAAACACAAATGTAGACAGGCTTCAACAGAAACTGCAGTGCAAAACACAATCTATGATCAATACAATATAGTGTCTATTGTATAAGGAGCAGACCTGACACATATCAAATAATGCAGTTTCTGTAATTCCACCTGATATTAGTGTTTTTATGACATTGTTCTATGACTGCCTAAATGTTCCTGTTGGAAGAGAACATGTGTTAGTGTTTTGGAAGAATTATTTGATTTTGAGACATGTTTGCAGTGTTTTAGTAGACTTAATGTGTTGTGTTAGTGTATTATTGTATTTTGGAAATTAGTGATGGAGTTTAGTTTACAATGTGTAATTTTGAGCATGAAAGCATGTTGTAGGTGTGTTGGTGCGTTAAGAGTTTAGGAAAGTTGTTAAAAGTATTGAAAAAATTGTCAGCAATCGTAAAAAAAACTGTAAAATCATGTAAAGGATCTTTTCTATAAAGAAACTATTGAGTAGTGTGAAGTCACTCAAATGATTGAAAGTGTAAAGATGAACAGTTTGTTATGTGTGTCTTGGTGTTTTTACTGTCAGTGTGTGTTGTCTCAGTGAGGATTGCTCTGAGTGTTTCCCTGCACTGAGCCTGTTTTGAGACGTGTGTGAAGAGTTGTGTTGCTGTGAATGAGTTTTGCAGGAGATGTGAACTGTTTAGTTCAGGTGACTCTTGGTAATGCAGACTGTAGTTGGAGTTTTGCACGTGTGGCTTGAGTTGTGACCACTGTCGTTTAGCAATCGAAAAAAACAAACTGTGATGTAATTTGTGAAAAGTAGAAGTCTGAGCTCCTCTGCTGTTCCTTCCAGAACATTCTAGAGATGCAGCTGTATGATGAGGACCCCCTGTCCCGGGATGACCTGATCGCCACTCTTCTGTTTGATGTCAGGCACCTTACAGTCGGGAAGAAGGAGACCAAGGTCTTCAACATAAACTCTGAGGTAAAAGCAAATACCTCATCTTGGATTAGGACTGATGCAGCTGTACTTATCTTAATGTGTTAATCAAATGATCGTGGTCAAAGGTTATTCCATTCAGTGGTGGAAGAAGAAGTCAGATCACTTTTACTTGAGTAAAAGTAATAATAAAGCAGTGTAGAAAGAAAAAGTCCTGCATTCAAGTTGAAGTACAACATTTTTTTTATTCATAGTCTCAAATCATATCTCAGGACACTTTACAGATATAATTTACAAAGACCCAACAATTTCAATCATTTCAGTGGTGGAAGAAGTAGTCAAGAAGTATTCTTGACTACTAATTTTACTTAAGTAAAAGTAGTAATACCACAGTGTAAAAATGCTCTGTTACAAGATGAAGTCCTGCATTCAAGTATAAGTACAAAAGTATTAGCATGAAAACATACATAAAGTAGAAAAAGTACTCAGTATGCAGAATAGCCCATTTCTGAATAATGCATATTCTGTTATTGAATTCTAATGTTGTATGAATTAATCAACCTGATCTCACAGAATTCCGTGAAATGAACACGGCCCCTTAAGTTAAGGAAAAGGTTGTGGGTGGGCTTACGGTTCTGTGACACGCGAGAAGAACGGTACGGATGGGTTTAAGAAAAGAAGAAAGCGACTTTAGGAAACTTGGCATGTGGGACACGATCCCCGGTCTCCCGGGTGTAAGTCATATCTTTGACCCATCCACCACCCCAACCAACCTCCTTACGCGGATTTTCGGGCTTTCGTACTACTCGCTACCATAGTCGCTCTTAATACTACGTCATCTTCCCATTGACTTTACATTGGCATTGTTTTCCGTGGTGGCCACACGGAATTTTCACACATTCCGTGCCATCACCCAAAATGCGGTGTTAACAGTTCGTGATCATTTCACGGAATTCTGTGAGACCAGGCTGGAATTAATATGATCATGACTTTAATGTTGCAGCTGGTATTTTTTAATATAAATACTGCTGTGAATTTCACCAAGGGATCAATAAAGTGTTATGTTTATCCATGAAACGTCATCATTCATTGGTGGACTATATTTGATGTGACTTATCTGAACCTGCAAACTAAAGGGATCCAATAAATGCGGTGGAGTAAAAAGTACATTTGAATTGTAGACAAGTTTAAGTAGAAAATGGTAATAAGTGTACCTTGTCCACTCTTTTATAGAAGGATGAAAAACTTCTCGTAGCGTTTGAGCTTCTTCAGAGGTAACTGTATATAGCTTTTTGTTTTACTTTGGAAAATATTCACAGACATTTGCTCTTCCTTAATTCTTCTAATACACCGTCTGATCTGGTCCTAAATAATACTGTGTGTCTTTTTGTAGTGAGGACCCCCAATGTGAATATCTCACTAATGGCATCCTTGTGGTAAGAGTTCTGACATGGCATCAGCACATCTGAATAAATACAATGTTACATCATTACTCCATCCTCCATGTCGGCTGAAACCCTGAAAAAGTTTGGAAGTTCACCAACTTGGAATATGAGAAGCCATGTCGGCGGTCTGGCCACCCCACGCGCTACTGCATAAAGTTAGGCTAAATAGTCATTATCACGGCCAATTATTTCACTATTATATTGTAATTTCTCATAATATCATTAATATCATTATATACATATTATTCAACCATATATTATTGAACACAAATATTTTACATGTGACAAAAGTGCTGATGTAGTTATACTTATATTCAGGAATGTTACTATTTATTACTATTACTATTTATTAATTCAAATTGTACTATTCATTTTTATTTTTTAATTCTGGTCTAGTTTAGTTTTATTTCATATTTTGATACCTTCACTATTATTATCGTCTATGCCACAATTATTACATTCCACCCTACTGAGGTTCACTAAACATGTACACCATGCCAGTCATCCAAACATCCAGACATACACACACTTACCCTATTTCTGATTTGCACATCTGTACATTCAATCTTCAATCATACCAATATTTAACATAACTGCTGTCTGTGACTGTTTGTAACTGTCTCTGTCTATGTGTGTGTGTTGTTTACTCTAAATGGGACAAGTTAGCAGCAGTTATCCAGTAATAACAACACTAATAGTAAGACAATTAAATTTTGATTAACAATGTTTGCTCTCTGACTGTCTGGGTGTTCCACAGTAGAGAAGATCTTACAGGAAAGCATGATTGGCTGAAGGAGCTGGACCTGTAATAGATTACACAGTTCCCTCTCACAGCAGACAAAAGTGGATCTTTTGTTTGAATTTTTCTGCTTAATAAAAGTACTAAGAGGTGGAGGATTTGCATTTTGATATTAAACATCAGGCAGGTGTCAGTCCATTCCATACCATTTCCCCAACTAAGGATGCCATATTTGCCCAGAATGTTGCAGTCAAACCTGGTGAACTTACTCACGTTGTTTTGAAAGTGTTCATGTAGCAAGTGTGTAAACAGCCATCTTGCTAGCTCAGTGAAAGATCTATTGTCCTCAATGATTTGGTAAAGTGATGAAATGACACATTGAATCAGTAGAAACAGCCATCTAAAGTTTAAATTTATTTATTAGGACAATGCACCTTAATCAAAGTTTCTGTAAATGTGGCAGTGTTAGCCAGTACCATGGACCCAACTTACTTGCTTTAAGGCAGCAGTGCTAACCTATGACCCACTGTGCCGTAACACTATCCCATAGATTTCATTGACAGCCAAACTTAATGTGACATGGAAATGAAGCAGTGCAGTTGAGTGAGGTCTAATAAGAGAGACATGTGACATTGCACTGCCTCACAACACAGAGCAGACAATTATGATGAATTGTGAATGTATCTTATTTTGATGACCCTAACCAAAGGAACTGATCTCTGTTTGTGTCTTCCAGGCTGCCCCACTCTCTGCAATGGAAATTGATGTTAACAAGCTACGCTGCAATGACCGTATGTAGTTCAGACCAACTTCACAGATATGAAAGATTGTATTGCCAATAAACTATACTAAGAATGTAGGAAACAATAACGAATTACATTTAAAGTGGCTTTAATCAATATTATTTTATTAACAATGGGTCAAATGACTGTGTAATATGAAAGACTAGTAATAATGAACCCACAGTGAATCAGCACTTGACTTCTGTCATACCGAGCGTTTCAGCATCCTAACCTATAGTTTTATTTTACGACCGGTAACTCAAGCAGGCAGTTTTTTTTAGCCAAAGAGCTC
The DNA here is from genome assembly GCA_023631565.1 of Gymnocephalus cernua. Taxonomy (NCBI): domain Eukaryota; kingdom Metazoa; phylum Chordata; class Actinopteri; order Perciformes; family Percidae; genus Gymnocephalus; species Gymnocephalus cernua. The sequence continues at coordinate 24,175,177 of CM042437.1, forward strand.
GGAAAACTATCAAAGTTAGTGAAGAGCCAGAGAACACAGTGGAGAATGGAGCAATTAAAGAGACAGATATTTCCCTCAGGACTTAGACGGAATTAAAAAGGAGAGTGAATATTTGACTCACAATCACTCAGTTTCCAGAGACACAACTCCAAGTGAATACTAATATTGCCTCATAGCTGCTGGATGAAGAAGAAAAAAATCCACTGATTGCCAAAAAGTACTGTAGGCTATGTCATCTCAATTGTAAGGTGCATGTTATTACTGTACATGCTGTTGTAAGTCGCGCTGTTGTCCATGCAGGTGTTGTCCATGCAGGTGTTGTCCATGCAGGTGTTGCCATTGCACTGACGCTGTCAGTGGCACACATTAACAGCAGAACACAGAGAGTCCGCTGATAAGGAAGATACATATGCATAGTGTGGATGAATCCAGCGGTGGAAGAAGTATTCAGATCCTTTACCTAAGTAAAGGATAATACCCCACTGTAAAATACCCTGTTACAAGTAAAAGTCCTGCATAGAAAATGTTACTTAAGTAAAAGTCTGTAAGTATCACCAGGGAAATGTAGTTAAAGTATTAAAGTAAAGAAATACTCACATTTCAAAAACTAGAAAGGATCCAAACAGTTCTCTGTTTATTGGTCTAATCATTTCAGCTGGACTTGTAGGCCGTTAATACAATAAAACATCAGATTTTATAAACTACATGTGATTTATGTGCAAAGATCTTAATCTGTAACTAGTAGTTAAAGCTGCCAGATGAATGTAGTGGAGTAAAAAGTACAATATTTCTCTCTGAAATGTAGCGGAGTAGAAGTAGAAAGTGGCATGAAAAGAAAAGACTCAAGTAAAGTACAAGTACCTCAACATTTGGACTTAAGTACAGTACTAGAGTAAATGTACTTAGTTACATTTCACCACTGGATTAATCCTATAGGTTTTGCTGATTCTCAGATTTTTCACCCTGTCTCCACCATGAGGTTTTTATTTCTGGTTTTGATTGAAAGGTCTTTCCATGAACCTTAAAGCTTTAGTGCGTAACTTTTTTATAATAATGAACGTCCGTTACATTCAAGCCGTTGCCAAATTAGTTGCTACAAAGCAAATTAAGACTATCAGCTCCACACAACTCTCTCTGTATTTTTCAGTATGACTATGTTCAGAAGATTGTGGCGTCCGGTGACTTTCCCGCCCAGAAACTCGAGTGAAGATAATGACCTCTTCTGAAGAGTCTATCACGTTTTTTTAATCCTCCGTGTCCTCCTTGGCTACTAGCAACTGTGTGGAGGCTGTGTGATCACGGAAGGCTTGTGTCATGTGAACACGCCGATAGTTTTGTTGTCATTACTTAGAACTCCTCATGGGGGAGACAGAAACTAGATGATATTATTTATCCCGCGAGGGGAAATTCACAATTTTCACTCTGTTAGTACAGTTGCACACACATTGAACACATGCCTGAATTACAAACATGCTCAGGACCTTTACATGCTATCACACTAATGGAGAGATGTCAGAGTGAGTGGGCTGCTCCTTGGAGGGTTCAGTGCCTTGCTCAAGAGCACCACACTCTGTACTTTGGTCCGTACTGGGACTTGAACCAGTGAACCTCCAGTTCCTAACCCAACTCCCGACAGACTGCCACTCCAAACTACACACTATAGCTTTACCTTGTATCACAGTGAGCATTGCAGCCTTAGTATGGCTGTTTTGTCTTTTTCAAATTTGTAGATCCTCTACATTTTTGTAAGCTCCACCCACTGATGAAAGAAAACAGTCTGACCAACGGACATAAATAGCAGAAATAAATAATAAAATAATAAATAACAGTAATCAAGAATCCTTGGAGAAGTCATCATCAGGACACAACTATTACCTAGTCGTATTATGACTCATCAAGCAACAGCAAAATTGGTATTCATCAGTTTTCATATTTCTCTTGCAAATTACATTTTTCACACCAGATACTAGGGACAAGGTGCTGAAACTGAGGGGTGCCTATCAGGAGAATCACAAACTTCACGAACTTAATGCAAAGGAAAGCCCAAAACTGCGTTTCTACATCAACAGCGACTTGGAGACAGAACTAGGAGTGGCAGTGAGTGTTTTCATTTTTGTTTGACACGTTTGACAGAGAGATGCCACATATTTTATCAGTGGAAGCTGTTCTTAACAAACTGCTTAAATACAAATAAGAAAAGAGAAGCATGAAACCTTCACCCTTATGATTTTGTTTTTAAGGAATGCATAGTTTTCTTCTACAATAACTGCCACAAGTTAACAGGCCTCATTAGAATCTTAAAGGGGTGATATAATGATTATATAGGGTATTTCACACTGTTCCTTAAGGTCTCCTAATAGGGTGTGCAACATTGGTTGGGCTGAAAATGGCCCGGGTGCTCTTCTATTCTCCCCAAAGCCACACTGTGAATTGGCTTTAGAATGAACGACAGGTTTTATGCCATGTATGGTCTGCTCATGAATATTTAGATGAGCTAAATGCTGATTGGTTGAGCAAAGCACATACATACATACATACAATGGAGACCACACACACACACACACACACACACACACACACACACACACACACACACACACACACACACACACACACACACACACACACACACACACACACACACACACACACACACATTGTTACCAATAGTACAGACCAGAGTGATAGAGAAAGACAGAGTGGCGACACTCCCATTGGACTCTGTTGTACGCTTTTTGCCGCCTACTTCCGGGGTATGCAGTCTCGCATAGTTCCAAACAATCCATTCACGGCGTCGGACTCCATTCATTTCCATTGCTGGCTGTCGAGTAACTTCTGAGGTAAGTTGATTAAATAGCTACCTCTTTTGAATTGTGAACTCTCTATATTTTATCAGAGGCCCTTTATGATGCATCTACCAATCTTTATTTGTATGTGCACAGCGTTATTAGCAAGCTATATACGACCAATTGCCTGCTAGTTTGTTAGCTCGACTTCGCCAGCTGTGAAGGTATCGTTACACCAACAATTACGAAGTTCAGTAGTGAATTTATCACAACTTTTATTTAGTTAGTTATTGATGTTGGATTACTAAGATCATTACGGTTGATTAAGGACGGATTTTATTTAGGTTTTATCTGCTGAACCTGAAGGTGTTAGCTAGTCAGCTACTGTGAGTCTGATGCAAGCTAGTAGAAATAAGGTTGCGTTTGTTTAATTATACCATTGAAAGGGCTGTTGGATTACATGTATGAATACAAATTATTCCACACAAAAATATCAGTAAGTGATGTAAGACAATGACATATGTTTAAATTTGAAAAAGTATTAAGGCAAATTTCAGTTTTTTTTCACTGTTGATTTAACTTTTTTTAAGTTCAATAATCGCAACGTATTTCCAGAAGTCAATAAGTAGGCTAATCATTGAATTATTGTGATTTTCAATATTGACATTTCTTTCCATATTCGAGCAGCCCTAGCTGGTGCTGGCAACAACTGCTGGCTGCTGACTGTAACTGCTGGTGGCAACTGCTGGCTGCGGCTGCTGATGCCGACTGCTGGTAGTGGCTGCTGATGGCGACTGCTGGTGGCGACTGCTGGTAGTGGCTGCTGGTGGCGACTGCTGGTAGTGGCTGCTGGTGGCGACTGCTGGTAGTAGCTGCTGGCCGCAACTGCTGGTGGCGACTGCTGGCTGCTGAAAGAAGAGGTGACTGGATGCTGCAGACGGTGTGCCGGGAATGGAGAGGCCAAATACATCCATGGCAACCAGTAAGATGTTTGGCAGTGGCCTAGATGTTATGACCGTAGGTGAGGAGGTCTGCTGTGTTGAAATTGGCTTCTTAGTCTGACTCTTGCTGCCAAGGTACCCCTTATCACGGTTGTTTACCTTCCTCTCAGCCATGATGCACTTTAATTGAATCCTTAACCTCAGCCTGATAAAAGTGGAGGATTTTTTTTGTTTATTAATCACTTATACTATTCCCCCGTTCCTTCACTTTGTTCTTGTTTTTCAAGTAAGATACACAGCACACCTGTTCACACATTTGTTGTTCTTTTTCCACTCATGACTTGTTTTATTTTTTGATACCCCCTGGCTCTACTTTGTTGCTCTTATTCATACTTGTTCCCACTTGTTTTTTGTTCCACAAACCTCAGCCTGATATATGTGGAGAGGATTTTTTTTTCAAAACACTCAGCATCTCAAACACTTCACCAAAAACTCCTGGCTCCAGCTTTACATGCTGCGTCCTACTTGTGTGGATGTTAGGCAGTAGAATCTGCATTTGCTGGAGGATTTTATAACCAGTGGTGCCAGCAATAAATCTTATTTGTATTGCTTTTTTTTATTGTCTCCTTTCTCCACTGTATTCCTTTTTTCTGTACTTGTTCTTGTTGTGTCATTCATTGTTTAATAAAAAAATACATTTCATTCATTCATCCAAGTGTAATGAGTTGTTATTCTTTAATATATTTGATACTTTGCATATGGCTTAGTCTTAAAATGATCATGGTTGTGTGGTAAACTCCTGCCTCATCAGAAGAAGTGGGCTGGACACTAAATGCTGAATGGACTGTTGCTACTCTGCTTTCTCAATCGCTCTCTGACCACGGGTAAGTGAATCGGAATTACAAGGAAAATACAATAGACCAGATGTGCAAAAAAGAACATCTTTAATCATCTTTGATTTAAAAACAGATGTAGTAAGGTTAAGGTTAAGCCGCAAAAGACAGTAGCTTAGTGCTACCCATGCTAACAAGGACGTGAAGCTTTCCCTCTAAAACTTAAAAACGTATCTATACATAGCTTTCAGTTGTCACCCTACTAAATGTAAAACTGACATTTACAAAATATGCAATAATGCAATAACAATCAAACAAGTACATGGGTATGTGTTTTTATTTATATTTACCATTCAATATCGCAATTGCTGCTGTCAGTCCCATAGTAGAACATTACAGCGCTGCGTGTGTTTGGAACTATACAGGCTTACATGAACCACGTGACCACCCCGCTAGCGAGATCAACGAGTGTCGCAACTCTTACTATCTCTATGGCTCTGGTACAGACATGCCCAGACATGCCCGGGTGCGAGCAGCAGCTAAAACAGCTAAAACAGCCGAGACAAAATGCAAAGTTTCGGCACAAGGTGTGTCTCAAACCGCTCACTTCCCTTAGTGCACTCAGGGAAGTGCACTTCGTACACTACGTACTTATGGTGCGTTCATTTTGCCTTGCAACTCGTATTTTACGAGGTCAAAGTCGTAAACACGCCCCCTGACCTTGTATTTACGAGTTCGGAACTCGTACATCCACCGAGGTACCCGAGCTGAAAATCCAACATGGCTGCCCCCTGTATCGACAGTTTTAAAAGCTGTAGTAACATAGTTATAAGCACTTCTGTGTTATTTGTGTCACACTAAATCAGTCGTACACGCAGCGCTGTCTTCTATCTGTGTTGTCACGCGGTTTGTATGCACAAAAAAACAGCGTATACATTGTTTAAACTGGCGTTGCTAACAATGGCTAACCTGGCTAGAGCTAATGAAAACAATGAAAATCCGACTTGCAAAAAGAACGCATTCAACTCGTGTGTGACGTCATTCCCAGTTGCGACCTCCGACTTCCGAGGCAAAAAGAACGCACCATTACATGCATAGTGCGTAAAATTTGACGGGGGAAGTGTTGTCTCAAATCGCGCACCACCTTATGTACTTACCGGAAATGACGATCACAAAATCTCAGTCCTCCTTCTTTTTCTGTGAAATTGTGAATTGTACCAAGGGCAGAGCATTCCCACCACCTATTGTCACTCGCAAAAAATACATTTCTGCTTTGTTCATCCAAATTAATGTTATTGTTTTTATTGTTGCTTGTATTTGCCCTCTGTTTTATGCAACCGTAAATGTACCGGTATAATGATATTCATACTTTTGCTCTTAATTAGTTAAAAAAATAACCAAAAATGGCCAAATTTTAGCAAAATTGGAGCAATGGTGTCCAACTGACATATAACGTTAACATAGAAAATAGTCATATTATATGTTTATAAGGGTGTTTATTGCAATAGCTATTAATTACAGTGACAATACAAGAGTGAAAGCAGAGGCAACCCAATAGACATTTAAATATTTCCTATTGTTCTATTCATTTTTCATTTCATGTATGCTTGCTACAGTCATGCAACGCTAAAGATAACACATACCAAATACATTCAATAACATTTTATTTTAAAAGACGGTGCCATTGCTGGCTCTGTACTTTGATGGGGAAAGTGATATGAGGGTGGACTTCAGACTCTCCAGGGAATCCTTTAACGGTACATCCTCGGCACGGCGTGTGCCATGGCTGGGGACCCGTCATCGAGCCCCTTGTCTTCCTCTTTTAGCTAGCCAGTGGTACCTCTTATCGTGGTTTAGCCAGAGCCTTTGCTATGCCCCGGGCCACTGTGCACCGAGCTGTCTACTAGACCAGCAGGGAAATCCTCTCTCTCCTTCCCCAGGTCGTTCGTCTTCCAGCAGAGGAGGACTTCCCTCAAGTTGGCAGCATTGACGGCTGCCACGTCCGTGTCCCTAACAATTATATAACTCAGATCAGGACAGAAACAGCACTGTTAATAAGTTATAACATAGCATACATACAACGTACTGTAACATTACTACTAACGCTCGCAGCTTTATGTATATTTACAAGATCACACATCTAACGCTAATATCGTCTACAGCGAGGACGATAGTTTAACACAATAAACAACAGTATACCACAACACATGTAACGTTAGCTAGGTTATAACTTATTTGCCAGTGGTTAAACCAAACCAGTACCAGTAACTTTTATACTCTTTGGTTAAACTGTGCCGCTGATAGCTAGCTAAGGTTAGCTAAAGCTAGCTTGATAGCACGTCAAATTACGGTACAAATAAACGTTATAATTCACAGTACAAAACTCATCACGACTGGAAAATTAACTAAATATACATAAACAGGTGGCTTATATGTTATACAAGTATAGCAAAAAGACTAATATTCAACTTACATTTGTAATACTCCGTGGGTCTCGCTGTCGCGTATACGGCCGCCATTATCGAAAGTTTTGATGTTTTTTTGTTAGCTCAACGGTCGCCATCTTGGCTACGTAGCAGAAGGGCCGCCCCTTCTGCTACGTAGCCAAGATGGCGACCGTTGAGTGTGGAAAGTGCATCGATCCACACTCAACTTTCTGACCGTTATGAGTGCACCATCCGGGTACTCGTAGTGCACTGCATTGACCACACTTCGACGAGTGACACTTTGAGTGTACTCAAATAGCTAGTATAAGTACAGAAGTGCGTGATTTGAGACACACCACTAGTGTTGTTGTAACGTTACCCTTGGGACATGAAAAAACTCCACCAAGGAATCACAACTCTCCCTGTAGCTAGTCAGCGCAGGGAATTTTATCGGAGAGTGAAGCCCTGCAGGCATGTCCTCTGCGCCGCTGCGTTAGATCAACAACTCCCGCTCCATTGTCCAATATACTCATTCTAAACACTTTTCTCTGGGCCAGTAAAAAACTTCCAAACTTTCTTCTTTCTAAAGTACATAGCGCAGCTTGTGTGTGAGATCCTGACAGAGCTCCAGCTCATATAGCGGGTCTGTGAAGGGGGGAGGCAGAGCGGGAAGGCATCATCAAACCCAACCCCCAATTTTCATAAAACGGCCCATATTTGAGCTCTACATTGTTGATTTCTCGCATAAAAAAAGTCTCAGAAGTGAATTTTGTAATGACATAGCAGACAAACTATGTATACAATTCTTGAGATCTGCGCGACCTATTCTGAAGACTAAGCTGAACTCAGGTCAGTGGTGTATGTACATTTTGGGGTGTGACAAAGGTAGAGACTAGAGCCAAATAAGGGACAGCCACCAAGCTGTCGTCAACTATTAGCTTTGTTGAGATTTGACCGTTTTCAGCAGCAGTTTCAAATTGTGAGATTTGCATATGAAAGAGGTGTCAATGGCATTTTGAGGTTCTACGTATGCCTATTTCACCCACGAACTGTCGTAATTCAACTATGACAAGGTAAAATCAGGTTTGCATTCTATCACCCCTTTAAAGAATGTAAAACATGGAATGTTATTTTCTCTTGTCTTTCAGCAATCTCATGAAACCTTTGCTTCATTGGAAACGTCTACAAAACTCCAGCCACTACAAGAGAAACAAGCAGGCAAAGTGTCCCTTGTTATTAATCAGGTAAGAACTTAGTTTGTGTGATTAACTGGTCCCTTTCCTTCCAAAATGGCAAAGAAGAGCCTTCTTCTTTTCATTATATTTTGTAATGGTAGCAAGGCCGTACCCTCCGGAGCTGAAAAATGAAGCCAACGCAGAAGTACAAGGAAGTGGAAAATGTTGTGTTTAACACTCAGCCTTGTGTTATCAACATTTCCTCATGTTAAAGCAACTCTATGCAACTTTTCCCTCTTCGGTCGCCCTACAGGTTGTCTCATTGGAACTACAGCTACAGACAACCTGTGCTAAAACAGTCTCATAAGAATTTGCAACTCGTTAAACACAGTGCACAAATTTTAACTAAATGTTTCCATTTGCAGTTACTAAAGACGCCATAGCTCCAGAGTTTTTTGATGGAAGTGTCAAAAACTGCAGTTCCTAGAATGGCCACTTGAGGTTGTTTTTTATTTTTTGTTTCCAGTTTAAATTATATTCAGGCTTTAAGTTCTGCATAATTAATGGTGTGCCGCTTTGAGTGACAGGTGGCTGTAGTCACAGGAGACTGTAGAAGTCATTCAGCCCTTTTTTGGATTACTTGGGAGGTTGGCAACATCAGGCACTGCCAAGATGGCAACAGTCAGAGCCACCGGGAGCCGGCCACTTTGAGTTTGATTTTGGCTCTTCAGAAACCTGTGGGTGAGGTCACGGAGACTATGTCCAAGGGGAACTCTCGTGGTGGGAAGATGATACGAGGACTGTGTATGATTCATTGTCCGGATTGTTCCCACATGCTGTCAATACGGTGGCCCTGAGAGGCCATTGAATTGCAACTTGAGAAAGCACATGCAAATGGCCCACAACACATTAAGACAACACATTAAGAAAGCACATGCAAATAGACCACAACACAACACATTAAGACAACGCATGCAAGTTGATCCAGCACCCAGCCTTCAAAGCTTTCTAAGCGTCTATGTGAGTTAAGCACGTCCAGTCCTATTTTTCATAGTGTGTGGCATTTTCCCTTTACAGGAGACAGTGGATTTAGACATGGAAACATATAAAGGGTAAGGTGCTTTCCTACTTCCACTTTACAGTACAACCAAAGGTATGTGGACGCCCAATTATTACACATACATTGTGATTATTGATTCAAAAGCCATGGGCATTCAGCCTTCACTGGGGATGCTTTCCATCAGATTATGGAAGCTGGCTGCGGGGATTGGCTCCCATACAGCCACAAGAGCATTAGTGAGGTCCAGCACAGATGGTGGTCCAGTTCATCCCAAAGGTGTTGAATGAGGCTGAGGTCAGGTCTCTGTGTGGGCCAGTCAAGTTCTTCCAAAAGAACACTTTTGTCTAAAATATCATTGTGTGATTAAGTATTAAGATTTCCCTTATTGAAACTAAGGGGCCTCAAGGTGGAGGACATTTCATTATCTCCAAGGGGCAATTTCGTTTACAGCTAGCAGTATCACACACCAGACAAGCCTTGACCCAAATACAGCCCCAGACCAAAAATATATTAAAAATATATTTAAAAATGGATGCTGTGTATGGATGAGTACATGGATTAGTGCTCAGGGGTGCAAAAACTATTAACCAGAAGACGTCAGTGAAAGACTGCTTTTTAGCTTTGTGTTATGTTACACTTGCTTTTACCTTGGAAATCCACAGCGGGGAGGTACATCTTGCAGTTCGTCTGGACGTTGACATCCCACCTCAGGAGAAAGAATATCTGAAGAAGAGAAAAGTTGTAGTGGCACAAGCTTTGCAGAAGATATTAGGCCTCGGCTCTCCACCTGAAACTCAAACGGTAAAGTGCAATTACTTACATTGTTACTTTTGTACTTTTGTCCTTGCACACTCTTCCACCCCCTACCCAATATCAATTTGCAAAATATTTTGCTAATAAATACAACATATATATGCAAGTGGGCTAAAAATATGGCCAGAAGTCAAGACCAACAGTTACAAGCACTATAATGACATGTAATACACATGTAAAGACTCTTGACACGGTCCTTGTGTACCCAAAATTTGTTTATATTATCACTTTCCTCAGACACCACACATACTTGTCAGGATAGGAGAAAAAAACGTTCTGGGTTGATTGCATTTCTTTAAACCAATCACAATGGTCTTAGCTAAGCTCTGGACGCATAGTCTCGGGAAAGAACTTGTTTTGGTGGAACATTTGTACCCCGCAAAAGAAAACGCCACATACAATATTAAATGAATTAACTGTTGACACAATACAGTAACATGAGCTATTTAAATTAGCTGATACATGGTTAAACCTCATTGGCTCAGTGTATCTCTGTGTGTACTTCGTCCACAGCAATCCCACCAATCAGTCCCAAAATGACCCAGTTAGAGAGGAAATGACCTAAACATATTTTTGTAAATCTATTACACTCATTCCCTGAAAGTGGTAACTTCTCATCTAGGTATTTTGTCTGTCATCAGTTCAAAATGTCAATTCGTCCAAAACTTTGGTTTATGGCCAAATACCTTAAATAAATGAAATCAAATAAACTAATACATTTCCGTCAGTACTTTGTGTTTTGTTATAATTAGCAACAAGTATACTATGTTAAAGTGTCTGTACGTAACTTTCAGTTTGTGTTGATTCTAGCGGCCCCTTTGGACTAAAGTGGTAGTGTTTTTACCACATCTGCTGTCCTAAAGCTCTTTTCTTTACGGTGCTGTATTATCCACTGTAGATTACTGAGTTAGCGCTACCAGGAGGTCATATAGTCGCAATGAATGTTTTGCTCAGACAGATAATCATTAATTTACAGTAGAGAATAAGTTACAGATGCATCGTTGCATTTCAATTGTTGCATACGGTAACTTAGCCTACTTTGGATGTATTGTGAGCTAAACCGGGTATCACTGTCACTGTGTTACGAGCCAAAGCATTAAGAGATTGTTGCAGCAACCAACGTAATAATAACTTAGATTAATATAGCGCATTTCATGGAACTCAATTACATTGGGACAAAAAGAAAAAAGTAGGCCAACACAAACACGGACTAAAAATAAATAAAAATGGAAGGGGGACGTAATTTAAAGGGATACTTCACTGATTTAGCATTCAGCTTTGTATCAGTAGAAACCCGGTAGTATTTCTGAATGACCGTGCTTCCCTCCCTCATGTCCCCCTGAGAGGGGAGATCTCGGCATTGGGGGTATGGAAAACATTCCTCCAATGACGCAAAATGACGATTTTTGCGTCATTGGAGGAATGTTTGGCCAGAGGCAAAGGACTACAGCCAGTAGTAGGAGCTACTTCCGCATGTTTTCAACCCGCCCATCACCCGAAGCGAGGCGATCTCAGCCGGAAAAAAATTAAATGTCAGCCATCTTGAATCTTCGCTAAACAGGGCTCTCTCTTCTCAGCAGCAAACTTTTACAAAATTATGTGCTTTCAAACTACCGCACACATGTACCACCGGGATACATCGCTACAGATCGGAGAATATGCAGGAAACGTTATTACAGATGGAATAATCGGCACACTACGAGAGCTTCACCTGCACGGAGACCAGCACGGAGACCAGCACGGAGACCAGCACGGAGACCAGCACGGAGACCAGCGGTCTCGCTCGATGCCCCGAGCCGGGGAAGTGGACATCCTCATCGGCTAGGTGGGAAGCTAACGCTAACCGGGGAAAAGGCACATCTAGAGCGAGCTAACGCTAGCCGGCCACCTGTCCCATCAATCCTGATTGCAAGTGTCCGTTCATTAAACAACAAACTGAACGACATCCAACTTCAACAAAACTCCCAATGTGAGTTTTTGTTTTCGTGGAAACATGGCTGAACAACAGCGTACCGGACTGTGCAGCTACCAGGCCTGCTAGCCCTCCGACGATCCAAGCTAGAGATGCTCTGTATGAAGGTGGGCTGTGTTAACACAGACTGGTGCAGAAATGTGGTGATTTGTATCCAACTAACTGCTAACCGCTGGAGTTTGTGACTGTTACATGGCGACCATTCGACATTCCACGCTAATTCACGGCTGTGTTTATACTCGGTGTTTACAGCCCACCAAGCCTAATGCTGGTATGCTTAGCTGAACTTTACGGAGCCTATAATGTGTGTGTGCACTAAAGGTAGCCTGTTTCGTATGTCGTTTTTATATAATGTCGTTTTTATATAATGTCGTTTTTATATATTTTACATGTGTAACACCACTTGAGCCACGATGAAATGTTGTTTCGTGTATATGGTTGAAATAACAATAAAACACATTGAGTTGAGTTGAATGCCTCGCTGTCTTGTCTGTCTGTCAAGCGGTAGGCGTGGCTTGGGAGTGGACTCAAAGCAGCGAAGCGAAGTGCATTCTGGGATTTGGTGTCTTTCATCCATATGAGCCAAAAACACATTTTCTGGCTTTTCTCGGCCTAGAAGGCACCAATGTCTTCAAGGTTCCAAGGTCCCATGGCATGAAAATGTCACTTTATGAGGTTTTTTAACATTAATATGAGTTCCCACAGCCTATGTTCCATCAGTGGCTAGAAATGGCGATAGTTGTAAACCAAACCGTAGGTATCCTGCTCTGCCTTTGAGAAAATGAAAGCTCAGATGGGCCGATCTGGAATCTTCCCTTTATGATGTCATAAGGGGAAAGGTTGCCTCCTTTTTCTCTGCTTTGCCCACCCAGAGAATTTGGCCCGCCCATGAGAAAGAGAGAGACATCATGGCTTACAAACGAGCGAAGTTTGGCAGCTCCCCCCCCTCCCCCCTTCTCCTCCTCAATAGCATTTAAAGCTACAGACACACAAATGACCCTTCCTAAAGAAAGCTCATTGTGGGACTGGCCCTAATTCTGCACCAAGGCTGAATTTCGGGAAAGAGACTTCTGATACAGTATTAGGGTACCACTAAGGCCTATATAAAAGAGACTTCTGATACAGTACTAGGGGACCACTAAGGCCTATACAAAAGAGACTTCAGATACAGTATTAGGGGACCACTAAGGCCTATATAAAAGAGACTTCAGATACAGTATTAGGGAACCACTAAGGCCTATATAAAAGAGACTCCAGATACAGTATTAGGGAACCACTAAGGCCTATATAAAAGAGACTTCAGATACAGTATTAGGGGACCACTATGGCCTATATAAAAGCATCCAAAAAGTAGCATGTCATAGGACCTTCAATAAAAACTTTACAAAAATAGCGTTCCTTTAATGTTAGTCTTGTTTGGTTATTAATGATCATCTGATGAGAAATTAATCAGTTTAAGAAACATTTAAAAGTTCCTCATAACTACTTTGATATCAACATGGTAATATTGCCATTTTTAGCATGTTAGCATGGTGACGTTAGCATTTCGCTTTAAGGACCATTACATCTACACTACTACATTTTTTATATTTAAATGGCATTTTGAAACTGAACTGATCTCTGGCCACACAAGACTTGAGGCTCTGTATCCTAAATGAACTACATATTAACACATCTGACAACACATATCCCATGACCATTCACATACACTGGGAAGATTGACTGACGTTACTCTGCCGTTGAAAATCATGGCTGTATAAGTTGACATACAGAAAATACTTTGGAGAAAGAACAACAATGGTGAAAAGTAAGAGGTATTTATTTGCTTGGAGCCATGATGAAGTGGAACTGTTACTGAAAGGTCTGTAAGCTACCTAACCCATAGGACTGACTGATGTGTGTCGTTTCCAAAGGTCTCTGTTTGTGCCTGTCCAGACAACAAAGCAACCCCGGAGTTTTCAAACCAAAACGGGGGCAGCAGTGTTTCCAAATGTCTCCGTTTTAAGGGCTTGGAAACAGCAGAGAAGTGTGGACATAATTCTTAAACGTAGCAAAAGATATTTGCTTTTAAACCAAAACGTATTAGTGTGGCTGTAGCCTTAAGCGCTCTACAGACCAACCAGACGGCCGACCCTCGGCAGAAAAGGCAGTTGGACTGATCAGTCTCCCCAAGTTGGTCAAAAAAATGCCTGAGAACACACCGAAGAGACGAGATGTAATACATCTCCATAACAGCGGGCGGCGCTAATCTGTATTGTCGCCCAAAAATGAAAACTGGCAGCTGATAGGACAAACGCGTCACGTGGGTCTGGTTTCTCCAGGAAATTCAAAGACAGACTGTCATGGCGGATTGTTCAGAAACAATCTCATATTTTACTAAAATAGTTCACCAAAACGTGTTTCTGAAAACATTTTAAGTGAGAAATAGGCCATGCAGTTGCTGAATCTGTCTTTATTTCAAATCAACAAAGGTCAGTTTAAAAGATTTTCGTTAGATTTTGAGATGAAATCAGTGTTCATTCTGCTCCCTGTTTCCGATTTAGCATTCTACCAATCAGATGGGTCATTTGAGTCTGGCTGCCGGCAGTGCCCGCCTTCGTGATTAGGCTATGCCCTAACAATCGGCGAAAATGAAGGCCGATGGCCCGTCCAACGGACGACGGCACGGAACACAGCGAACAAACTCGAGTCACAGACCTTGCCAGACTGTCCGACGGCCGATTATCTGGTTGGTCTATAGAGGCCATTAGTCGACGTACAGCCTCACAGAGCTGCTAAAACAAAACTTCTGCATTCTCTGTTCAGGTGCCGACCGTAGCGGTGGTGGCTTCCGGGGGAGGGGCCAGAGCAATGGTAGGCCTGCTGGGTGCTCTGAAAGGCCTGAAGGATATAGGGGTCCTGGATGCTGTCAGTTACATCACTGGTGTTTCTGGATCCACATGGTGAGTGAACCAGTCGAGTAGTCAAGTGTCACACCAGTCACAGTATCCTGATATCAATGTGCTCGTTTTACAGTGACAGGAAGAGACAGACAATCCATTAAGTTTTGGGCTGTCCCTTATAGAAAGTAAATAATGAAATACTAGGAAACAGGGCAGCGGGGCTGTGAATAAAGGGGCATGACCTGTTTATGTGCTACTGCTGTTGTAAAAGACACACTTGTTAAGCAACTGCTGGCAAAATCTATCCTGGCTATGTGTTATGTCTAAATAAGTATAAGTTTGCCAGGTTTATGACACTATTTTAAACACTATTTTCCCCATGTGAACAGGGCTATGTCTACTCTGTATCAGGAAGCTAACTGGTCACAGGACATAGACAGTATCATCTCAGCAACAAAGAAACAAATGACCAAGAGCAGCCGGAGTGCCTTCTCTCTTGAGAAACTGAAGTACTACAATGAAGAAATGGCTAAGAAAGAGCAAGACGGTTACATTGTGTCACTCATTGACATGTTGGGCCTGATCATTGAGCATCTTGTCTTTGGGAAGGTTAGCAGATGAACACTTTCCGTTAACACTTTAAATTATACTGTATACCACTTTGACAACTTTTTGCATCATAATTGTTTTTGTTTTTTAATTTTTCCAATAATATTTATTGCATGTGGTTGAAATCACAGAAAAACACCAGTACCCTGTCTGCGCAGCAGAGAGCAGTGAAGGACGGCCAAAACCCTTTACCCATATACACTGCTGTCAATATGAAGAATAAATTAAAGGGCTGTGAATCTGAAGCTGGTAAATATTTTGGAAAATAGTTTTTATTTGTATTTTAATCATTTTAATAGCTGACCATGTAATCCTGAAAATATTGTGCAAGGTGACTGAAGACCAAGAACATATGCAGCGTATTCAATATTTACACAACTGCAGGTTTGATTATGTGAAACTGAAATTAAACCTATGAATGCCAAGTTGATATATATTATCAAAGTGTTGGCATATGATAATATTAACTACAACCAGGCTGATGACATAATTAAAGATTCAGGACAATCATACACATCCCTCAAAGAGCTATAAAAAGAATTGTGAAAGAATGATTGATTATGTTTAAGCCCTATTTACATGGTAATAGTATTACCTGGGTACCTCATGAGGTCTGTTATTTTGTGTGGTGCATTTACACAGGATAACTTAAATCTGTATTTTACTTAAATTGCCAATACAACTCTGAATAACAAAGATGCCGATTCACACGGAACTAATCTTATCAAACAACCTCTGTGTTTGGTGAAATATGGTTGATAGTTTACGTTGGAATTTTCACTTGACAGCCACAATAATGAGAAATTACTAGATGTCCCCAGGTAATACTTGTCCTGTTCTAATATGGCTTAATGAAATAACAAATGTTGTTGACAGAGTGGTGTGAGTTTACCCCCTACGAGGTAGGCATCCCGAAGTATGGGGCGTTTGTGCAAACTGAGGATTTCGGGAGTCACTTCTTCATTGGTCATATCATCAAGAAACTCCCAGAAGTCCGCATCCCTTATCTGATGGGTAAGACTGCTGTTGCCGTTGCAGTGTCAATGCACAGTATTACATTACAAGTATGAAGTAATCCAATCTTTTGTTTCTCTTAACCTTAACAGGAATATGGAGCAGTATATTTTCTATCAACATCACCCAGCTATGGTCGCAAGTTACCGGGTCCATGCCTTCTTGGCTCCCTTGGCTTGGACCAGATGTCAGCAGAACAGGTACAGCTGCAGTACTTTATTTTATAGTGCACAAAAACACATAATTAGACTTTATATAAATTAAAGAATAAAGCTATTGTTTCTACAATTCTCTTGTAAGCAAATCCTTTTGAAAGCCAAACCAATTAAACCCAAAACAACAATGTGTGATTCTGTCTCTAAATGTTTGCTCTTGGGGAATTACTGGAATTGTTGGGTCTTTGTATATTATAGTGTGATCTAGACCTACTCTATCTGTAAAGTGTCCTGAGATAACTCTTGTTACGATTTGATACTATAATAAAATTGATAAATAAAATTTCATGCGGTAAGCAACACTTT
Organism: Gymnocephalus cernua; assembly: GCA_023631565.1. Taxonomy (NCBI): domain Eukaryota; kingdom Metazoa; phylum Chordata; class Actinopteri; order Perciformes; family Percidae; genus Gymnocephalus; species Gymnocephalus cernua. The sequence continues at coordinate 24,192,209 of CM042437.1, forward strand.
GGCTGCGTCCTCGCTTGGATCCGCGGGGTCTCACTTCACTCCTAATGTGAATAGACAACGCGCCGCGAGTTAACGCCAGGCGATCAATGCGTGGTAACCATGAAGATTATGTGCACCACTGTATCCTTGCTGATACACCTGAATGACATTAGTTGACTGTGGTACCACATATTCCTAATCACAGATCGATGTATAACAGAATAGTGGCAATTCTAGTCAATGCTAACCACAGACTGTTTATGTCTGTACTATGTTGATGGCTAAATTAGCATATTGTTAGTCTATAACCTAATTTAAAACTATACGCAACGTTACCAGACAGATCCAGTCATGTGTTGATGCTCTAACATGCAGAAGCCCAACTGTTTATATCCAGATAGCTGTTAAGAAAACTCCCAACTAGGGAAATTACAAATAGCAAGAACCAGTCGGTTGTTCGTTGATTTGCACTGTGCGTTGCTTACTCCGCATTCCCTCTCACTACTCCCCATCTGGAAAGACCTTTAAGTGAGTAGTTACAACTGCATATGGGACGGACTCTAAATAAATGGCATTGCCTGCATTCATCATGATAAAGGAACATGTCTCTGCAATGGTGTTGCTCTTTGATCACCAGAGGTCTGTGGCACAGAGGTGTACGATATGTCAGGCTTTGGCTACACAATATTTGTTAGTTGTATCAATTGATTGTTTCTCTTGGTCATTCCATTGGAAATATAAAATATTACTAGACTAAACCTTTTCACAGTATTGTAGTATTACTACCATGGTCCAACAAAGACACTTCCATGTTTAACTAAGAACATACTAAATGAAATGTATGTAATGTATTATTGACATGTTGTGTTCTTTTGACAGACGTTGACCCTAAAACATCAACTTTGGACACACATGTCATAAAGCCAGTCACAGATTTCACCAGCATATTGACAGATTTCTTAAAAAGTCGACCAGTCATTGCTGAAATGTATAATTTCATGCGTGGACTCGTCCTGCACTACAACTACAATAAGCACAACAACTTTGTTGCCTGGAAAGGTAGGCGCTCTCCATTCTGTTATTCATATGTTTCTTTCAAGGAACAATTCACCTACAACTTTGGATCAATACTGAGCCTCTTGCTCAGTATTGATGCATGTAGGGTAAACAAAATGAAAGTTACATGTTCATTTTAGTTTTGTTCTGAGCACTTATCTCCCAGTGAGATGTGGCAAAGTTTTACTCTGTGAGGTTGACCCTGGTGTCTTCTACAGGGCTTTTCCTGCGTAGAGAACATTTTGCCCTCATCTGACAGGATATCAGGATGTACATCAGCAATCAGTAAGAGCGCTGGGTCACATCCACATAGACATCACAGGCGCAGTGCATTTAGAGATCGATCTCTTACACATTCAGGAAAACAGCCTCTGATTGGCCGACAGTAAAGTGATACTTTTCATACGAAAAGATGAATAAATAATCGTTCAGTCAAAATCTCTGAAAGGACACTGCAGTTCCAGGCTGTTAAGAGTCAATGAGGTTTAACCATGTATCCAGCTAATTTAAATAGCTCACGTTACTGTTACTGTACAAATGTTCCACCAAAACAAATTCCTTCCTGAAACTATTTAGCAGAGCAACTGTCACTGCATCCGGAGCTTAGAGCCGCCCAAGACCATTGTGATTGGCTTAAAGAAACGCTAATAAACCAGAGCATTTCTCCTATCCCAGAATGCATCTGTGGTGTAGTGCAATGCAATGCGAGACTGAGGACAGAGAACACAGAATTTTCTCATTTTCTATTTTTTTGTCAACTACCTGTTCTTGCAACTGGTTGAAGATTAATTCATTATTATCTCTTTCTCTGTTTTCTGTCCAGCTGCACATCCAGATGCCTTCCCAAACAAACTGACTCCCAGTGACTCCACCCTGTGTTTGGTTGATGCTGGTCATGCCATCAATATTGGCTGTGTGCCTGTCCTGCGGCCACAGAGATACGTGGATGTCATCATCACTCTGAGTTACTCATGGGACCCAGGGCACATCTTCAATGTAAACAGGAGGGGGAGGCATCATCTGAGAAGAAACAGAATGTTTATTCCATAAATACTAACATTACTTTCTATGATCATGTTTAATCTATCAGGTCATGAAGAAGACGGCTACTTACTGCAAAGACCATAACATCCCATTTCCCAGGGCTGATTTTGCCAGTCTGGAAAAAGAGCCTGAGAAGGAGGTCTACATCTTCGAGGATATGGAGAATCCCAGGGCCCCGATAGTGGTTCATTTCCCACTTGTCAATGCCTCATTCAAACACTACAAGCGCCCTGGTACGCCCATATTAAGTGGCTAATTTTACTTCAACAATGTTGCTACTATTTTTTTTTTTCTTACCAGGATGCATTACTGTAGTGTAGCTAAGTTGAGCCTATAAGCAGGTAATAAATAAAAAAACGGAGGCTCTGTAATCCGAACCACCGAGAACCAAGACAGCAACGACTCTTTCCACATTGTAAACATCAGCGCATTACAGCTTCGCTACCAGCCCAACTTATATTCACTGGCTAATCGGCAACTCAGAAAAACATTCAACAGTAGCGTTCGGTTGGCGTGAGAGACAGCGTCAATCAAAAACTTAATAATAATAATAATTAGGTGTGATTCTACATGAAAGTCAATGAAACTGATTTGTGTATTGAGCCTAGCACAGCATTTGTTGTCTTAGCATTCTATTGCTTAAAAAATCTTTTTTTTCTGACCATTTGGCATCTAATAGCTCACAGTCTTTTAAAACATTAACCAGACACAGGTAATAGCATTGCTGGACGAGTAGCATACAGTGGGTTATAGAGCTTTTTCACTGAAAACAGCTGTCTGCTGTAACTGGAAACAAGGTGGGTGTGAGCTGTGAGACAATATGTAGGCAGAAAAAGCAAAAACCATGGGTTGCAATTAAGTTGTTTAATGTGGATTAGCTGTCTTCAATGAAATGTATTTTGCACAAACTTCATATTGGTTATGTCCTTCCATCCATCCATCAATTTTCGTCCGCTTATCCGGTGTCGGGTCGCGGGGGGAGCAGCTCCAGTAGAGGACCCCAAACCTTCCTTTCCCAGGCCACATTAACCAGCTCCGACTGGGGGATCCCGAGGCGTTCCCAGGCCAGGTTGGAGATATAATCCCTCCACCTAGTCCTGGGTCTTCCTCGAGGCCTCCTCCCAGCTGGATGTGCCTTTCGACGCGAAGGAGCAGCGGCTCTACTCCGAATTTCTCACGGATGACTGAGCTTCTCACCCTATCTCTAAGGGAGATGCCAGCCACCCTCCTGAGGAAACCCATTTCAGCCGCTTGTACCCTGGATCTCATTCTTTCGGTCATGACCCAGCCTTCATGACCATAGGTGAGGGTAGGAACGAAAACTGACCAGTAGATCGAGACCTTTGCCTTCTGGCTCAGCTCTCTTTTCGTCACAATGGTGCGATAAACTGAATGTAATACCGCCCCCGCTGCGCTGATTCTCCGACCAATCTCCCGCTCCATTGTCTCCTCACTCGCGAACAAGACCCCAAGGTATTTAAACTCCTATTGGTTATGTGTGGATTGTAATTTGTTTTGTATGTGCAATACACTCTGCACTTTATTGATTTTTATTATTTTATTTTGTCTATTATCGTACTTTATTGTCTTTATTCAGTTCTTATTTCAAATATTTTTCTTGTAGACGTCTGGATCTCGCACCTTCCCATATGACTTTTTATTGAGCTCCCTCTGTCATTGATGACTGGCAGTGTGAATGTGTATATATGTTTCAGTGGACTGTAGAAAACTGAACTGCCCTTCAGGGGATAAATAACACTAACCATATTTAAAGATGCTAAAAGGCTCTGTGGAGCCGAGGGGATGTGCAGAGGAACTGCAGGGTGAGGGGTCATTCTCTCTGGGTTGGCATTACCAGCACCTTTTACATTACACAGTCATTTGATCCATTGCTATATATAATGTTGATTAGTGATTACTGATGGACAATATTTAAACGATCACGTTGAAATTAATTTAATTTATCCAATCAGTTAAGATGTCCGTAATTGATGCATTGACTTTTTTGCATTTATTTTAACCAAAATATTCCATGTATATATATGTATATATATATATATATATATATATATATATATATATATATTTATATATATTTATATATATATATGTATTGGGGCTGTCAATAAATGTAATCAAATTAATTACAGACTGTAATTAATTTAAATTAATCGGATACATGATTTTTGCCGTGAAAGTATTTTACTGATGGACAATATTTAAACGATCACGTTGAAATTAATTTAATTTATCCAATCAAGTTAAGATGTCCGTAATTGATGCATTGACTTTTTTGCATTTATTTTATCCGAAATATTCCATGTATATATATATATATTAGGGCTGTCAAATGATTAAAAGTTTTAATCAAATTAATCAGAATTTTCAGTGGATTAATCACGATTAATCACTATTTGCAATTTCACCTGAATCCTAACCATTTTTTTCTGAAATGCATACCAAAAGATACTAGTGCTGTCAAGCAATTAAAATATTTAATCGCATTAATGTCATAGTTAACTCACTATTAATCGCAATTAATCGCACATTTGACTGTTTTTTTATTGAAAACAACATTGTCACATGGATCTAATAATCTGTCACATAATGTAACGCTGTTACCTCGATGTTCCATTGCAAGTAGTACTGCAGATAGTCCTGCAGATAGTACTACAGGTAGTACTGCCTCATTTGTTTGTTTCTCTCACTGACTGTAGAGTCACTACTCGCTCGCTCTGAAGATAATCGCCGTCACGAGCCTACAAGCTACGCGGCTAGCAAGCTAAAACCGGCCGAGGCTTGTGTCTGTTTTGTTTGCGGTCTGCGAAATTACAAGACCCGCCCTTCAATCACTACTATTGGCCAGGCGTCGAAGGTAACGTAACTCAATTTGTTCAGGTCCTATCCCCTGACCAATCCACTATCCTCACCACTCGCGGTGAAATGCCTAAACCAAACCAATCAGCTGCTTCGTAGGGCGGGACATGGTGTGGCCATAGACAGTTAAAGAAGTGGACTAACAGATCCCGTTGCTCTCTATGCGTTAAAAAAATTATCGGCATTAAAATGGGTTTGCGTTAACGCCGTTAATAACGCGTTAAACTGACAGCCCTAATATATATATATATATATATATATATATGTATTGGGGCTGTCAATAAAAAAATTTAATCAAATTAATTACAGACTGTAATTAATTTAAATTAATCGGATACATGATTTTTGCCGTGAAAGTATTTTAAATATTTCAATTGAATCAATGAATACTCAGCATTAGTGACATATTATTAATTGCACTGTTCAAATAATGACCATATATATATATATATATATATATATATATATATATATATATATATATATATATATATATATATATATATATATATTGGTTATGTCCTTCCATCCATCCATCAATTTTCGTCCGCTTATCCGGTGTCGGGTCGCGGGGGGAGCAGCTCCAGTAGAGGACCCCAAACCTCCCTTTCCCAGGCCACATTAACCAGCTCCGACTGGGGGATCCAGAGGCGTTCCCAGGCCAGGTTGGAGATATAATCCCTCCACCTAGTCCTGGGTCTTCCTCAGGACTAGGTATATATATATATATATATATATATATATATATATATATATATATATATATATATATATATATATATATATTAGGGCTGTCAAATGATTAAAATTTTTAATCAAATTAATCACAATTTTCAGTGGATTAATCATGATTAATCACTATTTGCAATTACACCTGAATCCTAACCATTTTTTTCTGAAATGCATACCAAAAGATACTAGTGCTGTCAAGCAATTAAAATATTTAATCGCATTAATGTCATAGTTAACTCGCGATTAATCACACATTTTTATCTATTCTAAATGTCCCTTGATTTCTTTTTGTCCCATTATATTTTCTCATTTTAATTCTCTTATCAGCATGGAAAAGTAGATCGGCTTGCTTTGTGACAATGTTTTTTTATTGAAAACAACATTGTCATATACGTTATGTTCAATTTCACACTAACATTCACACTTGGAGCTAATAATCTGTCACATAATGTAACGCTGTTACCTCGATTTTCCATTGCAGGTAGTCCTGCAGATAGTACTGCAGATAGTACTGCAGGTAGTACTGCCTCATGCCTGAGGCGAGCGTGGCTCGTCCTACTGTCTATGGGCTCATAGCGTCGTCAGCGGCATAGCCGTCGTCATAGCAACTGGTTTCCCGTGACTCATTTCCTGGTTCTCGTTCTCTTTCATAACCAACGTAAAATCAAGGAGAGGTTTTTCCTGCTCCAGGTTTCCCACCGTGGTCAGAAAGAAAAGAGGAGACACTTTGTTTCTCTCACTGACTGTAGAGTCACTACTCGCTCCGAAGCTAATCGCCGTGACGAGCCTACTAGCTACGCGGCTAGCAAGCTCAAACCATACTGTCTTTGGCTGGCTCAAACCCAACCGGCCGAGGCTTGTGTCTGTTTTGTTTCCGGTCTGCGAAATTACAAGACCCGCCCTTCAATCACTACTATTGGCCAGGCGTCCAAGGTAACGTATCTCCATTAGTTCAGGTCCTATCCCCTGACCAATCCACTATCCTAACTACTCGCGGTGAAATGCCTAAACCAAACCAATCAGCTGCTTCGTAGGGCGGGACATGGCGTGGCCATAGACAGTTAAAGAAGTGGACTAACAGATCCCGTTGCTCTCTCTATGCGTTAAACGTGCGTTAAAAAAATTATCGGCATTAAAATGGGTTTGCGTTAACGCCGTTAATAACGCGTTAAACTGACAGCCCTAATATATATATATATATATATATATATATATATATATATATATATATATATATATATATATATATATATATATATATATATATGTACATATAAAACAATCAACAATATGACCTAATATGCTGTGGAAATAAATCCAAAAGGGTATTTTACAATAACTACGAATGCAGATGTGGCTGTAGATTACCAGTTTCATTGAACGCACCATCTCTGTCTGTGTTTTTCTGACAACGGCAGAAACACAGTCAAACTTTACACAATTGCTGTCTGCATTTTAACCGTGTTTTATCCAGCTCCTAGCTAGCAGAAGGCTAATGTTACCTGCTGTTGAGTGTAGTGTAACCATAGCCAGTTAAAGAAACAAGCGTTTCTGTTGCGCATTCTCTCGTCAGTTAATATGGAATGGATTAATCTGCGTTATTTTTCTCAGATTAATTAATCGAAATTAACGCGTCATTTTGACAGCCCTAATATATATATATATATATATATATATATATATATATATATATATATATATATATATATATATATATATATATATATATAGAGGAACAATACATTTGTGTTGTGTATAATATAATAATAAAACATGATGATATAACCATTTGCATAATTATCATGTGTCTTTACAGGCGTGAAGCGTGAGTCTAAGAAAGAAATGAAAGCTGGGGAGGTGGATGTGAGCAGCAGCAACTCTCCATACACCACCAAGAACCTGACCTACTCAACAGAGGATTTCGAGGCTCTCGTGGAGCTGACCGCTTACAACGTGTCAAACAACAAGGAGAGCATCCTGCAAGCCTTGAACAAGGCCCTGGACAGGAAGGCATCTAACATAAAGAAATAAACAGCAACAACATAATTTATGTTCCCTCAAAAAGTCTCTTATGGTTAATTGCAAAACCTCTATTAAAGCTGAAATGTAGCTTCTGGTACACATCATTCTGTTAATCCTTTAAAAAGCAGTTGAAGACTTTGCAATTCAAACAGGCTTTTAGTTAGACAAGGGTTTTCGTGGCTGTCTGATTTTATGTACCTATGTTTTTCTTTGTATTTTTATGTCTTTTATTCATCGTATTTCACTTTATTGTGAAGCCCTTTTTAATTTTGTGTGAAAAGTGCTATATAAATAAAATACTTACTTACTTACTTTACTTACACCAGGTGGTAATACAGGTGATCTATTATATAGCGTGTTCAGGTTCGTATTTTGTGTTGTACTAGAATATGTTTACATGCTTTAATGTTCAAAAAATACTTTATTTTTCTCATACTGCCCATGGCTGCTGCACCTGTATGGCTTTTGAACTCTGCACTGATAACAATCTGGATGGTCATTTTCCTCTTTGGCCCGAAGGCCATGACGTCCATGATTTCCATGACTATTTCTAAATTTTCACAGATTAATGAGCTGGTTTCTAAAATGCTTTGTGAAACATTTTTACGGCAAAGATTTAGGAGTCCTGAAATTAGGATTGACACGCCTATTGTTTTGCTTTAACTACATTTGGCCTTAAGATGTTTTGATTATATTACTGCCTGTCTAATTCATTCATTTTATTGAAATAAACACTGAACTCCCTGCTACTCCTCAAACTATTTTGTTTTTAACAATCTTCTGGCATCAAAACATCAAAGCAGAGGTGGGAGACTTGAGACGCATGAGTTGACTCAAGTCTGATTAGAGTCGCCAATTTGCAGTGTTGGTCATCTTACTTAAAAAAGTAATTAGTTACAGTTACAAATTACTTTTCCCAAAAAGTAATTGAGTTAGTAACTCAGTTACCACATTGTAAAAGTAATTAGTTACTCAGCAAAGTAACTGTGACGTTATGTTTTATGTTCTATAATGCTATTACGTTCTATAACATCTTTAACGTCAACAATGTTTATATTAACTGATTGAAGAATAAAAACACTATATACAGTATTTTAGAACATTTGGTATTTATTTGTACTCAATAGATTGCAGCTTGCCATATGATATGCATAGAAATAAAATTGCAATCAATGTGTTCAGCTCGGCGTTGGTCACCTGTTGCTGACCCGAAAAATCGAGCGTTGCTTGTTTTAACAGATTGGCTCCGTCTCCTTCGCTGGAGCTCATGCTAGCTGTATTTGGGCTTGAGGTTGGGTTAGCAGCAGCAACTAGTGTCGTGTTAGCATGTGTTGATGTGAGGAGCTTCATAAGATTTGAGTTGCTTGAGGCAGACGTGGATAAAGTTTTTTTTCCTGCGCATAGCATGCATGTTACATAAACATTCTTGCCTTTAATTTCAATGAGTGAGTAGTGCCGTAGATGCCCTGCTCACGTTGTCTCACTGAACACTCTGACTACCACTAAACACAGGACAGCGACAGCGGCGACAAGCCAGGGAAATTCAAAGGATTCCATTCACTACGCTAAGCTAAGCTAGCAGCGGCTAATGCATACACTGAGACAAAAAATGTGTTTGCCCACCTATCTACGTCTAGAGGAGACCGTGATAAGTCCTATTTCAACAAACGGTGGCGTATTCCTTTAAGACAGATGACTTGAAAGGACTTGACTTTTTATTAATGTAATAGCCAAGATTTGGATTTAAGGAGTTTGTAGTTGATGCTCGTTGTAAAAAAAAAAAACAGCGATGTGCGAGGATTGCAACTCAAAATTATGAACACAAGAGCCACAACATCCAACTTAATCCCGTGAATGTTACTTTTAGCTAACGTTAACGGTAATAAACCGGCTGGTAAAATTTTAGCTAGAAAGCAAACGTTTATTTTAACCTAACGTTCGCATTACTTCACACTTGGTTTCAAATCTATTGCTAAGACATACAGTATATGAAAGACAGTCACTGACTGTGCGGCAACAGTTTTGTTGCAATATTGAAAATAAAACAAGACGTTTGATGATGACAAATGTCTTTTTAGAGTGATTTAAATGTGACTTATAGCAGGGCCTTAAATGACTTATAGCAGGGCCTCGACTTGACTTGCTTGATTATCACCACAGTGATTTGAGACTTGCTTGTGACTTGAAGGTTAAGACTTGAGACTTGCTTGTGACATGCACGTGTGACCTACTCCGTCCTCTGCATCAAAGTAATACTTTTTTTTTAGTATTGACTAAATTTAAAAAATTCCCTTACTGGTAGCTACAGCTTGATGCACATCCATCTGTCCATTATCTGTCCATCCAAGCTTCAAAACAGTATACACAGTATAAACATGAAATAAAACAGGCTATGGTAAAATATATATATATATATAGCGCAATATATGGGAACGCAATATATATATATATATATATATATATATATATATATATATATATATATATATATATATATATATATATTGAATTTAGAAAAATGAATGGCATGAACATGCTGAAACATTTCAAACAATATTATTTTACAGTTTTTCTTGATTGCTAAGACTCACTTAATGAAACTGGGATCTACTTTATTTTCATCATCACCTTCTTGTTCTTGTAGCACAGCACAAGTCTTGTCTTCTAAATGTCTTTTTCATTGGTTTCTCACATTTCAATTCAATTCAATTTTATGTATAGTACCAAATCATAACAGGAGTTATCTCAAGACAGTTTACAGATAGAGTAGGTCTAGACCACACTCTATAATTTACAAAAAAAAGAGCAAGCATTCAGTGCAACAGTGGCAAAGAAAAACTCCCTTTTAGGAAGAAACCTCGGACAGACCCAGGCTCTTGGTAGGTGGTGTCTGATGTGCCGGTTGGGGTGTTATGAACAGTGGCAATAGCAATGACAGTATAGATAATGAAACAGTGACTAGAAATAGTGGTTGTAGCATAGCAGGGAGTAGCACAGCATAGCAGGGAATTTCAGCAGCTGGAACCATGATTTTGGTGCCATCCTAATCCCGGGATTTCATCCTGGGTGAAAAGAAACATAAAGCTAGGTTAGTAGCAAGCATTTCTGGGACAGAGAAGCAGGTGGGCCGGGCTAGGCAGATGCTGCAACTCCTCACTCCCTAACTATAAGCTTTATCAAAGAGGAGAGTCTTAAGTTTACTCTTAAATGTGGTGACAGTATCTGCCTCCCGAACCCAGACTGGGAGCTGGTTCCATAGGAGAGGAGCCTGATAGCTAAAGGCTCTGGCTCCCATTCTACTTTTAGAAACTCTAGGAACCACAAGTAACTCGGCATTCTGGGAGCGCAGTGCTCTAGTGGGACAGTAAGGTACTATGAGCTCTTCAAGATATGATGGTGCTTGACCATTAAGAGCTTTGTAGGTCAGGAGGAGGATTTTAAATTCAATCCTGGATTTTACAGGAAGCCAATGCAGAGAAGCTAATACAGGAGAAATATGGTCTCTCTTGAGCATGGGAGTTCCCACAGGTGAAAGTTGAGGTGTCACAGCAGGTGTCAAGGGGACTTGCCCAGGATTTGGCTCTGACACTTGCATTGGAGAACCTCTGTCACGTGTAGGTGTGTGTAAGGGTATCAGGTGATGGCGGTTGCGTCTCACCACTCCCTGAGGTAGATCCACTAAGTAGGACCTGGGAGTTGGGTGTTTCTGAAGCACAGTTCCTGGTGTCTTTGTGTTAGTTACCCATACTCGTTCCCCCGGAGACAGGGCACTGACGCCTGTTGTAGTTTTCAGCATCTGACCTTCTCTTCTCTCTGTCACCCGAAGCGAAAGTATTTCCATCAGGCAGCACAGGGTCCAGCTGAGAGGGAAGGATCGGCACTGTGGTGCGAAGACGTCGCCCCATAAGGGCCGTTTTATGCTTGACGCGTTGGAGGTGGCGCGCGCATTCGTGACATCAAAATGACGTAATTTCCGGCCGGCGCGTCCGATTTTCAGCGCGCGAGCACAGGGCGCGCACCAGTCTATTTTTTTCAGCGGCGCCCGACAAACCGGAAACAGAAAGCCTGAACGAGCTCCTGGGAAACCAGATGCCAGGACTCGCCGACTGACTGCAAGTCTCTCTGGTAAACTTACTGGGTTAAGATGAGTTCTTTTTTTGTGAATGAAAGGCTTGATCTGACCAAGTAGCTCACTGAATCAAATCGAAGCATTGACGGCACTGTTGCTGCCTGTTCTGCCGGTGTTTATCTTTTTCTTCTTCTTCTAGTCCTTAGAAAGAAAAACATCGGTAGCCTTTGCGCCACCGCTGTTCAGGAGAAGACTGCAACTAGTGCCGTGACCACCACGCGCGAGTATAAATACTCACGGCAGTCCCGTGACGTCACGATTTCCGCACGCACTGTTGAAAGCGCTAGTATAACTGAGCCTTAAGAAGCTGAGCTGGGCTGTATCCGCTCTGGATGGGCGTGGCTCTGTAGGCGAGTAGAGCCAGATAGGGATCAGCTGCTTTTTTTAGAAGGTTTTTAACAGTCTGGACGGCCTGCTCTGCTTCACCATTACTCTGCGGGAACCTCGGGCTGCTGGTAACATGTCTGAAACCATACGAGGCTGCAAAAGAAGCAAAGGCTTGTCCAGAAAACTGTGCACCATTATCAGACATCAAAGTCTCAGGAACACCATGCCTGGCAAAAATCGACTTGAGATGAACAATAACATCCGTGGACTTGGTGTGAGATCTCAATGTACCTGGAAAAATAATCGATGACCAGCAGGTATGTTTTGCTCTCCAGGAGAAACAGGTCTGTCCCCACCTTTTGCCATGGTCTTTCTGGGCATTCTAATAGCATGAGAGGCGCTCTGTGATTTCTCCGCTCTTGTATGCATGCTCTGCAGTTGAGCACAATTTCATTCACTTGCTGACTGAGTCCAGGCCACCACACAGACTGGCAAGCACGGCTCCTGCACTTCTCCACTCCCTGGTGTCCTTCATGCAGTTTTGCCAGCACGTCGTTCCGCATTGCAGCCGGTATGACGAGCTGTGTGTCTTTAGCAGTAAGCCGTCTCTCACTGTAAGCGTAGCTCGCTCTGGCCAGTAGCTTTTTAGCACAGGTTTCTGTTTCGCATGTGCTGGGCATCCTTCTGTGCACAGCGTCATGTCACGTGAGCCCACACTGTCGGCCTTTAGGTGCTCCTTAAGATTATCTATGTAAGTGAGACTTACAGGTAGACTTTCTATGACATAGTCTATGTAGATATTGGTGCTTTCCATTAGGCCATGATCTTCTGTAGATATGTGTGTTGCCCAGGTGAGCGTGACAACGTGTCTGCTGTCCAAAGTGACTTTCCAGGCACGTGCACCATGGAGTTAAGAGTAACGCATCAGCCTCATCCTGAAGCGCTGAATCCTCGGCGGCAGCAGATCCAGTGCTTAGGCACCAAGTAGGCTGAGAAGGGGTTTGTGATCCGTTTCCAGGCAAAACTGTTTCCCTATGAGGAAATCCCTGAACCGTTCACAGGCCCACGTGAGGCCCAGGGCCTCCTTTTCCACTTGTGCGTAGCATTGCTCAGTTGGAGTAAGCGACCGTGACGCATAGGCTACGGGCTTCCATTCTCCCTCCCACTCCTGGAGAAGAACACCGCCCAGCCCATACGACGATGCATCGGCTGACACCTTGGTGTCTCTGTTTGGGTCGTACATAGCGAGGACAGGGGGAGAAGACAGGGCCCTCTTCAGTGAGTTGAACGCTGTGGCTTGCTCCACACCCCAGACCCAACAGTTTTTTTTAGAGAGGAGGTCACGGAGTGGTTTGTCTTTTTCTGCCAGTTGGGGGATGAACTTTCCCAGCTGATTGACCATGCTGAGAAAACTCCTCAACACGCCGACGTTTCCAGGCTCTCTCATCTCCATGATGGCCTCAGTCTTCCTTGGAAGAAAAATCAACTATTCCCAAATCTTGTTTTTGTAGAGATCTGCAAATCTATTCAGAGCACACTACATACCTGTCCAACACCCTTGAAACGTCAAAGTCCCCAAGCTTTACAGTCCCAGCTTTTGTCAAAAAGATATTCTATGGAGACATGAAAATACAGCTAAATAACGCAATACATGGCAAGTAAACAACTTATAATCACTGAGGGAAGATCTTGTAACGCATGAAGCAATACTTTTTGATTCAGGTCCCTGTGGAGGACGTGACGATCGTGCACATACTGCATACTGTAGTGCTAGGCAAATCTCCACAAACCAACCCAAGATCTAGGAAAGGGAGACGATAATAATATCACATAATACAGTACCAAGTTCCTACAGTATATACATCATACAACCCAAGGAAAACAAGAGCCTTAATACATTTTCAAAGACAAGGATAAAAGATACGACACAGCACTAGTAAATATGATCAATTCAATCCACATGGTCATGCCTGTATCAAAGAACAAGTGTCTTACTTCCTCTTCTGAGAACAGTCCTCCTTTCTGAGAGTTGATCTTCATGGAAAGATCTCCACCCTCACAGTAATTAAAGTAATTAAAGTATAGGCAGTTCGTACTTGTCCATGTCTCTGTAATGGTCTCCAAAGAAATCAAGAAACTTAACGTTATTGCAAAACAATGCTGAGGCTGTATGGAGTTATATTCTTATCTTTATTCAAGAGTGCATTCTTTCAATTTAAGCATTTGTTTGATTACATGTTTTGTTGGCGAACATTGACGCTTGTAGCAACACAGATTGTTGTTTATGTCACACAAACTTAAACAGGCCGTTGATGTTAGTTTAAACATGTTACTGAATGTAACTAATAGAGTAACTTGTAAAGTAACTTAGTTACTTTTAAAATCAAGTAATCTGTAAAGTAACTAAGTTACTTTTTCAAAGTAACTGTGGCAAACACAGACACACACACGCAAACACACACACACACACACATACAAACACATACAGACACACATTGAGACACACACACTCAAACACAAGCCAACAATTCAGTTTACTGTCAGCTTCGCCGACCAATCACACGCCGACATTCACACCTGAACCTTAAGCTGCGGTGATCGTAGTTTATAGTGTATGTGACAACCGGCTCTTTTACGCGAGTCGGTTCAACTGGACAGTTGTTGGTTGGCGAACCGAGTCTATAGATTGCGGCGGCAGCGTGGGGAGATATTTATACATAACTACCAAGATAACATGGCGTGTATTTGTTAAGATGCACGAGAAATAAAGGTTTCTGAGATCAAACTTGCCGAGAACCGTTAGACAACCGTTTGATTAGACTCGTGCAGTTGTTAACGGTTACATTCGGTCTCGGCAGTAGCCTGGTGCCTGCCCGGTCTGCTCGTGACAGCCTGCAACATTCACTTTTCTAACATTTAACTTAACATGCGATGCACTTCCCAATCAATAATGTGTGAATTGCCGAACACAATCACCTAAGATGCACCAGAAACAAGGCTTGGTTAATAACTCAAACTTGCCGAGAACCGTTAGACAACCGTTTGATTATAGACTTGAGCGGTTGTTTACGGTTACGTTCGGTCTCGGTCAGTAGCCTGGTGCACGGCCGCGATCTCCTCGAGATAGCCTGCCTATGTACCTTGTAATAAACATTTAACTTAACATAACTACCGAGATAACACAACGTGTATTTGTATGTGATATCCATCGGTAATGTAGCCTATGCATTTCTATGTGTGGCGAGTGGGACTTTTTGGTGTGGAGCGCCTTTTTGGCCCGCTCAATGCCCAGACCCAAGGAGAACACCGACAACGCCACCCGGGGAATTTCACCCCGAGAATAGGATTTGACTAGCTCGATAGTTAAACCACCAAATACAGAAAGCACACAGGTTCGATTTATGCATGAAGCCAGAGACGTAGTTCTGTTAAAGACAATAATTTTATTAATACAATTACTGTCCGGGAACCATCACCTTATCGTGGTGGAAAGGTTTGGGTGTTCCTATGAACCTGAGGGCTGTGTTGTCTGGAGCTTTGTGCTCCTGGTAGGGTCTCCCATGGCAAAGTGGTCTCAGGTGAGGGGCCAGACGAAGAATGGTTAAAAAAAAACCTATGAAAAAATGAGGAAGGGATAGAGAGACCCTGCCCGGAGGAAGCCCGGAGCCGCCGTCTGGAGCCAGGCCCAGAGGGAGGGCTCGTCAGCGAGCGTCTGGTGGCCGGGTTTGCCATATTCTTGTTTTTAGTTACACTCACCAACGCACTGGATGCGTTGACTCTGCTTGAAGCTTAATTTATACTCGTGCGTAGAATCGACGGCGCAGGGTAGGCTACGCGTCAGGTGCGCGTCAGGCTACGGCGTAGGGTCCGGCGTAGACGCAGAAGGGTCCGCGTCTACGCCGGACCCTACGCCGTAGCCTGACGCGCACCTCTCGAAAAATGTAACTTCACGTCGCTGCGACGCAGATCGCGTAGGCTACGCGCACCTGACGCGTAGCCTACCCTGCGCCGTCGATTCTATGCACGAGTATGAATGAATACATCATTTCCGGTGTGTAGTTTTTTCCGGTTTCCCCCTCCCTATGTACCGCCATTGTTTTGCTCGGAGTTGTTTATTTCACAACGATGGATCAAGTTAAGGAGCGTTTAATTGAGGAAGTCCGAAAGTACGACCATCTGTACAACTCATCTTTTGCGGACTATAAAGATGGCCAGATGGCAAACAATTCGTGGAAAGAAATTTCCAAAAATGTTGGACTGTTGCCTGCTTTTTATCATTTTTTGTCCTGGCTGGCACCCCATGTGAAACACCGGGACACCGAGTCAAATTTCGAGTCTAAGGTAAATATAACTTTGTTGTTTAGCTGCCTCTGTTTGTGTGGGCTACTAAGTTAGCTAGCTAGCTAACAATGCTATCATGTTTTCCAAAATACATGTCGCCATGGTACATAGTCTGTAACGTCTGTGCAAACAAAATGTAACATAACATGCTGAAAATATTGTTTTAATATCCTGTTTTCATAGGACTGCTAATTCCATTTAAAAGACTTATGGCCAAAAATCAGACTGCATAGACCTCAAATGTAATTGCCTGCACAGACAAAGACCAACCAACTCTCTTTGTCCCCCTTTGTCTTTCACAGGAACAGACCTCAACAACATCCTCCGATTCAGACTCCGTGCCATTGACTTCACCTACTGAGTCTGGTTTCCCCTCCAGCCACCAGCCTCACCTGTGCCGCCTGTGCCTGCTGTGCCCAGGTCCCCAGCTCCATTGCTGTCCGAGTCACCTGTGTCCCGAGTGGGGGCCAAACGCAAGAGGAGACTGAAAAAAAGCCTTCAAGTCATTCCGCACAGCTACGGCAGCTCTGGTGGAACGGGCCTTGGACATCCGTGTTGGATCTACGGGGGCAAAGTTTGTGTCGTCTGCCACCATTCTTCGCCACTCCAGGCTGCACCGATCCATCAGAGTCACAGTCTGCAAAATGTGGTGGTATGTATCGGCTCTCTGGAGTGCTCACCTAGCCTGTGTAGGTGAGGTAGTTATGCAGAACAACACTCCTTAAACTTAAATACTTAAACTACACTCACAGCTTTGTCTTTGGCTGGAACTCAATTGGTCTTCCCAGAATTCTCCACCGTGCAGCCATGATGCCAAAGGTATTTTCAATCACCCGCCTTGCTCTGGAGTGGCGGTAATTGTAGATTTGTTTGTCCCTGGTCATGTTCACTCCTGTTAGAAAAACAGAGTATTAATTAATCAATGCACCACAATCAAAATCAGCAAACATAAGGAATAAAAAACAGATTGGACAGTAAGAAATATATAACAACAACAATACTGTTAAGTATGCAGTATAACAATACAAAATAATTTACAAATTAAAAAAAAAAAAATATATATATACAATAACAATGAGGGATCAACCAATCATAGGTATAACAAACTTGTTATGAAGACACAATGTACTATGTTTTAATTGTATTTACATAACTGGAAAGGGACGCATGAGAGTGCAGTGTAGGGGGAAGGCAGCATCAGCAACAATAATGTGGGGGATTTGGACTCCGGTCCCAGGAAGTTTAGCTGGTTGGGGCAGATTCAACTGGTGGTCCAGCAGCTTCGACCCAAATGTGCTCTCTTTGAAAATGCCACCATCGCTCTGCCGAATACCTGGCATCACATGTTGCCATCAGAACAATGGAATGAGCACCCTTGTAATTAAAATAGTCACTCCCGGTGTGTGGTGGGGCCTTGATGCTAACGTGATTCCCGTTGAGGCTTCCAATGCAGTTCGGGAAGTTGCAAAGTCGCCAGAAATCTGTAGCCATGGCTTCCCACTGGCTTGTCGAAGGGCAGGGCAAATATTCAGCAGTGCAGTCCACAGCGCTTTGCAGACTTCTGATACTATTGAGGACACTGTGCTCGTATCCATTTTGTAGCCCATTCCTGTGATCTGTTGATTTGCACCAGAAGAAAAAATCTTCAAAGTCATTGCCAGTCTCTGAGCGACGTCAATAGGCATACGATGTGTGCTCTGATGATGTATAAAAGGTTTTAAACGATGAGCAAGATCGTCAAATCTACCTTTCGACATCCGAAAAATACATGAAGTGCATTTCTTCGTCCAAGTCCCTCAGCGGCCGAACAACCGTAGCAAATTCGCCCAACGTTGGCCTATCTTCATTTACTGGTTGTACAGACCACCTTCGTCTTCTTTTCCTTCTGCGATTTAACATTTGCAATAAAATCATTTGTTGTTCAATGTTGATCATCTCCAGCTCCAACAAAGCTCTCGCTCTTTGGCTCGCCATTTAGGAAATGAAAAAGCGGAAACAAAACAGACAATCAAAGAGTTTCGCGATTGACCCTCCGGAAAATGGGTTAGGGTTGGTGGAAATCACACGCCCTCTTGTATGGAGCTAGATTTGTGTCTTTATTACATGCGAGAAAATAAATTATCTGAGAGAAAAAGTTATCACACTGATAGCAAAAAAGCATTTTATAAGAGAAAAAAAAATATTTGAGAGAAAAAGTTTTCATACCAATAGCAAAAAACAATAATATTTGAGACTAAAAAAAAGTTTTGAGAAAATTGTTTTTTTTTATTTATTTATTTTATTTTTGTTTAGATTTCGAATATAGGCATTCTTCCGAAAATCGTTGCCGAATTGACAATTTGCTTCAAAGTTTTTGGAGTTGAGAAGATCTTTAAAGTGACGCGACAGCCAGCCGGATTGCTATGTTGCTTGCCGACCGCCAGTCATGCTGGAACACACCGCTGGAGGTCTCTCAGGCTTTTATTTTGCCATTGACGGATCGTTTGTTTAAATATCACAACACATATCCATCATAAGATTAAACACATCAAGATGTGGTTAAAGGCCATGTTGCAGGTTAACCACCATTATTGATTAATGGGTACTTGAACCACTCAAGATATGTATATCATTGTTAAAAATATCTCCAAATAGTGTTAAAGGACATTTTTAGTCGTTTTTGGTATTGGCGGTGGGTTTTTACGGAATTCAGTGATGATGTCACGTTAGGGAGACGTGCCTCAGCCTAGTATTAGAACTATGGCGACTGACTGGGATGAGGAAGAGGTGGCAATAACCACTAACATGTACGATGGCCCGCTGCCGTATAATTTCGAACCCGTCAGACGTGAGAGGCAAAATGAGGAATTGCCGAGAACTGATGGCCGTCAAAGCCAATTAAATACATGGTCCGAGGAGAATGAGTGGAGAGTTGGTGAAGTGTCCTGGTGAGTTGCTATCATTTAGCAACGCTGGAGCTAGTCTACCAACAGCAGTGCATACAATAATGACACTTTTTTTTTACTGTCAGTGAATAGCACCGAGTGAAAATTGAACGTTTTCTTTATATCTAGTGACAGTGACCGTGTCGTTGGTTGAGATAGCTAGCTAGCTAAGTACCGGTAGATAAACATATCTAGCTAGATCTAGAAATAATAGGCATCACTAGCTAGCTAGCTATGGGCTATTTTGCCAGTCCACCTGTGAAATCCCCCCCAAATAATCCCTAATTAAATCTTTCCCCCTGATATAAACACATATTTGATTAGATATCTCACGTTTTTGATGGCAGCCTACTAGCTCCAGTAACAACATATGTGCCTAGTGTTTATTTCTAAGCGTTTACCTCTTCCTCCTGTGAAAATGTTGCAAACGTAGCCGCTGCCGCTAGTCTGTGTCGCTGTGTTTGCCAGGTGCGTGTGTGGGCGGTGCTGTCCCATGGACACTGCAGTGGAGAGCTTGTGCTGTAGGGAAGCCAGTGCGTTTTGGCCGCTGGTCGAGGACCTCACTCCGCGACCAGCAGATGTGACGTGCCTCACTCAGCATCCAGGATTTGAGGCATGCTGCCTGAATCTGTTTGTGCTGAAGATAGCATACACACATTTCAGGCAGGATCATGGTCCCCTTCAAGCCAGCACGCACGAGTATGTTAATTGTTTATGTTAACTTACATTATTTTTACAGAGTCCTATGAACCAACTTAAACAATAAGGCGACTAGAGATGTGTTGCATAGACAATAAATATGAAAATCAAATTAATTTTCTAACATACTTATCCCTAGGCAATACCGGTACACTGCGTACAGGCAGGCTATACGCTGGGCGTATGGGGTTCTTGGCAGGCATATAAGGAAGCCTCTACCCTCCTGTCTAGTTTCAGCCATCAGGCAACAATTTCAGAGTGGTGACGAGACATATCATGGCTTTCAATGGCCTTGTTTGGATGAAAATGAATAAAAACCATATTGGCATGTACCACATGAATAAAATAAAGTATTTTTCAGTTCAAGATTTAAGTCGTGTTTGTTCTGTGGTGATCGTTCAACTGCCCTTAAAATGTAATACAATACACAGAACATTTGAATTCCAATAAAAACAGTTTATTAGTTCTTCCTGTGTGAAAATCAGAATTCAAAAAGGACCAGTAGACAAGGCACCACCAGGTACAATGACTGGTAAATTATGTTGCATTACATTAGGGTGACCAAACGTCCTCTTTTGCCCGGACATGACCACTTTTTTCGTACTGTACCGGGGGGTTTTATAAATTCATGAAAATGTCCGGTTTTCACTGTTTTTCATAGGACCAAAAGCGTGTACTAAATTGACTGGCGCATTGCACACAATACTACGGTACCTTGTTGCGTGACGTAATTCCCGAGAGGCTGCCTTGTGGGCGGCTCTGCGACGTGCACATACACTGGGAGCAGAGCAGACAGCGAGCAGCATTGCACACAAAATGCCGAAGCATAAGTGCAGCTTCACAGTTGAACTGCTTTAGATACTATCCTGGGATTCAGATGTCAGCAAAACTACCCCATAGAGTAGCACTTACTAAAATCAACTCAGGCCAATGCTTGAGTTTGGCCAATGCCAAATTCTTTCAATAAGCAACCTTCTTTGCTCATGAGGTTCTCCATAGTACAGATGTTTCTTCTGGCATCTTCTGTGTTGTGATTTAGTAGCAGTGGTTCCTTACACACATTTGCCCAGCTTAAATACTGAATGCAGCCATTTCCACTCAACTCCACCTTCTTTTTGATCAAGTTTCAGTGGTCTTGGCTATTGTAAGTAATGAATGGCTTTATGAATGGACAACCATCATCCCAATGTATGCATGCCATTAACAGTCTATGAGTGGTCAATTAGAGTCCAATGACTGTCTTTGGTGCAACACCTTTTGCCTCCAGATAGAGCTCATTCAGCAATAGAAAGTTAGCACAGAATATCTATTTCAAAAGTCAAATTCTTTTATTTATTTAGCTAGTAATGAAAAAACTGGTGAAATGAACTCTCTACATTTGTGTGTCTGGTGATGAACTCACTACCAAGACAACCCCAACAAGAAGCACGTATGAAAACAATAATCATCAGTGTCTCCATTTGAGGTGATCTGAATGTGATTCCAATGGCATCCATCTTCAGTTACAGTCTGTAGCATTGTCATGTTCAACTACCCCAACAAGTAGCACTTACTGCATACACAACTCAAGTCAGTGCTTGTGCTTGGGTAGTTCGGGTGCCAAATGAATGCATTTTGCTAGTGTTGGGAAGATTGGGGAAATAGACTACCTCTGTGTTTGTTCAGGGATATGTCTGATGATAAATTCACAACTAAGACAACCCCAAAGAGAAGCACTTATGAACACAATAATCATCAGTGTCTCCATTTGAAGTTAGCACAGAATATCTATTTCAAAAGTCAAATTCTTTTATTTATTTAGCTAGTAATGAGAAAACTGGTGAAATGAACTCTCTACATTTGTGTGTCTGGTGATGAACTCACTACCAAGACAACCCCAACAAGAAGCACTTATGAACACAATAATCATCAGTGTCTCCATTTGAGGTGATCTGAATGTGATTCCAATGGCATCCATCTTCAGTTACAGTCTGTAGCACTGTCATGTTCAACTGCCCTAACAAGTAGCGCTTACTGAATTCAACAGTCAAGTCAATGCTAAAGTTAGAGTAATAAGAATGACTTATAAAACATTTCATCATTGTTTAACCAGTAACCAGGGAGAATAGCTTTTTTAAACATTTCTTAATGGGAGGAAATCCTGGATGTCAGGTCAGCAAAACTACCCCAACAAGTAGCACTTACTGCATACACAACTCAAGTCAGTGCTTGTGCTTGGGTAGTTCGGGTGCCAAATGAATGCATTTTGCTAGTTTTGGGAAGATTGGGGAAATAGACTGCCTCTGTGTTTGTTCAGGGATATGTCTGATGATAAATTCATCAACCAAGACAACCCCAAAGAGAAGCACTTATGAACACAATAATCATCAGTGTCTCCATTTGAGGTGATCTGAATGTGATTCCAATGGCATCCATCTTCAGTTACAGTCTGTAGCATTGCCATGTTCAATTGTTCAATTGTCATGTTCAACTGCCCCAACAAGTAGCACTTAGTGAATTCAACAATAAAGTCAATGTTCAAGTAAGGGTAATAAGAATGACTTACCAAAAAATGAATTCATCCAGTGACACAATCTAGAATGACTGATAACACATTTTAGTATTCTTCAACTAGTAACACATTGTAGAATAACTGTTACTATTAATTCTTTAGATACTATCCTGGGATTCAGATGTCAGCAAAACTACCCCATAGAGTAGCACTTACTAAATTAAACTCAGGCCAATGCTTGAGTTTGGCCAATGCCAAATTCTTTCAGTAAGCAACCTTCTTTGCTCATGAGGTTCTCCATAGTACAGATGTTTCTTCTGGCATCTTCTGTGTTGTGATTTAGTAGCAGTGGTTCCTTACACACATTTGCCCAGCTTAAATACTGAATGCAGCCATTTCCACTCAACTCCACCTTCTTTTTGATCAAGTTTCAGTGGTCTTGGCTATTGTAAGTAATGAATGGCTTTATGAATGGACACCCATCATCCCAATGTATGCATGCCATTAACAGTCTATGAGTGGTCAATTAGAGTCCAATGACTGTCTTTGGTGCAACACCTTTTGCCTCCAGATAGAGCTCATTCAGCAATAGAAAGTTAGCACAGCATATCTATTTCAAAAGTCAAATTCTTTTATTTATTTAGCTAGTAATGAGAAAACTGGTGAAATGAACTCTCTACATTTGTGTGTCTGGTAATGAACTCACTACCAAGACAACCCCAACAAGAAGCACTTATGAAAACAATAATCATCAGTGTCTCCATTTGAGGTGATCTGAATGTGATTCCAATGGCATCCATCTTCAGTTACAGTCTGTAGCATTGTCATGTTCAACTGCCCCAACAAGTAGCACTTACTGAATTCAACAGTCAAGTCAATGCTAAAGTTAGAGTAATAAGAATGACTTATAAAACATTTCAGCATTGTTTAACCAGTAACCAGGGAGAATAGCTTTTTTAAACGTTTCTTAATGGGAGGAAATCCTGGATGTCAGGTCAGCAAAACTACCCCAACAAGTAGCACTTACTGCATACACAACTCAAGTCAGTGCTTGTGCTTGGGTAGTTCGGGTGCCAAATGAATGCATTTTGCTAGTGTTGGGAAGATTGGGGAAATAGACTGCCGCTGTGTTTGTTCAGGGATATGTCTGATGATAAAGTCACAACCAAGACAACCCCAAAGAGAAGCACTTATGAACACAATAATCATCAGTGTCTCCATTTGAGGTGATCTGAATGTGATTCCAATGGCATCCATCTTCAGTTACAGTCTGTAGCATTGTCATGTTCAACTGCCCCAACAAGTAGCACTTACTGAATTCAACAGTCAAGTCAATGCTAAAGTTAGAGTAATAAGAATGACTTATAAAACATTTCATCATTGTTTAACCAGCAACCAGGGAGAATAGCTTTTTTAAACATTTCTTAATGGGAGGAAATCCTGGATGTCAGGTCAGCAAAACTACCCCAACAAGTAGCACTTACTCCATACACAACTCAAGTAAGTGCTTGTGCTTGGGTAGTTCGGGTGCCAAATGAATGCATTTTGCTAGTTTTGGGAAGATTGGGGAAATAGACTGCCTCTGTGTTTGTTCAGGGATATGTCTGATGATAAATTCACAACTAAGACAACCCCAAAGAGAAGCACTTATGAACACAATAATCATCAGTGTCTCCATTTGAGGTGATCTGAATGTGATTCCAATGGCATCCATCTTCAGTTACAGTCTGTAGCATTGTCATGTTCAACTGCCCCAACAAGTAGCACTTACTGAATTCAACAGTCAAGTCAATGCTAAAGTTAGAGTAATAAGAATGACTTATAAAACATTTCATCATTGTTTAACCAGTAACCAGGGAGAATAGCTTTTTTAAACATTTCTTAATGGGAGGAAATCCTCGATGTCAGGTCAGCAAAACTACCCCAACAAGTAGCACTTACTGCATACACAACTCAAGTCAGTGCTTGTGCTTGGGTAGTTCGGGTGCCAAATGAATGCATTTTGCTAGTTTTGGGAAGATTGGGGAAATAGACTGCCTCTGTGTTTGTTCAGGGATATGTCTGATGATAAATTCACAACTAAGACAACCCCAAAGAGAAGCACTTATGAACACAATAATCATCAGTGTCTCCATTTGAGGTGATCTGAATGTGATTCCAATGGCATCCATCTTCAGTTACAGTCTGTAGCATTGTCATGTTCAACTGCCCCAACAAGTAGCACTTACTGAATTCAACAGTCAAGTCAATGCTAAAGTTAGAGTAATAAGAATGACTTATAAAACATTTCATCATTGTTTAACCAGTAACCAGGGAGAATAGCTTTTTTAAACATTTCTTAATGGGAGGAAATCCTCGATGTCAGGTCAGCAAAACTACCCCAACAAGTAGCACTTACTGCATACACAACTCAAGTCAGTGCTTGTGCTTGGGTAGTTCGGGTGCCAAATGAATGGATTTGGCTAGTTTTGGGAAGATTGGGGAAATAGACTGCCTCTGTGTTTGTTCAGGGATATGTCTGATGATAAATTCATCAACCAAGACAACCTCAAAGAGAAGCACTTATGAACACAATAATCATCAGTGTCTCCATTTTGAGGTGATCTGAATGTGATTCCAATGGCATCCATCTTCAGTTACAGTCTGTAGCATTGTCATGTTCAACTGCCCCAACAAGTAGCACTTAGTGAATTCAACAATAAAGTCAATGTTCAAGTAAGGGTAATAAGAATGACTTACCAAAAAATGAATTCATCCAGTGACACAATCTAGAATGACTGATAACACATTTTAGTATTCTTCAACTAGTAACACATTGTAGAATAACTGTTACTATTAATTCTTTAGATACTATCCTGGGATTCAGATGTCAGCAAAACTACCCCATAGAGTAGCACTTACTAAATTCAACTCAGGCCAATGCTTGAGTTTGGCCAATGCCAAATTCTTTCAGTAAGCAACCTTCTTTGCTCATGAGGTTCTCCATAGTACAGATGTTTCTTCTGGCATCTTCTGTGTTGTGATTTAGTAGCAGTGGTTCCTTACACACATTTGCCCAGCTTAAATACTGAATGCAGCCATTTCCACTCAACTCCACCTTCTTTTTGATCAAGTTTCAGTGGTCTTGGCTATTGTAAGTAATGAATGGCTTTATGAATGGACACTCATCATCCCAATGTATGCATGCCATTAACAGTCTATGAGTGGTCAATTAGAGTCCAATGACTGTCTTTGGTGCAACACCTTTTGCCTCCAGATAGAGCTCATTCAGCAATAGAAAGTTAGCACAGAATATTTATTTCAAAAGTCAAATTCTTTTATTTATTTAGCTAGTAATGAGAAAACTGGTGAAATGAATTCTCTACATTTGTGTGTCTGGTGATGAACTCACTACCACGACAACCCCAACAAGAAGCACTTATGAAAACAATAATCATCAGTGTCTCCATTTGAGGTGATCTGAATGTGATTCCAATGGCATCCATCTTCAGTTACAGTCTGTAGCATTGTCATGTTCAACTGCCCCAACAAGTAGCACTTAGTGAATTCAACAATAAAGTCAATGTTCAAGTAAGGGTAATAAGAATGACTTACCAAAAAATGAATTCATCCAGTGACACAATCTAGAATGACTGATAACACATTTTAGTATTCTTCAACTAGTAACACATTGTAGAATAACTGTTACTATTAATTCTTTAGATACTATCCTGGGATTCAGATGTCAGCAAAACTACCCCATAGAGTGGCACTTACTAAATTCAACTCAGGCCAATGCTTGAGTTTGGCCAATGCCAAATTCTTTCAGTAAGCAACCTTCTTTGCTCATGAGGTTCTCCATAGTACAGATGTTTCTTCTGGCATCTTCTGTGTTGTGATTTAGTAGCAGTGGTTCCTTACACACATTTGCCCAGCTTAAATACTGAATGCAGCCATTTCCACTCAACTCCACCTTCTTTTTGATCAAGTTTCAGTGGTCTTGGCTATTGTAAGTAATGAATGGCTTTATGAATGGACACTCATCATCCCAATGTATGCATGCCATTAACAGTCTATGAGTGGTCAATTAGAGTCCAATGACTGTCTTTGGTGCAACACCTTTTGCCTCCAGATAG
This sequence comes from Gymnocephalus cernua, assembly GCA_023631565.1. Lineage (NCBI taxonomy): Eukaryota > Metazoa > Chordata > Actinopteri > Perciformes > Percidae > Gymnocephalus > Gymnocephalus cernua. The sequence continues at coordinate 24,218,945 of CM042437.1, forward strand.
AGCTCATTCAGCAAAAGAAAGTTAGCACAGAATATCTATTTCAAAAGTCAAATTCTTTTATTTATTTAGCTAGTAATGAGAAAACTGGTGAAATGAACTCTCTACATTTGTGTGTCTGGTGATGAACTCACTACCAAGACAACCCCAACAAGAAGCACTTATGAAAACAATAATCATCAGTGTCTCCATTTGAGGTGATCTGAATGTGATTCCAATGGCATCCATCTTCAGTTACAGTCGGTAGCATTGTCATGTTCAACTGCCCCAACAAGTAGCACTTACTGAATTCAACAGTCAAGTCAATGCTAAAGTTAGAGTAATAAGAATGACTTATAAAACATTTCATCATTGTTTAACCAGTAACCAGGGAGAATAGCTTTTTTAAACATTTCTTAATGGGAGGAAATCCTCGATGTCAGGTCAGCAAAACTACCCCAACAAGTAGCACTTACTGCATACACAACTCAAGTCAGTGCTTGTGCTTGGGTAGTTCGGGTGCCAAATGAATGGATTTGGCTAGTTTTGGGAAGATTGGGGAAATAGACTGCCTCTGTGTTTGTTCAGGGATATGTCTGATGATAAATTCATCAACCAAGACAACCTCAAAGAGAAGCACTTATGAACACAATAATCATCAGTGTCTCCATTTGAGGTGATCTGAATGTGATTCCAATGACATCCATTTTCAGTTACAGTCTGTAGCATTGTCATGTTCAACTGCCCCAACAAGTAGCACTTAGTGAATTCAACAATAAAGTCAATGTTCAAGTAAGGGTAATAAGAATGACTTACCAAAAAATGAATTCATCCAGTGACACAATCTAGAATGACTGATAACACATTTTAGTATTCTTCAACTAGTAACACATTGTAGAATAACTGTTACTATTAATTCTTTAGATACTATCCTGGGATTCAGATGTCAGCAAAACTACCCCATAGAGTAGCACTTACTAAAATCAACTCAGGCCAATGCTTGAGTTTGGCCAATGCCAAATTCTTTCAGTAAGCAACCTTCTTTGCTCATGAGGTTCTCCATAGTACAGATGTTTCTTCTGGCATCTTCTGTGTTGTGATTTAGTAGCAGTGGTTCCTTACACACATTTGCCCAGCTTAAATACTGAATGCAGCCATTTCCACTCAACTCCACCTTCTTTTTGATCAAGTTTCAGTGGTCTTGGCTATTGTAAGTAATGAATGGCTTTATGAATGGACACCCATCATCCCAATGTATGCATGCCATTAACAGTCTATGAGTGGTCAATTAGAGTCCAATGACTGTCTTTGGTGCAACACCTTTTGCCTCCAGATAGAGCTCATTCAGCAATAGAAAGTTAGCACAGCATATCTATTTCAAAAGTCAAATTCTTTTATTTATTTAGCTAGTAATGAGAAAACTGGTGAAATGAACTCTCTTCATTTGTGTGTCTGGTGATGAACTCACTACCAAGACAACCCCAACAAGAAGCACTTATGAAAACAATAATCATCAGTGTCTCCATTTGAGGTGATCTGAATGTGATTCCAATGGCATCCATCTTCAGTTACAGTCTGTAGCATTGTCATGTTCAACTGCCCCAACAAGTAGCACTTACTGAATTCAACAGTCAAGTCAATGCTAAAGTTAGAGTAATAAGAATGACTTATAAAACATTTCAGCATTGTTTAACCAGTAACCAGGGAGAATAGCTGTTTTAAACATTTCTTAATGGGAGGAAATCCTGGATGTCAGGTCAGCAAAACTACCCCAACAAGTAGCACTTACTGCATACACAACTCAAGTCAGTGCTTGTGCTTGGGTAGTTCGGGTGCCAAATGAATGCATTTTGCTAGTGTTGGGAAGATTGGGGAAATAGACTTCCTCTGTGTTTGTTCAGGGATATGTCTGATGATAAATTCACAACCAAGACAACCCCAAAGAGAAGCACTTATGAACACAATAATCATCAGTGTCTCCATTTGAGGTGATCTGAATGTGATTCCAATGGCATCCATCTTCAGTTACAGTCTGTAGCATTGTCATGTTCAACTGCCCCAACAAGTAGCACTTACTGAATTCAACAGTCAAGTCAATGCTAAAGTTAGAGTAATAAGAATGACTTATAAAACATTTCAGCATTGTTTAACCAGTAACCAGGGAGAATAGCTGTTTTAAACATTTCTTAATGGGAGGAAATCCTGGATGTCAGGTCAGCAAAACTACCCCAACAAGTAGCACTTACTGCATACACAACTCAAGTCAGTGCTTGAGCTTGGGTAGTTCGGGTGCCAAATGAATGCATTTTGCTAGTGTTGGGAAGATTGGGGAAATAGACTGCCTCTGTGTTTGTTCAGGGATATGTCTGATGATAAATTCACAACCAAGACAACCCCAAAGAGAAGCACTTATGAACACAATAATCATCAGTGTCTCCATTTGAGGTGATCTGAATGTGATTCCAATGACATCCATTTTCAGTTACAGTCTGTAGCATTGTCATGTTCAACTGCCCCAACAAGTAGCACTTAGTGAATTCAACAATAAAGTCAATGTTCAAGTAAGGGTAATAAGAATGACTTACCAAAAAATGAATTCATCCAGTGACACAATCTAGAATGACTGATAACACATTTTAGTATTCTTCAACTAGTAACACATTGTAGAATAACTGTTACTATTAATTCTTTAGATACTATCCTGGGATTCAGATGTCAGCAAAACTACCCCATAGAGTAGCACTTACTAAAATCAACTCCGGCCAATGCTTGAGTTTGGCCAATGCCAAATTCTTTCAGTAAGCAACCTTCTTTGCTCATGAGGTTCTCCATAGTACAGATGTTTCTTCTGGCATCTTCTGTGTTGTGATTTAGTAGCAGTGGTTCCTTACACACATTTGCCCAGCTTAAATACTGAATGCAGCCATTTCCACTCAACTCCACCTTCTTTTTGATCAAGTTTCAGTGTTCTTGGCTATTGTAAGTAATTAATGGCTTTATGAATGGACACCCATCATCCCAATGTATGCATGCCATTAACAGTCTATGAGTGGTCAATTAGAGTCTAATGACTGTCTTTGGTGCAACACCTTTTGCCTCCAGATAGAGCTCATTCAGCAATAGAAAGTTAGCACAGCATATCTATTTCAAAAGTCAAATTCTTTTATTTATTTAGCTAGTAATGAGAAAACTGGTGAAATGAACTCTCTTCATTTGTGTGTCTGGTGATGAACTCACTACCAAGACAACCCCAACAAGAAGCACTTATGAAAACAATAATCATCAGTGTCTCCATTTGAGGTGATCTGAATGTGATTCCAATGGCATCCATCTTCAGTTACAGTCTGTAGCATTGTCATGTTCAACTGCCCCAACAAGTAGCACTTACTGAATTCAACAGTCAAGTCAATGCTAAAGTTAGAGTAATAAGAATGACTTATAAAACATTTCAGCATTGTTTAACCAGTAACCAGGGAGAATAGCTGTTTTAAACATTTCTGAATGGGAGGAAATCCTGGATGTCAGGTCAGCAAAACTACCCCAACAAGTAGCACTTACTGCATACACAACTCAAGTCAGTGCTTGTGCTTGGGTAGTTCGGGTGCCAAATGAATGCCTTTTGCTAGTGTTGGGAAGATTGGGGAAATAGACTGCCTCTGTGTTTGTTCAGGGATATGTCTGATGATAAATTCACAACCAAGACAACCCCAAAGAGAAGCACTTATGAACACAATAATCATCAGTGTCTCCATTTGAGGTGATCTGAATGTGATTCCAATGGCATCCATCTTCAGTTACAGTCTGTAGCATTGTCATGTTCAAATGCCCCAACAAGTAGCACTTACTGAATTCAACAGTCAAGTCAATGCTAAAGTTAGAGTAATAAGAATGACTTATAAAACATTTCATCATTGTTTAACCAGTAACCAGGGAGAATAGCTTTTTTAAACATTTCTTAATGGGAGGAAATCCTGGATGTCAGGTCAGCAAAACTACCCCAACAAGTAGCACTTACTGCATACACAACTCAAGTCAGTGCTTGTGCTTGGGTAGTTCGGGTGCCAAATGAATGTATTTTGCTAGTTTTGGGAAGATTGGGGAAATAGACTGCCTCTGTGTTTGTTCAGGGATATGTCTGATGATAAATTCACAACCAAGACAACCCCAAAGAGAAGCACTTATGAACACAATAATCATCAGTGTCTCCATTTGAGGTGATCTGAATGTGATTCCAATGACATCCATCTTCAGTTACAGTCTGTAGCATTGTCATGTTCAACTGCCCCAACAAGTAGCACTTAGTGAATTCAACAATAAAGTCAATGTTCAAGTAAGGGTAATAAGAATGACTTACCAAAAAATGAATTCATCCAGTGACACAATCTAGAATGACTGATAACACATTTTAGTATTCTTCAACTAGTAACACATTGTAGAATAACTGTTACTATTAATTCTTTAGATACTATCCTGGGATTCAGATGTCAGCAAAACTACCCCATAGAGTGGCACTTACTAAATTCAACTCAGGCCAATGCTTGAGTTTGGCCAATGCCAAATTCTTTCAGTAAGCAACCTTCTTTGCTCATGAGGTTCTCCATAGTACAGATGTTTCTTCTGGCATCTTCTGTGTTGTGATTTAGTAGCAGTGGTTCCTTACACACATTTGCCCAGCTTAAATACTGAATGCAGCCATTTCCACTCAACTCCACCTTCTTTTTGATCAAGTTTCAGTGGTCTTGGCTATTGTAAGTAATGAATGGCTTTATGAATGGACACTCATCATCCCAATGTATGCATGCCATTAACAGTCTATGAGTGGTCAATTAGAGTCCAATGACTGTCTTTGGTGCAACACCTTTTGCCTCCAGATAGAGCTCATTCAGCAAAAGAAAGTTAGCACAGAATATCTATTTCAAAAGTCAAATTCTTTTATTTATTTAGCTAGTAATGAGAAAACTGGTGAAATGAACTCTCTACATTTGTGTGTCTGGTGATGAACTCACTACCAAGACAACCCCAACAAGAAGCACTTATGAAAACAATAATCATCAGTGTCTCCATTTGAGGTGATCTGAATGTGATTCCAATGGCATCCATCTTCAGTTACAGTCGGTAGCATTGTCATGTTCAACTGCCCCAACAAGTAGCACTTACTGAATTCAACAGTCAAGTCAATGCTAAAGTTAGAGTAATAAGAATGACTTATAAAACATTTCATCATTGTTTAACCAGTAACCAGGGAGAATAGCTTTTTTAAACATTTCTTAATGGGAGGAAATCCTCGATGTCAGGTCAGCAAAACTACCCCAACAAGTAGCACTTACTGCATACACAACTCAAGTCAGTGCTTGTGCTTGGGTAGTTCGGGTGCCAAATGAATGGATTTGGCTAGTTTTGGGAAGATTGGGGAAATAGACTGCCTCTGTGTTTGTTCAGGGATATGTCTGATGATAAATTCATCAACCAAGACAACCTCAAAGAGAAGCACTTATGAACACAATAATCATCAGTGTCTCCATTTGAGGTGATCTGAATGTGATTCCAATGACATCCATTTTCAGTTACAGTCTGTAGCATTGTCATGTTCAACTGCCCCAACAAGTAGCACTTAGTGAATTCAACAATAAAGTCAATGTTCAAGTAAGGGTAATAAGAATGACTTACCAAAAAATGAATTCATCCAGTGACACAATCTAGAATGACTGATAACACATTTTAGTATTCTTCAACTAGTAACACATTGTAGAATAACTGTTACTATTAATTCTTTAGATACTATCCTGGGATTCAGATGTCAGCAAAACTACCCCATAGAGTAGCACTTACTAAAATCAACTCAGGCCAATGCTTGAGTTTGGCCAATGCCAAATTCTTTCAGTAAGCAACCTTCTTTGCTCATGAGGTTCTCCATAGTACAGATGTTTCTTCTGGCATCTTCTGTGTTGTGATTTAGTAGCAGTGGTTCCTTACACACATTTGCCCAGCTTAAATACTGAATGCAGCCATTTCCACTCAACTCCACCTTCTTTTTGATCAAGTTTCAGTGGTCTTGGCTATTGTAAGTAATGAATGGCTTTATGAATGGACACCCATCATCCCAATGTATGCATGCCATTAACAGTCTATGAGTGGTCAATTAGAGTCCAATGACTGTCTTTGGTGCAACACCTTTTGCCTCCAAATAGAGCTCATTCAGCAATAGAAAGTTAGCACAGAATATCTATTTCAAAAGTCAAATTCTTTTATTTATTTAGCTAGTAATGAGAAAACTGGTGAAATGAACTCTCTTCATTTGTGTGTCTGGTGATGAACTCACTACCAAGACAACCCCAACAAGAAGCACTTATGAAAACAATAATCATCAGTGTCTCCATTTGAGGTGATCTGAATGTGATTCCAATGACATCCATCTTCAGTTACAGTCTGTAGCATTGTCATGTTCAACTGCCCCAACAAGTAGCACTTACTGAATTCAACAGTCAAGTCAATGCTAAAGTTAAAGTAATAAGAATGACTTATAAAACATTTCAGCATTGTTTAACCAGTAACCAGGGAGAATAGCTGTTTTAAACATTTCTTAATGGGAGGAAATCCTGGATGTCAGGTCAGCAAAACTACCCCAACAAGTAGCACTTACTGCATACACAACTCAAGTCAGTGCTTGTGCTTGGGTAGTTCGGGTGCCAAATGAATGCATTTTGCTAGTGTTGGGAAGATTGGGGAAATAGACTGCCTCTGTGTTTGTTCAGGGATATGTCTGATGATAAATTCACAACCAAGACAACCCCAAAGAGAAGCACTTATGAACACAATAATCATCAGTGTCTCCATTTGAGGTGATCTGAATGTGATTCCAATGGCATCCATCTTCAGTTACAGTCTGTAGCATTGTCATGTTCAACTGCCCCAACAAGTAGCACTTAGTGAATTCAACAATAAAGTCAATGTTCAAGTAAGGGTAATAAGAATGACTTACCAAAAAATGAATTCATCCAGTGACACAATCTAGAATGACTGATAACACATTTTAGTATTCTTCAACTAGTAACACATTGTAGAATAACTGTTACTATTAATTCTTTAGATACTATCCTGGGATTCAGATGTCAGCAAAACTACCCCATAGAGTAGCACTTACTAAAATCAACTCAGGCCAATGCTTGAGTTTGGCCAATGCCAAATTCTTTCAGTAAGCAACCTTCTTTGCTCATGATGTTCTCCATAGTACAGATGTTTCTTCTGGCATCTTCTGTGTTGTGATTTAGTAGCAGTGGTTCCTTACACACATTTGCCCAGCTTAAATACTGAATGCAGCCATTTCCACTCAACTCCACCTTCTTTTTGATCAAGTTTCAGTGGTCTTGGCTATTGTAAGTAATGAATGGCTTTATGAATGGACACCCATCATCCCAATGTATGCATGCCATTAACAGTCTATGAGTGGTCAATTAGAGTCCAATGACTGTCTTTGGTGCAACACCTTTTGCCTCCAGATAGAGCTCATTCAGCAATAGAAAGTTAGCACAGCATATCTATTTCAAAAGTCAAATTCTTTTATTTATTTAGCTAGTAATGAGAAAACTGGTGAAATGAACTCTCTTCATTTGTGTGTCTGGTGATGAACTCACTACCAAGACAACCCCAACAAGAAGCACTTATGAAAATAATAATCATCAGTGTCTCCATTTGAGGTGATCTGAATGTGATTCCAATGGCATCCATCTTCAGTTACAGTCTGTAGCATTGTCATGTTCAACTGCCCCAACAAGTAGCACTTACTGAATTCAACAGTCAAGTCAATGCTAAAGTTAGAGTAATAAGAATGACTTATAAAACATTTCAGCATTGTTTAACCAGTAACCAGGGAGAATAGCTGTTTTAAACATTTCTTAATGGGAGGAAATCCTGGATGTCAGGTCAGCAAAACTACCCCAACAAGTAGCACTTACTGCATACACAACTCAAGTCAGTGCTTGTGCTTGGGTAGTTCGGGTGCCAAATGAATGCATTTTGCTAGTGTTGGGAAGATTGGGGAAATAGACTGCCTCTGTGTTTGTTCAGGGATATGTCTGATGATAAATTCACAACCAAGACAACCCCAAAGAGAAGCACTTATGAACACAATAATCATCAGTGTCTCCATTTGAGGTGATCTGAATGTGATTCCAATGACATCCATCTTCAGTTACAGTCTGTAGCATTGTCATGTTCAACTGCCCCAACAAGTAGCACTTAGTGAATTCAACAATAAAGTCAATGTTCAAGTAAGGGTAATAAGAATGACTTACCAAAAAATGAATTCATCCAGTGACACAATCTAGAATGACTGATAACACATTTTAGTATTCTTCAACTAGTAACACATTGTAGAATAACTGTTACTATTAATTCTTTAGATACTATCCTGGGATTCAGATGTCAGCAAAACTACCCCATAGAGTAGCACTTACTAAAATCAACTCAGGCCAATGCTTGAGTTTGGCCAATGCCAAATTCTTTCAGTAAGCAACCTTCTTTGCTCATGATGTTCTCCATAGTACAGATGTTTCTTCTGGCATCTTCTGTGTTGTGATTTAGTAGCAGTGGTTCCTTACACACATTTGCCCAGCTTAAATACTGAATGCAGCCATTTCCACTCAACTCCACCTTCTTTTTGATCAAGTTTCAGTGGTCTTGGCTATTGTAAGTAATGAATGGCTTTATGAATGGACACCCATCATCCCAATGTATGCATGCCATTAACAGTCTATGAGTGGTCAATTAGAGTCCAATGACTGTCTTTGGTGCAACACCTTTTGCCTCCAGATAGAGCTCATTCAGCAATAGAAAGTTAGCACAGCATATCTATTTCAAAAGTCAAATTCTTTTATTTATTTAGCTAGTAATGAGAAAACTGGTGAAATGAACTCTCTTCATTTGTGTGTCTGGTGATGAACTCACTACCAAGACAACCCCAACAAGAAGCACTTATGAAAATAATAATCATCAGTGTCTCCATTTGAGGTGATCTGAATGTGATTCCAATGGCATCCATCTTCAGTTACAGTCTGTAGCATTGTCATGTTCAACTGCCCCAACAAGTAGCACTTACTGAATTCAACAGTCAAGTCAATGCTAAAGTTAGAGTAATAAGAATGACTTATAAAACATTTCAGCATTGTTTAACCAGTAACCAGGGAGAATAGCTTTTTTAAACGTTTCTTAATGGGAGGAAATCCTGGATGTCAGGTCAGCAAAACTACCCCAACAAGTAGCACTTACTGCATACACAACTCAAGTCAGTGCTTGTGCTTGGGTAGTTCGGGTGCCAAATGAATGCATTTTGCTAGTGTTGGGAAGATTGGGGAAATAGACTGCCGCTGTGTTTGTTCAGGGATATGTCTGATGATAAAGTCACAACCAAGACAACCCCAAAGAGAAGCACTTATGAACACAATAATCATCAGTGTCTCCATTTGAGGTGATCTGAATGTGATTCCAATGGCATCCATCTTCAGTTACAGTCTGTAGCATTGTCATGTTCAACTGCCCCAACAAGTAGCACTTACTGAATTCAACAGTCAAGTCAATGCTAAAGTTAGAGTAATAAGAATGACTTATAAAACATTTCAGCATTGTTTAACCAGTAACCAGGGAGAATAGCTGTTTTAAACATTTCTTAATGGGAGGAAATCCTGGATGTCAGGTCAGCAAAACTACCCCAACAAGTAGCACTTACTGCATACACAACTCAAGTCAGTGCTTGTGCTTGGGTAGTTCGGGTGCCAAATGAATGCATTTTGCTAGTGTTGGGAAGATTGGGGAAATAGACTGCCTCTGTGTTTGTTCAGGGATATGTCTGATGATAAATTCACAACCAAGACAACCCCAAAGAGAAGCACTTATGAACACAATAATCATCAGTGTCTCCATTTGAGGTGATCTGAATGTGATTCCAATGGCATCCATCTTCAGTTACAGTCTGTAGCATTGTCATGTTCAACTGCCCCAACAAGTAGCACTTACTGAATTCAACAGTCAAGTCAATGCTAAAGTTAGAGTAATAAGAATGACTTATAAAACATTTCATCATTGTTTAACCAGTAACCAGGGAGAATAGCTTTTTTAAACATTTCTTAATGGGAGGAAATCCTGGATGTCAGGTCAGCAAAACTACCCCAACAAGTAGCACTTACTGCATACACAACTCAAGTCAGTGCTTGTGCTTGGGTAGTTCGGGTGCCAAATGAATGTATTTTGCTAGTGTTGGGAAGATTGGGGAAATAGACTGCCTCTGTGTTTGTTCAGGGATATGTCTGATGATAAATTCACAACCAAGACAACCCCAAAGAGAAGCACTTATGAACACAATAATCATCAGTGTCTCCATTTGAGGTGATCTGAATGTGATTCCAATGACATCCATCTTCAGTTACAGTCTGTAGCATTGTCATGTTCAACTGCCCCAACAAGTAGCACTTAGTGAATTCAACAATAAAGTCAATGTTCAAGTAAGGGTAATAAGAATGACTTACCAAAAAATGAATTCATCCAGTGACACAATCTAGAATGACTGATAACACATTTTAGTATTCTTCAACTAGTAACACATTGTAGAATAACTGTTACTATTAATTCTTTAGATACTATCCTGGGATTCAGATGTCAGCAAAACTACCCCATAGAGTAGCACTTACTAAAATCAACTCAGGCCAATGCTTGAGTTTGGCCAATGCCAAATTCTTTCAGTAAGCAACCTTCTTTGCTCATGAGGTTCTCCATAGTACAGATGTTTCTTCTGGCATCTTCTGTGTTGTGATTTAGTAGCAGTGGTTCCTTACACACATTTGCCCAGCTTAAATACTGAATGCAGCCATTTCCACTCAACTCCACCTTCTTTTTGATCAAGTTTCAGTGGTCTTGGCTATTGTAAGTAATGAATGGCTTTATGAATGGACACCCATCATCCCAATGTATGCATGCCATTAACAGTCTATGAGTGGTCAATTAGAGTCCAATGACTGTCTTTGGTGCAACACCTTTTGCCTCCAAATAGAGCTCATTCAGCAATAGAAAGTTAGCACAGAATATCTATTTCAAAAGTCAAATTCTTTTATTTATTTAGCTAGTAATGAGAAAACTGGTGAAATGAACTCTCTTCATTTGTGTGTCTGGTGATGAACTCACTACCAAGACAACCCCAACAAGAAGCACTTATGAAAACAATAATCATCAGTGTCTCCATTTGAGGTGATCTGAATGTGATTCCAATGACATCCATCTTCAGTTACAGTCTGTAGCATTGTCATGTTCAACTGCCCCAACAAGTAGCACTTACTGAATTCAACAGTCAAGTCAATGCTAAAGTTAAAGTAATAAGAATGACTTATAAAACATTTCAGCATTGTTTAACCAGTAACCAGGGAGAATAGCTGTTTTAAACATTTCTTAATGGGAGGAAATCCTGGATGTCAGGTCAGCAAAACTACCCCAACAAGTAGCACTTACTGCATACACAACTCAAGTCAGTGCTTGTGCTTGGGTAGTTCGGGTGCCAAATGAATGCATTTTGCTAGTGTTGGGAAGATTGGGGAAATAGACTGCCTCTGTGTTTGTTCAGGGATATGTCTGATGATAAATTCACAACCAAGACAACCCCAAAGAGAAGCACTTATGAACACAATAATCATCAGTGTCTCCATTTGAGGTGATCTGAATGTGATTCCAATGGCATCCATCTTCAGTTACAGTCTGTAGCATTGTCATGTTCAACTGCCCCAACAAGTAGCACTTAGTGAATTCAACAATAAAGTCAATGTTCAAGTAAGGGTAATAAGAATGACTTACCAAAAAATGAATTCATCCAGTGACACAATCTAGAATGACTGATAACACATTTTAGTATTCTTCAACTAGTAACACATTGTAGAATAACTGTTACTATTAATTCTTTAGATACTATCCTGGGATTCAGATGTCAGCAAAACTACCCCATAGAGTAGCACTTACTAAAATCAACTCAGGCCAATGCTTGAGTTTGGCCAATGCCAAATTCTTTCAGTAAGCAACCTTCTTTGCTCATGAGGTTCTCCATAGTACAGATGTTTCTTCTGGCATCTTCTGTGTTGTGATTTAGTAGCAGTGGTTCCTTACACACATTTGCCCAGCTTAAATACTGAATGCAGCCATTTCCACTCAACTCCACCTTCTTTTTGATCAAGTTTCAGTGGTCTTGGCTATTGTAAGTAATGAATGGCTTTATGAATGGACACCCATCATCCCAATGTATGCATGCCATTAACAGTCTATGAGTGGTCAATTAGAGTCCAATGACTGTCTTTGGTGCAACACCTTTTGCCTCCAAATAGAGCTCATTCAGCAATAGAAAGTTAGCACAGAATATCTATTTCAAAAGTCAAATTCTTTTATTTATTTAGCTAGTAATGAGAAAACTGGTGAAATGAACTCTCTTCATTTGTGTGTCTGGTGATGAACTCACTACCAAGACAACCCCAACAAGAAGCACTTATGAAAACAATAATCATCAGTGTCTCCATTTGAGGTGATCTGAATGTGATTCCAATGACATCCATCTTCAGTTACAGTCTGTAGCATTGTCATGTTCAACTGCCCCAACAAGTAGCACTTACTGAATTCAACAGTCAAGTCAATGCTAAAGTTAAAGTAATAAGAATGACTTATAAAACATTTCAGCATTGTTTAACCAGTAACCAGGGAGAATAGCTGTTTTAAACATTTCTTAATGGGAGGAAATCCTGGATGTCAGGTCAGCAAAACTACCCCAACAAGTAGCACTTACTGCATACACAACTCAAGTCAGTGCTTGTGCTTGGGTAGTTCGGGTGCCAAATGAATGCATTTTGCTAGTGTTGGGAAGATTGGGGAAATAGACTGCCTCTGTGTTTGTTCAGGGATATGTCTGATGATAAATTCACAACCAAGACAACCCCAAAGAGAAGCACTTATGAACACAATAATCATCAGTGTCTCCATTTGAGGTGATCTGAATGTGATTCCAATGGCATCCATCTTCAGTTACAGTCTGTAGCATTGTCATGTTCAACTGCCCCAACAAGTAGCACTTAGTGAATTCAACAATAAAGTCAATGTTCAAGTAAGGGTAATAAGAATGACTTACCAAAAAATGAATTCATCCAGTGACACAATCTAGAATGACTGATAACACATTTTAGTATTCTTCAACTAGTAACACATTGTAGAATAACTGTTACTATTAATTCTTTAGATACTATCCTGGGATTCAGATGTCAGCAAAACTACCCCATAGAGTAGCACTTACTAAAATCAACTCAGGCCAATGCTTGAGTTTGGCCAATGCCAAATTCTTTCAGTAAGCAACCTTCTTTGCTCATGATGTTCTCCATAGTACAGATGTTTCTTCTGGCATCTTCTGTGTTGTGATTTAGTAGCAGTGGTTCCTTACACACATTTGCCCAGCTTAAATACTGAATGCAGCCATTTCCACTCAACTCCACCTTCTTTTTGATCAAGTTTCAGTGGTCTTGGCTATTGTAAGTAATGAATGGCTTTATGAATGGACACCCATCATCCCAATGTATGCATGCCATTAACAGTCTATGAGTGGTCAATTAGAGTCCAATGACTGTCTTTGGTGCAACACCTTTTGCCTCCAGATAGAGCTCATTCAGCAATAGAAAGTTAGCACAGCATATCTATTTCAAAAGTCAAATTCTTTTATTTATTTAGCTAGTAATGAGAAAACTGGTGAAATGAACTCTCTTCATTTGTGTGTCTGGTGATGAACTCACTACCAAGACAACCCCAACAAGAAGCACTTATGAAAATAATAATCATCAGTGTCTCCATTTGAGGTGATCTGAATGTGATTCCAATGGCATCCATCTTCAGTTACAGTCTGTAGCATTGTCATGTTCAACTGCCCCAACAAGTAGCACTTACTGAATTCAACAGTCAAGTCAATGCTAAAGTTAGAGTAATAAGAATGACTTATAAAACATTTCAGCATTGTTTAACCAGTAACCAGGGAGAATAGCTGTTTTAAACATTTCTTAATGGGAGGAAATCCTGGATGTCAGGTCAGCAAAACTACCCCAACAAGTAGCACTTACTGCATACACAACTCAAGTCAGTGCTTGTGCTTGGGTAGTTCGGGTGCCAAATGAATGCATTTTGCTAGTGTTGGGAAGATTGGGGAAATAGACTGCCTCTGTGTTTGTTCAGGGATATGTCTGATGATAAATTCACAACCAAGACAACCCCAAAGAGAAGCACTTATGAACACAATAATCATCAGTGTCTCCATTTGAGGTGATCTGAATGTGATTCCAATGACATCCATCTTCAGTTACAGTCTGTAGCATTGTCATGTTCAACTGCCCCAACAAGTAGCACTTAGTGAATTCAACAATAAAGTCAATGTTCAAGTAAGGGTAATAAGAATGACTTACCAAAAAATGAATTCATCCAGTGACACAATCTAGAATGACTGATAACACATTTTAGTATTCTTCAACTAGTAACACATTGTAGAATAACTGTTACTATTAATTCTTTAGATACTATCCTGGGATTCAGATGTCAGCAAAACTACCCCATAGAGTAGCACTTACTAAAATCAACTCAGGCCAATGCTTGAGTTTGGCCAATGCCAAATTCTTTCAGTAAGCAACCTTCTTTGCTCATGATGTTCTCCATAGTACAGATGTTTCTTCTGGCATCTTCTGTGTTGTGATTTAGTAGCAGTGGTTCCTTACACACATTTGCCCAGCTTAAATACTGAATGCAGCCATTTCCACTCAACTCCACCTTCTTTTTGATCAAGTTTCAGTGGTCTTGGCTATTGTAAGTAATGAATGGCTTTATGAATGGACACCCATCATCCCAATGTATGCATGCCATTAACAGTCTATGAGTGGTCAATTAGAGTCCAATGACTGTCTTTGGTGCAACACCTTTTGCCTCCAGATAGAGCTCATTCAGCAATAGAAAGTTAGCACAGCATATCTATTTCAAAAGTCAAATTCTTTTATTTATTTAGCTAGTAATGAGAAAACTGGTGAAATGAACTCTCTTCATTTGTGTGTCTGGTGATGAACTCACTACCAAGACAACCCCAACAAGAAGCACTTATGAAAATAATAATCATCAGTGTCTCCATTTGAGGTGATCTGAATGTGATTCCAATGGCATCCATCTTCAGTTACAGTCTGTAGCATTGTCATGTTCAACTGCCCCAACAAGTAGCACTTACTGAATTCAACAGTCAAGTCAATGCTAAAGTTAGAGTAATAAGAATGACTTATAAAACATTTCAGCATTGTTTAACCAGTAACCAGGGAGAATAGCTTTTTTAAACGTTTCTTAATGGGAGGAAATCCTGGATGTCAGGTCAGCAAAACTACCCCAACAAGTAGCACTTACTGCATACACAACTCAAGTCAGTGCTTGTGCTTGGGTAGTTCGGGTGCCAAATGAATGCATTTTGCTAGTGTTGGGAAGATTGGGGAAATAGACTGCCGCTGTGTTTGTTCAGGGATATGTCTGATGATAAAGTCACAACCAAGACAACCCCAAAGAGAAGCACTTATGAACACAATAATCATCAGTGTCTCCATTTGAGGTGATCTGAATGTGATTCCAATGGCATCCATCTTCAGTTACAGTCTGTAGCATTGTCATGTTCAACTGCCCCAACAAGTAGCACTTACTGAATTCAACAGTCAAGTCAATGCTAAAGTTAGAGTAATAAGAATGACTTATAAAACATGTCAGCATTGTTTAACCAGTAACCAGGGAGAATAGCTTTTTTAAACATTTCTTAATGGGAGGAAATCCTGGATGTCAGGTCAGCAAAACTACCCCAACAAGTAGCACTTACTGCATACACAACTCAAGTCCGTGCTTGTGCTTGGGTAGTTCGGGTGCCAAATGAATGCATTTTGCTAGTTTTGGGAAGATTGGGGAAGTAGACTTCCTCTGGGTTTGTTCAGGGATATGTCTGATGATAAATTCACAACCAAGACAACCCCAAAGAGAAGCACTTATGAACACAATAATCATCAGTGTCTCCATTTGAGGTGATCTGAATGTGATTCCAATGGCATCCATCTTCAGTTACAGTCTGTAGCATTGTCATGTTCAACTGCCCCAACAAGTAGCACTTACTGAATTCAACAGTCAAGTCAATGCTAAAGTTAGAGTAATAAGAATGACTTATAAAACATTTCATCATTGTTTAACCAGTAACCAGGGAGAATAGCTTTTTTAAACATTTCTTAATGGGAGGAAATCCTGGATGTCAGGTCAGCAAAACTACCCCAACAAGTAGCACTTACTGAATTCAACAGTCAAGTCAATGCTAAAGTTAGAGTAATAAGAATGACTTATAAAACATGTCAGCATTGTTTAACCAGTAACCAGGGAGAATAGCTTTTTTAAACATTTCTTAATGGGAGGGAATCCTGGATGTCAGGTCAGCAAAACTACCCCAACAAGTAGCACTTACTGCATACACAACTCAAGTCAGTGCTTGTGCTTGGGTAGTTCGGGTGCCAAATGAATGCATTTTGCTAGTGTTGGGAAGATTGGGGAAATAGACTGCCTCTGTGTTTGTTCAGGGATATGTCTGATGATAAATTCACAACCAAGACAACCCCAAAGAGAAGCACTTATGAACACAATACTCATCAGTGTCTCCATTTGAGGTGATCTGAATGTGATTCCAATGGCATCCATCTTCAGTTACAGTCTGTAGCATTGTCATGTTCAACTGCCCCAACAAGTAGCACTTAGTGAATTCAACAATAAAGTCAATGTTCAAGTAAGGGTAATAAGAATGACTTACCAAAAAATGAATTCATCCAGTGACACAATCTAGAATGACTGATAACACATTTTAGTATTCTTCAACTAGTAACACATTGTAGAATAACCGTACTATTAATTCTTTAGATACTATCCTGGGATTCAGATGTCAGCAAAACTACCCCATGGAGTAGCACTTACTAAAATCAACTCCGGCCAATGCTTGAGTTTGGCCAATGCCAAATTCTTTCAGTAAGCAACCTTCTTTGCTCATGAGGTTCTCCATAGTACAGATGTTTCTTCTGGCATCTTCTGTGTTGTGATTTAGTAGCAGTGGTTCCTTACACACATTTGCCCAGCTTAAATACTGAATGCAGCCATTTCCACTCAACTCCACCTTCTTTTTGATCAAGTTTCAGTGTTCTTGGCTATTGTAAGTAATTAATGGCTTTATGAATGGACACCCATCATCCCAATGTATGCATGCCATTAACAGTCTATGAGTGGTCAATTAGAGTCTAATGACTGTCTTTGGTGCAACACCTTTTGCCTCCAGATAGAGCTCATTCAGCAATAGAAAGTTAGCACAGCATATCTATTTCAAAAGTCAAATTCTTTTATTTATTTAGCTAGTAATGAGAAAACTGGTGAAATGAACTCTCTTCATTTGTGTGTCTGGTGATGAACTCACTACCAAGACAACCCCAACAAGAAGCACTTATGAAAATAATAATCATCAGTGTCTCCATTTGAGGTGATCTGAATGTGATTCCAATGGCATCCATCTTCAGTTACAGTCTGTAGCATTGTCATGTTCAACTGCCCCAACAAGTAGCACTTACTGAATTCAACAGTCAAGTCAATGCTAAAGTTAGAGTAATAAGAATGACTTATAAAACATTTCATCATTGTTTAACCAGTAACCAGGGAGAATAGCTTTTTTAAACATTTCTTAATGGGAGGAAATCCTGGATGTCAGGTCAGCAAAACTACCCCAACAAGTAGCACTTACTGAATTCAACAGTCAAGTCAATGCTAAAGTTAGAGTAATAAGAATGACTTATAAAACATGTCAGCATTGTTTAACCAGTAACCAGGGAGAATAGCTTTTTTAAACATTTCTTAATGGGAGGGAATCCTGGATGTCAGGTCAGCAAAACTACCCCAACAAGTAGCACTTACTGCATACACAACTCAAGTCAGTGCTTGTGCTTGGGTAGTTCGGGTGCCAAATGAATGCATTTTGCTAGTGTTGGGAAGATTGGGGAAATAGACTGCCTCTGTGTTTGTTCAGGGATATGTCTGATGATAAATTCACAACCAAGACAACCCCAAAGAGAAGCACTTATGAACACAATACTCATCAGTGTCTCCATTTGAGGTGATCTGAATGTGATTCCAATGGCATCCATCTTCAGTTACAGTCTGTAGCATTGTCATGTTCAACTGCCCCAACAAGTAGCACTTAGTGAATTCAACAATAAAGTCAATGTTCAAGTAAGGGTAATAAGAATGACTTACCAAAAAATGAATTCATCCAGTGACACAATCTAGAATGACTGATAACACATTTTAGTATTCTTCAACTAGTAACACATTGTAGAATAACCGTACTATTAATTCTTTAGATACTATCCTGGGATTCAGATGTCAGCAAAACTACCCCATGGAGTAGCACTTACTAAAATCAACTCCGGCCAATGCTTGAGTTTGGCCAATGCCAAATTCTTTCAGTAAGCAACCTTCTTTGCTCATGAGGTTCTCCATAGTACAGATGTTTCTTCTGGCATCTTCTGTGTTGTGATTTAGTAGCAGTGGTTCCTTACACACATTTGCCCAGCTTAAATACTGAATGCAGCCATTTCCACTCAACTCCACCTTCTTTTTGATCAAGTTTCAGTGTTCTTGGCTATTGTAAGTAATTAATGGCTTTATGAATGGACACCCATCATCCCAATGTATGCATGCCATTAACAGTCTATGAGTGGTCAATTAGAGTCTAATGACTGTCTTTGGTGCAACACCTTTTGCCTCCAGATAGAGCTCATTCAGCAATAGAAAGTTAGCACAGCATATCTATTTCAAAAGTCAAATTCTTTTATTTATTTAGCTAGTAATGAGAAAACTGGTGAAATGAACTCTCTTCATTTGTGTGTCTGGTGATGAACTCACTACCAAGACAACCCCAACAAGAAGCACTTATGAAAATAATAATCATCAGTGTCTCCATTTGAGGTGATCTGAATGTGATTCCAATGGCATCCATCTTCAGTTACAGTCTGTAGCATTGTCATGTTCAACTGCCCCAACAAGTAGCACTTACTGAATTCAACAGTCAAGTCAATGCTAAAGTTAGAGTAATAAGAATGACTTATAAAACATTTCAGCATTGTTTAACCAGTAACCAGGGAGAATAGCTGTTTTAAACATTTCTTAATGGGAGGAAATCCTGGATGTCAGGTCAGCAAAACTACCCCAACAAGTAGCACTTACTGCATACACAACTCAAGTCAGTGCTTGTGCTTGGGTAGTTCGGGTGCCAAATGAATGCATTTTGCTAGTGTTGGGAAGATTGGGGAAATAGACTGCCTCTGTGTTTGTTCAGGGATATGTCTGATGATAAATTCACAACCAAGACAACCCCAAAGAGAAGCACTTATGAACACAATAATCATCAGTGTCTCCATTTGAGGTGATCTGAATGTGATTCCAATGACATCCATCTTCAGTTACAGTCTGTAGCATTGTCATGTTCAACTGCCCCAACAAGTAGCACTTAGTGAATTCAACAATAAAGTCAATGTTCAAGTAAGGGTAATAAGAATGACTTACCAAAAAATGAATTCATCCAGTGACACAATCTAGAATGACTGATAACACATTTTAGTATTCTTCAACTAGTAACACATTGTAGAATAACTGTTACTATTAATTCTTTAGATACTATCCTGGGATTCAGATGTCAGCAAAACTACCCCATAGAGTAGCACTTACTAAAATCAACTCAGGCCAATGCTTGAGTTTGGCCAATGCCAAATTCTTTCAGTAAGCAACCTTCTTTGCTCATGATGTTCTCCATAGTACAGATGTTTCTTCTGGCATCTTCTGTGTTGTGATTTAGTAGCAGTGGTTCCTTACACACATTTGCCCAGCTTAAATACTGAATGCAGCCATTTCCACTCAACTCCACCTTCTTTTTGATCAAGTTTCAGTGGTCTTGGCTATTGTAAGTAATGAATGGCTTTATGAATGGACACCCATCATCCCAATGTATGCATGCCATTAACAGTCTATGAGTGGTCAATTAGAGTCCAATGACTGTCTTTGGTGCAACACCTTTTGCCTCCAGATAGAGCTCATTCAGCAATAGAAAGTTAGCACAGCATATCTATTTCAAAAGTCAAATTCTTTTATTTATTTAGCTAGTAATGAGAAAACTGGTGAAATGAACTCTCTTCATTTGTGTGTCTGGTGATGAACTCACTACCAAGACAACCCCAACAAGAAGCACTTATGAAAATAATAATCATCAGTGTCTCCATTTGAGGTGATCTGAATGTGATTCCAATGGCATCCATCTTCAGTTACAGTCTGTAGCATTGTCATGTTCAACTGCCCCAACAAGTAGCACTTACTGAATTCAACAGTCAAGTCAATGCTAAAGTTAGAGTAATAAGAATGACTTATAAAACATTTCAGCATTGTTTAACCAGTAACCAGGGAGAATAGCTTTTTTAAACGTTTCTTAATGGGAGGAAATCCTGGATGTCAGGTCAGCAAAACTACCCCAACAAGTAGCACTTACTGCATACACAACTCAAGTCAGTGCTTGTGCTTGGGTAGTTCGGGTGCCAAATGAATGCATTTTGCTAGTGTTGGGAAGATTGGGGAAATAGACTGCCGCTGTGTTTGTTCAGGGATATGTCTGATGATAAAGTCACAACCAAGACAACCCCAAAGAGAAGCACTTATGAACACAATAATCATCAGTGTCTCCATTTGAGGTGATCTGAATGTGATTCCAATGGCATCCATCTTCAGTTACAGTCTGTAGCATTGTCATGTTCAACTGCCCCAACAAGTAGCACTTACTGAATTCAACAGTCAAGTCAATGCTAAAGTTAGAGTAATAAGAATGACTTATAAAACATGTCAGCATTGTTTAACCAGTAACCAGGGAGAATAGCTTTTTTAAACATTTCTTAATGGGAGGAAATCCTGGATGTCAGGTCAGCAAAACTACCCCAACAAGTAGCACTTACTGCATACACAACTCAAGTCCGTGCTTGTGCTTGGGTAGTTCGGGTGCCAAATGAATGCATTTTGCTAGTTTTGGGAAGATTGGGGAAGTAGACTTCCTCTGGGTTTGTTCAGGGATATGTCTGATGATAAATTCACAACCAAGACAACCCCAAAGAGAAGCACTTATGAACACAATAATCATCAGTGTCTCCATTTGAGGTGATCTGAATGTGATTCCAATGGCATCCATCTTCAGTTACAGTCTGTAGCATTGTCATGTTCAACTGCCCCAACAAGTAGCACTTACTGAATTCAACAGTCAAGTCAATGCTAAAGTTAGAGTAATAAGAATGACTTATAAAACATTTCATCATTGTTTAACCAGTAACCAGGGAGAATAGCTTTTTTAAACATTTCTTAATGGGAGGAAATCCTGGATGTCAGGTCAGCAAAACTACCCCAACAAGTAGCACTTACTGAATTCAACAGTCAAGTCAATGCTAAAGTTAGAGTAATAAGAATGACTTATAAAACATGTCAGCATTGTTTAACCAGTAACCAGGGAGAATAGCTTTTTTAAACATTTCTTAATGGGAGGGAATCCTGGATGTCAGGTCAGCAAAACTACCCCAACAAGTAGCACTTACTGCATACACAACTCAAGTCAGTGCTTGTGCTTGGGTAGTTCGGGTGCCAAATGAATGCATTTTGCTAGTGTTGGGAAGATTGGGGAAATAGACTGCCTCTGTGTTTGTTCAGGGATATGTCTGATGATAAATTCACAACCAAGACAACCCCAAAGAGAAGCACTTATGAACACAATACTCATCAGTGTCTCCATTTGAGGTGATCTGAATGTGATTCCAATGGCATCCATCTTCAGTTACAGTCTGTAGCATTGTCATGTTCAACTGCCCCAACAAGTAGCACTTAGTGAATTCAACAATAAAGTCAATGTTCAAGTAAGGGTAATAAGAATGACTTACCAAAAAATGAATTCATCCAGTGACACAATCTAGAATGACTGATAACACATTTTAGTATTCTTCAACTAGTAACACATTGTAGAATAACCGTACTATTAATTCTTTAGATACTATCCTGGGATTCAGATGTCAGCAAAACTACCCCATGGAGTAGCACTTACTAAAATCAACTCCGGCCAATGCTTGAGTTTGGCCAATGCCAAATTCTTTCAGTAAGCAACCTTCTTTGCTCATGAGGTTCTCCATAGTACAGATGTTTCTTCTGGCATCTTCTGTGTTGTGATTTAGTAGCAGTGGTTCCTTACACACATTTGCCCAGCTTAAATACTGAATGCAGCCATTTCCACTCAACTCCACCTTCTTTTTGATCAAGTTTCAGTGTTCTTGGCTATTGTAAGTAATTAATGGCTTTATGAATGGACACCCATCATCCCAATGTATGCATGCCATTAACAGTCTATGAGTGGTCAATTAGAGTCTAATGACTGTCTTTGGTGCAACACCTTTTGCCTCCAGATAGAGCTCATTCAGCAATAGAAAGTTAGCACAGCATATCTATTTCAAAAGTCAAATTCTTTTATTTATTTAGCTAGTAATGAGAAAACTGGTGAAATGAACTCTCTTCATTTGTGTGTCTGGTGATGAACTCACTACCAAGACAACCCCAACAAGAAGCACTTATGAAAATAATAATCATCAGTGTCTCCATTTGAGGTGATCTGAATGTGATTCCAATGGCATCCATCTTCAGTTACAGTCTGTAGCATTGTCATGTTCAACTGCCCCAACAAGTAGCACTTACTGAATTCAACAGTCAAGTCAATGCTAAAGTTAGAGTAATAAGAATGACTTATAAAACATTTCATCATTGTTTAACCAGTAACCAGGGAGAATAGCTTTTTTAAACATTTCTTAATGGGAGGAAATCCTGGATGTCAGGTCAGCAAAACTACCCCAACAAGTAGCACTTACTGAATTCAACAGTCAAGTCAATGCTAAAGTTAGAGTAATAAGAATGACTTATAAAACATGTCAGCATTGTTTAACCAGTAACCAGGGAGAATAGCTTTTTTAAACATTTCTTAATGGGAGGAAATCCTCGATGTCAGGTCAGCAAAACTACCCCAACAAGTAGCACTTACTGCATACACAACTCAAGTCAGTGCTTGTGCTTGGGTAGTTCGGGTGCCAAATGAATGCATTTTGCTAGTGTTGGGAAGATTGGGGAAATAGACTGCCTCTGTGTTTGTTCAGGGATATGTCTGATGATAAATTCACAACCAAGACAACCCCAAAGAGAAGCACTTATGAACACAATACTCATCAGTGTCTCCATTTGAGGTGATCTGAATGTGATTCCAATGGCATCCATCTTCAGTTACAGTCTGTAGCATTGTCATGTTCAACTGCCCCAACAAGTAGCACTTAGTGAATTCAACAATAAAGTCAATGTTCAAGTAAGGGTAATAAGAATGACTTACCAAAAAATGAATTCATCCAGTGACACAATCTAGAATGACTGATAACACATTTTAGTATTCTTCAACTAGTAACACATTGTAGAATAACCGTACTATTAATTCTTTAGATACTATCCTGGGATTCAGATGTCAGCAAAACTACCCCATGGAGTAGCACTTACTAAAATCAACTCCGGCCAATGCTTGAGTTTGGCCAATGCCAAATTCTTTCAGTAAGCAACCTTCTTTGCTCATGAGGTTCTCCATAGTACAGATGTTTCTTCTGGCATCTTCTGTGTTGTGATTTAGTAGCAGTGGTTCCTTACACACATTTGCCCAGCTTAAATACTGAATGCAGCCATTTCCACTCAACTCCACCTTCTTTTTGATCAAGTTTCAGTGTTCTTGGCTATTGTAAGTAATTAATGGCTTTATGAATGGACACCCATCATCCCAATGTATGCATGCCATTAACAGTCTATGAGTGGTCAATTAGAGTCTAATGACTGTCTTTGGTGCAACACCTTTTGCCTCCAGATAGAGCTCATTCAGCAATAGAAAGTTAGCACAGCATATCTATTTCAAAAGTCAAATTCTTTTATTTATTTAGCTAGTAATGAGAAAACTGGTGAAATGAACTCTCTTCATTTGTGTGTCTGGTGATGAACTCACTACCAAGACAACCCCAACAAGAAGCACTTATGAAAATAATAATCATCAGTGTCTCCATTTGAGGTGATCTGAATGTGATTCCAATGGCATCCATCTTCAGTTACAGTCTGTAGCATTGTCATGTTCAACTGCCCCAACAAGTAGCACTTACTGAATTCAACAGTCAAGTCAATGCTAAAGTTAGAGTAATAAGAATGACTTATAAAACATTTCAGCATTGTTTAACCAGTAACCAGGGAGAATAGCTGTTTTAAACATTTCTTAATGGGAGGAAATCCTGGATGTCAGGTCAGCAAAACTACCCCAACAAGTAGCACTTACTGCATACACAACTCAAGTCAGTGCTTGTGCTTGGGTAGTTCGGGTGCCAAATGAATGCATTTTGCTAGTGTTGGGAAGATTGGGGAAATAGACTGCCTCTGTGTTTGTTCAGGGATATGTCTGATGATAAATTCACAACCAAGACAACCCCAAAGAGAAGCACTTATGAACACAATAATCATCAGTGTCTCCATTTGAGGTGATCTGAATGTGATTCCAATGACATCCATCTTCAGTTACAGTCTGTAGCATTGTCATGTTCAACTGCCCCAACAAGTAGCACTTAGTGAATTCAACAATAAAGTCAATGTTCAAGTAAGGGTAATAAGAATGACTTACCAAAAAATGAATTCATCCAGTGACACAATCTAGAATGACTGATAACACATTTTAGTATTCTTCAACTAGTAACACATTGTAGAATAACTGTTACTATTAATTCTTTAGATACTATCCTGGGATTCAGATGTCAGCAAAACTACCCCATAGAGTAGCACTTACTAAAATCAACTCCGGCCAATGCTTGAGTTTGGCCAATGCCAAATTCTTTCAGTAAGCAACCTTCTTTGCTCATGAGGTTCTCCATAGTACAGATGTTTCTTCTGGCATCTTCTGTGTTGTGATTTAGTAGCAGTGGTTCCTTACACACATTTGCCCAGCTTAAATACTGAATGCAGCCATTTCCACTCAACTCCACCTTCTTTTTGATCAAGTTTCAGTGTTCTTGGCTATTGTAAGTAATTAATGGCTTTATGAATGGACACCCATCATCCCAATGTATGCATGCCATTAACAGTCTATGAGTGGTCAATTAGAGTCTAATGACTGTCTTTGGTGCAACACCTTTTGCCTCCAGATAGAGCTCATTCAGCAATAGAAAGTTAGCACAGCATATCTATTTCAAAAGTCAAATTCTTTTATTTATTTAGCTAGTAATGAGAAAACTGGTGAAATGAACTCTCTTCATTTGTGTGTCTGGTGATGAACTCACTACCAAGACAACCCCAACAAGAAGCACTTATGAAAACAATAATCATCAGTGTCTCCATTTGAGGTGATCTGAATGTGATTCCAATGGCATCCATCTTCAGTTACAGTCTGTAGCATTGTCATGTTCAACTGCCCCAACAAGTAGCACTTACTGAATTCAACAGTCAAGTCAATGCTAAAGTTAGAGTAATAAGAATGACTTATAAAACATTTCAGCATTGTTTAACCAGTAACCAGGGAGAATAGCTGTTTTAAACATTTCTTAATGGGAGGAAATCCTGGATGTCAGGTCAGCAAAACTACCCCAACAAGTAGCACTTACTGCATACACAACTCAAGTCAGTGCTTGTGCTTGGGTAGTTCGGGTGCCAAATGAATGCCTTTTGCTAGTGTTGGGAAGATTGGGGAAATAGACTGCCTCTGTGTTTGTTCAGGGATATGTCTGATGATAAATTCACAACCAAGACAACCCCAAAGAGAAGCACTTATGAACACAATAATCATCAGTGTCTCCATTTGAGGTGATCTGAATGTGATTCCAATGGCATCCATCTTCAGTTACAGTCTGTAGCATTGTCATGTTCAAATGCCCCAACAAGTAGCACTTACTGAATTCAACAGTCAAGTCAATGCTAAAGTTAGAGTAATAAGAATGACTTATAAAACATTTCATCATTGTTTAACCAGTAACCAGGGAGAATAGCTTTTTTAAACATTTCTTAATGGGAGGAAATCCTGGATGTCAGGTCAGCAAAACTACCCCAACAAGTAGCACTTACTGCATACACAACTCAAGTCAGTGCTTGTGCTTGGGTAGTTCGGGTGCCAAATGAATGTATTTTGCTAGTTTTGGGAAGATTGGGGAAATAGACTGCCTCTGTGTTTGTTCAGGGATATGTCTGATGATAAATTCACAACCAAGACAACCCCAAAGAGAAGCACTTATGAACACAATAATCATCAGTGTCTCCATTTGAGGTGATCTGAATGTGATTCCAATGACATCCATCTTCAGTTACAGTCTGTAGCATTGTCATGTTCAACTGCCCCAACAAGTAGCACTTAGTGAATTCAACAATAAAGTCAATGTTCAAGTAAGGGTAATAAGAATGACTTACCAAAAAATGAATTCATCCAGTGACACAATCTAGAATGACTGATAACACATTTTAGTATTCTTCAACTAGTAACACATTGTAGAATAACTGTTACTATTAATTCTTTAGATACTATCCTGGGATTCAGATGTCAGCAAAACTACCCCATAGAGTAGCACTTACTAAAATCAACTCAGGCCAATGCTTGAGTTTGGCCAATGCCAAATTCTTTCAGTAAGCAACCTTCTTTGCTCATGAGGTTCTCCATAGTACAGATGTTTCTTCTGGCATCTTCTGTGTTGTGATTTAGTAGCAGTGGTTCCTTACACACATTTGCCCAGCTTAAATACTGAATGCAGCCATTTCCACTCAACTCCACCTTCTTTTTGATCAAGTTTCAGTGGTCTTGGCTATTGTAAGTAATGAATGGCTTTATGAATGGACACCCATCATCCCAATGTATGCATGCCATTAACAGTCTATGAGTGGTCAATTAGAGTCCAATGACTGTCTTTGGTGCAACACCTTTTGCCTCCAAATAGAGCTCATTCAGCAATAGAAAGTTAGCACAGAATATCTATTTCAAAAGTCAAATTCTTTTATTTATTTAGCTAGTAATGAGAAAACTGGTGAAATGAACTCTCTTCATTTGTGTGTCTGGTGATGAACTCACTACCAAGACAACCCCAACAAGAAGCACTTATGAAAACAATAATCATCAGTGTCTCCATTTGAGGTGATCTGAATGTGATTCCAATGACATCCATCTTCAGTTACAGTCTGTAGCATTGTCATGTTCAACTGCCCCAACAAGTAGCACTTACTGAATTCAACAGTCAAGTCAATGCTAAAGTTAAAGTAATAAGAATGACTTATAAAACATTTCAGCATTGTTTAACCAGTAACCAGGGAGAATAGCTGTTTTAAACATTTCTTAATGGGAGGAAATCCTGGATGTCAGGTCAGCAAAACTACCCCAACAAGTAGCACTTACTGCATACACAACTCAAGTCAGTGCTTGTGCTTGGGTAGTTCGGGTGCCAAATGAATGCATTTTGCTAGTGTTGGGAAGATTGGGGAAATAGACTGCCTCTGTGTTTGTTCAGGGATATGTCTGATGATAAATTCACAACCAAGACAACCCCAAAGAGAAGCACTTATGAACACAATAATCATCAGTGTCTCCATTTGAGGTGATCTGAATGTGATTCCAATGGCATCCATCTTCAGTTACAGTCTGTAGCATTGTCATGTTCAACTGCCCCAACAAGTAGCACTTAGTGAATTCAACAATAAAGTCAATGTTCAAGTAAGGGTAATAAGAATGACTTACCAAAAAATGAATTCATCCAGTGACACAATCTAGAATGACTGATAACACATTTTAGTATTCTTCAACTAGTAACACATTGTAGAATAACTGTTACTATTAATTCTTTAGATACTATCCTGGGATTCAGATGTCAGCAAAACTACCCCATAGAGTAGCACTTACTAAAATCAACTCAGGCCAATGCTTGAGTTTGGCCAATGCCAAATTCTTTCAGTAAGCAACCTTCTTTGCTCATGATGTTCTCCATAGTACAGATGTTTCTTCTGGCATCTTCTGTGTTGTGATTTAGTAGCAGTGGTTCCTTACACACATTTGCCCAGCTTAAATACTGAATGCAGCCATTTCCACTCAACTCCACCTTCTTTTTGATCAAGTTTCAGTGGTCTTGGCTATTGTAAGTAATGAATGGCTTTATGAATGGACACCCATCATCCCAATGTATGCATGCCATTAACAGTCTATGAGTGGTCAATTAGAGTCCAATGACTGTCTTTGGTGCAACACCTTTTGCCTCCAGATAGAGCTCATTCAGCAATAGAAAGTTAGCACAGCATATCTATTTCAAAAGTCAAATTCTTTTATTTATTTAGCTAGTAATGAGAAAACTGGTGAAATGAACTCTCTTCATTTGTGTGTCTGGTGATGAACTCACTACCAAGACAACCCCAACAAGAAGCACTTATGAAAATAATAATCATCAGTGTCTCCATTTGAGGTGATCTGAATGTGATTCCAATGGCATCCATCTTCAGTTACAGTCTGTAGCATTGTCATGTTCAACTGCCCCAACAAGTAGCACTTACTGAATTCAACAGTCAAGTCAATGCTAAAGTTAGAGTAATAAGAATGACTTATAAAACATTTCAGCATTGTTTAACCAGTAACCAGGGAGAATAGCTGTTTTAAACATTTCTTAATGGGAGGAAATCCTGGATGTCAGGTCAGCAAAACTACCCCAACAAGTAGCACTTACTGCATACACAACTCAAGTCAGTGCTTGTGCTTGGGTAGTTCGGGTGCCAAATGAATGCATTTTGCTAGTGTTGGGAAGATTGGGGAAATAGACTGCCTCTGTGTTTGTTCAGGGATATGTCTGATGATAAATTCACAACCAAGACAACCCCAAAGAGAAGCACTTATGAACACAATAATCATCAGTGTCTCCATTTGAGGTGATCTGAATGTGATTCCAATGACATCCATCTTCAGTTACAGTCTGTAGCATTGTCATGTTCAACTGCCCCAACAAGTAGCACTTAGTGAATTCAACAATAAAGTCAATGTTCAAGTAAGGGTAATAAGAATGACTTACCAAAAAATGAATTCATCCAGTGACACAATCTAGAATGACTGATAACACATTTTAGTATTCTTCAACTAGTAACACATTGTAGAATAACTGTTACTATTAATTCTTTAGATACTATCCTGGGATTCAGATGTCAGCAAAACTACCCCATAGAGTAGCACTTACTAAAATCAACTCAGGCCAATGCTTGAGTTTGGCCAATGCCAAATTCTTTCAGTAAGCAACCTTCTTTGCTCATGATGTTCTCCATAGTACAGATGTTTCTTCTGGCATCTTCTGTGTTGTGATTTAGTAGCAGTGGTTCCTTACACACATTTGCCCAGCTTAAATACTGAATGCAGCCATTTCCACTCAACTCCACCTTCTTTTTGATCAAGTTTCAGTGGTCTTGGCTATTGTAAGTAATGAATGGCTTTATGAATGGACACCCATCATCCCAATGTATGCATGCCATTAACAGTCTATGAGTGGTCAATTAGAGTCCAATGACTGTCTTTGGTGCAACACCTTTTGCCTCCAGATAGAGCTCATTCAGCAATAGAAAGTTAGCACAGCATATCTATTTCAAAAGTCAAATTCTTTTATTTATTTAGCTAGTAATGAGAAAACTGGTGAAATGAACTCTCTTCATTTGTGTGTCTGGTGATGAACTCACTACCAAGACAACCCCAACAAGAAGCACTTATGAAAATAATAATCATCAGTGTCTCCATTTGAGGTGATCTGAATGTGATTCCAATGGCATCCATCTTCAGTTACAGTCTGTAGCATTGTCATGTTCAACTGCCCCAACAAGTAGCACTTACTGAATTCAACAGTCAAGTCAATGCTAAAGTTAGAGTAATAAGAATGACTTATAAAACATTTCAGCATTGTTTAACCAGTAACCAGGGAGAATAGCTGTTTTAAACATTTCTTAATGGGAGGAAATCCTGGATGTCAGGTCAGCAAAACTACCCCAACAAGTAGCACTTACTGCATACACAACTCAAGTCAGTGCTTGTGCTTGGGTAGTTCGGGTGCCAAATGAATGCATTTTGCTAGTGTTGGGAAGATTGGGGAAATAGACTGCCTCTGTGTTTGTTCAGGGATATGTCTGATGATAAATTCACAACCAAGACAACCCCAAAGAGAAGCACTTATGAACACAATAATCATCAGTGTCTCCATTTGAGGTGATCTGAATGTGATTCCAATGACATCCATCTTCAGTTACAGTCTGTAGCATTGTCATGTTCAACTGCCCCAACAAGTAGCACTTAGTGAATTCAACAATAAAGTCAATGTTCAAGTAAGGGTAATAAGAATGACTTACCAAAAAATGAATTCATCCAGTGACACAATCTAGAATGACTGATAACACATTTTAGTATTCTTCAACTAGTAACACATTGTAGAATAACTGTTACTATTAATTCTTTAGATACTATCCTGGGATTCAGATGTCAGCAAAACTACCCCATAGAGTAGCACTTACTAAAATCAACTCAGGCCAATGCTTGAGTTTGGCCAATGCCAAATTCTTTCAGTAAGCAACCTTCTTTGCTCATGATGTTCTCCATAGTACAGATGTTTCTTCTGGCATCTTCTGTGTTGTGATTTAGTAGCAGTGGTTCCTTACACACATTTGCCCAGCTTAAATACTGAATGCAGCCATTTCCACTCAACTCCACCTTCTTTTTGATCAAGTTTCAGTGGTCTTGGCTATTGTAAGTAATGAATGGCTTTATGAATGGACACCCATCATCCCAATGTATGCATGCCATTAACAGTCTATGAGTGGTCAATTAGAGTCCAATGACTGTCTTTGGTGCAACACCTTTTGCCTCCAGATAGAGCTCATTCAGCAATAGAAAGTTAGCACAGCATATCTATTTCAAAAGTCAAATTCTTTTATTTATTTAGCTAGTAATGAGAAAACTGGTGAAATGAACTCTCTTCATTTGTGTGTCTGGTGATGAACTCACTACCAAGACAACCCCAACAAGAAGCACTTATGAAAATAATAATCATCAGTGTCTCCATTTGAGGTGATCTGAATGTGATTCCAATGGCATCCATCTTCAGTTACAGTCTGTAGCATTGTCATGTTCAACTGCCCCAACAAGTAGCACTTACTGAATTCAACAGTCAAGTCAATGCTAAAGTTAGAGTAATAAGAATGACTTATAAAACATTTCAGCATTGTTTAACCAGTAACCAGGGAGAATAGCTTTTTTAAACGTTTCTTAATGGGAGGAAATCCTGGATGTCAGGTCAGCAAAACTACCCCAACAAGTAGCACTTACTGCATACACAACTCAAGTCAGTGCTTGTGCTTGGGTAGTTCGGGTGCCAAATGAATGCATTTTGCTAGTGTTGGGAAGATTGGGGAAATAGACTGCCGCTGTGTTTGTTCAGGGATATGTCTGATGATAAAGTCACAACCAAGACAACCCCAAAGAGAAGCACTTATGAACACAATAATCATCAGTGTCTCCATTTGAGGTGATCTGAATGTGATTCCAATGGCATCCATCTTCAGTTACAGTCTGTAGCATTGTCATGTTCAACTGCCCCAACAAGTAGCACTTACTGAATTCAACAGTCAAGTCAATGCTAAAGTTAGAGTAATAAGAATGACTTATAAAACATTTCAGCATTGTTTAACCAGTAACCAGGGAGAATAGCTGTTTTAAACATTTCTTAATGGGAGGAAATCCTGGATGTCAGGTCAGCAAAACTACCCCAACAAGTAGCACTTACTGCATACACAACTCAAGTCAGTGCTTGTGCTTGGGTAGTTCGGGTGCCAAATGAATGCATTTTGCTAGTGTTGGGAAGATTGGGGAAATAGACTGCCTCTGTGTTTGTTCAGGGATATGTCTGATGATGAATTCACAACCAAGACAACCCCAAAGAGAAGCACTTATGAACACAATAATCATCAGTGTCTCCATTTGAGGTGATCTGAATGTGATTCCAATGGCATCCATCTTCAGTTACAGTCTGTAGCATTGTCATGTTCAACTGCCCCAACAAGTAGCACTTACTGAATTCAACAGTCAAGTCAATGCTAAAGTTAGAGTAATAAGAATGACTTATAAAACATGTCAGCATTGTTTAACCAGTAACCAGGGAGAATAGCTTTTTTAAACATTTCTTAATGGGAGGAAATCCTGGATGTCAGGTCAGCAAAACTACCCCAACAAGTAGCACTTACTGCATACACAACTCAAGTCCGTGCTTGTGCTTGGGTAGTTCGGGTGCCAAATGAATGCATTTTGCTAGTTTTGGGAAGATTGGGGAAGTAGACTTCCTCTGGGTTTGTTCAGGGATATGTCTGATGATAAATTCACAACCAAGACAACCCCAAAGAGAAGCACTTATGAACACAATAATCATCAGTGTCTCCATTTGAGGTGATCTGAATGTGATTCCAATGGCATCCATCTTCAGTTACAGTCTGTAGCATTGTCATGTTCAACTGCCCCAACAAGTAGCACTTACTGAATTCAACAGTCAAGTCAATGCTAAAGTTAGAGTAATAAGAATGACTTATAAAACATGTCAGCATTGTTTAACCAGTAACCAGGGAGAATAGCTTTTTTAAACATTTCTTAATGGGAGGGAATCCTGGATGTCAGGTCAGCAAAACTACCCCAACAAGTAGCACTTACTGCATACACAACTCAAGTCAGTGCTTGTGCTTGGGTAGTTCGGGTGCCAAATGAATGCATTTTGCTAGTGTTGGGAAGATTGGGGAAATAGACTGCCTCTGTGTTTGTTCAGGGATATGTCTGATGATAAATTCACAACCAAGACAACCCCAAAGAGAAGCACTTATGAACACAATACTCATCAGTGTCTCCATTTGAGGTGATCTGAATGTGATTCCAATGGCATCCATCTTCAGTTACAGTCTGTAGCATTGTCATGTTCAACTGCCCCAACAAGTAGCACTTAGTGAATTCAACAATAAAGTCAATGTTCAAGTAAGGGTAATAAGAATGACTTACCAAAAAATGAATTCATCCAGTGACACAATCTAGAATGACTGATAACACATTTTAGTATTCTTCAACTAGTAACACATTGTAGAATAACCGTACTATTAATTCTTTAGATACTATCCTGGGATTCAGATGTCAGCAAAACTACCCCATGGAGTAGCACTTACTAAAATCAACTCAGGCCAATGCTTGAGTTTGGCCAATGCCAAATTCTTTCAGTAAGCAACCTTCTTTGCTCATGATGTTCTCCATAGTACAGATGTTTCTTCTGGCATCTTCTGTGTTGTGATTTAGTAGCAGTGGTTCCTTACACACATTTGCCCAGCTTAAATACTGAATGCAGCCATTTCCACTCAACTCCACCTTCTTTTTGATCAAGTTTCAGTGGTCTTGGCTATTGTAAGTAATGAATGGCTTTATGAATGGACACCCATCATCCCAATGTATGCATGCCATTAACAGTCTATGAGTGGTCAATTAGAGTCCAATGACTGTCTTTGGTGCAACACCTTTTGCCTCCAGATAGAGCTCATTCAGCAATAGAAAGTTAGCACAGCATATCTATTTCAAAAGTCAAATTCTTTTATTTATTTAGCTAGTAATGAGAAAACTGGTGAAATGAACTCTCTTCATTTGTGTGTCTGGTGATGAACTCACTACCAAGACAACCCCAACAAGAAGCACTTATGAAAATAATAATCATCAGTGTCTCCATTTGAGGTGATCTGAATGTGATTCCAATGGCATCCATCTTCAGTTACAGTCTGTAGCATTGTCATGTTCAACTGCCCCAACAAGTAGCACTTACTGAATTCAACAGTCAAGTCAATGCTAAAGTTAGAGTAATAAGAATGACTTATAAAACATTTCAGCATTGTTTAACCAGTAACCAGGGAGAATAGCTGTTTTAAACATTTCTTAATGGGAGGAAATCCTGGATGTCAGGTCAGCAAAACTACCCCAACAAGTAGCACTTACTGCATACACAACTCAAGTCAGTGCTTGTGCTTGGGTAGTTCGGGTGCCAAATGAATGCATTTTGCTAGTGTTGGGAAGATTGGGGAAATAGACTGCCTCTGTGTTTGTTCAGGGATATGTCTGATGATAAATTCACAACCAAGACAACCCCAAAGAGAAGCACTTATGAACACAATAATCATCAGTGTCTCCATTTGAGGTGATCTGAATGTGATTCCAATGGCATCCATCTTCAGTTACAGTCTGTAGCATTGTCATGTTCAACTGCCCCAACAAGTAGCACTTACTGAATTCAACAGTCAAGTCAATGCTAAAGTTAGAGTAATAAGAATGACTTATAAAACATGTCAGCATTGTTTAACCAGTAACCAGGGAGAATAGCTTTTTTAAACATTTCTTAATGGGAGGAAATCCTGGATGTCAGGTCAGCAAAACTACCCCAACAAGTAGCACTGACTGCATACACAACTCAAGTCCGTGCTTGTGCTTGGGTAGTTCGGGTGCCAAATGAATGCATTTTGCTAGTTTTGGGAAGATTGGGGAAGTAGACTGCCTCTGGGTTTGTTCAGGGATATGTCTGATGATAAATTCACAACCAAGACAACCCCAAAGAGAAGCACTTATGAACACAATAATCATCAGTGTCTCCATTTGAGGTGATCTGAATGTGATTCCAATGGCATCCATCTTCAGTTACAGTCTGTAGCATTGTCATGTTCAACTGCCCCAACAAGTAGCACTTACTGAATTCAACAGTCAAGTCAATGCTAAAGTTAGAGTAATAAGAATGACTTATAAAACATTTCATCATTGTTTAACCAGTAACCAGGGAGAATAGCTTTTTTAAACATTTCTTAATGGGAGGAAATCCTGGATGTCAGGTCAGCAAAACTACCCCAACAAGTAGCACTTACTGAATTCAACAGTCAAGTCAATGCTAAAGTTAGAGTAATAAGAATGACTTATAAAACATGTCAGCATTGTTTAACCAGTAACCAGGGAGAATAGCTTTTTTAAACATTTCTTAATGGGAGGGAATCCTGGATGTCAGGTCAGCAAAACTACCCCAACAAGTAGCACTTACTGCATACACAACTCAAGTCCGTGCTTGTGCTTGGGTAGTTCGGGTGCCAAATGAATGCATTTTGCTAGTTTTGGGAAGATTGGGGAAATAGACTGCCTCTGTGTTTGTTCAGGGATATGTCTGATGATAAATTCACAACCAAGACAACCCCAAAGAGAAGCACTTATGAACACAATAATCATCAGTGTCTCCATTTGAGGTGATCTGAATGTGATTCCAATGACATCCATTTTCAGTTACAGTCTGTAGCATTGTCATGTTCAACTGCCCAAACAAGTAGCACTTAGTGAATTCAACAATAAAGTCAATGTTCAAGTAAGGGTAATAAGAATGACTTACCAAAAAATGAATTCATCCAGTGACACAATCTAGAATTACTGATAACACATTTTAGTATTCTTCAACTAGTAACACATTGTAGAATAACTGTTACTATTAATTCTTTAGATACTATCCTGGGATTCAGATGTCAGCAAAACTACCCCATAGAGTAGCACTTACTAAAATCAACTCAGGCCAATGCTTGAGTTTGGCCAATGCCAAATTCTTTCAATAAGCAACCTTCTTTGCTCATGAGGTTCTCCATAGTACAGATGTTTCTTCTGGCATCTTCTGTGTTGTGATTTAGTAGCAGTGGTTCCTTACACACATTTGCCCAGCTTAAATACTGAATGCAGCCATTTCCACTCAACTCCACCTTCTTTTTGATCAAGTTTCAGTGGTCTTGGCTATTGTAAGTAATGAATGGCTTTATGAATGGACACCCATCATCCCAATGTATGCATGCCATTAACAGTCTATGAGTGGTCAATTAGAGTCCAATGACTGTCTTTGGTGCAACACCTTTTGCCTCCAGATAGAGCTCATTCAGCAATAGAAAGTTAGCACAGCATATCTATTTCAAAAGTCAAATTCTTTTATTTATTTAGCTAGTAATGAGAAAGCTGGTGAAATGAACTCTCTTCATTTGTGTGTCTGGTGATGAACTCACTACCAAGACAACCCCAACAAGAAGCACTTATGAAAACAATAATCATCAGTGTCTCCATTTGAGGTGATCTGAATGTGATTCCAATGGCATCCATCTTCAGTTACAGTCTGTAGCATTGTCATGTTCAACTGCCCCAACAAGTAGCACTTACTGAATTCAACAGTCAAGTCAATGCTAAAGTTAGAGTAATAAGAATGACTTATAAAACATTTCAGCATTGTTTAACCAGTAACCAGGGAGAATAGCTGTTTTAAACATTTCTTAATGGGAGGAAATCCTGGATGTCAGGTCAGCAAAACTACCCCAACAAGTAGCACTTACTGCATACACAACTCAAGTCCGTGCTTGTGCTTGGGTAGTTCGGGTGCCAAATTAATGCATTCAGCTAGTTTTGGGAAGATTGGGGAAATAGACTGCCTCTGTGTTTGTTCAGGGATATGTCTGATGATAAATTCACAACCAAGACAACCCCAAAGAGAAGCACTTATGAACACAATAATCATCAGTGTCTCCATTTGAGGTGATCTGAATGTGATTCCAATGACATCCATCTTCAGTTACAGTCTGTAGCATTGTCATGTTCAACTGCCCCAACAAGTAGCACTTACTGAATTCAACAGTCAAGTCAATGCTAAAGTTAGAGTAATAAGAATGACTTATAAAACATGTCAGCATTGTTTAACCAGTAACCAGGGAGAATAGCTTTTTTAAACATTTCTTAATGGGAGGAAATCCTGGATGTCAGGTCAGCAAAACTACCCCAACAAGTAGCACTTACTGCATACACAACTCAAGTCCGTGCTTGTGCTTGGGTAGTTTGGGTGCCAAATGAATGCATTTAGCTAGTTTTGGGAAGATTGGGGAAATAGACTGCCTCTGTGTTTGTTCAGGGATATGTCTGATGATAAATTCACAACCAAGACAACCCCAAAGAGAAGCACTTATGAACACAATAATCATCAGTGTCTCCATTTGAGGTGATCTGAATGTGATTCCAATGACATCCATTTTCAGTTACAGTCTGTAGCATTGTCATGTTCAACTGCCCCAACAAGTAGCACTTAGTGAATTCAACAATAAAGTCAATGTTCAAGTAAGGGTAATAAGAATGACTTACCAAAAAATGAATTCATCCAGTGACACAATCTAGAATGACTGATAACACATTTTAGTATTCTTCAACTAGTAACACATTGTAGAATAACTGTTACTATTAATTCTTTAGATACTATCCTGGGATTCAGATGTCAGCAAAACTACCCCATAGAGTAGCACTTACTAAAATCAACTCCGGCCAATGCTTGAGTTTGGCCAATGCCAAATTCTTTCAGTAAGCAACCTTCTTTGCTCATGAAGTTCTCCATAGTACAGATGTTTCTTCTGGCATCTTCTGTGTTGTGATTTAGTAGCAGTGGTTCCTTACACACATTTGCCCAGCTTAAATACTGAATGCAGCCATTTCCACTCAACTCCACCTTCCTTTTGATCAAGTTTCAGTGGTCTTGGCTATTGTAAGTAATGAATGGCTTTATGAATGGACACCCATCATCCCAATGTATGCATGCCATTAACAGTCTATGAGTGGTCAATTAGAGTCCAATGACTGTCTTTGGTGCAACACCTTTTGCCTCCAGATAGAGCTCATTCAGCAATAGAAAGTTAGCACAGAATATCTATTTCAAAAGTCAAATTCTTTTATTTATTTAGCTAGTAATGAGAAAACTGGTGAAATGAACTCTCTTCATTTGTGTGTCTGGTGATGAACTCACTACCAAGACAACCCCAACAAGAAGCACTTATGAAAACAATAATCATCAGTGTCTCCATTTGAGGTGATCTGAATGTGATTCCAATGGCATCCATCTTCAGTTACAGTCTGTAGCATTGTCATGTTCAACTGCCCCAACAAGTAGCACTTACTGAATTCAACAGTCAACTCAATGCTAAAGTTAGAGTAATAAGAATGACTTATAAAACATTTCAGCATTGTTTAACCAGTAACCAGGGAGAATAGCTGTTTTAAACATTTCTTAATGGGAGGAAATCCTGGATGTCAGGTCAGCAAAACTACCCCAACAAGTAGCACTTACTGCATACACAACTCAAGTCAGTGCTTGTGCTTGGGTAGTTCGGGTGCCAAATGAATGCATTTTGCTAGTGTTGGGAAGATTGGGGAAATAGACTGCCTCTGTGTTTGTTCAGGGATATGTCTGATGATGAATTCACAACCAAGACAACCCCAACAAGAAGCACTTATGAAAACAATAATCATCAGTGTCTCCATTTGAGGTGATCTGAATGTGATTCCAATGGCATCCATCTTCAGTTACAGTCTGTAGCATTGTCATGTTCAACAGCCCCAACAAGTAGCACTTACTGAATTCAGCAGTCAAGTCAATGCTAAAGTTAGAGTAATAAGAATGACATATAAAACATTTCAGCATTGTTTAACCAGTAACCAGGGAGAATAGCTGTTTTAAACATTTCTTAATGGGAGGAAATCCTGGATGTCAGGTCAGCAAAACTACCCCAACAAGTAGCACTTACTGCATACACAACTCAAGTCCGTGCTTGTGCTTGGGTAGTTCGGGTGCCAAATGAATGCATTTTGCTAGTTTTGGGAAGATTGGGGAAATAGACTGCCTCTGTGTTTGTTCAGGGATATGTCTGATGATAAATTCACAACCAAGACAACCCCAAAGAGAAGCACTTATGAACACAATAATCATCAGTGTCTCCATTTGAGGTGATCTGAATGTGATTCCAATGACATCCATTTTCAGTTACAGTCTGTAGCATTGTCATGTTCAACTGCCCCAACAAGTAGCACTTAGTGAATTCAACAATAAAGTCAATGTTCAAGTAAGGGTAATAAGAATGACTTACCAAAAAATGAATTCATCCAGTGACACAATCTAGAATGACTGATAACACATTTTAGTATTCTTCAACTAGTAACACATTGTAGAATAACTGTTACTATTAATTCTTTAGATACTATCCTGGGATTCAGATGTCAGCAAAACTACCCCATAGAGTAGCACTTACTAAAATCAACTCAGTCCAATGCTTGAGTTTGGCCAATGCCAAATTCTTTCAGTAAGCAACCTTCTTTGCTCATGAGGTTCTCCATAGTACAGATGTTTCTTCTGGCATCTTCTGTGTTGTGATTTAGTAGCAGTGGTTCCTTACACACATTTGCCCAGCTTAAATACTGAATGCAGCCATTTCCACTCAACTCCACCTTCTTTTTGATCAAGTTTCAGTGGTCTTGGCTATTGTAAGTAATGAATGGCTTTATGAATGGACAACCATCATCCCAATGTATGCATGCCATTTACAGTCTATGAGTCGTCAATTAGAGTCCAATGACTGTCTTTGGTGCAACACCTTTTGCCTCCAGATAGAGCTCATTCAGCAATAGAAAGTTAGCACAGAATATCTATTTCAAAAGTCAAATTCTTTTATTTATTTAGCTAGTAATGAGAAAACTGGTGAAATGAACTCTCTTCATTTGTGTGTCTGGTGATGAACTCACTACCAAGACAACCCCAACAAGAAGCACTTATGAAAACAATAATCATCAGTGTCTCCATTTGAGGTGATCTGAATGTGATTCCAATGGCATCCATCTTCAGTTACAGTCTGTAGCATTGTCATGTTCAACTGCCCCAACAAGTAGCACTTACTGAATTCAACAGTCAAGTCAATGCTAAAGTTAGAGTAATAAGAATGACTTATAAAACATTTCAGCATTGTTTAACCAGTAACCAGGGAGAATAGCTGTTTTAAACATTTCTTAATGGGAGGAAATCCTGGATGTCAGGTCAGCAAAACTACCCCAACAAGTAGCACTTACTGCATACACAACTCAAGTCAGTGCTTGTGCTTGGGTAGTTCGGGTGCCAAATGAATGCATTTTGCTAGTGTTGGGAAGATTGGGGAAATAGACTGCCTCTGTGTTTGTTCAGGGATATGTCTGATGATAAATTCACAACCAAGACAACCCCAAAGAGAAGCACTTATGAACACAATAATCATCAGTGTCTCCATTTGAGGTGATCTGAATGTGATTCCAATGGCATCCATCTTCAGTTACAGTCTGTAGCATTGTCATGTTCAACTGCCCCAACAAGTAGCACTTACTGAATTCAACAGTCAAGTCAATGCTAAAGTTAGAGTAATAAGAATGACTTATAAAACATGTCAGCATTGTTTAACCAGTAACCAGGGAGAATAGCTTTTTTAAACATTTCTTAATGGGAGGAAATCCTGGATGTCAGGTCAGCAAAACTACCCCAACAAGTAGCACTTACTGCATACACAACTCAAGTCCGTGCTTGTGCTTGGGTAGTTTGGGTGCCAAATTAATGCATTTTGCTAGTTTTGGGAAGATTGGGGAAATAGACTGCCTCTGTGTTTGTTCAGGGATATGTCTGATGATAAATTCACAACCAAGACAACCCCAAAGAGAAGCACTTATGAACACAATAATCATCAGTGTCTCCATTTGAGGTGATCTGAATGTGATTCCAATGACATCCATTTTCAGTTACAGTCTGTAGCATTGTCATGTTCAACTGCCCCAACAAGTAGCACTTAGTGAATTCAACAATAAAGTCAATGTTCAAGTAAGGGTAATAAGAATGACTTACCAAAAAATGAATTCATCCAGTGACACAATCTAGAATGACTGA
Source organism: Gymnocephalus cernua (assembly GCA_023631565.1). Taxonomy (NCBI): domain Eukaryota; kingdom Metazoa; phylum Chordata; class Actinopteri; order Perciformes; family Percidae; genus Gymnocephalus; species Gymnocephalus cernua. Next base: position 24,259,882 of record CM042437.1, read on the forward strand.
TAACACATTTTAGTATTCTTCAACTAGTAACACATTGTAGAATAACTGTTACTATTAATTCTTTAGATACTATCCTGGGATTCAGATGTCAGCAAAACTACCCCATAGAGTAGCACTTACTAAAATCAACTCCGGCCAATGCTTGAGTTTGGCCAATGCCAAATTCTTTCAGTAAGCAACCTTCTTTGCTCATGAAGTTCTCCATAGTACAGATGTTTCTTCTGGCATCTTCTGTGTTGTGATTTAGTAGCAGTGGTTCCTTACACACATTTGCCCAGCTTAAATACTGAATGCAGCCATTTCCACTCAACTCCACCTTCCTTTTGATCAAGTTTCAGTGGTCTTGGCTATTGTAAGTAATGAATGGCTTTATGAATGGACACCCATCATCCCAATGTATGCATGCCATTAACAGTCTATGAGTGGTCAATTAGAGTCCAATGACTGTCTTTGGTGCAACACCTTTTGCCTCCAGATAGAGCTCATTCAGCAATAGAAAGTTAGCACAGAATATCTATTTCAAAAGTCAAATTCTTTTATTTATTTAGCTAGTAATGAGAAAACTGGTGAAATGAACTCTCTTCATTTGTGTGTCTGGTGATGAACTCACTACCAAGACAACCCCAACAAGAAGCACTTATGAAAACAATAATCATCAGTGTCTCCATTTGAGGTGATCTGAATGTGATTCCAATGGCATCCATCTTCAGTTACAGTCTGTAGCATTGTCATGTTCAACTGCCCCAACAAGTAGCACTTACTGAATTCAACAGTCAAGTCAATGCTAAAGTTAGAGTAATAAGAATGACTTATAAAACATTTCAGCATTGTTTAACCAGTAACCAGGGAGAATAGCTGTTTTAAACATTTCTTAATGGGAGGAAATCCTGGATGTCAGGTCAGCAAAACTACCCCAACAAGTAGCACTTACTGCATACACAACTCAAGTCAGTGCTTGTGCTTGGGTAGTTCGGGTGCCAAATGAATGCATTTTGCTAGTGTTGGGAAGATTGGGGAAATAGACTGCCTCTGTGTTTGTTCAGGGATATGTCTGATGATGAATTCACAACCAAGACAACCCCAACAAGAAGCACTTATGAAAACAATAATCATCAGTGTCTCCATTTGAGGTGATCTGAATGTGATTCCAATGGCATCCATCTTCAGTTACAGTCTGTAGCATTGTCATGTTCAACAGCCCCAACAAGTAGCACTTACTGAATTCAGCAGTCAAGTCAATGCTAAAGTTAGAGTAATAAGAATGACTTATAAAACATTTCAGCATTGTTTAACCAGTAACCAGGGAGAATAGCTGTTTTAAACATTTCTTAATGGGAGGAAATCCTGGATGTCAGGTCAGCAAAACTACCCCAACAAGTAGCACTTACTGCATACACAACTCAAGTCAGTGCTTGTGCTTGGGTAGTTCGGGTGCCAAATGAATGCATTTTGCTAGTGTTGGGAAGATTGGGGAAATAGACTGCCTCTGTGTTTGTTCAGGGATATGTCTGATGATAAATTCACAACCAAGACAACCCCAAAGAGAAGCACTTATGAACACAATAATCATCAGTGTCTCCATTTGAGGTGATCTGAATGTGATTCCAATGGCATCCATCTTCAGTTACAGTCTGTAGCATTGTCATGTTCAACTGCCCCAACAAGTAGCACTTACTGAATTCAACAGTCAAGTCAATGCTAAAGTTAGAGTAATAAGAATGACTTATAAAACATGTCAGCATTGTTTAACCAGTAACCAGGGAGAATAGCTGTTTTAAACATTTCTTAATGGGAGGAAATCCTGGATGTCAGGTCAGCAAAACTACCCCAACAAGTAGCACTTACTGCATACACAACTCAAGTCCGTGCTTGTGCTTGGGTAGTTCGGGTGCCAAATGAATGCATTTTGCTAGTTTTGGGAAGATTGGGGAAATAGACTGCCTCTGTGTTTGTTCAGGGATATGTCTGATGATAAATTCACAACCAAGACAACCCCAAAGAGAAGCACTTATGAACACAATAATCATCAGTGTCTCCATTTGAGGTGATCTGAATGTGATTCCAATGACATCCATTTTCAGTTACAGTCTGTAGCATTGTCATGTTCAACTGCCCCAACAAGTAGCACTTAGTGAATTCAACAATAAAGTCAATGTTCAAGTAAGGGTAATAAGAATGACTTACCAAAAAATGAATTCATCCAGTGACACAATCTAGAATGACTGATAACACATTTTAGTATTCTTCAACTAGTAACACATTGTAGAATAACTGTTACTATTAATTCTTTAGATACTATCCTGGGATTCAGATGTCAGCAAAACTACCCCATAGAGTAGCACTTACTAAAATCAACTCAGTCCAATGCTTGAGTTTGGCCAATGCCAAATTCTTTCAGTAAGCAACCTTCTTTGCTCATGAGGTTCTCCATAGTACAGATGTTTCTTCTGGCATCTTCTGTGTTGTGATTTAGTAGCAGTGGTTCCTTACACACATTTGCCCAGCTTAAATACTGAATGCAGCCATTTCCACTCAACTCCACCTTCTTTTTGATCAAGTTTCAGTGGTCTTGGCTATTGTAAGTAATGAATGGCTTTATGAATGGACAACCATCATCCCAATGTATGCATGCCATTTACAGTCTATGAGTCGTCAATTAGAGTCCAATGACTGTCTTTGGTGCAACACCTTTTGCCTCCAGATAGAGCTCATTCAGCAATAGAAAGTTAGCACAGAATATCTATTTCAAAAGTCAAATTCTTTTATTTATTTAGCTAGTAATGAGAAAACTGGTGAAATGAACTCTCTTCATTTGTGTGTCTGGTGATGAACTCACTACCAAGACAACCCCAACAAGAAGCACTTATGAAAACAATAATCATCAGTGTCTCCATTTGAGGTGATCTGAATGTGATTCCAATGGCATCCATCTTCAGTTACAGTCTGTAGCATTGTCATGTTCAACTGCCCCAACAAGTAGCACTTACTGAATTCAACAGTCAAGTCAATGCTAAAGTTAGAGTAATAAGAATGACTTATAAAACATTTCAGCATTGTTTAACCAGTAACCAGGGAGAATAGCTGTTTTAAACATTTCTTAATGGGAGGAAATCCTGGATGTCAGGTCAGCAAAACTACCCCAACAAGTAGCACTTACTGCATACACAACTCAAGTCAGTGCTTGTGCTTGGGTAGTTCGGGTGCCAAATGAATGCATTTTGCTAGTGTTGGGAAGATTGGGGAAATAGACTGCCTCTGTGTTTGTTCAGGGATATGTCTGATGATAAATTCACAACCAAGACAACCCCAAAGAGAAGCACTTATGAACACAATAATCATCAGTGTCTCCATTTGAGGTGATCTGAATGTGATTCCAATGGCATCCATCTTCAGTTACAGTCTGTAGCATTGTCATGTTCAACTGCCCCAACAAGTAGCACTTACTGAATTCAACAGTCAAGTCAATGCTAAAGTTAGAGTAATAAGAATGACTTATAAAACATGTCAGCATTGTTTAACCAGTAACCAGGGAGAATAGCTTTTTTAAACATTTCTTAATGGGAGGAAATCCTGGATGTCAGGTCAGCAAAACTACCCCAACAAGTAGCACTTACTGCATACACAACTCAAGTCCGTGCTTGTGCTTGGGTAGTTTGGGTGCCAAATTAATGCATTTTGCTAGTTTTGGGAAGATTGGGGAAATAGACTGCCTCTGTGTTTGTTCAGGGATATGTCTGATGATAAATTCACAACCAAGACAACCCCAAAGAGAAGCACTTATGAACACAATAATCATCAGTGTCTCCATTTGAGGTGATCTGAATGTGATTCCAATGACATCCATTTTCAGTTACAGTCTGTAGCATTGTCATGTTCAACTGCCCCAACAAGTAGCACTTAGTGAATTCAACAATAAAGTCAATGTTCAAGTAAGGGTAATAAGAATGACTTACCAAAAAATGAATTCATCCAGTGACACAATCTAGAATGACTGATAACACATTTTAGTATTCTTCAACTAGTAACACATTGTAGAATAACTGTTACTATTAATTCTTTAGATACTATCCTGGGATTCAGATGTCAGCAAAACTACCCCATAGAGTAGCACTTACTAAAATCAACTCAGGCCAATGCTTGAGTTTGGCCAATGCCAAATTCTTTCAGTAAGCAACCTTCTTTGCTCATGAGGTTCTCCATAGTACAGATGTTTCTTCTGGCATCTTCTGTGTTGTGATTTAGTAGCAGTGGTTCCTTACACACATTTGCCCAGCTTAAATACTGAATGCAGCCATTTCCACTCAACTCCACCTTCTTTTTGATCAAGTTTCAGTGGTCTTGGCTATTGTAAGTAATGAATGGCTTTATGAATGGACACCCATCATCCCAATGTATGCATGCCATTAACAGTCTATGAGTGGTCAATTAGAGTCCAATGACTGTCTTTGGTGCAACACCTTTTGCCTCCAAATAGAGCTCATTCAGCAATAGAAAGTTAGCACAGAATATCTATTTCAAAAGTCAAATTCTTTTATTTATTTAGCTAGTAATGAGAAAACTGGTGAAATGAACTCTCTTAATTTGTGTGTCTGGTGATGAACTCACTACCAAGACAACCCCAACAAGAAGCACTTATGAAAACAATAATCATCAGTGTCTCCATTTGAGGTGATCTGAATGTGATTCCAATGGCATCCATCTTCAGTTACAGTCTGTAGCATTGTCATGTTCAACTGCCCCAACAAGTAGCACTTACTGAATTCAGCAGTCAAGTCAATGCTAAAGTTAGAGTAATAAGAATGACTTATAAAACATTTCAGCATTGTTTAACCAGTAACCAGGGAGAATAGCTGTTTTAAACATTTCTTAATGGGAGGAAATCCTGGATGTCAGGTCAGCAAAACTACCCCAACAAGTAGCACTTACTGCATACACAACTCAAGTCAGTGCTTGTGCTTGGGTAGTTTGGGTGCCAAATGAATGCATTTTGCTAGTGTTGGGAAGATTGGGGAAATAGACTGCCTCTGTGTTTGTTCAGGGATATGTCTGATGATAAATTCACAACCAAGACAACCCCAAAGAGAAGCACTTATGAACACAATAATCAACAGTGTCTCCATTTGAGGTGATCTGAATGTGATTCCAATGGCATCCATCTTCAGTTACAGTCTGTAGCATTGTCATGTTCAACTGCCCCAACAAGTAGCACTTACTGAATTCAACAGTCAAGTCAATGCTAAAGTTAGAGTAATAAGAATGACTTATAAAACATTTCATCATTGTTTAACCAGTAACCAGGGAGAATAGCTGTTTTAAACATTTCTTAATGGGAGGAAATCCTGGATGTCAGGTCAGCAAAACTACCCCAACAAGTAGCACTTACTGCATACACAACTCAAGTCCGTGCTTGTGCTTGGGTAGTTCGGGTGCCAAATGAATGCATTTTGCTAGTTTTGGGAAGATTGGGGAAATAGACTGCCTCTGTGTTTGTTCAGGGATATGTCTGATGATAAATTCACAACCAAGACAACCCCAAAGAGAAGCACTTATGAACACAATAATCATCAGTGTCTCCATTTGAGGTGATCTGAATGTGATTCCAATGACATCCATTTTCAGTTACAGTCTGTAGCATTGTCATGTTCAACTGCCCCAACAAGTAGCACTTAGTGAATTCAACAATAAAGTCAATGTTCAAGTAAGGGTAATAAGAATGACTTACCAAAAAATGAATTCATCCAGTGACACAATCTAGAATGACTGATAACACATTTTAGTATTCTTCAACTAGTAACACATTGTAGAATAACTGTTACTATTAATTCTTTAGATACTATCCTGGGATTCAGATGTCAGCAAAACTACCCCATAGAGTAGCACTTACTAAAATCAACTCAGGCCAATGCTTGAGTTTGGCCAATGCCAAATTCTTTCAGTAAGCAACCTTCTTTGCTCATGAGGTTCTCCATAGTACAGATGTTTCTTCTGGCATCTTCTGTGTTGTGATTTAGTAGCAGTGGTTCCTTTCACACATTTGCCCAGCTTAAATACTGAATGCAGCCATTTCCACTCAACTCCACCTTCTTTTTGATCAAGTTTCAGTGGTCTTGGCTATTGTAAGTAATGAATGGCTTTATGAATGGACACCCATCATCCCAATGTATGCATGCCATTAACAGTCTATGAGTGGTCAATTAGAGTCCAATGACTGTCTTTGGTGCAACACCTTTTGCCTCCAGATAGAGCTCATTCAGCAATAGGAAGTTAGCACAGAATATCTATTTCAAAAGTCAAATTCTTTTATTTATTTAGCTAGTAATGAGAAAACTGGTGAAATGAACTCTCTTCATTTGTGTGTCTGGTGATGAACTCACTACCAAGACAACCCCAACAAGAAGCACTTATGAAAACAATAATCATCAGTGTCTCCATTTGAGGTGATCTGAATGTGATTCCAATGGCATCCATCTTCAGTTACAGTCTGTAGCATTGTCATGTTCAACTGCCCCAACAAGTAGCACTTAGTGAATTCAACAGTCAAGTCAATGCTAAAGTTAGAGTAATAAGAATGACTTATAAAACATTTCATCATTGTTTAACCAGTAACCAGGGAGAATAGCTTTTTTAAACATTTCTTAATGGGAGGAAATCCTGGATGTCAGGTCAGCAAAACTACCCCAACAAGTAGCACTTACTGCATACACAACTCAAGTCAGTGCTTGTGCTTGGGTAGTTTGGGTGCCAAATGAATGCATTTTGCTAGTGTTGGGAAGATTGGGGAAATAGACTGCCTCTGTGTTTGTTCAGGGATATGTCTGATGATAAATTCACAACCAAGACAACCCCAAAGAGAAGCACTTATGAACACAATAATCATTAGTGTCTCCATTTGAGGTGATCTGAATGTGATTCCAATGGCATCCATCTTCAGTTACAGTCTGTAGCATTGTCATGTTCAACTGCCCCAACAAGTAGCACTTACTGCATACACAACTCAAGTCAGTGATTGTGCTTGGGTAGTTTGGGTGCCAAATGAATGCATTTTGCTAGTGTTGGGAAGATTGGGGAAATAGACTGCCTCTGTGTTTGTTCAGGGATATGTCTGATGATAAATTCACAACCAAGACAACCCCAAAGAGAAGCACTTATGAACACAATAATCATCAGTGTCTCCATTTGAGGTGATCTGAATGTGATTCCAATGGCATCCATCTTCAGTTACAGTCTGTAGCATTGTCATGTTCAACTGCCCCAACAAGTAGCACTTACTGAATTCAACAGTCAAGTCAATGCTAAAGTTAGAGTAATAAGAATGACTTATAAAACATGTCAGCATTGTTTAACCAGTAACCAGGGAGAATAGCTGTTTTAAACATTTCTTAATGGGAGGAAATCCTGGATGTCAGGTCAGCAAAACTACCCCAACAAGTAGCACTTACTGCATACACAACTCAAGTCCGTGCTTGTGCTTGGGTAGTTTGGGTGCCAAATTAATGCATTTTGCTAGTTTTGGGAAGATTGGGGAAATAGACTGCCTCTGTGTTTGTTCAGGGATATGTCTGATGATAAATTCACAACCAAGACAACCCCAAAGAGAAGCACTTATGAACACAATAATCATCAGTGTCTCCATTTGAGGTGATCTGAATGTGATTCCAATGACATCCATTTTCAGTTACAGTCTGTAGCATTGTCATGTTCAACTGCCCCAACAAGTAGCACTTAGTGAATTCAACAATAAAGTCAATGTTCAAGTAAGGGTAATAAGAATGACTTACCAAAAAATGAATTCATCCAGTGACACAATCTAGAATGACTGATAACACATTTTAGTATTCTTCAACTAGTAACACATTGTAGAATAACTGTTACTATTAATTCTTTAGATACTATCCTGGGATTCAGATGTCAGCAAAACTACCCCATAGAGTAGCACTTACTAAAATCAACTCAGGCCAATGCTTGAGTTTGGCCAATGCCAAATTCTTTCAGTAAGCAACCTTCTTTGCTCATGAGGTTCTCCATAGTACAGATGTTTCTTCTGGCATCTTCTGTGTTGTGATTTAGTAGCAGTGGTTCCTTACACACATTTGCCCAGCTTAAATACTGAATGCAGCCATTTCCACTCAACTCCACCTTCTTTTTGATCAAGTTTCAGTGGTCTTGGCTATTGTAAGTAATGAATGGCTTTATGAATGGACACCCATCATCCCAATGTATGCATGCCATTAACAGTCTATGAGTGGTCAATTAGAGTCCAATGACTGTCTTTGGTGCAACACCTTTTGCCTCCAAATAGAGCTCATTCAGCAATAGAAAGTTAGCACAGAATATCTATTTCAAAAGTCAAATTCTTTTATTTATTTAGCTAGTAATGAGAAAACTGGTGAAATGAACTCTCTTAATTTGTGTGTCTGGTGATGAACTCACTACCAAGACAACCCCAACAAGAAGCACTTATGAAAACAATAATCATCAGTGTCTCCATTTGAGGTGATCTGAATGTGATTCCAATGGCATCCATCTTCAGTTACAGTCTGTAGCATTGTCATGTTCAACTGCCCCAACAAGTAGCACTTACTGAATTCAACAGTCAAGTCAATGCTAAAGTTAGAGTAATAAGAATGACTTATAAAACATTTCAGCATTGTTTAACCAGTAACCAGGGAGAATAGCTGTTTTAAACATTTCTTAATGGGAGGAAATCCTGGATGTCAGGTCAGCAAAACTACCCCAACAAGTAGCACTTACTGCATACACAACTCAAGTCAGTGCTTGTGCTTGGGTAGTTTGGGTGCCAAATGAATGCATTTTGCTAGTGTTGGGAAGATTGGGGAAATAGACTGCCTCTGTGTTTGTTCAGGGATATGTCTGATGATAAATTCACAACCAAGACAACCCCAAAGAGAAGCACTTATGAACACAATAATCAACAGTGTCTCCATTTGAGGTGATCTGAATGTGATTCCAATGGCATCCATCTTCAGTTACAGTCTGTAGCATTGTCATGTTCAACTGCCCCAACAAGTAGCACTTACTGAATTCAACAGTCAAGTCAATGCTAAAGTTAGAGTAATAAGAATGACTTATAAAACATTTCATCATTGTTTAACCAGTAACCAGGGAGAATAGCTGTTTTAAACATTTCTTAATGGGAGGAAATCCTGGATGTCAGGTCAGCAAAACTACCCCAACAAGTAGCACTTACTGCATACACAACTCAAGTCCGTGCTTGTGCTTGGGTAGTTCGGGTGCCAAATGAATGCATTTTGCTAGTTTTGGGAAGATTGGGGAAATAGACTGCCTCTGTGTTTGTTCAGGGATATGTCTGATGATAAATTCACAACCAAGAGAACCCCAAAGAGAAGCACTTATGAACACAATAATCATCAGTGTCTCCATTTGAGGTGATCTGAATGTGATTCCAATGACATCCATTTTCAGTTACAGTCTGTAGCATTGTCATGTTCAACTGCCCCAACAAGTAGCACTTAGTGAATTCAACAATAAAGTCAATGTTCAAGTAAGGGTAATAAGAATGACTTACCAAAAAATGAATTCATCCAGTGACACAATCTAGAATGACTGATAACACATTTTAGTATTCTTCAACTAGTAACACATTGTAGAATAACTGTTACTATTAATTCTTTAGATACTATCCTGGGATTCAGATGTCAGCAAAACTACCCCATAGAGTAGCACTTACTAAAATCAACTCAGGCCAATGCTTGAGTTTGGCCAATGCCAAATTCTTTCAGTAAGCAACCTTCTTTGCTCATGAGGTTCTCCATAGTACAGATGTTTCTTCTGGCATCTTCTGTGTTGTGATTTAGTAGCAGTGGTTCCTTACACACATTTGCCCAGCTTAAATACTGAATGCAGCCATTTCCACTCAACTCCACCTTCTTTTTGATCAAGTTTCAGTGGTCTTGGCTATTGTAAGTAATGAATGGCTTTATGAATGGACACCCATCATCCCAATGTATGCATGCCATTAACAGTCTATGAGTGGTCAATTAGAGTCCAATGACTGTCTTTGGTGCAACACCTTTTGCCTCCAAATAGAGCTCATTCAGCAATAGAAAGTTAGCACAGAATATCTATTTCAAAAGTCAAATTCTTTTATTTATTTAGCTAGTAATGAGAAAACTGGTGAAATGAACTCTCTTCATTTGTGTGTCTGGTGATGAACTCACTACCAAGACAACCCCAACAAGAAGCACTTATGAAAACAATAATCATCAGTGTCTCCATTTGAGGTGATCTGAATGTGATTCCAATGGCATCCATCTTCAGTTACAGTCTGTAGCATTGTCATGTTCAACTGCCCCAACAAGTAGCACTTACTGAATTCAGCAGTCAAGTCAATGCTAAAGTTAGAGTAATAAGAATGACTTATAAAACATTTCAGCATTGTTTAACCAGTAACCAGGGAGAATAGCTGTTTTAAACATTTCTTAATGGGAGGAAATCCTGGATGTCAGGTCAGCAAAACTACCCCAACAAGTAGCACTTACTGCATACACAACTCAAGTCAGTGCTTGTGCTTGGGTAGTTTGGGTGCCAAATGAATGCATTTTGCTAGTGTTGGGAAGATTGGGGAAATAGACTGCCTCTGTGTTTGTTCAGGGATATGTCTGATGATAAATTCACAACCAAGACAACCCCAAAGAGAAGCACTTATGAACACAATAATCAACAGTGTCTCCATTTGAGGTGATCTGAATGTGATTCCAATGGCATCCATCTTCAGTTACAGTCTGTAGCATTGTCATGTTCAACTGCCCCAACAAGTAGCACTTACTGAATTCAACAGTCAAGTCAATGCTAAAGTTAGAGTAATAAGAATGACTTATAAAACATGTCAGCATTGTTTAACCAGTAACCAGGGAGAATAGCTGTTTTAAACATTTCTTAATGGGAGGAAATCCTGGATGTCAGGTCAGCAAAACTACCCCAACAAGTAGCCCTTACTGCATACACAACTCAAGTCCGTGCTTGTGCTTGGGTAGTTCGGGTGCCAAATGAATGCATTTTGCTAGTTTTGGGAAGATTGGGGAAATAGACTGCCTCTGTGTTTGTTCAGGGATATGTCTGATGATAAATTCACAACCAAGAGAACCCCAAAGAGAAGCACTTATGAACACAATAATCATCAGTGTCTCCATTTGAGGTGATCTGAATGTGATTCCAATGACATCCATTTTCAGTTAGAGTCTGTAGCATTGTCATGTTCAACTGCCCCAACAAGTAGCACTTAGTGAATTCAACAATAAAGTCAATGTTCAAGTAAGGGTAATAAGAATGACTTACCAAAAAATGAATTCATCCAGTGACACAATCTAGAATGACTGATAACACATTTTAGTATTCTTCAACTAGTAACACATTGTAGAATAACTGTTACTATTAATTCTTTAGATACTATCCTGGGATTCAGATGTCAGCAAAACTACCCCATAGAGTAGCACTTACTAAAATCAACTCAGGCCAATGCTTGAGTTTGGCCAATGCCAAATTCTTTCAGTAAGCAACCTTCTTTGCTCATGAGGTTCTCCATAGTACAGATGTTTCTTCTGGCATCTTCTGTGTTGTGATTTAGTAGCAGTGGTTCCTTACACACATTTGCCCAGCTTAAATACTGAATGCAGCCATTTCCACTCAACTCCACCTTCTTTTTGATCAAGTTTCAGTGGTCTTGGCTATTGTAAGTAATGAATGGCTTTATGAATGGACACCCATCATCCCAATGTATGCATGCCATTAACAGTCTATGAGTGGTCAATTAGAGTCCAATGACTGTCTTTGGTGCAACACCTTTTGCCTCCAGATAGAGCTCATTCAGCAATAGGAAGTTAGCACAGAATATCTATTTCAAAAGTCAAATTCTTTTATTTATTTAGCTAGTAATGAGAAAACTGGTGAAATGAACTCTCTTCATTTGTGTGTCTGGTGATGAACTCACTACCAAGACAACCCCAACAAGAAGCACTTATGAAAACAATAATCATCAGTGTCTCCATTTGAGGTGATCTGAATGTGATTCCAATGGCATCCATCTTCAGTTACAGTCTGTAGCATTGTCATGTTCAACTGCCCCAACAAGTAGCACTTACTGAATTCAACAGTCAAGTCAATGCTAAAGTTAGAGTAATAAGAATGACTTATAAAACATTTCATCATTGTTTAACCAGTAACCAGGGAGAATAGCTTTTTTAAACATTTCTTAATGGGAGGAAATCCTGGATGTCAGGTCAGCAAAACTACCCCAACAAGTAGCACTTACTGCATACACAACTCAAGTCAGTGCTTGTGCTTGGGTAGTTTGGGTGCCAAATGAATGCATTTTGCTAGTGTTGGGAAGATTGGGGAAATAGACTGCCTCTGTGTTTGTTCAGGGATATGTCTGATGATAAATTCACAACCAAGACAACCCCAAAGAGAAGCACTTATGAACACAATAATCATTAGTGTCTCCATTTGAGGTGATCTGAATGTGATTCCAATGGCATCCATCTTCAGTTACAGTCTGTAGCATTGTCATGTTCAACTGCCCCAACAAGTAGCACTTACTGCATACACAACTCAAGTCAGTGATTGTGCTTGGGTAGTTTGGGTGCCAAATGAATGCATTTTGCTAGTGTTGGGAAGATTGGGGAAATAGACTGCCTCTGTGTTTGTTCAGGGATATGTCTGATGATAAATTCACAACCAAGACAACCCCAAAGAGAAGCACTTATGAACACAATAATCATCAGTGTCTCCATTTGAGGTGATCTGAATGTGATTCCAATGGCATCCATCTTCAGTTACAGTCTGTAGCATTGTCATGTTCAACTGCCCCAACAAGTAGCACTTACTGAATTCAACAGTCAAGTCAATGCTAAAGTTAGAGTAATAAGAATGACTTATAAAACATGTCAGCATTGTTTAACCAGTAACCAGGGAGAATAGCTGTTTTAAACATTTCTTAATGGGAGGAAATCCTGGATGTCAGGTCAGCAAAACTACCCCAACAAGTAGCACTTACTGCATACACAACTCAAGTCCGTGCTTGTGCTTGGGTAGTTTGGGTGCCAAATTAATGCATTTTGCTAGTTTTGGGAAGATTGGGGAAATAGACTGCCTCTGTGTTTGTTCAGGGATATGTCTGATGATAAATTCACAACCAAGACAACCCCAAAGAGAAGCACTTATGAACACAATAATCATCAGTGTCTCCATTTGAGGTGATCTGAATGTGATTCCAATGACATCCATTTTCAGTTACAGTCTGTAGCATTGTCATGGTCAACTGCCCCAACAAGTAGCACTTAGTGAATTCAACAATAAAGTCAATGTTCAAGTAAGGGTAATAAGAATGACTTACCAAAAAATGAATTCATCCAGTGACACAATCTAGAATGACTGATAACACATTTTAGTATTCTTCAACTAGTAACACATTGTAGAATAACTGTTACTATTAATTCTTTAGATACTATCCTGGGATTCAGATGTCAGCAAAACTACCCCATAGAGTAGCACTTACTAAAATCAACTCAGGCCAATGCTTGAGTTTGGCCAATGCCAAATTCTTTCAGTAAGCAACCTTCTTTGCTCATGAGGTTCTCCATAGTACAGATGTTTCTTCTGGCATCTTCTGTGTTGTGATTTAGTAGCAGTGGTTCCTTACACACATTTGCCCAGCTTAAATACTGAATGCAGCCATTTCCACTCAACTCCACCTTCTTTTTGATCAAGTTTCAGTGGTCTTGGCTATTGTAAGTAATGAATGGCTTTATGAATGGACACCCATCATCCCAATGTATGCATGCCATTAACAGTCTATGAGTGGTCAATTAGAGTCCAATGACTGTCTTTGGTGCAACACCTTTTGCCTCCAAATAGAGCTCATTCAGCAATAGAAAGTTAGCACAGAATATCTATTTCAAAAGTCAAATTCTTTTATTTATTTAGCTAGTAATGAGAAAACTGGTGAAATGAACTCTCTTAATTTGTGTGTCTGGTGATGAACTCACTACCAAGACAACCCCAACAAGAAGCACTTATGAAAACAATAATCATCAGTGTCTCCATTTGAGGTGATCTGAATGTGATTCCAATGGCATCCATCTTCAGTTACAGTCTGTAGCATTGTCATGTTCAACTGCCCCAACAAGTAGCACTTACTGAATTCAGCAGTCAAGTCAATGCTAAAGTTAGAGTAATAAGAATGACTTATAAAACATTTCAGCATTGTTTAACCAGTAACCAGGGAGAATAGCTGTTTTAAACATTTCTTAATGGGAGGAAATCCTGGATGTCAGGTCAGCAAAACTACCCCAACAAGTAGCACTTACTGCATACACAACTCAAGTCAGTGCTTGTGCTTGGGTAGTTTGGGTGCCAAATGAATGCATTTTGCTAGTGTTGGGAAGATTGGGGAAATAGACTGCCTCTGTGTTTGTTCAGGGATATGTCTGATGATAAATTCACAACCAAGACAACCCCAAAGAGAAGTACTTATGAACACAATAATCATCAGTGTCTCCATTTGAGGTGATCTGAATGTGATTCCAATGGCATCCATCTTCAGTTACAGTCTGTAGCATTGTCATGTTCAACTGCCCCAACAAGTAGCACTTACTGAATACAACAGTCAAGTCAATGCTAAAGTTAGAGTAATAAGAATGACTTATAAAACATGTCAGCATTGTTTAACCAGTAACCAGGGAGAATAGCTGTTTTAAACATTTCTTAATGGGAGGAAATCCTGGATGTCAGGTCAGCAAAACTACCCCAACAAGTAGCACTTACTGCATACACAACTCAAGTCCGTGCTTGTGCTTGGGTAGTTTGGGTGCCAAATTAATGCATTTTGCTAGTTTTGGGAAGATTGGGGAAATAGACTGCCTCTGTGTTTGTTCAGGGATATGTCTGATGATAAATTCACAACCAAGACAACCCCAAAGAGAAGCACTTATGAACACAATAATCATCAGTGTCTCCATTTGAGGTGATCTGAATGTGATTCCAATGACATCCATTTTCAGTTACAGTCTGTAGCATTGTCATGTTCAACTGCCCCAACAAGTAGCACTTAGTGAATTCAACAATAAAGTCAATGTTCAAGTAAGGGTAATAAGAATGACTTACCAAAAAATGAATTCATCCAGTGACACAATCTAGAATGACTGATAACACATTTTAGTATTCTTCAACTAGTAACACATTGTAGAATAACTGTTACTATTAATTCTTTAGATACTATCCTGGGATTCAGATGTCAGCAAAACTACCCCATAGAGTAGCACTTACTAAAATCAACTCAGGCCAATGCTTGAGTTTGGCCAATGCCAAATTCTTTCAGTAAGCAACCTTCTTTGCTCATGAGGTTCTCCATAGTACAGATGTTTCTTCTGGCATCTTCTGTGTTGTGATTTAGTAGCAGTGGTTACTTACACACATTTGCCCAGCTTAAATACTGAATGCAGCCATTTCCACTCAACTCCACCTTCTTTTTGATCAAGTTTCAGTGGTCTTGGCTATTGTAAGTAATGAATGGCTTTATGAATGGACACCCATCATCCCAATGTATGCATGCCATTAACAGTCTATGAGTGGTCAATTAGAGTCCAATGACTGTCTTTGGTGCAACACCTTTTGCCTCCAAATAGAGCTCATTCAGCAATAGAAAGTTAGCACAGAATATCTATTTCAAAAGTCAAATTCTTTTATTTATTTAGCTAGTAATGAGAAAACTGGTGAAATGAACTCTCTTAATTTGTGTGTCTGGTGATGAACTCACTACCAAGACAACCCCAACAAGAAGCACTTATGAAAACAATAATCATCAGTGTCTCCATTTGAGGTGATCTGAATGTGATTCCAATGGCATCCATCTTCAGTTACAGTCTGTAGCATTGTCATGTTCAACTGCCCCAACAAGTAGCACTTACTGAATTCAGCAGTCAAGTCAATGCTAAAGTTAGAGTAATAAGAATGACTTATAAAACATTTCATCATTGTTTAACCAGTAACCAGGGAGAATAGCTGTTTTAAACATTTCTTAATGGGAGGAAATCCTGGATGTCAGGTCAGCAAAACTACCCCAACAAGTAGCACTTACTGCATACACAACTCAAGTCAGTGCTTGTGCTTGGGTAGTTTGGGTGCCAAATGAATGCATTTTGCTAGTGTTGGGAAGATTGGGGAAATAGACTGCCTCTGTGTTTGTTCAGGGATATGTCTGATGATAAATTCACAACCAAGACAACCCCAAAGAGAAGCACTTATGAACACAATAATCATCAGTGTCTCCATTTGAGGTGATCTGAATGTGATTCCAATGGCATCCATCTTCAGTTACAGTCTGTAGCATTGTCATGTTCAACTGCCCCAACAAGTAGCACTTACTGAATTCAACAGTCAAGTCAATGCTAAAGTTAGAGTAATAAGAATGACTTATAAAACATTTCATCATTGTTTAACCAGTAACCAGGGAGAATAGCTGTTTTAAACATTTCTTAATGGGAGGAAATCCTGGATGTCAGGTCAGCAAAACTACCCCAACAAGTAGCACTTACTGCATACACAACTCAAGTCCGTGCTTGTGCTTGGGTAGTTTGGGTGCCAAATTAATGCATTTTGCTAGTTTTGGGAAGATTGGGGAAATAGACTGCCTCTGTGTTTGTTCAGGGATATGTCTGATGATAAATTCACAACCAAGACAACCCCAAAGAGAAGCACTTATGAACACAATAATCAACAGTGTCTCCATTTGAGGTGATCTGAATGTGATTCCAATGACATCCATTTTCAGTTACAGTCTGTAGCATTGTCATGTTCAACTGCCCCAACAAGTAGCACTTAGTGAATTCAACAATAAAGTCAATGTTCAAGTAAGGGTAATAAGAATGACTTACCAAAAAATGAATTCATCCAGTGACACAATCTAGAATGACTGATAACACATTTTAGTATTCTTCAACTAGTAACACATTGTAGAATAACTGTTACTATTAATTCTTTAGATACTATCCTGGGATTCAGATGTCAGCAAAACTACCCCATAGAGTAGCACTTACTAAAATCAACTCAGGCCAATGCTTGAGTTTGGCCAATGCCAAATTCTTTCAGTAAGCAACCTTCTTTGCTCATGAGGTTCTCCATAGTACAGATGTTTCTTCTGGCATCTTCTGTGTTGTGATTTAGTAGCAGTGGTTCCTTACACACATTTGCCCAGCTTAAATACTGAATGCAGCCATTTCCACTCAACTCCACCTTCTTTTTGATCAAGTTTCAGTGGTCTTGGCTATTGTAAGTAATGAATGGCTTTATGAATGGACACCCATCATCCCAATGTATGCATGCCATTAACAGTCTATGAGTGGTCAATTAGAGTCCAATGACTGTCTTTGGTGCAACACCTTTTGCCTCCAGATAGAGCTCATTCAGCAATAGAAAGTTAGCACAGAATATCTATTTCAAAAGTCAAATTCTTTTATTTATTTAGCTAGTAATGAGAAAACTGGTGAAATGAACTCTCTTCATTTGTGTGTCTGGTGATGAACTCACTACCAAGACAACCCCAACAAGAAGCACTTATGAAAACAATAATCATCAGTGTCTCCATTTGAGGTGATCTGAATGTGATTCCAATGGCATCCATCTTCAGTTACAGTCTGTAGCATTGTCATGTTCAACTGCCCCAACAAGTAGCACTTACTGAATTCAGCAGTCAAGTCAATGCTAAAGTTAGAGTAATAAGAATGACTTATAAAACATTTCAGCATTGTTTAACCAGTAACCAGGGAGAATAGCTGTTTTAAACATTTCTTAATGGGAGGAAATCCTGGATGTCAGGTCAGCAAAACTACCCCAACAAGTAGCACTTACTGCATACACAACTCAAGTCAGTGCTTGTGCTTGGGTAGTTTGGGTGCCAAATGAATGCATTTTGCTAGTGTTGGGAAGATTGGGGAAATAGACTGCCTCTGTGTTTGTTCAGGGATATGTCTGATGATAAATTCACAACCAAGACAACCCCAAAGAGAAGTACTTATGAACACAATAATCATCAGTGTCTCCATTTGAGGTGATCTGAATGTGATTCCAATGGCATCCATCTTCAGTTACAGTCTGTAGCATTGTCATGTTCAACTGCCCCAACAAGTAGCACTTACTGAATTCAACAGTCAAGTCAATGCTAAAGTTAGAGTAATAAGAATGACTTATAAAACATGTCAGCATTGTTTAACCAGTAACCAGGGAGAATAGCTGTTTTAAACATTTCTTAATGGGAGGAAATCCTGGATGTCAGGTCAGCAAAACTACCCCAACAAGTAGCACTTACTGCATACACAACTCAAGTCCGTGCTTGTGCTTGGGTAGTTTGGGTGCCAAATTAATGCATTTTGCTAGTTTTGGGAAGATTGGGGAAATAGACTGCCTCTGTGTTTGTTCAGGGATATGTCTGATGATAAATTCACAACCAAGACAACCCCAAAGAGAAGCACTTATGAACACAATAATCATCAGTGTCTCCATTTGAGGTGATCTGAATGTGATTCCAATGACATCCATTTTCAGTTACAGTCTGTAGCATTGTCATGTTCAACTGCCCCAACAAGTAGCACTTAGTGAATTCAACAATAAAGTCAATGTTCAAGTAAGGGTAATAAGAATGACTTACCAAAAAATGAATTCATCCAGTGACACAATCTAGAATGACTGATAACACATTTTAGTATTCTTCAACTAGTAACACATTGTAGAATAACTGTTACTATTAATTCTTTAGATACTATCCTGGGATTCAGATGTCAGCAAAACTACCCCATAGAGTAGCACTTACTAAAATCAACTCAGGCCAATGCTTGAGTTTGGCCAATGCCAAATTCTTTCAGTAAGCAACCTTCTTTGCTCATGAGGTTCTCCATAGTACAGATGTTTCTTCTGGCATCTTCTGTGTTGTGATTTAGTAGCAGTGGTTACTTACACACATTTGCCCAGCTTAAATACTGAATGCAGCCATTTCCACTCAACTCCACCTTCTTTTTGATCAAGTTTCAGTGGTCTTGGCTATTGTAAGTAATGAATGGCTTTATGAATGGACACCCATCATCCCAATGTATGCATGCCATTAACAGTCTATGAGTGGTCAATTAGAGTCCAATGACTGTCTTTGGTGCAACACCTTTTGCCTCCAAATAGAGCTCATTCAGCAATAGAAAGTTAGCACAGAATATCTATTTCAAAAGTCAAATTCTTTTATTTATTTAGCTAGTAATGAGAAAACTGGTGAAATGAACTCTCTTAATTTGTGTGTCTGGTGATGAACTCACTACCAAGACAACCCCAACAAGAAGCACTTATGAAAACAATAATCATCAGTGTCTCCATTTGAGGTGATCTGAATGTGATTCCAATGGCATCCATCTTCAGTTACAGTCTGTAGCATTGTCATGTTCAACTGCCCCAACAAGTAGCACTTACTGAATTCAGCAGTCAAGTCAATGCTAAAGTTAGAGTAATAAGAATGACTTATAAAACATTTCATCATTGTTTAACCAGTAACCAGGGAGAATAGCTGTTTTAAACATTTCTTAATGGGAGGAAATCCTGGATGTCAGGTCAGCAAAACTACCCCAACAAGTAGCACTTACTGCATACACAACTCAAGTCAGTGCTTGTGCTTGGGTAGTTTGGGTGCCAAATGAATGCATTTTGCTAGTGTTGGGAAGATTGGGGAAATAGACTGCCTCTGTGTTTGTTCAGGGATATGTCTGATGATAAATTCACAACCAAGACAACCCCAAAGAGAAGCACTTATGAACACAATAATCATCAGTGTCTCCATTTGAGGTGATCTGAATGTGATTCCAATGGCATCCATCTTCAGTTACAGTCTGTAGCATTGTCATGTTCAACTGCCCCAACAAGTAGCACTTACTGAATTCAACAGTCAAGTCAATGCTAAAGTTAGAGTAATAAGAATGACTTATAAAACATTTCATCATTGTTTAACCAGTAACCAGGGAGAATAGCTGTTTTAAACATTTCTTAATGGGAGGAAATCCTGGATGTCAGGTCAGCAAAACTACCCCAACAAGTAGCACTTACTGCATACACAACTCAAGTCCGTGCTTGTGCTTGGGTAGTTCGGGTGCCAAATTAATGCATTTTGCTAGTTTTGGGAAGATTGGGGAAATAGACTGCCTCTGTGTTTGTTCAGGGATATGTCTGATGATAAATTCACAACCAAGACAACCCCAAAGAGAAGCACTTATGAACACAATAATCATCAGTGTCTCCATTTGAGGTGATCTGAATGTGATTCCAATGACATCCATTTTCAGTTACAGTCTGTAGCATTGTCATGTTCAACTGCCCCAACAAGTAGCACTTAGTGAATTCAACAATAAAGTCAATGTTCAAGTAAGGCTAATAAGAATGACTTACCAAAAAATGAATTCATCCAGTGACACAATCTAGAATGACTGATAACACATTTTAGTATTCTTCAACTAGTAACACATTGTAGAATAACTGTTACTATTAATTCTTTAGATACTATCCTGGGATTCAGATGTCAGCAAAACTACCCCATAGAGTAGCACTTACTAAAATCAACTCAGGCCAATGCTTGAGTTTGGCCAATGCCAAATTCTTTCAGTAAGCAACCTTCTTTGCTCATGAGGTTCTCCATAGTACAGATGTTTCTTCTGGCATCTTCTGTGTTGTGATTTAGTAGCAGTGGTTCCTTACACACATTTGCCCAGCTTAAATACTGAATGCAGCCATTTCCACTCAACTCCACCTTCTTTTTGATCAAGTTTCAGTGGTCTTGGCTATTGTAAGTAATGAATGGCTTTATGAATGGACACCCATCATCCCAATGTATGCATGCCATTAACAGTCTATGAGTGGTCAATTAGAGTCCAATGACTGTCTTTGGTGCAACACCTTTTGCCTCCAGATAGAGCTCATTCAGCAATAGAAAGTTAGCACAGAATATCTATTTCAAAAGTCAAATTCTTTTATTTATTTAGCTAGTAATGAGAAAACTGGTGAAATGAACTCTCTTCATTTGTGTGTCTGGTGATGAACTCACTACCAAGACAACCCCAACAAGAAGCACTTATGAAAACAATAATCATCAGTGTCTCCATTTGAGGTGATCTGAATGTGATTCCAATGGCATCCATCTTCAGTTACAGTCTGTAGCATTGTCATGTTCAACTGCCCCAACAAGTAGCACTTACTGAATTCAACAGTCAAGTCAATGCTAAAGTTAGAGTAATAAGAATGACTTATAAAACATTTCATCATTGTTTAACCAGTAACCAGGGAGAATAGCTTTTTTAAACATTTCTTAATGGGAGGAAATCCTGGATGTCAGGTCAGCAAAACTACCCCAACAAGTAGCACTTACTGCATACACAACTCAAGTCAGTGCTTGTGCTTGGGTAGTTTGGGTGCCAAATGAATGCATTTTGCTAGTGTTGGGAAGATTGGGGAAATAGACTGCCTCTGTGTTTGTTCAGGGATATGTCTGATGATAAATTCACAACCAAGACAACCCCAAAGAGAAGCACTTATGAACACAATAATCATTAGTGTCTCCATTTGAGGTGATCTGAATGTGATTCCAATGGCATCCATCTTCAGTTACAGTCTGTAGCATTGTCATGTTCAACTGCCCCAACAAGTAGCACTTACTGAATTCAACAGTCAAGTCAATGCTAAAGTTAGAGTAATAAGAATGACTTATAAAACATTTCAGCATTGTTTAACCAGTAACCAGGGAGAATAGCTTTTTTTAAACATTTCTTAATGGGAGGAAATCCTGGATGTCAGGTCAGCAAAACTACCCCAACAAGTAGCACTTACTGCATACACAACTCAAGTCCGTGCTTGTGCTTGGGTAGTTCGGGTGCCAAATGAATGCATTTTGCTAGTTTTGGGAAGATTGGGGAAATAGACTGCCTCTGTGTTTGTTCAGGGATATGTCTGATGATAAATTCACAACCAAGACAACCCCAAAGAGAAGCACTTATGAACACAATAATCATCAGTGTCTCCATTTGAGGTGATCTGAATGTGATTCCAATGACATCCATTTTCAGTTACAGTCTGTAGCATTGTCATGTTCAACTGCCCCAACAAGTAGCACTTAGTGAATTCAACAATAAAGTCAATGTTCAAGTAAGGGTAATAAGAATGACTTACCAAAAAATGAATTCATCCAGTGACACAATATAGAATGACTGATAACACATTTTAGTATTCTTCAACTAGTAACACATTGTAGAATAACTGTTACTATTAATTCTTTAGATACTATCCTGGGATTCAGATGTCAGCAAAACTACCCCATAGAGTAGCACTTACTAAAATCAACTCAGGCCAATGCTTGAGTTTGGCCAATGCCAAATTCTTTCAGTAAGCAACCTTCTTTGCTCATGAGGTTCTCCATAGTACAGATGTTTCTTCTGGCATCTTCTGTGTTGTGATTTAGTAGCAGTGGTTCCTTACACACATTTGCCCAGCTTAAATACTGAATGCAGCCATTTCCACTCAACTCCACCTTCTTTTTGATCAAGTTTCAGTGGTCTTGGCTATTGTAAGTAATGAATGGCTTTATGAATGGACAACCATCATCCCAATGTATGCATGCCATTTACAGTCTATGAGTCGTCAATTAGAGTCCAATGACTGTCTTTGGTGCAACACCTTTTGCCTCCAGATAGAGCTCATTCAGCAATAGAAAGTTAGCACAGAATATCTATTTCAAAAGTCAAATTCTTTTATTTATTTAGCTAGTAATGAGAAAACTGGTGAAATGAACTCTCTTCATTTGTGTGTCTGGTGATGAACTCACTACCAAGACAACCCCAACAAGAAGCACTTATGAAAACAATAATCATCAGTGTCTCCATTTGAGGTGATCTGAATGTGATTCCAATGACATCCATCTTCAGTTACAGTCTGTAGCATTGTCATGTTCAACAGCCCCAACAAGTAGCACTTACTGAATTCAGCAGTCAAGTCAATGCTAAAGTTAGAGTAATAAGAATGACTTATAAAACATGTCAGCATTGTTTAACCAGTAACCAGGGAAAATAGCTTTTTTAAACATTTCTTAATGGGAGGAAATCCTGGATGTCAGGTCAGCAAAACTACCCCAACAAGTAGCACTTACTGCATACACAACTCAAGTCAGTGCTTGTGCTTGGGTAGTTCAGGTGCCAAATGAATGCATTTTGCTAGTGTTGGGAAGATTGGGGAAATAGACTGCCTCTTCGTTTGTTCAGGGATATGACTGATGATACATTCACAACCAAGACAACCCCAATCAGAAGCACTTATGAACACAATAATCATCAGTATCTCCATTTGAGGTGATCTGAAGTTTAGGACATCTAGTGTGAGGAGCATTAAAAAGTGAGGTGTGCAGAGTGGGCAGTCACAGGGGAGGAGAGCTGCAGAGGTGTGGTGCAGGGAGGTTGTTCCGAGGACTATGCTTTATTTCTCCTCAGATCTCTGCAGGGTGAATCCAGACAGCTAGCTAGACTATCTGTCCAATCCGAGTTTTCTGTTGCACTACTAAAACTACTTTTGACTGTACACATGTTCCACCAAAACAAGTTCCTTCTTGAGGCTACAGAGGCACCGTTGCTCCATGCTGTGATTGGTTTAAAGAAATGCCAATAAACCAGAGCACATTTTTCTTTCACACACACACACACACACACACACACACACACACACACACACACACACACACACACACACACACACACATATATATATATATCCTTATCTGGATAACTGAATGTAAAACCCAGAACCTTCTCAAATATGGAACATGAACTGAAGTAAGAACAACATGTGGTTCTGGGTTTTACTTTGTAACAAAAAGGTATTTCACAATATAACGGCCTACAAGTCCAGCTGAGATGATTAGACCATTAAGCACACAACTGTTTGGATCCTTTACAATGTTTTAATACTTTAACTACATTTTCCTGATGATACTTACATACTTTTACTGAAGTAACATTTTCAGTGCATTGTTTAAGGGATAGCCCCAGTATTTTCTTCCAAAGGAAACATTTCTAGTTCCAGGGCTGAAAGCTTCTTTCAAAGTGTCTTTGAAAGAAGCATGTTAGCACAGATTGCCTAGAAAATGTGATCACAGGAAAAAAACAAACAAACAACAAAGCACAGCATGATTATAGCAGAATCTGCTGTCATGAATGACATTTTTTATCAAGAAAAGATCCCTCCTCTGCCCATGAAGCAGATGGGAATGTGAGGTTGAGAGAGAGGAAGAGAGACCTTTGGAATGCACTTTCCATCCAAACTAGTAAGAAGCTGCCCAGTGTTGGACCTTCTTCACTGCCTCCCTCACTTCCTCTTTGCTTTACAGCAGCGCCATCTTGTGCTGTGGTAACGCCACTGCAGACTGACATGGCGTAGAATTCCTCAACGCTCTTACATTGTGTAATTAGCAACTAATGTTTCATAAGAGCTAAAAGAGTGTGTGTGTATGCTGAGGGTACCTGGAAGTGCTGTTTGTGTGCACACATGTGTGTGTCTGTGGGAGTCAATTTCCGAGTCCAAGCTGGATTAAATGAAAAGGTTACACTAGGCATACAGCATTTTTCAGGCTCCCTCCAAATCAGTGTTGTAATGTAACAAAGTACAAATACTTTGCTAATGTACTTAAGTAGAATTTTCAGATATTTGTACTTTACTTTGTTACTTATATTTCTGGAAACTTTTACTTTACTACATATCCTGAATAAAGTGAATACTTTTACTCCACTACATTTCCCCTCAGCATCTTAGTTACTCGTTACCTGCAATGTTGGAGTTAACGATTCTTTCTCACAACCAATCAAATTCAGTTTGTGTTTTCCTCTTTGTTGATGTCAGACGTGATGTTTAAGAAGGTGTGGAAACCCTGAATATTAGGCTTCACTATAAGGGAGCTACAATAAAGTTCATAATCAAAGTTTCTTTTTAACTTTTACTTTCACTTTTAATACTTAAGTACATTTAATATCATTATAATTACTTTTGATACTTAAGTACAGTAAATATCAGATACGTTAAGACTTTTACTCAAGTGATATTCTAAAAGGTGACTTTAACTTCTACCAAAGTCATTTTCTGGTAAGATACTTGTACTTTTACTCAAGTATTGTTTTCAAGTACTTTATACACGTCTGCTCCAAATGGACAACTGCTATTTGGTGAATAAACATAGATTACTTTGAACTTCCACATGATTATTCATTATTCAATTTCATAATTTATTGATTTAGGTATTTAAATGCATATAACTTAGCCTTGTATGCTCCTTTGTGGTTGGTGACAACAAGTGTCCAGTGTGTTATCTATCCTTGTTGGGAAATGTCCATGCTGGTGCAAATTTGGTAATACTGACTTTAGGTTAGCAAGAATTAGAAAGTTAACAGTCCCTATGCAAAGTTGATAACTGAACGTAAGCTATTAAGCTAGTTTAGTTATTTCAACCCAAACAATGGCCTTTTCCTAAACCTAACCAAGAACCTCCCCCCGCTTTGCTCTCTCAGAGCTCCACAGTCCATGTCCACAGCTGCAGGAAGTGTTGCAAAAGTCAAGGCGCGCAGACTCAGCACTTTGTGATGCAGAGAGCACATATGTGAAGCTGCAGTGACCGATTCCAGAGGTTGTAATCACTGAGTTTTGGTCGTGCTGGAAAATGGACTCAAGTAAAAGATTATTATGAGTAAATGTTGGATTACAAGTTTGTGAAGGCCCTTTGTGCCACTATGCGTGGGTTGCTGCCCAGCTCTATTTTTTATGTACTAAGATTTCGATATGAAGAGTGCCTTGGAGCTTTTTTCTCTTTAGAAATAAATATCAATCTACACATTTGTGAATATTGTTTCTTTGACTTGACGTTCAGAACACATGTGTGAATAATTTATATGAGGGACAATTTACAAGTTCAGCTAGTTTTTCATTCAGTTCACATGTATGTGAATATTTGTACAAGTGAAAATAACAACATTCAAGTTCAGATGTTCTAAAAGTGCTCACAAGTCTACAGGTTTTACATGTTGAACCATTGTTACCTTCATAGTTCAGCCTTCAGGTTTTGATACAACAGGAACCAGTTCAGTCTGATAGAACAGAGTGGACCGGTAAAACAGAAATCCACCCAGCTATGCTGTATAGACTGCAGCACCGCTGCATGATTACAATTGGTGATGCTGCCAATAACATTCCAAATGGCAATGGTGAGAACAATGAATAACCCTAAAGAAAAATTATCACAATACTGCTTTGTGACTGTAAAGTGTGATACTTACTAATGAATTTGTGTTGCTGTTGTTGCGTTTTTATCTACTTTTTACTGTGCTTAGTGTCTGCATCATTCCAAGGCAATTTATTCATTTAGCCCACACAAGTTGACTGTTCTTAACTGTGAATATTACCGGTACTTTACTAATGTACAGCCTAAGCAGTGTAATGTCAGGTATTTGTAGTATTTTACCCAGGAATGATAGCATATATATGCAGGATTATTGAAGGATTGCAGATGAAGCCAAAAAACAAAGCTTTTGCTATTACTGTAAAACGTATTCAGATTTTCCCTAGCAAGTGAAATCTCAAAACCAACACCACACTGTATTATGTGGCTGAACCATTTCTTCAAATGGAAATATTGCTGATAGTTTATGTGGGCCTAACTGTACCGGACTGTAAAAAATAAATTACTTGTTCAAAATTCACAACTGAAAGTCTGAGCCCCGTGTTATATCTCCAAAATCTTCTGCATAGCTGCTTTTGCTCCAACCTTGGTCTTATTGCACCTTGAGAATGACATTTAGAAACACCTGGGCAGGTGTAGGGGCATTCCACACCCAGATAGCAAACAGTCATTGAAACTATATTAACATTCCGTTGTCAACATTAAGTCATTGAATCAACATCTAACTCTGATGTTGATTCTACATCATTTTGCACCCTGTTTTAATATTGAAACAACGTTGAAATCCTGTCCATAGATCAACAGAATTGCAATGGTAACTCATTTATCAGGAATATTGAAACAATGTTGAAATATCAACTGAACTAAGGATCAAAGTGATTTCAATGGCATTTCAATCGTTATTAAGCCATAGAAAATGATTGCTAGGTATGCGAAAATGTAATGCCCTAAATTAAATAGCCTATAATGAATATCCTGCTTTATCTACAGCCAGGGTGTTAAAAAGTGATGGAACATTTGAAAGCTTGTATGCGTATAGCCTAGCCTAAAACACTGACCACACCACACTATTTAAGGTAAAAACAAATTCATTTTATTAGCCTCTTATTTCATTATTTGTCCTCTTTAGCCTATTTACAGTTCATGGTCCTCTGACGTCTGGTTTGTTGTCCAGTCCCTCCTGCCCGGTCTGGCGCATAACACAGCCACTTTTGCACAGCCTGGGCAAAAGTAAATTGGGTGAAGGTGGCTGTCCCCATTTGCTGTGTAAGAGCATCTAAAACAGAAAATACAAGCACAATGCAAAAACATTAGCCTTCAAGTTAAACAGACCACCCACATACTATATGCACACTTGGAAACAAATTCAGCCTAGGATTTTTCAGTGCTCGGATAAGGCAATATGTTTCCCTACATTCAAATTGCCCAAGAATATGTGCATGGGTTTATTCAAATTAAAGGGAGGCAAAAAGGATCAGCTTGCAGTGACACCTTTTGTAAGGAAAATTTCAGAGACCTCCCCCCAGGAGCAAGGGGACAAGCTTCTCTCCACAGCGCAAAGCTCCTATGGCGTCATTTTAATGCTACCAGACTCCTCACCGCCGTTAGCATTCCATTGACTGCCATTCATTTTGTCGTCACTTTGACAGCGAATAACTTTACTTCTGAAGCGTTTAAAGACTTTATTTGTCCTTCGTTTATTTCTAAAGAAACACGACAGTGTATAAAAGGCTCCATTACCTTGTATCTCACGTTATGGCTCTGTTGCATACGTTTTTATAAAACTAGGCTAACGATTGTGTCATAACCACGCTACTTACTGTCGCATAGTAGAATAATTAGCTGTTTAAGTTTAAGTACTAATCAGTTCATATTTGTCCAAACATTAGTTCAAAATAGATTTTCTTTGCTAAGACTAGCTAGCATTAGCTAACATGACCTAATTCTAAAAGTTGTCCTCAATCCAAAAGCTATAATGCAACTACAAATGGAAATTCAGTCATATCCAATCCTTTTCTTGCCAAACATCATTTCCAACTTGATTTTAGTATCATATTCTAAGACTAGTTACTGCTAGCTAACGCTAGCTAACGTTAGCTAACATTAGCTATTTTTAAAAGTTGTCTTCAGCAGAATCCAAAAGCATGATGGACACTAACCATCATGTTAATGTATACAGTATTTGATTTGGTACAATTCATTCATATTGACCATTACATAAGCAAGCTTACCTGATCGTATAGGTCCCAAGGATCCAGAAATGAGATGTGTCCGGTGCAGCAGTTGGTCTACCACCCGATGATCTCCTGGTCAACCAAAAATCGATGGATTTTCAATCAAATTTCCCGATCAACTGTGTATGAATGCATTTTCAATCCTATTTCCCGGTCAACTATGTATCAATGCATTTTCAATCATGTTTCCCGGTCAACTATATATCAATGTATTTTCAATCATATTTCCCAGTCAACTATGTCGATGGCTTTTCAACAACAGGTCGTTTCCATTCATCTTTAAATCAATGATTTTTCAACACATTGGCAATATCGCCTGGTAAACCAAATACCAATGCTTAATCAATCATAAAGATAACTATAGATCAATGTTGTTCCAATGTTGTTGCCATCAACATTAATAACGTCAGGTTTCATTGATATGGTAATGGTGATTCAACATCTATTTTGCATTGCAATTTCAATATCAACCCTAATGATGATTCAGATGGAAAATCAATATTTATTCAATGTTAGCTTGCTGTCTGGGCATTCAATCAGGAGAGACATCATTTAAGAGTGAAATATGTTTAATTAACATTGTGCTTAATATGTTGATATGTTAGAGTATTTGGTGATTAGACTCCATCACGATGTTAAATTCATAAGGGGAATAGAGGCCATGGATATACAGGAATATCCCCCGTTGGAGTCTAGACACTGGTAGGGTGATGAAGGAATGGATTCTGAAAATCTGGATGGATGGGATGTGATCCAGGGCTTCTGATGATGGAGGAACCCTGGGTACGTGGAACGGTGAAAACTGGAGGGGAATAGGGTGGATGAGGGTCAATCAGTCCCTCTAGAAAAACGCGATTATGCGATTGCATAATTCAATGCATAATCAGCCAAAGTCTGCATATTTATGCGGGGGCCGCATTTTTTCAAATACGCCGCACTTTTGGCCCATAAATTGCCGATTTCCGCGCAAAATATGCGGGGCTTGCATGATTTCATAATCCCGGCATTTTTCGTTGCAAAAAAGTCACATATATCTTAGCAGAAAGTTGAAAAATGTTGTTTACTTCACACAGGACCAGCCATTTCCCCCTGTTGCCATGGGAACGTTATGAAGTGACGTAATTACGCCTAGTGAGAACAGGGTGTTGGGGGCATGATATACATAATAAAGCCTTTATTATGTATATCTATGGTTGGGGGTGTCACTGCACGATGTGAGTCGAGACATGATTTGAGTTGCGCATGCTCAGATTTAAACGGTTTATGGCATAACGAGGAAGGGATCCGGATCCGGCTGCAAGCACGGTTTACGGCATAACGACAATAACAGAAGAGCAATAATAGAAGATATAGCTAGAAGATGGAAATCATTTCAAAAACGTTTTAGTTATGAAATGTTTTAGCTATCTATGATTGTTTGATTGCTAACATTAGCTACTAACGTTAGCTCAAAACGCCATTCCAGTTATCAAACGTTTTAACTATCTATGATTGTTTGATTGCTAAGATTAGCTACTAACGTTAGCTCAAAACGCCATTCTAATCAAAGCCTTTGTTGTGTTTGATTGCTTGTAGCCAGCAGTGAATGAACTTTGTTATGTAGGTCCATTTTTATTGTATTGACATTACAGAAGTCTCTCATTAGCAGTTTCTTGTAGCTAGGCTACTTCAGCCTCTAAACTACAACTGACGTCAGGGATCATGGCGTGAAAATGTGATCCTTAATCACCCTCGGTAGCTCAAAGCACAAATCAATAAATCATTAAATTCATCTTGTACATGTTGTCTATGGGTACATAAAGCGGAGAAAGAAAGATTTCAGACAAATTAGCAGGCAGTCGCAAAGTGACGCATGCGCAACTCAAGCAACTCAAATCGTGTCTTGACTCACATCGTGCAGTGACATGGGGAATCACTTTTTTTTTCTCTGTTTCATTTTCTCTGTTTCTGTCAGCTGATTAGGTTGGGGTAGAAAGAGAGAGAGAGAGAGAGAGAGAGAGAGAGAGAGAGAGAGAGAGAGAGAGAGAGAGAGAGAGAGAGAGAGAGAGAGAGAAAGAAAATGTGAACCATAGAAGTCTTCCTGAATGAACTTAAGCAAGCTTCATAACAACTGGACACATCTTTGTGAAGCAATGCTGCATGTTATTTAAAAATCCTGATGAATCTAATCAACAGTTAATGCTTGGCTTGACAGGAATGAACTAGGCTACTCGAACACACACATTAAAAGCACATTTCATCAACTCATTGTCACACCAATTATTTACATATCTGCTACCAGATCATGGGTTTCAGCTTATACCTTTTATCAACTAGGTAGTGCAGGAACATACACCTGACATTTACATTCAGAGTTATGCATACAAACCGGTTCTGGAGACAAAGACGACTAAACAAACATGACACATAAGACTGAAAAGAACACATTTTGATGAGCTGATGCTATCTAACCACCCTCAAAAAGTGGGTTAGAATGAGAATTATAACCCACTTTTCTGTCTGTTTAAAAGAAGTTTTTTCTTACCACAGTCGGACCAAATGCTTGCTCTTGGGGGAAATTGTTGGGTCTTTATGTGGTCTAGACCTACTCTATCTAAGTGTCTTGAGATAACTCTTGTGATGATTTGATACTATAAATAAAATTAAAATTTAATTGAATTGAACATATCCGGACCTGCATCCGGTTGCTTCGTGGATGTGTTTAAAGACCCTGACTCTCAGAAACTCTCAAGTAGTTCTACATATGCATGACTAAATAAGTCAAAATCTAAATTGAAGTTAAGTTGAAAAAAAAACATTTATTGAGAATTTTCAATTGAATGAACTTAGCTTTATCCGGACTGTGTGGCTGTGGTTTCATCACATTTGATTCACAGGTTTTCAGAACCTTTGACACCAACATTCGGTACTATTTTGGAACCCAAACGACTAAAGAAAGCTGATCACATGGGCTGTAACGTGCTGTCCATGTGGATGACTTTAGTTACTGAGGAGAGGTTACATTAACCCTGTTCTTGTTTTTCCATCACCAGGGTCTGAAGCAGACATTGCTACATTACTGTACGTCTCACCTCCTCTTCTACAAGAGTGTACAGGACAAAGTGTGGCAAACAGCAGGAACCCAGACTGGAATGAAACGTTTACTTTCAACATCAATGATAATCTCAAGGTGAGATTACTGTATAATGAAACTGCTCTGTTTAACATACATATAACACAGTAACCAATATACTACATGTAAAGTACTCCCAAAGCACTTTAAGTTATTTTTACATATTAATTATGAAATTGGAGCACCATTCTTTCTTTTGCTTTGGTATTTTAGATGTCAAAAAGAGAATCCATATACCAGAAATTGTTTCTCGTCAAGGTCACAGCTCTATTTTTTGGGGTTATTTCTTTGTAAAATTAGGAAGCAGCCCACTGGGAAACCTCTACATGGCCAATCCTCCATCACCTTTACCTCCCTCCAATTGCTTATTGAATTTAAAGCAAATGAAAGGAAATCATTTCCAACATTTTATAGAACAAATTGTACTTTGAATGGAATATAAAAGGCAGTGAGTTACGTTTTAAAGTGCAGTTTTCTACTGATATTTTCTTTCAACTGACACAAGAAATATCTGAATGTTTCTCGCGATATGTTTATTGCGCCAGTTGAAAAACAGTATAGTGTGCAGCCCTAGTGAAAATGTCTCTTAATCTGGTTATGCTTTGGTCTCCAGTGGTTACAGCAAGCTTCTCAAAATGTCTCAACATTTATAATCTGCTGTAAGAAAGAACAAGTAGTACTAGACCTTCATAGTGTAGAGTAAGTGTAACATTGTGATCTGGTTGGTGTGTAAGGCTTGTTGAGCCTTGTATGAGATGAGGGGACTCACACAGGCGGGGCTGCTGTCACACAGAGATCAGGTCCTGATTGGTTCACTACAGACTACAAATTGCAGTTAGTTTGCTACCTGGATATTATTTATCATTACGATCTTGCAGCAGCTGTTGTGCAGCAGTATTTTGTTTCACATCCTCACATAGTTTCCTTCCTTCTCCTCTGTGGTCAAAGGATAAACTCTAGATGGCTTTTAAGCAGCTGGAAAGGTAATTATTATTATTATTTCATTGCATTCATTGCTTTTATTTAATTTGATTTTAGTTTGAAATATGTAGCCTATATGTAGTAATTTGAAATGTTTTCTGTTTTTTTGTAGTGAGAGGAAGGGTGCCTGGCCCCTACAAGCGGTAAGGTCTCTACATACACACCAAAGTCTTATTGGCTAGACAAGGCTAATATGCAATTTCTCATTTAGTGACCCATTTAAAATGAAGGGGGGTGTTGTGGTGTTGGGCGTATTGATCCAAATATTGATAATATCCATACCAAAGTTGGCATTGATATTGATCAATACCAGTGTAATGAGATGTTTCAGTCAGTGTTGAGACAGGAGTCGATGGTTTAAATATGTGTGAAGAAGTATGATAACTGCTATTTTTTGCAGTTTCATTTTGATTGTGGTCTTTGTATTTGTGTAGAATAGAATTCAACATGGACAGACAAATAAATACAGCACCAACATAATGAAATGTAATGCTTCTTGTGTCACTACCTGAGATCTGTTGTACGTTACCTCCTGAAGTCAATCCATACTATACTATTACATAACACCAGTTAAGATATGAGCAGAAACCATGCTACTAATACTGTAATAATAGTTAATACCTAGTCGTTAGCGGAGACAACTGATATCTTTATAAAAAAATAGAGAGTGTACTTCACAGCAGGAGGAATGTGAGACTAGCCCTAGGGCTGCACCATGTGAGGAAAATATGCAATAACATTGTTGAATATGGCAGTAACGATACTGCTTGCGATAAATAAACAGATATTAAAGTGTTCTCAGTTCTGCATTTATGCTGCTTTCAGTATTCTGATTCTAAAAAAAATTATATACTGTGCAGCCCTAACTAGCACTACTCTAAAATATAAGTAGTAATTATCTGTGGAATTATTCTACTGTGAGTTCTACAGTATTTACCACACAGTTTGTATATAAGTAAATATATTTATAGTAGTAAAGCACTGGTATAAAAGCAAACACCAAAGAGTCTGTTGGACCTGTTGAGAATCAAACAGAGGGTTGGAATAAGTTGAACCCTGCTATACAAACAGCTCACTAATGACGCGGCTGTGACCGCCGTGGCCACCGGATGCCCCTGTACACCAGGAACACGCCAAACCAAAGAGTCAATCAGGGAACGAGCAGCGGGGAGGAAGTATTCAGATCCTTTGCTGCAGTAAAAGTACTAATACCACACTGTAAACAACACTGCATATCGGTGAGGAAACATTCTTTTCGTTACTTTACTGCTGCATGCATAACAGGCTACAGTCTGTCTATCATCATCATCACTGATCAAACTGCTATTATCTCTCATTCACTTTTAAAACATTTCCTTTTCAAATTCCTTAAAATGTACATTCATTTTCCATTTAGAAGATGCTTTACAAACTTTTTCTTTGAATCTGTGAGGTAAATGCATGCCGCAGATCAGACTGGGCATGTGCACAGCAGAACAGGAAAACAGAATTTTTGGTTTTGGTTTTCTTGTTTATTAGATTAGCCATTTCCACACAAAAAACAGAAATGATTTTTTGATAAGCCTCCTCTAAATATCGTCACTATCTATTGTGAATGCTTCTGTTTTACAGGATCAGTCCCACATTGACATTTTTGAAATATTTGTTGTTCATGTGAAGTGAGTCAGTAACAGTCCACTGCAGCTGGGTCAGTGTTAACATAATGTTAAAGATAATTCCACAAACACAATTCTATCAAGTCCTCTTCCATTAAGCAAAGGGTTCTGCTGCACTTTCCAGGGCGGGATGGTGTCAGCGAACACGGTCGACCCTGATAGGACAGCGAGCTGTGCGCGCCGCCTGAGTCTCGTTATGATTGATTTGTTTTTTTTTCAACAGAAGGAGACGGCCTCCTACTGGACCTTGAATGTCACCATACTGAGAGCAGAAACACATCAGTCCAGAGATTACTGTAAGTACTGCTTTCACTTCACATGGTTTAAAAGGAAATCATTTGTGCTGTGCATGTTTCGGAATGACATTCAATCACTTTTCAAAATAATTCTCACCTGCTTTATTTTAAAGGTTTCACATTAAACTGACACATACAGTGCTTTATCATTGCATAGCTGAAAGTGTTACTGTAATGTTCCTGTCTCTGTGTTTCAGTGTCTGAATCGGACTGCTATGTCATTCTCTCTCTCCCCACGGCAACGGCAATAACCTACCGCACAAAAACTGTGTCAAACACTAACAATCCGAAGTGGGATGAAACCTTTACCTTCAGGGTCCCCACCAACGTCAAAGTGAGTCAATGACGACTGCATTGCTGTTATTCAGTTCACCCTCGAAAGAACCACTTCACCCAATCAATCCTTTAATATTTAAATAACAATACAATCTATCCTCACTGCTGTAGCAAGTACTTTAATATTCAAATATAATATACAAGCTGTCCCTTGTTTCCTGCATTTGTAACAGCCAGCAGTTACAGTATAAACCATTTTGGGATGTCATAGTTTTTACAGTTTTTTTCGATTGCTATGTCATTGGGCACAACTGGATTCGCATGTGCAAAACTCTAACTAGAGTCTGCACAGCCGCAGTTCACGTGGACCAAACTCTAGTTCGTTTTTCATCGCTTGAACACAGTTTTCAAAATTCTACACCCTTATCCCATGACTTTAACCACAACGTGCACAGTGCTGTGGATCTGCAGCACTTTGTTCAAATGCTAACACACTGCTGTCAAAACTGTTAACCACACATTCAAAACAGAACGGATTTCAGTCTGGTGCCTATCAAACACTGATGATGGCAATCTTAGCTGAAAGCCTAAGCAGGTGTCTTATTTTAGACTTGTAAGTGAACATATGCTGAATATATATAGGGAAAGCCTATAATACAAGAAGTAAGAATGAAACAGTTATTCATTGTACCGTTTAAGAGGTACAGGTAAAAGAGCAAAGCTACCAACATGTCCAGGTAAGATGTCTGAGGTTATCTACACAACTATTAAAAAATGTGAAAAACATTACATTTACTATTGTAAAACTGTGCACTTTCACAAAGTAATGGAGGTGGAAGCAATGCAAACACCACATTCACAGACAAAATAAAAATGTATATATATTGAAGCAAATTGCTGATTTCATTGCTTCTTGCTTACCTAAAAAACTGGTATGTTATAAAATAAAATACAGTTTTTTACGATTGCTATTTTGCAGGATATGTGAACTGTTTAGTTCAGGTGACTGTTGGTAATGCAGACTGTAGTTGGAGTTTTGCACGTGTGGCTTGAGTTGTGACCACTGTCGTTTAGCAATCGAAAAAAACAAACTGTGATGTAATTTGTGAAAAGTAGAAGTCTGAGCTCCTCTGCTGTTCCTTCCAGAACATTCTAGAGATGCAGCTGTATGATGAGGACCCCCTGTCCCGGGATGACCTAATCGCCACTCTTCTGTTTGATGTCAGGCACCTTACAGTCGGGAAGAAGGAGACCAAGGTCTTCAACTTAAACTCTGAGGTAAAAGCAAATACCTCATCTTGGATTAGGACTGATGCAGCTGTACTTATCTTAATGTGTTAATCAAATGATCGTGGTCAAAGGTTATTCCATTCAGTGGTGGAAGAAGAAGTCAGATCACTTTTACTTGAGTAAAAGTAATAATAAAGCAGTGTAGAAAGAAAAAGTCCTGCATTCAAGTTGAAGTACAAAAGTATTAGCATCAAAATATACAAAACGTTTTTTATTCATAGTCTCAAATCATAACAGAAGTTATCTCAGGACACTTTACAGATATAATTTACAAAGACCCAACAATTTCAATAATTTCAGTGGTGGAAGAAGTAGTCAGATCAATTTTACTTAAGTAAAAGCCACAGTGTAAAAATGCTCTGTTACAAGTTGAAGTCCTGCATTCAAGTATAAGTACAAAAGTATTAGCATGAAAACATACATAAAGTAGAAAAAGTACTCAGTATGCAGAATAGCCCATTTCTGAATAATGCATATTATATTATTGAATTCTAATGTTGTATGAATTAATCAACCTAATCTCACAGAATTCCGTGAAATGAACACGGCCCCTTAAGTTAAGGAAAAGGTTGTGGGTGGGCTTACGGTTCTGACCAGAGACCAGGCTGGAATTAATATGAGCATAACTTTAATGTTGCAGCTGGTATTTTTTATATATAAATACTGCTGTGAATTTCACCAAGTGATCAATAAAGTGTTATGTTTATCCATGAAACGTCATCATTCATTGGTGGATTATATTTGATGTGACTTATCTGAACCTGCAAACTAAAGGGGTTCAATAAATGCAGTTGAGTAAAAAGTACAACATTTGAATTGTAGACAAGTTTAAATAGAAAATGGAAATACTCTAGTCAAGGAAAATTACCTCAAAATTGTAGTAAGTAGTAGAGTACATGAGTAAGTGTACCTTGTCCACTCTTTTATAGAAGGATGAAAAACTTCTCGTAGCGTTTGAGCTTCTTCAGAGGTAACTGTATATAGCTTTTTGTTTTACTTTGGAAAATATTTACAGACATTTGCTCTTCCTTAATTCTTCTAATACACCGTCTGATCTGGTCCTAAATAATACTGTGTGTCTTTTTGTAGTGAGGACCCCCAATGTGAATATCTCACTAATGGCATCCTTGTGGTAAGAGTTCTGACATTGCATCAGCACATCTGAATAAATACAATGTTACATCATTACTCCATCCTCCATGTCGGCTGAAACCCTGAAAAAGTTTGGAAGTTCACCAACTTGGAATATGAGAAGCCATGTCGGCGGTCTGGCCACCCCACGCGCTACGGCATAAAGTTAGGCTAAATAGTCATTATCACGGCCAATTATTTCACTATTATATTGCAATTTCTCATAATATCATTAATATATATATATATATATATATATATATATATATATATATATATATATTATTCAACCCATATATTATTGAACACAAATATTTTACATGTGACAAAAGTGCTGATGCAGTTATTCTTATATTCAGGAATGTTACTATTTATTAATTCAAACTGTACTATTCATTTTAATTCTGGTCTAGTTTAGTTTTATTTCATATTTTGATGTAGATACATTCATTATTATTATCGTCTATGCCACAATTATTACATTCCACCCTACTGAGGTTCACTAAACATGTACACCATGCCAGTCATCCAAACATCCAGACATACACACACTTACCCTATTTCTGATTTGCACATCTGTACATTCAATCTTCAATCATACCAACATTTAACATAACTGCTGTCTGTGACTGTTTGTAACTGTCTCTGTCTATGTGTGTGTGTTGTTTACTCTAAATGGGACAAGTTAGCAGCAGTTATCCAGTAATAACAACACTAATAGTAAGACAATTAAATTTTGATTAACAATGTTTGCTGTCTGACTGTCTGGGTGTTCCACAGTAGAGAAGATCTTACAGGAAAGCATGATTGGCTGAAGGAGCTGGACCTGTAATAGATTACACAGTTCCCTCTCACAGCAGACAAAAGTGGATCTTTTGTTTGAATTGTTCTGCTTAATAAAAGTACTAAGAGGTGGAGGATTTGCATTTTGATATTAAACATCAGGCAGGTGTCAGTCCATTCCATACCATTTCCCCAACTAAGGATGCCATATTTGCCCAGAATGTTGCAGTCAAACTTGGTGAACTTACTCACGTTGTTTTGAAAGTTTTCATGTAGCAAGTGTGTAAACAGCCATCTTGCTAGCTCAGTGAAATATCTATTGTCCTCAATGATTTGGTAAAGTGATGAAATGACACATTGAATCAGTAGAAACAGCCATCTAAAGTTTAAATTTATTTATTAGGACAATGCACCTTAATCAAAGTTTCTGTAAATGTGGCAGTGTTAGCCAGTACCATGGACCCAACTTACTTGCTTTAAGGCAGCAGTGCTAACCTATGACCCACTGTGCCGTAACACTATCCCATAGATTTCATTGACAGCCAAACTTAATGTGACATGGAAATGAAGCAGTGCAGTTGAGTGAGGTCTAATAAGAGAGACATGTGACATTGCACTGCCTCACAACACAGAGCAGCCAGGTCCTGGAGCTTGTGCAGACAATTATGATGAATTGTGAATGTATCTTATTTTGATGACCCTAACCAAAGGAACTGATCTCTGTTTGTGTCTTCCAGGCTGCCCCACTCTCTGCAATGGAAATTGATGTTAACAAGCTACGCTGCAATGACCGTATGTAGGCTACTATTCTGTCCAATCTGATAAGTCCATAAATAACTTCAGGCTTTCACTTTCAATAATTTGAAAGATGGATTCAGACCAACTTCACAGATATGAAAGATTGTATTGCCAATAAGTAAAAAGTAAGTAGTAAAAGTAGTAAAAAGGAGAGTGAATATTTGACTCACAATCACTCAGTTTCCAGAGACACAACTCCAAGTGAATACTAATATTGCCTCATAGCTGCTGGATGAAGAAGAAAAAAATCCACGGATTGCCAACAAGTACTGTAGGCTATGTCATCTCAATTGTAAGGTGGATGTTATTATTGGCTGTTGTAAGTCGTGCTGGTGTCCATGCAGGTGTTGTCCATGCAGGTGTTGCCATTGCACTGACGCTGTCAGTGGCACACATTAACAGCAGAACACAGAGAGTCCGCTGATAAGGAAGATACATATGCATAGTGTGGATGAATCCAGCGGTGGAAGAAGTATTCAGATCCTTTACCTAAGTAAAGGATAATACCCCACTGTAAAATACCCTGTTACAAGTAAAAGTCCTGCATAGAAAATGTTACTTAAGTAAAAGTTTGTAAGTATCACCAGGGAAATGTAGTTAAAGTATTAAAGTGAAGAAATACATTTTAAAAACTAGAAAGGATCCAAACAGTTCTCTGTTTATTGGTCTAATCATTTCAGCTGGACTTGTAGGCCGTTAATACAATAAAACATCAGATTTGATAAACTACATGTGTTTCATTAATCATTAATTAGTAGTTAAAGCTGCCAGATGAATGTAGTGGAGTAAAAAGTACAATATTTCTCTCTGAAATGTAGCGGAGTAGAAGTAGAAAGTGGCATGAAAAGAAAAGGCTCAAGTAAAGTACAAGTACCTCAACATTTGGACTTAAGTACAGTACTGGAGTAAATGTACTTAGTTACATTCCACCACTGGATTAATCCTATAGGTTTTGCTGATTCTCAGATTTTTAACCCTGTCTCCACCATGAGGTTTTTATTTCTGGTTTTGATTGAAAGGTCTTTCCATGAACCTTAAAGCTTTAGTACGTAACTTTTTTTATAATAATGAACGTCCGTTACATTCAAGCCATTGCCAAATTAGTTGCTACAAAGCTAATTAAGACTATCAGCTCCACACAACTCTCTCTGTATTTTTCAGTATGACTATGTTCAGAAGATTGTGGCGTCCGGTGACTTTCCCGCCCAGAAACTCGAGTGAAGATAATGACCTCTTCTGAAGAGTCCATCACGTTTTTTTAATCCTCCGTGTCCTCCTTGGCTACTAGCAACTGTGTGGAGGCTGCGTGATCACAGAAGGCTTGTGTCATGTGAACACGCCGACAGTTTTGTTGTCATTACTTAGAACTCCTAATGGGGGAGACAGAAACTAGATGATGAAGACAATGCCTTTATTTAT
Organism: Gymnocephalus cernua; assembly: GCA_023631565.1. NCBI lineage: Eukaryota > Metazoa > Chordata > Actinopteri > Perciformes > Percidae > Gymnocephalus > Gymnocephalus cernua. The sequence continues at coordinate 24,300,114 of CM042437.1, forward strand.
CCTGCGAGGGGAAATTCACAATTTTCACTCTGTTAGTACAGTTGCACACACATTGAACACATGCCTGAATTACAAACATGCTCAGGACCTTTACATGCTATCACACTAATGGAGAGATGTCAGTGTGAGTGGGCTGCTCCTTGGTGGATCACTCCAAGCAGTTGAGGGTTCAGGGCCTTGCTCAAGAGCACCACACTCTGTACTTCGGTCTGTACAGGGACTTGAACCAGCGACCCTCCAGTAGGGCTGGTCCGAATACCATTTTTTGAGCTTCGAAGCTTCGGTAGTAATGAACATCGAATATTCGAAGCTTCGGAGAGATATAGATAGACAGTCCAGACACGACACGTTCAAAATTAATAAACTTTTAATAAACTACAGAACAGCGCAAGCAGGAAGCGGCGCACCTCACGCAAGCAGGGCTATGCTCCGAGAACGGAGACTTCACTAATGATATAAAACGAGTATAACGAGGTTGGGTTGTCCATCCTATTAAAGGAGAACTCCGGCCAATTTTTACGTTAATCTTGCTAAATATAACTATGCGAGACCTGTCTATAGCAAAAAACGTTAGCGCAACATCAGCTACATAGACGGAGCTGCTGCAGCTAATGCCCACCGCTCCACTTAGCTAAACGCCAGTTATGGGGGCATAAATTAAATAGTGCCTTTGTGTATCTTAACAGACACAAAATGCAATTAAAATGTCTATGTAACATGAACAGGGCCCTTACATGACAACAAGATGCATTTTCAACATTCACCTACCCTGTTAGCTGCTAGCTAGCTAGCTGTCGTCTGGGACGAGAGGTAGCATATATATGATATATATCCATTTTGTGTGCGATCCATCTGGCGCTGGAGAGTAGTATTCTCTGCCGACAACAATCACGAGAGCGCCCGCTGGTCATGGCTGTCCTCCGGAGGACCGGTGATGCATTTGCGGCGAATGTTTTTTGGTTTATTTCCCCTCAAAAATAGGTAATTGAGCACTGTAGTGGTTATGAGCATATTAATGACTATGTAACTACATGGAAATGGGCAGAATTATGCCTGTGCCTTGTTCAGTAAAATACTAACAGACGGCTAGCGCCAGTCTCGTGCTGAAGTCCCGTGTGAATTCAGTTGTAGCAAGATAAATAACAGTCGGAGGAGCGTACAGTGTAGCGTGAAGAGTGGAGGTGTTCACGTATTTTTAAATACGCCGCACTTTCTTCACACAAGAGTAGCCATTTTCCCCTGTTGCCATGGGAACGTTATGAAGTGATGTAATTTCACCTAGTGAGAACACAGTGTTGGGGGAATCACTTTTTTTCTTTTTTTCATCAAACCGCAATTTTTGCAAGTTCCCACAAGTTCCCGCATTTTTTGCAAGTTCCCGCAATTTCATCGCATACAATTGCATAAATATCCCGCATATTCCATTGCATTTTTTAAGAAAATGTGCCTCATAATCAAGGATTTTTGCCCACAACAATCACAAAAAAACTCCGCGTTTTTCTGGAGGGACTGGTATACAGACGAAGAACTAGCCTCACAAGAGTTGGAAAGAACCAGACAGACAGAGGGGTAACAGGCAGATGAAGCAGCTGCTCTAAGATCACGCATTTCGGGCAACTGGTTGTGTTTGTGTGGGTGTTGTGTCGCAAAGGCATCACCGGTCCTCCGGAGGACATCCTCCAGAGCAGCGGGCACTATCGTGATTGTTGTCGGCAGAGAATATTACTCTCCAACGCCAGATGGATCGCACACAAAATGGATATATATCATATATATCCATATATATGCTACAAATACACACGGGACTGGTGCATGATGATTATTACTGAAGCCTAACTGAACACTCTCTCGTCCCAGACGACAGCTAGCTAGCTAGCAGCTAACAGGGTAGGTGGATGTTGAAAGTGCATCTTGTTGTCATGTAAGGGCCCTGTTCATGTTACACAGACATTCAATTGCATTTTGTGTCTGTTAAGATACACAAAGACACTATTTAATTTATGCCCCCATAAGTGGGAACGGTGGGCATTACCTGCAGCAGCTCCATCTAGGTAGCTGCTATTGCGTTAATTGTTTTTGCTATAGACAGGTCTTGCATAGTTATAGATAAAAAAGAGAGTATTATATTTTGAACATATTCAAGCGCGAATGAGAACCGTTTGGAGGGGGATGCCAGGTTGTGCAAAAAAGAAAAAGAAGATTCGAAGGTCAAATTTTCAAATCGAATACCAACCCACCGAACGAATATTCGAATATTGGGTCCAGCCCTACCCTCCAGTTCCTAACCCAACTCCCGACAGACTGAGCTACTGCCACCCCACACCATCACAGTGAGCGTTGCAGCCTTAGTATGGCTGTTTTGTCTTTTTCAAATTTGTAGATCCTCTACATTTTTGTAAGCTCCACCCACTGATGAAAGAAAACAGTCTGACCAAGGGACATAAATAGCAGACATAAATAATAAAATAATAAATAACAGAAATCAAGAATCCTTGGAGAAGTCATCATCAGGACACAACTATTACCTAGTCGTATTATGACTCATCAAGCAACAGCAAAATTGGTATTCATCAATTTTCATATTTCTCTTGCAAATTACATTTTTCACACCAGATACTAGGAACAAGGTGCTGAAACTGAGGGGTGCCTATCAGGAGAATCACAAACTTCACGAACTTAATGCAAAGGAAAGCCCAAAACTGCGTTTCTACATCAACAGCGACTTGGAGACAGAACTAGGAGTGGCAGTGAGTTTTTTAATTTTTGTTTGACATGTTTGACAGAGAGATGCCACATATTTTATCAGTGGAAGCTGTTCTTAACAAACTGCTTAAATACAAATAGAAGAGTGGGAGAAGCATGAAACCTTCACCCTTATGATATTCTTTTTAAGGAATGCATAGCTTTCTTCTACAATAACTGCCACAAGTTAACAGGCCTTATTATAATCTTAAAGGGGTGATATAATGATTATATAGGGTATTTCCTTAAGGTCTGACGTCACAACGTTGCTCGCACACACACACACACACACACACACACACACACACACACACACACACACACACACACACACACACACACACACACACACACACACACACAACACACACACATTGTTACCAATAGTACAGACATGTCTAGACATGATCGGGCACGAGCAGCAGCTGCAGCGGCTAAAACAGCCAAGACAAAATGCAGAGTTTCGACACTTTCATTACAACTAAGGTGTGTCTCAAACCGCTCACTTCCATTAGTGCACTCAGGAAAGTGCACTTCGTACACTACGTACTTACTTGCATAGTGCGTAAAATTTGACGGGGGAGTGTTGTCTCAGATCGCGCATTGCCTTATGTACTTACCGGAAATGGCGATCACAAAATCTCAGTCATCCTTCTTCTTCTTCTTCTGTGAAATTGTGAATTGTACCCAGGGCAGAGCATTCCCACCACCTACTGTCACTCGCGAAAAATACATTTCTGCTTTGTTCATCCAAATTAAAGGGGTGATAGAATGCAAAACCGATTTTACCTTGTAAACAGTTTGGTAGATAAATAGGACATACATAGGACCTCAAAATCCCATAGACACCTCTTTCCTCTGCAAATCTCACAATTTGAAACTGCCTCTGAAAACGGGCAAATTCCAACGAACCACCGAGTTGACGTCAACTCGCTTCCTGTCCCTTATTTGGCTCAGGAGGCTGTCCCGAAATTTACATATACCACTGACCTGAGATCAGCTATAGTCTTCTTAATCTAGTTTGTGCAGATCTCAGAAAGTTTATACATTGTTTGTCTGTTATTCCAATACTAAAATCAATTCGGAGACTTTTTTATGCGAGAAATCAACTATGTAGAGCTCAAATATGGGCAGTTTTACAAAAATTGATGGCTAATTGCAAATTTGGTGTGACAATGTCAGACTTTAAAGGCTCCACAATCTGCCGTCACAGCCAGCGGCTGCCAGCCGGGTATGCTACCTTCCCGCTCTGCCTGCCTACCTTCACAGACCTGCTATGTTCCAGGCTGTACAACGGAATACTGGCCCAGAGAAAAATGTTTAGAACGAGTAGATACTGGGCAATGGAGCGGGACTTGCACGGCTGTCTCCGCTACATGTCCCCGCGCTAACTACAGGGTGAGTTGTGATTCCTACAACAGCAGTAGTTATGAAAGTGTCGAAATTTTGCAGCGACACACTGGAGGAGGAAACTGTAACGAAACTGTGTATCTGGTGCTTTTTACAGTAACATTAGTTGATGAGTTTATATGTTGGAGAAGAAAGTTTGAAGCAAGCTGGGAATATTTTCTCTCAGCTGTTTTAGCCACGCAGCAGCCCAAGCAGGAATGTCTTTACTTTTGGAAGTCTATCGGTAACATTAACAGTGTGTCTGTCTGTGTGTGTGTGTGTGTGTGTGTGTGTGTGTGTGTGTGTGTGCGCAGCTGTGTGTGTATGCGCGCGCGCACGCCAAGCCAATAGACATTTAAATAGATCCTATTGTTCTATTCATTTTTCATTTCATGTATGCTTGCTACAGTCATGCAACGCTAAAGATAACACATACCAAATACATTCTACATAGCCAAGATGGCGACCGTTGAGTGTGGAAAGTGCATCGATCCACACTCAACTTTCTGACCATTATGAGTGCACCATCCAGGTACTCGTAGTGCACTGCATTGACCACACTTCGACGAGTGACACTTTGAGTGTACTCAAATAGCTAGTATAAGTACAGAAGTGCGTGATTTGAGACACACCACTAGTGTTGTTGTAACGTTACCCTTGGGACATGAAAAACCTCCACCAAGGAATCACAACTCTCCCTGTAGCTAGTCAGCGCAGGGAATTTTATCGGAGAGTGAAGCCCTGCAGGCATGTCCTCTGCGCCGCTGCGTTAGATCAACAACTCCCACTCCACTGTCCGATATACTCGTATAAACACTTTTCTCTGGGCCAGTATTCTGTTGTACAGCCTGGAACACTGCATTTACGACCGTGGTTCATTTTCAATATCCTTGAAAAACTTTAAAACTTTCTTCTTTCTAAAGTACACAGTACACAGCTCATGTGTGAGATCCTGACAGAGCTCTAGCTCATATAGCGGGTCTGTGAAGGGGGGGAGGCAAAGCGGGAAGGCATCAAACCCAGCTGGCAGCCGGCAACTGTCACGGCAGATTGTGGAGCTTCGCAAGTCCGATATAGTCATACAAAATTGGCAATTAGCCATCAATTTTCATAAAACGGCCCATATTTGAGCTCTACATTGTTGATTTCTCGCATAAAAAAAGTCTCAGAAGTGAATTTTGTAATGACATAGCAGACGAACAATGTATACAATTCTTGAGATCTGTGCGAACTATTCTGAAGACTAAGCTGACCTCAGGTCAGTGGTGTATGTACATTTTGGGGTGTGACAAAGGTAGAGACTAGAGCCAAATAAGGGACAGCCACCAAGTTGACGTCAACTATTAGCTTTGTTGAGATTTGACCGTTTTCAGCAGCAGTTTCCAATGTATGAGAGTTGCATATGAAAGAGGTGTCAATGGCATTTTGAGGTTCTATGTATGCCTATTTCACCCACGAACTGTCGTAATTCAACTATGACAAGGTAAAATTGGGTTTGCATTCTATCACCCCTTTAAAGAATGTAAAACATGGAATGATATTTTCTCTTGTCTTTCAGCCATCTCATGAAACCTTTGCTTCATTGGAAACGTCTACAAAACTCCAGCCACTACAAGAGAAACAAGCAGGCAAAGTGTCCCTTGTTATTAATCAGGTGAGAACTTAGTTTGTGTGATTAACTGGTCCCTTTCCTTCCAAAATGGCAAAGAAGAGCCTTCTTCTTTTCGTTATATTTTGTAATGGTAGCAAGGACGTACCCTCCGGAGCTGAAAAATGAAGCCAACGCAGAAGTACAAGGAAGTGGAAAATTGTGTGTTTAACACTCAGCCTTGTGTTATCAACATTTCCTCATGTTAAAGCAACACTATGCAACTTTTCCCTCTTCGGTCCCCCTACAGTTTGTCTCATTGGAACTACAGCTACAGACAACCTGTGCTAAAACAGTCTCATAAGAATTTTCAACTCGTTAAACACAATGCAGGAATGAATGCAGTGAGTGATTTATATCCGTAAACATGCATTCATTTGTGCATTGTGTTTTACGAGTTGCAAATTCTTATGAGACTGTTTTAACTAAATGTTTCCATTTGCAGTTACTAAAGACGCCCTAGCTCCACTTATTTTATGGAAGTGTCAAAAACTGCAGTTCCTAGAATGTCCACTTGAGGTTGTTTTTTTTTTTTTGTTTCCAGTTTAAATTCTATTCAGGCTTTAAGTTCTGCATAATTAATGGTGTGCCGCTGTGAGTGACAGGTGGCAGTAGTCACAGGAGACTGTAGAAGTCATTCGGCCCTTTTTTGTATTACTTGGGAGGTTGGCAACATCAGGCACTGCCAAGATGGCAACAGTCGGAGCCACCGGGAGCCGGCCACTTTGAGTTTGATTTTGGCTCTTCAGAAACCTGTGGGTGAGGTCACGGAGACTACGTCCAAGGGGAACTCTCGTGGCGGGAAGATGATACGAGGACTGTGTTTGATTCATTGTCCGGATTGTTCACACATGCTGTCAATACGGTGGCCCTGAGAGGCCATAGAATTGCAACTTCAGAAAGCACATGCAAATACACATTAAGACAACACATTAAGAAAGCACATGCAAATAGACCACAACACAACACATTAAGACAACGCATGCAAGTTGATCCAGCACCCAGCCTTCAAAGCTTTCTAAGCGTCTATGTGAGTTAAGCACGTCCAGTCCTATTTTTCATAGTGTGTGGCATTTTCCCTTCACAGGAGACAGTGGATTTAGACATGGAAACATATAAAGGGTAAGGTGCTTTCCTACTTCCACTTTACAGTACAACCAAAAATATGTGGACACCCAATTATTACACATACATTGTGATTGTTGATTCCAAAGCCATGGGCATTCAGCCTTCACTGGGGATGCTTTCCATCAGATTATGGAAGCTGGCTGCGGGGATTGGCTCCCATACAGCCACAAGAGCATTAGTGAAGTCCAGCACAGATGTTGGTCCAGTTCATCCCAAAGGTGCTGGATGAGGCTGAGGTCAGGTCTCTGTGTGGGCCAGTCAAGTTCTTCCACACCAAAATGGAAAACCATATATTTATAGACCCGGCATTGATATGTTAAAAAAGTAAAGCCAAAGAGTTCCAAAATAGTTTGAAGAACACTTTTGTCTAAAATATCATTGTGTGATTAAGTATTAAGATTTCCCTTACTGAAACTAAGGGGCCTCAAGGTGGAGGACATTTTATTATCTCCAAGGGGCAATTTCATTTGCAGCTAGCAGTATCACACACCAGACAAGCCTTGACCCAAATATGAAAACAGCCCCAGACCAAAAGTATATTAAAAATATATATAAAAATGGATGCTGTGAGTGCTCAGGGGTGCAAAAACTATTAACCAGAAGAGGTCAGTGAAAGACTGCTTTTTAGCTTTGTGTTATGTTACACTTGCTTTTACCTTGGAAATCCACAGTGGGGAGGTACATCTTGCAGTTCGTCTGGACGTTGACATCCCACCTCAGGAGAAAGAGTATCTGAAGAAGAGAAAAGTTGTAGTGGCACAGGCTTTGCAGAAGATATTAGGCCTTGGCTCTCCACCTGAAACTAAAAAGGTAAAGTGCAATTACTTACATTGTTACTTTTGTACTTTTGTACTTTTGTCCTTGCACACTCTTCCACCCCCTACCCAATATCAATAAAACAATACAAAGTATATATGCAAGTGGGCTAAAAATATGTCCAGAAGTCAAGACCAACAGTTACAAGCACTATAATGACATGTAATATACATGTAAAGACTCTTGACACGGTCCTTGTGTACCCAAAATTTGTTTATATTATCACTTTCCTCAGACACCACACATACTTTTCAGGATAGGAGAAAAAAACGTTCTGGGTTGATTGCATTTCTTTAAACCAATCGCAATGGTCTTAGCTAAGCTCTGGACGCATAGTCTCGGGAAAGAACTTTTTTTGGTGGAACATTTGTACCCCGCAAAAGAAAACGCCACATACAATATTAAATGAAGTTAACTGTTGACACAATACAGTAGCGTGAGCTATTTAAATTAGCTGATACATGGTTAAACCTCATTGGCTCTTACCAGTGTATCTCTTTGTGTACTTCGTCCACAGCAATCCCACCAATCAGTCCCCAAACTTCCCAGTTAGAGAGGAAATGACCTAAACATATTTTTGTAAATCTATTACACTCATTCCCTGAAAGAACTTGCCATTTTCAGCGTGTAACTTGCTAGCTCAAGGATTTTTGTTGTTTCCAGAAATGAACAAAGTTTTGCAAGGCAAGGGACATCTGGCGGAACATTCGGTGGCGATTATCCAGTAAATGAACTGTCGCCAATCCAGACTATGTAACAGGAACAACCTGATGTTGAATGAATTCCGTGAAATGAACACGTGCCCTTAACTAAAAATCTGTGGCAGTTTCACGGAATCGCAAGAAATTCCGTGATGGGCCCACGGAAGTATTCCGTGAAATGAACACGGATCGCCGAAAATTCCATGATGGGCCCACGGAAGAATTCCGTTAAATAAACACGGCCCCTTAAGTTACGGAAAAGGTCGTCGGTGGGTATACGGTTCCGTGACTCGCGGGAAGGAAACATGACTTTAGGAAACAGGACACATGTGACACGAACCCCGGTCGCCGGGGTGAAAGTCCTGTGTTTGACCCATCCACCACCCCAACCACCCTCCTTACGCGGAATTTTGGCCTTACATACTACTCGCTACCGTTGTCGCGCTTAATGCTACGTCATCTTCTCATTCACTTTACACCACCACGGAATGCGGTGCTACCAGTTCGTGATCATTTCACGGAATTCTGTGAGATCAAGCTGAGAGGAAATACATGCATATTCATACATGTATACCATGTCTTGTATCCCTTAATATATTACAGCATAGTCAAATTATAAGTTGTATGACAACAGTATTAACACCTATGTGATTTTTAGCAGTGCCATTGCTTTACTTAAGTCAGATGGATGAATTTTGGTATAGTTATTAATGTTCCCCACAGGATACAATGAAATAACTTTGGTAACTTCTCATCTAGGTATTTTGTCTGTCATCAGTTCAAAATTTCAATTCGTCCAAAACTTTGGTTTATGGCCAAATACCTTAAATAAATGAAATCAAATAAACTAATACATTTCCGTCAGTACTTTCTGTTTTGTGATAATTAGCAACAAGCATACTACGTTAAAGTGTCTGTATGTAATTTTCAGTTTGTGTTGATTCTAGCGGCCCCTTTGGACTAAAGTGGTAGTGTTTTTACCACATCTGCTGTCCTAAAGCTCTTTTTTTTACGGTGCTGTATTATCCACTGTACATTACTGAGTTAGCGCTACCAGGAGGTCATATAGTCGCAATGCATGTTTTGCTCAGACAGATAATCATTAATTTACAGTAGAGAATAAGTTACAGATGGATCGTTGCATTTCAATTGTTGCATTCGGTAACTTAGCCTACTTTGGATATATTGTGAGCTAAACCGGGTATCTCTGTCACTGTGTTACGAGCCAAAGCATTAAGAGATTGTTGCAGCAACCAACGTAATAATAACTTAGATTAATATAGCGCATTTCATGGAACTCAATTACATTGGGACAAAAAGAAAAAAGTAGGCCAACACAAACACGGACTAAAAATAAATAAAAATGGAAGGGGGGGGCGTAATTTAATGTCAGCTACTGATCGTTCAACCATGATTTTGAAACCATTATTTATTAATGAAATAGACATATATACCTGTCCAGGAGGTTTGAATCCTTAACAATCCCTTAATTGTCTCCATCTGTTGAAAGCCAGTGTTACACCTAAATCTGCGACCCGTAAGAATGTGTGACTGTAGCACCGTAAATCATTTTGTGACTTTGCGGAAACATTGGACCCAGGCAGAAGCATTAAAGGTCCCATGGCATGAAAATGCCACTTTATGAGGTTTTTTAACATTAATATGAGTTCCCCCAGCCTGCCTATGTTCCACCAGTGGCTAGAAATGGCGATAGGTGTAAACCAAGCCCTGGGTATCCTGCTCTGCCTTTGAGAAAATGAAAGCTCAGATGGGCCGATCTGGAATCTTCCCTTGATAACGTCATAAGGGGAAAGGTTACCTCCCCTTTCTCTGCTTTGCCCACCCAGAGAATTTGGCCCGCCCATGAGAAAGAGAGAGACATCCAAGGGGGCAGGCTTCTCTCCACAGAGTGAAGCCTCCTATGGCGCCATTTTAATGGTACCAGACTCTCACCCGCCTTTAGCATTCCATTGACTGCCATTTATTTTGGCGTCACTTTGACAGCGAATAACTTTACATCTGAAGCGTTTAAAGACTTAATTTGCCCATTGTTTATTTCTAAAGAAACACGACAATGTAAAAGGCTCCATTACCTTGTATCTCACGTTATGGCTCCGTAGCAGACATTTTTATAAAAGTAGGCTAATGATTGTGTCATAACCACGCAATCTACTGTCGCATAGTAGAGGGATTACCGTACAGTACAGGAGAAGCTTGCAGGCAGTTTCAACGTACATTAGCTGTTTAGTTTAATGAGCAAATGAGCGAAGCATGGCAGTTGGTGAAGGCCACACCCCCACCCTCCACCTTGCCCCCCCCTCTCCTCCTCAATAGCATTTAAAGCTACAGACACAGAAATGGCCCTTCCTAAAGAAAGCTCATTGTGGGACTGGTTCTAGTGGCTGTAATTCTGCACCAAGGCTGAATTTCGGGAATGAGACTTCTAATACAGCGTTCCTTTAATGTTAGTCTTGTTTGGTTATTAATCATATCATATTATCATCTGATGAGAAATTAATCAGTGTAAGAAACATTTAAAAGTTCCTCATAACTACTTTGATATCAACATGGTAATATTGCCATTTTTAGCATGTTAGCATGGTAACGTTAGCATTTGGCTTTAAGGACCATTACATCTACACTACTAAATTTTTTATATTTAAATGGCATTTTGAAACTAGACTGATCTCTGGCCACACAAGCCTGGAGGCTCTGTATCCTAAATGAACTACATATTAACACGTCTGACAATGCATATCCCATGACCATTCACATATACTGGGAAGATTGACTGACGTTACTCTGCCATTGAAAATCATGGCTGTATAAGTTGACATACAGAAAATACTTTGGAGAAAGAACAATGGTGAAAAGTAAGAGTAGGTATTTATTTGCTTGGATCGATGACGAAGTGGAACTGTTACTGAAAGGTCTGTAAGCTACCTAACCGATAAGACTGACTGATGTGTGTCGTCGTTTCCAAAGGTCTCTGTTTGTGCCTGTCCAGACAACAAAGCAACCCTGGAGTATTCAAACCAAAACGGGGGCAGCAGTGTTTCCAAATGTCTCCGTTTTAGGGCCTTGGAAACAGCAGAGAAGTGTGGACATAATTCTTAAACGTAGCAAAAGATATTCGCTTTTAAACCAAAACGTATTAGTTTGGCTGTAGCCTTAAGCCCTCTACAGACCAACCAGACGGGCGACCCTCGGCAGGTTGGACTGATCAGTCTCCCCAAGTTGGTCAAAAAAATGCCTCGGAACACACCGAAGAGACGAGATGTAATACATCTCCATGACAGTGGGCAGCGCTAATCTGTATTGTCGCCCAAAAATGAAAACTGGCAGCTGATAGGACAAACGCGTCACTTGGGTCTGGTTTCTCCAGGAAATTCAAAGACAGACTGTCATGGTGGATTGTTCAGAAACAATCTCATATTTTACTAAAATAGTTCACCAAAACGTGTTTCTGAAAACATTTTAAGTGAGAAATAGGCCATGCAGTTGCTGAATCTGTCTTCATTTCAAATCAACAAAGGTCAGTTTAAAAGATTTTTAGTCCGATTTTAAAGACTCTAGTCACGCTCATTCCACTCCCTGTTTCCGATTTAGCATTCTACCAATCAGATGGGTCATTTGAGTCCGACTGCAGGCAGTGCCCGCCTTCGTGATTAGGCTATGCCCTAACAATCGGCGAAAATGAAGGCCGATGGCCCGTCCAACGGACAACGGCACGGAACACAGCGAACAGACTCGAGTCACAGACCTCGCCAGACTGTCCGACGGCCGATTATCTGGTTGGTCTATAGAGGCCATTAGTCGACGTACAGCCTCACAGAGCTGCTAGAACAAAACCTCTGCATTCTCTGTTCAGGTGCCGACCGTAGCGGTGGTGGCTTCCGGGGGAGGGGCCAGAGCAATGGTAGGCCTGCTGGGTGCTCTGAAAGGCCTGAAGGATATAGGGGTCCTGGATGCTGTCAGCTACATCACTGGTGTTTCTGGATCCACATGGTGAGTGAACCAGTCAAGTAGTCAAGTGTCACACCAGTCATAGTATCCTGATATCAATGTGCTCGTTTTACAGTGACAGGCAGAGACAGACAATCCATGAAGTTTTGGGCTGTTCCTTATAGAAAGTAAATAATGAAATACTAGGAAACAGGGCAGCGGGGCTGTGAATAATGGGGCATGACCTGTTTATGTGCTACTGCTGTTGTAAAAGCCACACTTGTTAAGCAACTGCTGGCAAAACCTATCCTGGCTATGTGTTATGTCTAAATAAGTATAAGTTTGCTGGGTTTATGACACTATTTTAAATACCATTTTCCCCATGTGAACAGGGCTATGTCTACTCTGTATCAGGAAGCTAACTGGTCACAGGACATAGACAGTATCATCTCAGCAACAAAGAAACAAATGACCAAGAGCAGCCGGAGTGCCTTCTCTCTTGAGAAACTGAAGTACTACAATGAAGATATGGCTAAGAAAGAGCAAGACGGTTACATTGTGTCACTCATTGACATGTTGGGCCTGATCATTGAGCATCTTGTCTTTGGGAAGGTTAGCAGATGAACACTTTCCGTTAACACTTTAAATTATACTGTATACCACTTTGACAACTTTTTGCATCATAATTGTTTTTTAAATTTTTCCAATAATATTTATTGCATGTGGTTGAAATCACAGAAAAACACCAGTACCCTGTCTGCGCAGCAGAGAGCAGTGAAGGACGGCCAAAACCCTTTACCCATATACACTGCTGTCAATATGAAGAAAGAATTAAAGGGCTGTGAATCTGAAGCTGGTAAATATTTTGGAAGATAGTTTTTATTTGTATTTTAATTACTTTAATAGCTGACCATGTAATCCTGAAAATATTGTGCAAGGCGACTGAAGACCAAGAACATATGCAGCGTATTCAATATTTACACAACTGCAGGTTTGATCATGTGAATCTGAAATTAAACCTATGAATGACAAGTTGATATATATTATCAAACTGTTGGCATATGATAATATTAACTACAACCAGGCTGATGACATAATTAAAGATTCAGGACAATCATGCACATCCCTCAAAGAGCTATAACTGAAAATAAAAAGAATTGTGAAAGAATGATTGATTATGTTTAAGCCCTATTTATATGGTTATAGTATTACCTGGGGACCTCATGAGGTCTGTTGTTTTGTGTGGTGCATTTACACAGGATAACTTAAGTCTGTATTTTACTTAAATTGGCAACACTGCCAATACAACTCTGAATAACAAAGATGCCGATTCACACGGATCAAACAACCTTTGTGTTTGGTGAAATATGGTTGATAGTTTACGTTGGAATTTTCACTTGACAGCCACAATAATGAGAAATTACTAGAGGTCCCCAGGTAATACTTGTCCTGTTCTAATATGGCTTAATGAAATAACAAATGTTGTTGACAGAGTGGTGTGAGTTTACCCCCTACGAGGTAGGCATCCCGAAGTATGGGGCGTTTGTCCAAACTGAGGATTTCGGGAGTCACTTCTTCATTGGTCATATCATCAAGAAACTCCCAGAAGTCCGCATCCCTTATCTGATGGGTAAGACTGCTGTTGCTGTTGTAGTGTCAGTGCACAGTATTACATTACAAGTATGAAGTAATCCAATCTTTTATTTCTCTTAACCTTAACAGGAATATGGAGCAGTATATTTTCTATCAACATCACCCAGCTATGGTCGCAAGTTACCGGGTCCATGCCTTCTTGGCTCCCTTGGCTTGGACCAGATGACAACATAACAGGTACAGCTGCAGTACTTTATAGTGCACAAAAACACATAATTAGACTTTATATAAATTAAAGAATAAAGCTATTGTTTCTACAATTCTCTTGTAAGAAAATCCTTTTGAAAGCCAAACCAATTAAACCCAAAACAACAATGTGTGATTCTGTCTCTAAATGTTTGCTCTTGGGGAATTACTGGAATTGTTGGGTCTTTGATATTATAGTGTGATCTAGACCTACTCTATCTGTAAAGTGTCCTGAGATAACTCTTGTTATGATTTGATACTATAAATAAAATTGATAAATAAAATTTCAGGCGGTAAGCGACACTTTGGCTGCGTCCTCGCTTGGATCCGCGGGGTCTCACTTCACTCCTAATGTGAATAGACAACGCCCTGCGACTTAAAGGAACATGCCGACTTATTGGGACATTAGCTTATTCACTGTAACCCAGACAGTTAGACAAGTCGATACATACCCTCATCTCCGTGCGTGTCGTAACTCTGTCTGACGGCTCCACCATTAGCTTAGCCTAGCACAGATCCTGGAGGTAACCGGCTCCAACTAGCCTACTGCTCCGAGTAAGTGACAAAATAACGGCAACATGTTCCTATTTACATGTTGTGATTTGTGTAGTCACAGCGTGTACAAATAACAACATCACTTGAGACACAGCCATCTTCTAACTGTATACAAACTGGGAACTATATTCTCAGAAAGGGAAGCAGTGCTATTTGGGCGGAGTGATACCCTGCAGCTCTGAGCAGAGCTGCAAGCATCCAGGATCTGTGCTAGGCTAAGCTAACGGTGGCAGAGTTACGACACGCACGGAGATGAGAAGGGTATGTATCGACTTGTCTAACTGTCTGGGTTACGGTGAATAAGCTAATGTCCCAAAAAGTCGGCGTGTTCCTTTAACGCCAGGCGATCAATGCGTGGTAACCATGAAGATTATGTGCACCACTGTATCCTTGCTGATAAACCTGAATGACATTAGTTGACTGTGGTACCACATATTCCTAATCACAGATCAATTTATAAAAAATGGCGATCCTAGTCAATGCTAACCACAGACTGTTTTATGTCTATACTATGTTGATGGCTAAATTAGCATATTGTTAGTCTATAGCCTAATTTAAAACTATACGCAACGTTACCCGACAGATCCAGTCATGTGTTGATGCTCTAACATGCAGAAGCCCAACTGTTTATATCCAGATAGCTGTTAAGAAAACTCCCAACTAGGGAAATTACAAATAGCAAGAACCAGTCGGTTGTTCGTTGATTTGCACTGTGCGTCGCTTACTCCGCATTCCCTCTCAGCTCTCATTGAAAATGAATTACTAGGCGCGTCAATCAACTCATTCCCCATCTGGAAAAACCTTTAAGTGAGTAGTTACAACACCCCACCCATGTACTGTATGTGGGATAGACTCTAAATAAATGGCATTGCCTGCATTCATCACGATAAAGGAAGATATCTCTGCAATGGTGTTGCTCTTTGATCACCAGAGGTCTGTGGCACAGAGGTGTATGATATGTCAGGCTTTGGCTACACAATATTTGTTAGTTGTATCAACTGATTGTTTCTCTTGGTCATTCCATCGGAAATATAAAATATTACTAGACTAATCATTTCATGTATTTTACTTAGGGCATTATAGTCATTTAATGTTTATACAACAAAACCTATAACAGTATTTTAAAACCTTTTCACAGTATTGTAGTATTACTACCATGGTCCAACAAAGACACTTCCATGTTTAACTAAGAACATACTAAATGAAATGTATGTAATGTATTATTGACATGTTGTGTTCTTTTGACAGACGTTGACCCGGAAGCATCAGCTTTGGACACACATGTCATAAAGCCAGTCACAGATTTCACCAGCATAGTGACGGATTTCTTAAAAGATCGACCAGTCATTGCTGAAATTTACAATTTCATGCGTGGACTCTTCCTGCACTACAACTACAATAAGAACAACAACTTTGTTGCCTGGAAAGGTAGGCGCTCTCCATTTTGTTATTGATATGTTGCTTGCACGGTGCAATTCACCTACAACTTTGGATCAATACTGAGCCTCTTGCTCAGTATTGATGCATGTAGGGTAAACAAAGTGAAAGTTACATGTTCATTTTAGCAATACCCAGTTTGAGTAATCACAATCACCTCTCCTGATTAAAACCACCTGCTGCCAGTTGTCTTTTGCAGCCTGTCAAATTCCTCTTTAAGAAGTGCTTTCAAAGACTCTGTTCCAGAAGGTTTTGTTCTGAGCACTGATCTCCCAGTGAGATGTGCCGAAATTTTACTCTGTGAGGTTGACCCTGGTGTCTTCTACAGGGCTTTTCCTGCGTAGAGAATGTTTTGCCCTCATCTGACAGGATATCAGGATGTACATCAGCAATCAGTAAGAGCGCTGGGTCACATCCACATAGACATCACAGGCGCAGTGCATTTAGAGATCGATCTCTTACACATTCAGGAAAACAGCCTCTGATTGGTCGACAGTAAAGTGATACTTTTTCATACAAAAAGATGAATAAATAATCGTTCAGTCAAAATCTCTGAAAGGACACTGCAGTTCCAGGCTGGTCAGAGTTAATGAGGTTTAACCATGTATCCAGCTAATTTAAATAGCTCACGTTACTGTTACTGTACAAATGTTCCACCAAAACAAATTCCTTCCTGAGACTATTTAGCAGAGCAACCGTCACTGCATCCGGAGCTTAGAGCCGCCCAAGACTAATTGTGATTGGCTTAAAGAAACGCTAATAAACCAGAGCATTTCTCCTATCCCAGAATGCATCTGTGGTGTAGTGCAATGCAATGCGAGACTAACTGAGGACAGAACACAAGTGTTTTGAGTATTTAATTTTCTTTTCCTTGTCAACTACCTGTTCTTGCAACTGGTTGAAGATTAATTCATTATTATCTCTTTCTCTATTTTCTGTCCAGCTGCACATCCAGATGCCTTCCCAAACAAACTGACTCCCAGTGACTCCACCCTGTGTTTGGTTGATGCTGGTCATGCCATCAATATTGGCTGTGTGCCTGTCCTGCGGCCAGAGAGATACGTGGATGTCATCATCACTCTGAGTTACTCATGGGACCCAGGGCACATCTTCAATGTAAACAGGAGGGGGAGGCATCATCTGAGAAGAAACAGAATGTTTATTCCATAAATACTAACATTACTTTCTATGATCATGTTTAATCTATCAGGTCATGGAGAAGACGGCTGCTTACTGCAAAGACCATAACATCCCATTTCCCAGGGCTGATTTTGCCAGTCTGGAAAAAGAGCCTGAGAAGGAGGTCTACATCTTCGAGGATATGGAGAACCCCAGAGCCCCGATAGTGGTTTATTTCCCACTTGTCAATGCCTCATTCAAACACTACAAGCGCCCTGGTACGCCCATATTAAGTGGCTAATTTTACTTCAACAATGTTGCTACTATTACTTTATTCTATTTTTATTTTTTTCTTACCAGTGTAGCCAAGCTGAGCCTATAAGCAGGTAATAAAAAAAAAAAAAACTGAGGCTCTGTAATCCGAACCACCGAGAACCAAGACAGCAACGACTCTTTCCGCATTGTAAACACCAGCGCATTACAGCTTCGCTACCAGCCCAACTTATATTCACTGGCTAATCGGCAACTCAGCAAAACATCCAACAGTAGCGTTCGGTTGGCGTGAGAGACAGCGTCAATCAAAAACTTTCCACGGTGACATTCTTTGTCATTCAGTTTCTGTTCGGTGACCGATTTGAGCAGTGATTGATCAAGCCGTCCTACGGAGAACTTCTGAACCTCTAAATTATTAATCATCTGCTGAATTACTGATAATTAGGTGTGATTCTACATGAAAGTCAATGAAACTGATTTGTGTATTGAGCCTAGCACAGCATTTGTTGTCATAGCAATCTATTGCTTAAAATATCTTTTTTTTCTGACCATTTGGCATCTATTAGCACACAGTCTTATAAAAAACATTACACAGGTAATAGCATTGCTGGACGAGTAGCATACAGTGGGTTATAGAGCTTTTTCACTGAAAACAGCTGTCTGCTGTAACTGGAAACAAGGTGGGTGTGAGCTGTGAGACAATATGTAGGCAGAAAAAGCAAAACCATGGGTTGCAATTAAGTTGTTTAATGTGGATTAGCTGTCTTCAATGAAATGTATTTTGCACAAACTTCATATTGGTTATGTCCTTCAATCCATCCATCAATTTTTGTCCTCTTATCCGGTGTCGGGTCGCGGGGGGAGCAGCTCCAGTAGAGGACCCCAAACTTCCCTTTCCCGAGCCACATTAACCAGCTCCGACTGGGGGATCCCGAGGCGTTCCCAGGCCAGGTTGGAGATATAATCCCTCCACCTAGTCCTGGGTCTTCCTCGAGGCCTCCTCCCAGCTGGACGTGCCTGGAACACCTCCCTAGGGAGGCGCCCAGGGGGCATCCTTACCAGATACCCGAACCACCTCAGCTGGCTCCTTTCGACGCGAAGGAGCAGCGGCTCTACTCCGAGCTCCTCACGGATGACTGAGCTTCTCACCCTATCTCTAAGGGAGACGCTGAGGAAACCCATTTCAGCCGCTTGTACCCTGGATCTCATTCTTTCAGTCATGACCCAGCCTTCATGAACATAGGTGAGGTTAGGAACGAAAACTGACCAGTAGATCGAGACCTTTGCCTTCTGGCTCAGCTCTCTTTTCGTCACAATGGTGCGATAAACTGGGTGTAATACCGCCCCCCGCTGCGCTGATTCTCCGACCAATCTCCCGCTCCATTGTCTCCTCACTCGCGAACAAGACCCCAAGGTATTTAAACTCCTATTGGTTATGTGTGGATTGTAATTTGTTTTGTATGTGCAATACACTCTGCACTTTATTGATTTTTATTATTTCATTTTGTCTCTCTATTATCGTACTTTATTGTCTTTATTCAGTTCTTATTTCAAATATTTTTCTTGTAGACGTCTGGATCTCGCACCTTCCCATATGACTTTTATTGAGCTCCCTCTGTCATTGATGACTGGCAGTGTGAATGTGTATATATGTTTCAGTGGACTGTAGAAAACTGAACTGCCCTTCAGGGGATAAATAACACTAACCATATTTAAAGATGCTAAAAGGCTCTGTGGAGCCGAGGGGATGTGCAGAGGAACTGCAGGGTGAGGGGTCATTCTCTCTGGGTTGGCATTACCAGCACCTTTTACATTACACAGTCATTTGATCCATTGCTATTATCAAAATGTTGATTAGTGATTACTGATGGGCAATATTTAAACGATCACGTTGAAATTAATTTAATTTATCCAATCAAGTTAAGATGTCCGTAATTGATGCATTGACTTTTTTGCATTTATTTTATCCGAAATATTCCATTATAGTTTATAGCTCAAGCATTTTACCCTTTATATTATATATATATATATATATATATATATATATATATATATATATATATATATATATATATATATATATATATATATATATATAACGATCAACAATATGACCTAATATGCTGTGGTGAAATTCCAAAAGGGTATTTTACAATAACTACGAATGCAGATGTGACTGTAGATTACCAGTTTCATGAGTGCACCATCTCTGTCTGTGTTTTTCTGACAACGGCAGAAACACAGTCAAACTTTACACCATTTAGCGTTAGCTGTCAGCATTTTAACCGTGTTTAATCCAGCTCCTAGCTAGCAGAAGGCTAATGTTACCTGCTGTTGAGTGTAGTGTAACCATAGCCAGTTAAAGAAACAAGCGTGATGTTTCTGTTGCGCATTCTCTCATCTCTCCCTCCTTCATTTTACAGTCGAATGGTGGCTAGAACAACTCTGGGTGAAAAGTCAATATGGAATGGATTAATCTAAAATTATTGTTTTTATCGCGCTATTTTTTCTCAGATTATTTAATCGAAATTAGCGCATTATTTTGACAGCCCTAATATATATATATATATAGGAACAATATATTTGTGTTGTGTATAATATTGTGATTTATAAAACATGATATAACCATTTGCATAATTATCATGTGTCTTTACAGGCGTGAAGCGTGAGTCTAAGAAAGAAATGAAAGCTGGGGAGGTGGATGTGAGCAGCAGCAACTCTCCATACACCACCAAGAACCTGACCTACTCAACAGAGGATTTCGAGGCTCTCGTGGAGCTGACCGCTTACAACGTGTCAAACAACAAGGAGAGCATCCTGCAAGCCTTGAACAAGGCCCTGGACAGGAAGGCATCTAACATAAAGAAATAAACAGCAACAACATAATTTATGTTCCCTCAAAAAGTCTCTTATGGTTAATTGCAAAACCTCTATTAAAGCTGAAATGTTGCTGCTGGTACACATCATTCTGTTAATCCTTTAAAAAGCAGTTGAAGACTTTGCAATTCAAACAGGCTTTTAGTTAGACAAGGGTTTCGTGGCTGTCTGATTTTATGTACCTATGTTTTTCTTTGTATTTTTATGTCTTTTATTCATCACTTTTTAATTTTGTGGTGAAAAGTGCTATATAAATAAACTACTTACTTTACTTACACAAGGTGGTAATACAGGTGATCTATTATATAGCATTTTCAGGTTCGTATTTTGTGTTGTACTAGAATATGTTTACATGCTTTAATGTTCAAAAAACACTTTATTTTTCTCATACTGCCCATGGCTGCTGCACCTGTATGGCTTTTGAACTCTGCGCTGATAACAATCTGGATGGTCATTTTCCTCTTTGGCCCGAAGGCCATGACGTCCATGATTTCCATGACTATTTCTAACTTTTCACAGATTAATGAGCTGGTTTCTAAAATGCTTTGTGAAACATTTTTACGGCAAAGATTTAGGAGTCCTGAAATTAGGATTGACATGCCTATTGTTTTGCTTTAACTACATTTGGCCTTAAGATGTTTTGATTATATTACTGCCTGTCTAATTCATTCATTTTATTGAAATAAACACTGAACTCCCTGCTACTCCTCAAACTATTTTGTTTTTAACAATCTTCTGGCATCAAAGCAGAGGTGGGAGACTTGAGACGCATGAGTTGACTCAAGTCTGATTGGAGTCGCCAATTTGCAGTGTTGGTCATCTTACTTAAAAAAGTAATTAGTTACAGTTACAAATTACTTTTCCCAAAAAGTAATTGAGTTAGTAACTCAGTTACCACATTGTAAAAGTAATTAGTTACTCAGCAAAGTAACTGTGACGTTATGTTTTATGTTCTATAACGCTATTACGTTCTATAACATCTTTAACATCAACGATGTTTATATTAACTGATTGAAGAATAAAAACACTATATACAGTATTTTAGAACATGTGGTATTTATTTGTACTCAATAGATTGCAGCCTGCCATATGATATGCATAGAAATACAATTGCAATCAATGTGTTCAGCTCGGCCTTGGTCACCTGTTGCTGACCCGAAAAATCGAGCGTTGCTTGTTTTAACAGAGTGGCTCCGTCTCCTTCGCTTAGCTGCATTTGGGCTTGGGGTTGGGTTAGTAGCAGCAACTAGTGTCGTGTTAGCATGTGTTGATGTGAGGAGCTTCATAAGATTTGAGTTGCTTGCTTGTTTTTCCTGCGCATAGCATGCATATTACATAAACATTCTTGCCTTTAATTTCAATGAGTGAGTAGTGCCGTAGATGCCCTGCTCACGTTGTCTCATTGCACGCTCTGACTACCACTAAACACAGGACAGCAGCGACAAGCCAGGGAAATTCAAAGGATTCCATTCACTACGCTAAGCTAAGCTAGCAGCGGCTAATGCATACACTGAGACAAAAAATGCGTTTGCCCACCTATCTACGTCTAGAGGAGACCGTGATAAGTCCTATTTCAACAAACGGTGGCGTATTCCTTTAAGACAGATGACTTGAAAGGACTTGACATTTTATTAATGTAATAGCCAAGATTTGGATTTAAGGAGTTTGTAGTTGATGCTCGTTGTAAAAAAAAAAAACAGCGATGTGTGAGGATTGCAACTCAAAATTACGAACACGAGAGCCACAACATCGAACTTAATCCCGTGAATGTTACTTTTAGCTAACGTTAACGGTAATAAACCGGCTGGTAAAACTTTAGCTAGAAAGCAAACGTTTATTTTAACCGAACGTTGGCATTACTTCAGACTTGGTTTCAAATCTATTGCTAAGACATACAGTATATGAAAGACAGTCACTGACTGTGCGGCAACAGTTTTGTTGCAATATTGAAAATAAAACAAGACGTTTGATGATGACAAATGTCTTTTTAGAGTGATTTAAATGTGACTTATAGCAGGGCCTTAAATGACTTATAGCAGGGCCTCGACTTGACTTGCTTGATTATCACCACGGTGATTTGAGACTTGCTTGTGACTTGAAGGTTAAGACTTGAGACTTGCTTGTGACATGCATGTGTGACCTACTCCGTCCTCTGCATCAAAGTAATACTTTTTTTTAGTATTTACAAAAAAAATTTAAAAAGGTTGATAGATTTATAGATTTGAGGTAAGAGTTTATGTGGGCTTTCCTGTTTGGCCTCATGGTGGCACTGTTGTCTCACTGTTACGATGCATACATACAGACACGAAAATTCCCTTACTGATAGCTACAGCTTGATGCACATCCATCTGTCCATCATCTGTTCATCCAAGCTTCAAAACAGTATACACAGTATAAACATGAAATAAAACAGGCTATATATATATATATATATATATATATATATATATATATATATATATATACATATATATATATATATATATATATATATATATATATATATATATATATATATATATAGTGAATGAATCTAGTTTTGTGTTTTTGTTTTTTTGTATTAATACATGCTGAAACATTTCAAACAATATTATTTTACAGTTTTTCTTGATTGCTAAGACTCACTTAATGAAACTGGGATCTACTTTATTTTCATCATCACCTTCTTGTTCTTGTAGCACAGCACAAGTCTTGTCTTGTAAATGTCTTTTTCATTGGTTTCTCACATTTCAATTCAATTCAATTACATTTTATGTATAGTATCAAATCATAACAGGAATTATCTCAAGCCCCAGCACAATAACTTCAGAGTCACTTGAGTTTAGCATCAGAAAATTGTAGGTCATCCATGATTTTATATCTTTGATGCATGCTTGAAGTTTAGCTAACCGACTGATTTCATCTGGCTTGATTGATAAGTATAACTGGGTGTCATCTGCATAACAGTGAAAGTTAATTGAGTGTTTCCTAATAATATTGCCTAGAGAAAGCATATATAAGGAGAATAGAATTGGTCCAAGCACTGAGCCTTGTGGAATGCCATGGTTAACTTTAGCGTACTTGGAGGATTTATCATTAACATTAACAAACTGAGATCGATCCGAGAAATAGGACTTACACCAGCTTAGTGCGATTCCTTTAATGCCAACTAAGTGTTCCAGTCTCTGTAACAGGATGGTATGGTCAATGGTGTCGAAAGCAGCACTAAGATCTAGTAAGAAAAGTATGGAGACGAGTCCTTTGTCTGAAGCAGTTAGAAGGTCGTTAGTAATTTTCACCAGTGCCGTCTCTGTGCTATGATGCATTCTAAATCCTGACTGAAAGTCCTCAAATAAACTTTTGCTATGTAGGAAATCACATAACCGATTTGCAACTACCTACCTTGGAGAGGAAGGGAAGATTAGATATAGGTCTATAGTTGGCTAAGACCTCAGGATCTAGGGTGGTTTTTTTCAGAATAGGTTTTATCACAGCTACTTTAAATGGCTGCGGTACATAACCTGTTAATAAAGACATATTAATCATATCTAATAATGAAATGTTAACCATTGGTAGCACTTCTTTAAGTCTCTAAGAGACAGGTAGATGGCTTAGCTGAAGAGACCTTTAACATTAATTGTTGAAGGTTTATAGGGTAAAAGCAGTCTAAGTATATGTCAGGTCTTGTCGTTCCTTCTAGCAGTCCTACGTTTGAAGGTGAACTGTTAGAAGTTAAGGGCAAGAGGTGATTAATTGTATCTCTAATTGTTATAATTTTATCATCAAAGAAGCTTATAAAGTCGTCACTACTCAGAGCTATAGGAATAGATGGCTCAGTAGAGCTGTGACTCTCTGTCAGCCTGGCTACAGTGCTGAAAAGAAACCTTGGGTTGTTCTTATTTTCTTCTATTAGTGATGAGTAATAGTCTGATCAGGCATTTCTGAGGGCCTTCCTATAGGTTTTCAGACTGTCTTGCCAATCTAAACGAGATTCTTCCAGTTTGGTGGAACACCATTTACTTTCAAGTTTTCAGAGATTTGTTTTAGTTTGCGAGTTTGGGAGTTATACCAAGGAGCTAGTTTCCTTTGCTTCCTCATCTTCTTTTTGAGGGGAGCAACAGAGTCTAAAGTCGTCCGTAGGCAGGCCGTAGCACTGTCTTTTTGGGGGGGACTGAAGTTATCAAAAAGGTCCTCTGTTATATTTAAGCACGACATTGAGTTAAATGTTGTTGGGATATCTTCCTTAAATTTAGGTATAGCACTGTCAGATAGGCATCTAGTGTAGAAGCTTTTATCTAATTTTGTATAGTCTGGTAGTGGGAATTCGAAAGTTATTAAAAAATGGTCTGATAATAAAGGATTATGCCGAAATACTATTAAATCTTCAATTTCGATGCCATATGCTAGCACAAGGTCGAGGGTGTGGTTAAAACAGTGAGTGGCCTTATGCACACTCTGACTAAAACCAATTTAATCTAATAGTGAGTTGAAAGCAATACTAAGTCTGTCGTTGTCAACGTCCATGTGAATATTAAAATCACCTACAATAAGTACTTTGTCTTATTTTAGGACTACACATGATAAAAACTCTGAGAATTCAGATAAAAATTCAGAATACTGAATTGGAGCTCGGTAAACAACAAATATAATTGGCTGTACTGTTTTCCATGTTGGATGTTGAAGATTAAGAACAAGGCTTTCAAACGACTTATAATTTAGTTTAGGTTTAGGATTAATTAACAGGCTTGAATCAAATATGGCTGCAACTCCCCCTCCTCGGCCTGAGCCTCTAGGAATTTGAGTATTATTATGACTGGGAGGAGTGTTTTCATTTAAACTAACATATTCTTCATTGCACAGCCAGGTTTCGGTAAGACAGAATAGATCAATTTGATTATCTGATATCAATTTGTTTATTAATACTGCTTTAGAAGACAGAGATCTAATATTTAATAGTCAACATCTAATTTTCCTATTCTGTTCCATCATTGCAGAGGTTGTTTTAATTCCAATTAGGTTGTTAAGTATAGCTCCTCTTTTGTTAACCTTTGAGTTAACCGATCTAAGTTGGGGGACAGACACCGTGGTTATATGAGAGGGCGGCTGCTCTAATGGAGGCACAGAGGAGTGCGTTGCACAGCACCTCTGATTACTATCTACCTTGGGTTGTCATGGTTTATGACCGATAATAAACTCGGTCAGATTTTTTTATATGAGAGTGGCTCCATCCCTAGTGGGATGAATGCTGTCTCTCTTAATCAGACTAGGCTTTCCCCAGAATGCCCTCCAGTTATCTATGTAGCCCACATCATTAGCTGGGCACCATTCCTTCAACCAGCAGTTGAAGGATGATATTTTTCATCGCTGATCAGGTTTGGCAGGGGTCCAGAGAAAACTAGAGTCCGACATTGTCTTTGCATATGCACAAAGTGACATAACATTAATTTTTAGTGATCTCCGATTTACATAATCGGGTATCATTGCCACCTACGTGGAGTATGACCTTACTGTATTTACTGTTATTTTTATTTTTAGCCAGCAGCTTTAGATAAGATTCTATATTGCCCACTCTGGCCCCAGGGACGCACACGACTGCAGCCTCTGGAGCCAACATCTTAACGTTTCGCAGAATAAAGCTCCCAATAACCAGAATTGGCTTCTCAGCGGTTGTATCACTGAGTGGGGAGAACCTGTTATAAAGGCGAGGATGCCCCGATTTAGAGAGGCCGCCGCTATGTGCACCCCCCGGTTTATAGATGGTGCTATGCTTCCTTCGGACAGTCACCCACTTGCCCGACTGCTCGGGGCCTGCCAGGGGACTGCTAGCAGAAGCTACAGAATGTTGGCCCGCACCAGCTACACTAAGCTGGCTAGCTACGGAAGCATACGACTTTGATTCCATGGTATGGAGCCGTGCTTCAAACTCACTAAGCCTCGCCCCCAGAACAGCGAATAAACTACATTTATTGTATGTGTCATTATCATTAAAGGAGGCAGAGGAATAGCTGAACATTTGACATACAGAGCAAGAGAGAGCAGGAGATGGAGAGGAATTGGCCATTGCTAATGGCTAAGCTAAAGTAGCTAACAGTGTTTTAACAATCGTGAGATCAGCAGGGCAGTCGGAAGATAGCTTTAGCTACGTGCTTGAGTGTAACTGGTGTAGTTTAAATGCAATTTGAGGCAAATGGCTGCTAAATTAAACAAATGCTTATGCTTATGCCCCGTTGATGTGGGCTCTAAGCGAAGCAAGTGTAGGCCTAGCTAGCTAGCTAGCTAGTTTAAATGCAATTAAGGCAAATAGCCGCTAAATTAAACAAATGCTTATGATTATGCCCCGTCGATGCGGGCTCTAAGCGAAGCAAGTGTAGGCCTAGCTAGCTAGTTTAAGTGCAATCCAGGCAAATAACCGCTAAATTAAACAAATGCTTATGCTTACGCCCCGTTGATGCGGGCTCTAAGCAAGCAAGGTTCGTTCTAAATGTAATCCAGGCAAATAGCCGCTAAATTAGACAATAAAGCAGAGTTGAGTACGTTTTTGTTGGAGCAGCAAACAAGCGTCCGTAACACAACACGAAAACACCGGAAATGAGGCAATACGCTTACCGTAGATGTCAGCAGTACCAGAAATCAGCCCGTGCAACAGAGAGGGGAGAGGGAGGGCTCATTTACAAATCCTTTTCCAAAACAGTTAACACAGATCTCATAGAAAGTCTTAAACCAAAATAAATCATCTTTTCGCAGCTGATAGAAATAACACAAACCAATAGGTGACGTCACTAATGCTACGTCTCCTATTTTTACAGTCTATGACCCCCTTCAGTGGACCCGAATATGTTACTAACTAGTCAGGTATTAGTACAAGGGTGGTACCATCATGCATCTGTTTTGTCATGGTCCTTGGAGCCTACTGTTGTTGACTATGTCAGATTATCCAGATCAACCCACAGTGCGAGTGCTGACGCAGACTACACTCCCAGCAGGATTGATGGACTACTACTATACCATACTGGTCTAGAATCAAGGAGACAAAGTTCACTGCCCACATGAACACACACTGCCCACATCAACACACGCTCCAACTGACAGAAGGGCAGACAACAACTTTATGTCCACCCAGATACACATCCCCCATCTCCAGTTGATCATTACCCTCTTGAGCGTCATAAAGCCTGTTCCCCTGAGGATCGCCACATGCATCGGAGACATTCAAACAGATCGTTGAGAAGCCCCAGCCAGTCACCAAGGAGAAGATATGCTCACTCTCCCATCGGCAACTGCTCCCCAGAATGTCGCTATTCCCACTGAAAAAAAAAATCTAAATTTAATTTCAGAAATGCCTTGGTTGTTTCTTATTAACTGTTAGACCAGCTAACAGTCAAAAACAATTCCATTCCAATCCAACTGTTAACACCTTTTGACACATAATATCACATTTTCCGAACAAAGTCCGCCTACTTCAAACCAATAAGAGGGGTACACAAACAAAACACAAAATACAGACCTCATTGTGGCCGGGTTGGTTCAGTGGGTAGAGCAGGCGCACATATACTGAGAGGCTTATGCCTCAATGCAGAGGTCCAGGGTTAGAGTCCGACCTGTGACGATTTCCTGCATATCTTCCCCCTCTCTCTTCCATTTCTCACCTAGCTGTCCTATCAATTAAAGGTGGAAAAGCCACACAAAAAAAAAAACACAAAATACAGACCGTGTCTCTTTTAAAATAAGTAAAATGGTGACACTTTCAGGGTAATAACTTGCCACTTACTGGGTATGTCCTTGTAACTTATGATGTAATATCGTAGTATGATTTGGTAAATATAAATATCCACATATAATGCTTACTTAAGTACTTAAATGTTGGTACAGTGGAACCATTGGGAATTTTAGAGGAAAGGAGAAATTACTTATATTGGGTAAATGGAGTCTGGTGAGTTTGGCAATGGCGAATTTGGGGCTGTTTCTGGTCAAACAAAAAGGATCTTACTCTTTAACAAAAAGGTCTATCTCTGTAGGGATATGTGATGCCAAAGCCAAACATGGTTACAACAGCCAGCAATGGTAATATTGTACACCAGCCTGGTCTCACAGAATTCCGTGAAATGATCACGAACTGTTAACACCGCATTACGTGGTGGCGGCACAGAATGTGTGAAAATTCCGTGTGGCCACCATGGAAAACAATGCCAATGTAAGCCCACCTACAACCTTTTCTGAATTCTGTGTGATCAGGTTGTGTACACAATTTCACCTCATTTTGTTAAAGTGGCTGTATGTAACTTTCAGTTTGTGTTGATTCTAGCGGCCACTAGTTAGCGCTATGGGGGGATCATATAGTCGCCATGAATGTTTTGCTCAGACGGAAAATCATTAATTTACAGTAAGAGAGTACGTTACAGATGCATCGTTGCATTTCAAGTTTTGCATACAGTAACTTAGCCTACTTTGGATGTCTCGTGAGATAAAGCAGGTATAAAATTGTTGTAGCAACCAACCTAATAATAATTATAAAAACTTAGATTAATATATTTGTGAAACCCACGGATGTTTTACACAATTACAGAGGGACAAGGGAAAAGAAAATAGTAGGCCAACACAAACATGGACTAAAAGGAAAAAATGTCTTCACTAAATGGAACGGGGGCGTAATGTAATGCTGGCTACTGACGTACAACCACATTGCGCAATCTAAAGTTATTTTATGAATGAAATACACATATTACATACCTGAGGGCCAATTCGGTGTCAGTTTTGAATCATTTACAATCCCATAATTGTCTCCATCTGTTGAAAGCCTGACCCTCGTCTTTCACTTTCCCTTTTAGCTTTTAGTTGTTCTTTGTTTAATTTCCTTTTTCCTGTGATGGCCTTGCCCCAGTATCAGCCATAACTATAACAAATACAATTAATTAAAATAAAATTAAAATACAATTAGGCCTATATAAAGAAATCTCCTGCTACCTTATACCTGGCTGGATACTCACTAACACAGGCTTTTCTGGAGTTACACCGAAATCTATGACCCGTCAGAATGTGTGACTGTAGCGTCGTCTACCTGCCGTAAATCATTCTGTGACTTTACGGGAAAAATCAGACCCGGGCAAAGGCATTAATACAAACTATATAGCTTGTTTTCTTTGTATTAGTTGTAGTTTATGTATATCTTGGTTTCCCCTTGTGTACTTTGGTTTGGCCAAGCCTTATGTTCCCTTGTGTCTCATTCAGGTAGGTTTGTTTACTATGTAGTTCACATCATGTTCTGTAGTTGCTATTTTGAGTACAGTTATGTTTTTGTTGACCTAGATATTACAGTTTTTCTCAGTCACTTTGGTACATTTCTCAGATCAACTACATGTTCATTCTTCACATCATTGTGTCACTTGTGCACATCAAAAAATGATTATGTACAATTCTCTGCCGTTTCCTACATTATCAATTGCTTATGTCATGTTGATCAAAATGTATTATAATGGGTCATTTTTTTTCTACTTTCCACGCTGCATCACAAGAGAAGATATTCGTTGTGATGTGGATGAGAATCTGTGGCCCAACAGACCAGGAGGTGTAGGAAGACTGCACTGGAATTCCTACAGCACTGCATGTACAGTTTTCCCTAAGGAAATTGTCCTATGTTCACATTTCTACTTTTGTTTTCTTTGTGCTATGCAGTGCTGTCTTTGCCTTTCTGTATCACAATGACATGGTCTGTCAACAAATTACAGTACAAACAGTAAAAGTGTAAATGTGAATCTTGTCCAGTCTCTTGCAATCAAACTCCCACATACACTAAGGTGTAACCTGCAATTTACAATAATTGTCATCAAAACTTAGGTTAACTTTATAACTTCTGTTATATTGACAACATGACTAAGCAAATTGACTGTCTTATCCGTAGACAATGACACAAGGACTTGTCATTCTGATGGCATGACATGTTCATTGACACAGATATTTACTTTTGAGAGATGAACTAAGGATTTTGAGCAAGAGACTGGCTTTTGCAAGTAATCCATGGTGTTTTGCTATTTGTACGAATTGTTTTGAGAAATTCACTTACTGTTTTGCAAATGCCGAGGATGATTCGAGAAATGTACCAAAGCGACACAAAAAACTTTAAATTTGTGGCTTATATTGTGCTGCAGTTTTTTGGGTAAATAATAAAAAAAAACTTTTTCAATGAAAACTCCTGTTCTCTGTTCATTGCCTGGTCCCTGACAGGATCCCTTTCCATAATGTTGTTAGACACTTGAAACAATAATGGCAATAATGGTCAGTGGCAAAAACAGTACTTTTAGTGGATGGAAATTGAAGGTGCGCAATTGTCTATTAACGTTACATTGCAGCTTGTTTTGACAACACATTCTCACTCCCAGAGCATCAAAAAGCGACGCTTGTTCAGGTGCCTTTGGCATGTGACTGACGCAAAAAGTCTCCTTCGGGATCTAGCCCTTTGGCGTCATATTTCAATGCGTTTGGTCTTGGCTGCTGCTAGCGCAGCTTTTGGTACTGTGATTACAACATCTGATTGACAGACTTAAACACATGGTTGATATCTCTTGGAGCACCCTGGGCTGGTTCTCCTCTCATCTTTCGCATAGGAGTTTTTCTGTGTCACTTGGTCCCTATTTTTCTGAAACTGCTGCCCTGTCCGTGGGGGGCCTCACCCTGGATTTCCACAGGATGCGTAACTGCTACGGAATGGCTCCGGAACGTCGGCGGAGTCAATCGGTTTCCATTCTAGTCAATGTGTGTATTTCCACCAGCTGCATAACGGCTGCGTTCCGACTCCGGCACAGCTCCGGCCGTCCGCAACCCTGCGGATCAGATACGCAGAGCTTCTATTTTTGCCAGACGCCGGAGAGCTCCGCAGCAATTCAGCACACGGCAGATAGTGCGGGACAGGAAGTCGGGCACAGAAACAAAATAAAACATCCGGTTAACTTTCAAAATAAAATACACCGTGCTCACAGCGGATCATATTTCTCTTCACTACACCTTGAAAACACAGCACAGAGTTGTTTCCTCTCTACTCCTCGGAATAGAAACAAACTGTTGGTGGTTTTGTAGTTCTATTCTGCGTGAATTCGCGAGATCTAGTGGGTCCTCGTGATTACAGCTGTCAGTCCTGGCCGCAGCCGTTCCGCAACAACTCCGGATCCGGTGGGTATTGACGGACGGCGGACCACGGAGCCGTTCCGCAGCGGAGACGTTCCGCAGCAGTTACGCAGCTTGTGGAAATCCAGGGTCAGGGTTCTGTGTTGGGTTAGATTATATTTGCATTGTATATGCTTCCCCTAAGCCATATAGTTAGCTAATTTTAAGGCATATCTTATCACTTTTATGCTGATGACATCCAACTGTATGTTTCTTTTAACTCGGAAGAGACTGACAAAGTGTTGGAATTGCTCAAATGTTAGTCTTCCATTAAGCAGTCCCTCCAGAAAAACGCGATTATGCGATCGCAGAATTCAATGCATAATCAGCCAAAGTCCGTGTATTTTCTTTTGGTAAATATAAATACCCACATATAATGCTTACTTAAGTACTTAAATGTTGGTACAGCGAAACTATTGGGAATTTTAGAGGAAAGGAAGGAAATTAATTATAATGGGTAAATGGAGTCTGGTGAGTTTGGCAATGGCGAATTTGGGGCTGTTTCTGGTCAAACAAAAAAGATCTTACTCTTTAACAAAAAGGTCTTTCAAATACGCTGCACTTTCGCTGCATAAATTGCAGATTTCCGCGCAAAATATGCAGGGCTTGCATGATTTCATAATCCCCGCATTTTCGTTGCAAAAATCTCACATATATCTCAGCAGAAAGTTGAAAAATGTTACGTTTACTTCACACAAGAGTAAAGCAGCCATTTTCTGCAGTCTTGTGGCTGCTTTTTAAAAGCAGCTGTAGTCTCACTTGTTTAAACTCGCTTTTGTCTCAGATTTACTAAAAAGAAAGTTTTTGAACAACTCACCGTAGCTCTTGTTGTTTCCAGCCGCAGCCATATTATCAGTCAAAACGAGTCGATTTCCGAATGCGGTTGAACGGACTCCATAGGAGGAAATGTCATTCTTATATGAGGCTCCTTTTTCAACTACAAGGTCAATATTGTTTTTTACGAACAACAAAACAAAAAATCATCTGTGCATTTATATGGAACTAAACTTTAGGAGCTTTCCATCTATACTCTCCTCCCTGTTACGTTGTATTCAGAAATCGACTCATTTTGACTGATAATATGGCTGCGGCAGGAAACAACAAGGGCTACGGTGAGTTGTTCAAAAACTTCCTTTTTAGTAAATCTGTGTACACAAAGAATGTTGTCAATGCTTGCGTTAATGTGTAGAGCCTCTGGTGATACTTCGAGCAAAGTCTCATGGTGTGTCGAGCCTTCTTAGTAGGGGTGGAACGGTACATGTATTCGTATTGAACCGAAACGGTACGGGCGTCTTGGTTCGGTACAT
This sequence comes from Gymnocephalus cernua, assembly GCA_023631565.1. Taxonomy (NCBI): domain Eukaryota; kingdom Metazoa; phylum Chordata; class Actinopteri; order Perciformes; family Percidae; genus Gymnocephalus; species Gymnocephalus cernua. The sequence continues at coordinate 24,333,023 of CM042437.1, forward strand.
GAATTTACATGGAGAATACACGGTATAAAAATAAATAAAACTTGCGTGCAAATGAATTAATGTAATGCGGAACTTCTGTTAGATACGCGCTTCTTTAGGGACACAGACACCTAATCTGTAGCCCCCTCCCGAGCTCCGCCTACATATCGAGTCGGTCCAGTCAGAGCCATAGTCTTTCTCTATCACTCTGGGTCCAGTGAGTCCACACGAAGCAAACTAGTCCCTTCCATATACAACCAAACACGGACGTAGCTGTATCCCTTCTTCCCTCGACCACAAATGGCCTCCAGGCCCGTTTTCTTCGTTGTTAGCTCCGCCGTTAGCTAGTCGTTAGCTCCTCTGTTTGCTCTGTTGTTAGCTGTTAGCTCCGCCATTAGCTGTTAGCTCCACCGTTAGCTGTAGCTAACGCCAAAACTTGTCACCTGCTCTGTGTAACCGAAGCTGCTCTTTTAACATCCCTGCTCTGTGCATTCACATATGAGAGCAGTGTTTGTCTCCCATAATCACACTACTAGCTGATTGTCTTATTTTGTTTACAAGTTCCAGATGGAGTCTGGAGATGATGTGGGGTAGCCTACTTATTGTTTACTGTTTACATCTTACTTTATACACTTCAGGCTGTTGCAGCTAGCTCAGGGGTGAGACTGTATGACACTAGGTGGTACAGCCTGAGACATGCACAATAAAAAAAATTGCCTTCTGCATTTTTGTTTTGCCTTTCCCTCCATTGTACCGAACCGAACCGTGATGTCTGAACCGAGGTATGAACCGAACCAATACAAATTGCGCATATTACGCACAAACAAATTTGTGTAGCTAACTATGAAAACACCAACTTTGCTATATCTCGGCCAAAATACATGTTATCAACGCAAAACTTTAGATTGTTGTTTGCCATGACCCTCTGGAGACAAAAATTGGCCACTAGGGGGCGCTACAAGTACGAAAACTTTATATCTCATGAACGGCTCCGCCTCCGATTTTTACCAAATTTGGAGGGTACCATCTAGGGTCACTCCTGAGACCACCACTACTGTGGGTACTGATTGGTCAAAGTGGGCATGGCCTATGAGACTCACGTCTAGAATCACCCCTTACTCTGATGTGAGCCAATTTAAATTTACATGGTAGATGTAGAATGGGTCATGGACCTCACTTACCAAAAATTACACGTGGTCCACTAAGTGGCGCTATAATGTTTTTTTGCCTTTAACTCCCACATTACACATCGCACATTAGAAAACCATACATACTCGTGTTCGTTGAATCAAGCTGAATCACATGATGTAGGCCACGCCCATTTCTGCTGAGAAGTTTTTTCGCAATATCGCTCAATGCGCAAAATCAACTTTTTCAAAATCGTCCTAGGCCGTGCGACCGATTTGCACGAATCCTGGTCCGTAGCACCTCCAGATACACGTGACCAAAAGTTGCAAAAAGAATTTTGCTACATTAAAGTATGCGAATTTGACGACCAAACTGTTTATCCTAGCTAGCTACCAAACACAAACGTTATCATATCTCGGCTATATGAAATGGTATCAGCAAAACAATTGTTCATGATCCCACTACGATAATCTGTACCAAATTTGGCGAAGATCGACAATTAGGGGGCACTTTAATAAACGTTTACGTTTTTTGGCAAATAACTCAATGCATTTAAATGGGAAATTTTCAATTGCAATATCTCGGCCAGACTACATGCTATCAACGCAAAACTTGGGGTGCTTGTTCACCATTTGGTAAAGATCGCCATTAGGGGGTGCTAAAGTCAACGTAGACCAGATTGGGCCATTTTGCTCTATCGATGTTGATGAGATATTTGCATCGGCAATGTACCGCAGACCTTGCGGCTCACACCTCTCGATATTTATCAACGTTTGCCTCCCCACTGTCAGGGCATCAGGGGGGACTTGCATCGGTGGCTTGGACCCCGTCATAACTGCTTGCAGTTCTAGTTATTATTATTATTATTATTATATGCCCGGTGCGTTCCATATAGACTCTGAAGCTTGTTTTTTGCGTCGGTATTTGACGCTGCGAGCCGGTGACCAAGAGTCAGTATTTTACAAGTTGGGAGTGAGAACGGATTGGTTTCGTCTAGCTTAATACTGGACCAATTTTATAAATAGGTGTTTCCATCAGTCACCTAGATGCAAAAACATGGGAGAATAGGGTCTAGGTTGAAAAAAAAAAGGTTACCCTTTAACCTGGTGCATGCCAGGAAGCTTTCCCGCACGCCTGCTCTCTGGACGCTAGTACCTCAACCTCCCAATAACACTCCCTGTCTGAAAACAAGAATACAAGGACTTTCAAAAGGATGAGTTGATCATGTTTTACATTCTGGGGTGGGTCTGTATTCAAGTGAGCTTATACAAGCACAAGCAGATGGATGTAAAAAAGGTGAGACTTATCATTGTTCATTGCAGTAAGTGCAGTTCTATGTATGCTTTAATAAATGAGGCCTCAGGTTGTAAGGGTTTTCCCATTTATGCAAACAAAGTGCCAGACAGTGTCGAAGTGCAGCCCGAACCAGTGCTGCTGTATCCACAAAATGAAACTTGAAATATATATTCAAGATTTAAAATCCTTTATTGATCCCACAATGGGGAAATTCACAATGTTGCAGCAGCAATGGGTAGGGGAAAAAGAGAATTGATGATAATAATATAATAATTTCAAGGCAATACAAGCTTTTAAAGGGTGCTTCAACAAACACTGCCCCTATTACTCCACACACTCTTTATCATTCTTTATTATTATTTATTGCAGACATATTGTAGTGGATAGCATTATTATCTGCAGGTGTAACCATTTCTGATAATGTATACCCCAAGTTTAAATTAGAAAAAAAATCATTGTCGGTCATATAATCAGTAAAACGTCTGATGGGCAGCCATGTTCATTTGACATCATGTTTGACATCATGTATAAATGAATGAACAAAACTGAATTTGAAATTCATTTAGATTTTCCTAAATACAAAAATCCAGAGTTGTGACTTGTAATCAAATGCAACACTATTGTGCCCATCCTCTTTAGTGCTTTAGGCCATATCAGACAGAGCACGTTTGCAGGTTGCAAAGCATATGGCGCACTGCATTGCCTTTTTTGTTACCGACTCCCTGATCAGACCAGTTGCATCTTTTTAGTTGTTCTTGCTAAGACAACCATCACCTGTCCTTAGCCATTTCTTTCCGCTCAGAGTAGATGTTTTTTCAACTCAAGGCGTTTAGAAAAAACGTAAGGCGCACAGCTATGCAAAAGCAGCGCGCAAAATGCTTTATTCTCATTTAAGGCAGTACAATTGCTAGTACTCATAATCATTCCTTGGCAAGATACTGCAGCTAGATATGCAGAATTTGAGGTCAGTCTTGGTAGGCAACATTTTCAATATCACCCTTCTTAACTGGGCAAAAGCATTTTTCACATGCACACTTTTTACTTTGCTCATGCTTATAACCGAACAGCCAGCACAAATAATGCACTGGACAAGTTCCCACAGACTGTGAGCTTGCACAACTCATGGACATTAGGACAGAGATTCTCTTGGTGACTTAGTCATTCTCTTGATCTTTGAAAGTCTCCACATTTCCTCTGCCGATGAACTTGATGCATTGGCGGTAGAAACTTACAATTCGTGCTTGGCTTAGCTTGAAAGCCATGGACATAATGGCCATGCCAACAATGATGAAGAGTGAGGTAAGCATAAAGTACCTAGGGTGTTTTGGTACAATGTCACCAAAACCGATGGTAGTGAGTGTGATAAAGCAGAAGTAGTAGGGGTCAAAGCCATGCATCTCTGTTTCCCACTGTGGCAGAATCCAACCTCCTAAAAAAATGTAGGCAAACACAATGAAAAGAATCAGTACAAAGGGTACATCCAGCATTTCCATTCCATCCCCTAACCCTGTGAAGTCCCAAATGGCATATTCTTTGGGTGATGGTGGCAGTCGGTCTAGCTCTGGGCAAGAGAGGCTCCTGAGCAGTGGGCTCTTTCTAAGTAAATTCTCCCTGGCAAGAATCTTCTCAAAGATCTCTTTGTTGTTTTGGAGCATGATGGAGTTATGCCGTACATCCGCCTGGTTGTGCAGTACGTGCCGGATGTCGAGGGGTTCACGGACCACAACGTCATGGCTGAAAAAAAAGTTACCGTTCTCCAGAACCGGGTTGCTTGAGTCCCTTGTCCTCTTCCGAGCCTTCCACGGAGACCAGGTGTGGGAGCAGAAGTTTTTGCAGAGGGTGTGAATGCGCACATAGGCTGCAGACATCAGCATAGCGAGGAAATCTCCCACATCGAGGATGACCAGAAGCATTAAAGGGATACCCACCATGGCATACAAGACACACACCACCTTACCAGTCATGGTAACCGGATAGATCTCTCCATACCCTGCAACAACAATGGAGAACATGGACATTTAGGTAACATGAAATGTGGCTTAGCTCAAGTCGTTGTATGGCAGTGGTTCCCAAACTTTTCCCCTTTTGTAACCCCCTCCCAGAGAGATCTGTATATATAGGCCGTATACATTAGTTATTTATATATTAGTTAAACTTGACCTATTTTCATGTGTATATATATTGGAATTGAATGTTACACAGCTCTGTGTACAATTGCTTGTAGATTATTGTTTACTCCATTTTGCCCTTCATGCCAATAAAAGCCCTTTTAATTGAATTAAGATTAGCTGTTCTTTGTACAGGGGAGAGAGAGGTGTGTGTGTGTGTGTGTGTGTGTGTGTGTGAGTGAGTGAGTGAGTGAGTGAGAGAGAGAGAGAGAGAGAGAGAGAGAGAGAGGGAGAGAGAGAGAGAGGTACGCAACAATCAGCTGTTTTTCTATGAAGGGTTAGCCAACGAGACACAATGTGATCCCACTGGGTCGGCTCTTTAAATTGTGGTCATTGTGGTGCCTATCTTCTTGCCTTTGTTTTGGTAGTTGTAGTGTTTGGTGTGGCTTCATCGTCTGCTTTACGTTTACCCAGCAGTTCTTTCACAAACTTGTCCATGCTTTGCTAGCATGCATTATTTATTTATATTAAGTCTTGCTGGGCTCCCTCCCGTTATAACTCCTGGGGGCTTGGGAACCACTGTTGTAGGGGATAAACACAATCAAGTACAAAAACTCAAATTGGACTTGTAACTACAGCGATCACATTTGAAGTTCTGTTTAATGAACCTGGAAATATAACACCATTGCTTTCAGTATTTTTCTCCCAAAACTAAATATTTTGGAATTCCATTTAAAATACTGGAAAATATAGTTTAGACTTACAATTTAGAAGATCTTACATGTCCAGTAAAATCTAAATTCATAGCATTTTATTAATCTATTATCAATCTATAAGCACAATATTTGTTAGTTAAGTACACTGTCCTTGCCAACGTGATTGAGGGCTGTTTTTCCCTTTATGCACTATAAGCGATCGCAATGGGCCCACTAACTACCTGGGCTCTGGGTGGTTGTCCTTTTTTCTTTTTAAGGGAAAAGCTCAACTCTAGTCCAATCATGGCATGATGACAGAATACAAGGCAGCTTAGCTTGTCACAGACAAGGCCCCTTCACAGACAGGGTTCCGTACCAGGCAGTTATGTATGTGTGATGTGGTAGTTAGGGATGTTGTAGACATCAATGTAACTTGTTGTTGAGGGTAATGTTGAGTTTGTGAGAACAGCAGTGATCAAGCCTCTTTTAAAAAATAAAAACTTAAGACACCTCAAAAATGCAGAATTATAGGCCCTTATTATAGCCTCCCATTTCTGGGAAAAATCATAGATTAGACACGTATGTGTACATTGGTCCTTACAAATCTGAACGAACGGCAATGACATGTGGAGTTCCCCAAGGTTCCATTCTTGGTCCAGCCCTCTTGTGTTTATAACCTGTGCTTTATAAATGCTTTGCCTTGTGTGTGAAGGTAAGGAGGGGTGTGTTGTTTCTGAGATGCTGCAACACTGATGAGCCTTCTCAGTGTCATGGGTCCAACTCAACCAAACACCAGTTACTGAGTACACACACACACCCATATTCTATTCTTCTTTGGTGAGACAGGTCAAGGCACATAGTACATGAGTGGTTGTTCAGTAGTTGCTAACCAAGTCTACTGGAAGGTATAGGTTAAACTGTTGGTGGTAGGGCAACTGAATGGGCAATGGCATTATATGAAACTGCCATCAAGCCAGTGGGACCAACCACCTTAGTTTAGTCTAAGCTAGTCTATATGGACGACGTTTCATTTACAGGATTGTTCCGGTGCCACCGGAGGTTCTGCCGGATGTCTTGCCAGATGTCCCTCATTTTCGGCCGGATGTCCGTCACCAGGGTACCCGCGGGGTCTTAAAAGCATTGAAAAAGTCTTAAATTTGATAATCTCAAATTAAGGCCTTAAAAGCCTTGAATTTGGTATACAAAGTCTTGGATTTCGTTACAAAAGTATTATATTTTTTTGCCTTTCCTAGGATTAAGTTCATACCGTAACAAAATTAACTGTTACTAATGTAGGCTAATTAAAAACTGATGCAGTATCTGACCGGTACCGGCCGGGAGGGGTTAGATGTTAAACTGAGCGGAGGATATGCGGAATGTCTCGGTGTGTGTCGAAGCCTGGCTGGCCGCTTGGCGCCTTCAAACAAAGCTCAAGCTAACAGGCTAACGGCTTATTAGCTAGCCAAACACAGAGCGGTAACATCTGCAAAGATTGGCTTTGTGCGCATTAATCTGCTCGGTGTGCGTTTTATAACAACCAGAGCAAGCAGCCACCGGACTCTAAGGACTCAAAGGCCGATTACACACTGCAAGCGTCTCGCGAGCGTGGCATTTCTGTTGCGTCTCAGAAGCGTGGCGGCTGCGTGGATCTACACACCAGAAGCGTGTCTTGCGCAGCGCTGCTCCTGCTGCTAGGTACAGGAAGGGCTGATCTCGGGACATAGCGCCGACAGATTCAAACTGAAAAATGGGTAAGTGCAGCCTATCCTACCCTTTATATATAGCCTACTGATTTGATTAAAGCGGTAAGCAGTATTGACTGCAAAATATGTTACAGAATATTTTGTTCTGTATGACAGGTGCAATATTGGAAAATCTTTTCTCTGAAATTTTTTATTACATTATATCTACATTGATGTCAAAACTTAGAGACTTTCAAACATCAAGATGTCATTTATTAATATGCATTCGTGTCTAAATGACATATAAACATATTTTCCTATTCTATTTTGCCTGGAAATGCTTTCAACACGCTCGCGTCTTGTGTGAAAAATAGGCGTCGGTTCGAGCCGCGCCTGAGACGCGCGTTTCACGCAGGCAGTGTGTAAGCTCTAACCTGATAACATGGGAGCCGAAGTAAAAACAGACACGCCACGCAGCTGACGCGCTCATGAGACGCTTGCAGTGTGTAATCAACCTAACATCTGTTGATCCGTGCAGGACGTCACTGTGAGCGGACTGTTTAGATGATGTGACCGGCAGGTAACGTTAAAGGTTAGCTGCTGCTGTAGCAGAGCTGCAAGGAAATGCTGAACTGAGCTGTGTGTTTTCAGTGTTAAACACTGCTGCAGATATTCATGCACGACTGTTGTTGGTGATTTACACAGGTGGAAGGCTTACTCAGATCATGTATTGCAGTAAAAGTAGAACAAAGTGTTGTAGAGTTACAAATTACTTGTCAGTTACAAGTCCTGCATTCAACATCTTCATTAAGTAATAGTACAAAAGTATTATCAAAATATACTTAAAGTACCAAAAGTAAGTAAAAGTGCTCATTATGCAGTGTAATATACATTATTTTATTGAATTATATTATAATCCAATAAATTGTATTAAATATTTAAATAAAACGTTTTATTTCATTCAAGTAGCCTACTTGTACATAAGTATTTTCTAGGGTTTAAAATGTATACATATTTGACATTTTCCCCTCATAGTTCTGTCGGAATGGGTACCAAGTTGGCATTGAAGTTCATTTGAAATGGTATTAAAAAGGTCTTAAAAAGCCTTGAATTTAAGTTGGAAGATCCTGGGGGTACCCTGGTCACCTTCCACTTTCTTTGTGTTGGCGTTCTAAATTCTGGTCAATTCAGGAACCATCCTCCAAGCTAGAACCGACAATCAAATTTCTTTATTTTGGAGTAAAATTCTCATCACACACTCAACAGCCATTTTAATTGCAAAGCTCGCCTCCCTACGTGCACATGTTCCATCAAAACAAGTTCCTTCCAGAGGCTATTTGCAGAGGCACCGCTGCTCCATCTGGCGCTTAGCGCTGCACAAGACAATTATGATTGGTTTAAAATAATGTCAATAAACCAGAGCACTTATTTTTCCAATCCCGGAATGTGTATGTACTAGCCAGACCTTCCTCCGCAGCACTGTGGAGATAGGTCTGGCAACAGAACCAAGTCTAAGCAGATACAATGTAGGTATAATGCGAGGTCAAGCTGCAGAGTGTCTGCTCTTTGCTTAGGTGACAGTCATAAGTGATGGCAGGTTAAAGGTACTTTAGGTCAGGGTTAGAGAATGGTGTTGCCTGTTAGAAGGCTCAGTAGATTTATGATGATTATATGATGATAGACTTAACATGAATACTGGGTTTCCATAGGAATCTTCACCCAACCCAATACCAGCATGCTAAAAGGCAATGCATGCCATGTAGGTCCAAAAACACATGCCTTAATAATAATGCTACTTTTTCAAACAATATACATTCAAACAATTGCAATGGATGATACGATGGCAGACAACAATGCTGCCGTGCTAAGCTCAATTTTGGTCGAAAATGAGTTATTGTCATTTTTGGAACATTAAAGATCTGCTTTATCATGTGGACAAATATCTTGAGTCAATTTTATTGTTTTGGGGAGAAAATTGTGTTTTGTCTTTGCCATAGCAGCCAAAGCAGAATACCATAACATCAGTTACGGTTGTTTGTCTTAGTTTCATGGTGCTTCAGAATGCTCAAATTGAGTAACGGTATAGGCTTTACTCTGTAAATGTATGTGATGGCCACGCTGCACACACACACACACACACACACACACACACACACACACACACACACACACACACACACACACACACACACACACAAACACAACACAGCAGAGGACAACGCTGACACGCAGCGCACCTGACTGGGAAAGATACCGCTACGCTCGTTACTGTAGGCTACAATAAAAACTTAACGTGAATACGTATTAATACCCATTCACCTGTCTACAGGCATAGCTACACATTAGCGATATATTTTAATCTCTGTCTTGACAGTCCACTCTCATCCACCGCGCTGTTTCCATAAACACAGCGAGTATCTACTCTACTCTTTTTAATATAATTATCAACATTTTTGACAAACAAGCGAAAACAAAAGCTGTCAGTTTGTAGACTAACTGTTTATCTTAGTTTGCCACAAATGTGACTACCGGTGTACTAGTATGAGTATGAAATACAGAAAAAAACGTATTGATATATCATTTTCATATGATGTTGATAAGTATGCCATTTTTTATCATAGTGAGTCTAATAGGGTTAATACTGCTTACATTTCAAGTAAAAGTTATCACTGTTATCATAACATTGTGCTATAAAATAGAAGTTAAGGTCTTTTGCCTTGGTATGACCGATAGTCATTGTGTGGGAAATGCTAAGGCAGAATACAGTAACTTCCGAAAAAGGGTCAACGGTAAAACTTTAGTTCAGATTTTTTTTGCAGATAGATTAATACAGGTATCTACTACAACATGGGAAAATTACAATAGTATACCTATAACTCAATTGTCAGGACATTAAGATAACTTTAAAGTAATTTTTCTCAGTTTCACACTCTGGCGAGTTAAGGTCTTTTGCCTTAGTAGGGCAGAATGGATCTACAGTATGCGTTGAAGCCTTTCCGTAAACCCTCATCATGCTGGTTGTGAGGAGATAAATGAAGTTCCAAACACAGAAGACAATGTGCCTCTAACCTCTAACAACATCTAATAGCTTTTTGTGGTGAGGTGAAAAGCATTGTGTTCTGAGAGTGCCCTCTCCTCAGTGGGTTGTGGGCTTCCTGTTGCCACTAAGCCATTAGACGTTTGATGGCTTCCGTTCAACACTTATAATGTATCTAAATGTATGACTTACTAATGTATCTTCACAAGGTTCTTACGCATCAAATCATGCTTCAGATAGATGAGCTTCATTAACAAATTATATTGAACATAAGGACACATAATTTACAAATTAATCATTAGTAAAGGAAATGTTATCACATTTACTGAACATCTGAAGATGTATTTTAGGTAGTGGGTGTGAGGTTCCAAGCTTATGCAAGAGTCTACAGCCTGTTTGTGAGAGTCTGTGAGGCTGCACTTAAGCACTGTGCTACTTTGAGCTAAATGTTATCATGCTGATGTTAGCATTACAATTCATGAGGAGGACTTGAATATGTAAAATATTCTTGACCAAAGTAGTAAAAAGAACTGACTGACCAACCAACCAACATTACCATCCCAAAGAAACAACCGAATGGGTAAATATGTGTTCTAATATCTTTTAATAAAAATGATTATCATATCCTTAGAGTGTTAACTGCAGTGTTAGTCCTGAAGAGTGGCTCTAGAAAAGGCCATGTTGTCAGTGTTGTAGTACTCAAGATCGGTCTTGGTTTTGAGACTGGTTTTCAAGACCACCTTTCGAAGGTCTTGGTCTTAGAATCAACCGCATTGATTTTTCTTCGGCTTGTCATAGTTTCAGACAAAGCAGACTCTGGATTTTATTTTAAGACCGGTCAAAACGACAACTGCAGGGGTATCGCTAAATTGCCTGTAACCAGTGCTGTAAAACTTGAGTCCGGTCTCGGACTTGAGTCTGGACTTGAGACATTCCAAGATTTGTCTTGGACTTGTTGGTATTTGTACTCGGATTTGTATCGGACTCGGCCATTGGACTTGCCAAATATTGTAGTTGGTCTTGACCGAGTCCAGCACTGCATGCTTTTTTTCTATAGTAACTTTCTTCCTTAAAACCAAACCATTGATGAAGCATGCTTGGTCAGAAAACAGGTATTGGTTTAATTCAAAATCCATCTAGAACAGGCACAGTGGTCACCTGGTATACAACAGGCATCAATCATTTACAGTACATTTTGGCCACAGACAATGTCAGGGAGCACTTTGTACTCTGGATTCTTCAAGACAAGTAATAAGTTCATGAATAGGAACATATCCATTTTTAGTGACACCTGTGTTGCTGTTATTTACTGCTCTAGTCAAGTATTACTATATATAAGTCAACACTGCTATTGCCAGCTCAACATGCAGCAACTACAGCCCACGGACACCTGCTGTAGAGATTTCACAAACTACATAGCTACATGCAACGCACTGTACTGCCCACAGGGACTAACATGCAGCAACCATATGCCTGTCAGTCCTCAGATATTCCAACTATCCAAAAACAGCTGCCATTTGATAATGAGACACACCAGCACCACAAGGAAAAAAGGCGGCCATAATCTTTTTTTAGGGTGTCGGCTTGTTCAACACATCCTCATACCTAAACAACATTATAGGTCGTGTTCTGAAATGGAAATAGTTAAGTTTAAGCAACTAATATACGTAGGGTTAGTCAAACATCAGGGAATGACTTTAAATGAATCATGTAAAACTACTAAAATCAGTATATGTAACGTGACATCACAGACTAAGGTCCATAGAAACTGATCAGTACCTACCCCATCTGAGGGTTGTCCACCATGAAAATGAATAGGACAGCACCGTAACAGCGGCGTCTGATTATTGGAGCTCGCTGTTACCAAGGAAATGTTTAACACATCTGCGAACTGGAGCTCGCTGTTACCATGGAAATCTTTACTGCCCCCACGAACGCCTAGCAAGCTACCATTAAAGTGATTGTTTCTCTAAACAGTCTTGTTCCTTTGCCTTTTTTTTTGCCAATTTCAAAATGTTCTTTTTATCCAAATCAAATGTTTGGTCACAATTCATCTTTTGACTGGTTGGCTTGGTTCTAGGCTTACAACTCTTTATGAATGAATGGATACATGAATGAATGCCGTTATTGTCATTGCATGCTCACATACATCAACATTTTTCTGTCTCATCAGAGAAAACTGTTCCCTTTAACTCTGCTCAAACACACATATACATACTCGCACATTAAGATGAAAATAGCTGTTGTATAAAGTGCTGTCAAAAAGAATTGGTGCATATGCAGTTATTTCACGTTGTTAAAATGGTTGTGGTAGTCGTGGGGGGATTGGGGTGGGGGTGAGTTCAGTTTGTGTATGGCTTTGGGGTAAAAACTGCGGTATTTTATGGCCCTGTAGCGTCTTCCAGAGGGCAGCAGTGTAAACAGTTGTTGAAAAGGGTGTGTAGAGTGTGATGAGATCTCGTCCCCATGAAATCTCGTGAGATTAAATGTTACGAGATTTCTCGTTGAGGTAAAAAGTATCTCGCGATATCAGTACACCAGTGCAGAGCAGCAGCCTTGAAATTAGCCTAGAAAATCCTCCGGCCGTTCTCCAAAGTTAACTCTGAGTTTACTTTTGCAGAACGATAGCGGAAGAGAAAAGCTGCCTGTAAAAGCCAGCATTACAACGTTAGAGTACCGCCACTCTCCCTCTCTCTCCCTTGTCTCCATCTCTCCCATTCTCTCTCTCTCTCTCTCTCCCCCTTGGCCGAGACACGCGTCCCTAGCGTGCAGTTAGCTGTGGCGCTGTCTCGCACAGACCGCTCTCTTTCTCTGTCCTTTTTAAAATGAGTCTGGAAGCTGACAGCAAAACCTAACTTTACTTTTAATGATATTAAACAAAGAGAAATGTTCTCCGTTAGTCCTATAATGGTCAAAAATCGAAACTAGAGTAGCCTACTTCCTTGTTTACTGCTGCAATTAATAAAATGCAGAGGAGGAGAAAGAGCATCTGTCTTCACAGAGTGTTTGATGGTAATTTATTTGCACTTTAGAACGTAATCACTGTGAAACAATAATAAAATAAGCTTTATTTCTCTCAGTCTACTGTACAATGACAAATTCAAGTACAAAAAAAATTGGTCACAAAGGTCTCAACAGTGTTTCTCTCACAGAAACAGACTACAGTCAAGCTTGCCGTCCATCACTCGCATCTCCGTGTCAGCCGCCGCTAAAGTTGGAGACAGATGCTGGCAGAGCAGAGCAAAGTTGACCTGGTTTGACCATGGAGATGCAAAAATATGCACTAGTCCACACAGGACCGTCTTCCTGTATTTACTTTCTTGCTACCGCCCCAGACACATCCGACCAGTAAGAGGAGTGAACGGTCTTGCGTGATTTGTAATGAGGCATTTTGGTACGCTTGGATTTTTCCAGGTGTGAAACCAAATCAAACCAAAGGGGGAAAAATTTACAAACTCATCAACTGATTCAGACCAAAGCAAACAAACTATAGGTGTGAAAACGCCCTTATTCTGAGTGGCTGGTGCTCGTCTGTTTCCATCTGAAATCAATGACTTTTGTCTTTTTGATGTTTAGTGACAGCTTGTTCACTGCACCATTCTGTTCACTTGCAGACCTTGTCTCTGTATGCTGTCTCATTGCCATTCCAGGTAAGTCCCACCACTGTTGAGTCATCTGCAAATGCTGTGATTGAATTTGTGGGGTATGTACTGTAGGTCTGCAGTTATAAGTGTAAATAGGCATGTAATGAACCGTCAATGGAGATATTGAATGGGGGAAAATCACTTTCGGAACCAGAGCTGTTAAAAAAATGCATCGTCACTGTTGAGTTTTATGGCCGTAAACTGAAAGAACTTCTGCTATGTGGACAGCAGAGATGGTCACAAGTCATTTTTTGGAAGTCCAACTCGAGTCTCAAGTCTTTGAGCTCGAGTCCAAGTCAAGTCTCAAGTCTTTGAGGGGCAAGTTCAAGTCAAGTCTCAAGTCTTTTGCCACGAGTCCAAGTCAAGTCTCAAGTCTCTGGCCATCTGATCCGCCCCCAACACTGTATTGTTAAATCTTATGAATTCAAAGCATGTCCTGTAGCTACCATCCATACAGTACAGTATCAAAATCAGTTGTAGGATAACTTTATGGGGTCTACTGAAATGCAATCTGAAGAAACACAAATTAAGAACTCTGTTTCAATTTCATAACTGTATTTTTCAACATGTTGGTATCTGCACCAAATAATACATGTTTGTCTGTGTTAATTAACTTGCTATAAAGCCCAACCTCATCATACATTTCATTTTTCAGTGTTCAAAGTTTGAGGGAAACATCTGTATTGAAAGTTAATACACCAACCATGGTGCAAACATGAACTGATACTTTCCGTATTGCTATTTAACAACAACCTGGTGAAATATTAACCTAAGTCTGTCACATCATATAGATACAACTATAAAGATACAATTTGCCTGTTCCCAGCATTAGCACAACACTTTGTGATGGTTTAGGTTCTTACCTGTGACGATATATGCTAAATGTAATGTCTCTTTCACATTAGCAAGTGACTGACCTATCTGGGTGCGTTTTGAGATGTCTGATGAAGTTGGACGTTGTTGATCCGGCATCATTTATCTTGGTGCCACACACCTTGCATGTAGCTGTTCGCTTATGTGGTGTTTTGTAAAAGTATTTTAAGTATGAGTTGAGAGACATGTATCATGCTACTTCCAACTTTATTCTTCTTTTTCTTCTTCTTCTTCTTCTTCTTCTTCTTCTTCTTCTTCTTCTTCTTCTTCTTCTTCTTCTTCTTCTTCTTCGTACATAACATTCACCTGTATCTTTACTGTGCACTCTAGCGCCCTCAGTGTTCACTAACAGTATTAATAGGACACAACATTTCCCCTTTTCTTAAAGCAATTAGTCAACCTAAATTGGACATGAAATTAGGTTATTCTTGTCTTAGCTAGTATTACTCAGACCTCAAAACAGTACGACACCCAACATGCACATTCTTAGTCACAGTGAGTCCATCCAGTGTAGTCTCATTGTTCTCACTGATGCAACCTAGAGCTTCCTTTGAGAAACGCGACAGCTTTAAGGCATTCCATTTCCGACCATCACTGAGAAGGTAAGTACTTGGTCCGACCTTCTTTACGAGGTTCTGTGTATTTGGATGACACCTTGTAAACATGTTCCGGTATCTGGACTCGCACAGCATCATTCACTTGGAAGGTAGGCACTTTTTCTCCTTGCTTTCTGTCTGTATACTCCTTACTGTTTTGTTGATTTTGTCTCACTGTTTCTTTGACTTGCATGTGTGATGTAATTTTGTGTGAGACCAGAAGGATGTTCAGTTTTGTGCGCATCTTCCTCTTTCTCAGCAACTCAAATGGAGTAGCATCTGTAGTAGCATGCGGTGTAGCACGTTACATCTGTATGAACATCTGTCACTGCTTGTTTCCAAGGCTTGTGTGTTATTTCTGCCTGTCTGGAGACACTCTTTTATAGTTTTTCTCAGTCGCTTTGGTACATTTCTCAGATCAGAATTGAAATTCTCAAAACTACATGTTTATTCTTCATATCATTGTGTCATTTGTGGACATCAAAAAAGCAGTTTCTAATTTCTTTGAACAAGTTGCAAATGCTTTGGTACATCCATGCAAATTAGTATGTACAATTGTCTGCTGTTTCCTACATTATCAATTGATTATGTCATGTTGATCAAAATGTATGATAATGGGTCTCTGTTGAATAGTCTCACCCCCCACAACATTTCCATTAGACTTTTTTCTACTTCCCACGCTGCATCGCAAGAGAAGATATTTGTTGTGATGTGGATGAGAATCTGTGGCCCAACAGACAGGAACATCAGGAGGTGTAGGAAGACTACACTGGAATTCCTACAGCACTGCATGTAGCCTACAGTTTTTCCTAAGGAGATTGTCCTATGTTCATATTTCTTTTTTTCTTTCTTTGTGCTATGCAGTGCTGTCCTTTCCTTTCTGTATCACAATGACATGGTCTGTCAACAAATTACAGTACAAACAGTAAAAGCGTAAATGTGAATCTTGTCCAGTCTCTTGCAATCAAACTCCCACATACACTAAGGTGTAACCTGCAATTTACAATAATTGTCATCAAAACTTTAGCCATAGTTTACATCACAACATCCCTCCAGAGTACACTGTTAAATTGACAACATGACTAAGCAATTTGACTGTCTTATCCGTAGACAATGACACAAGGACGTGTCATTCTGATGGCATGACATGTTCATTGACATAGATATTTACTTTTGAGAGATGAACTAAGGATTTTGAGCAAGAGACTGGCTTTTGCAGGTAATCCATGGTGTTTTGCTATTTGTACGAATTGTTTTGATAAATGCACTTACTGTTTTGTAAATGTCGAGGATGATTCGAGAAATGTACCAAAGCGACTGACAAAAACTGTAATACCCTATTAAATCTCTCAATCGCTCCATTGACTCTTGAGTAGTAGACGCTGGACCGCAGATGCTTTATCTCTCTTCTCTCCCTCTCTCTCTCTCTCTCTCTCAGAAACTTTGCAAGCTCATGGGAAGTAAACTGACATCCATTGTCAGAGACCAGGCAGGTCGGATTTCCTTCACAACTGAACACTGTAGGTAAGAAACGGGTAATCACCTCTGTGGTGACTGTAGAGGTGAATGCTACTTCTGGCCATTTACTGAAATAGTCTGTGAGAGTGATGGCATAACGACAGTCCCATGTAGCATGTTCGAAAGGACCGGTTATGTCAATGGCCACCTTTTCCCATGGTCCATCTGGCAGTTCGACAGGTGTAAGTGGTGCAGGTGCAGTCTTCACTGTTTTGTCATTGTATTGGCATGACATACATGAATCTATCTTACTCTGTACATCTTTGTCCATTTGTGGCCACCAATACAGTTCTTGCAGTCTCTGTTTAGTGCGTACCACTCCCTGTTGCCCCTCACGTGCCAAGTATACCACTTTGGATCGCAGTGATGTAGGGACAATCAAGCGGTCAGTACCTCTCATGACAAATGTTTTGTCAACAGCCAGTTTGTCTCATACATTGACGTATGAAGCTAGCTCATTTGGTACAACCCCAAATCAGAAAAAGTTGGGACAGTATGAAAAACACAAAAAAAGAAATTAGTGATTTCTAAATTTACTTTGACTTGTATTTCATTGCAGACAATGTGAACACAAAATATTTCATGTTTTGTCTGGTCAACTTAATTTCATTTGTAAATGTACATCCTTTCCTGTCATTCAGACCTGCAACACATTCCAAAAAAGGTTGGGACAGGAGCAATTAAGGGCTAGTAATCAGGTAAATTGGTTAAATAATGATGTGATTTGAAACAGGTGATGTCAACAGGTAATTGTAATTATGACTTGGTACAAAAGCAGCATCCAAGAAAGGACTAGTCCTTTAGGAGAAAAGATGGGCCGAGGATCGCCAGTTTGCCAACAAATACGTGAGAAAATGATTGAAATGTTTAAAAACAATGTTCCTCAAAGAAATATAGGAAGACATTATTATTATTTCACCTTCAACAGTGCATAACATAATTAAAAGATTCAAGGAATGAGGAGGAATTTCAGTGCGTTAAGGACAAGGGCGCAAGCCTAAGCTGAACAACCGTGATCTCCGAGCCCTCAGGCGGCACTGCATCAAGAATCGTCATTCATCTATAAGCAATATCACCACATGGGCTCAGGACTACTTTGGCAAACCTTTGTCAAGTACCACAATACGTAGTTACAGCCACAAATGCCTGTTAAAACTGTACTGTGCCAAAAGGAAGCCCTACGTTAACAGTGTCCAGAAGCGCCGTCGACTTCTCTGGGCTCGGAGGCATCTGGGATGGACCATCACACAGTGGAAACGTGTACTGTGGTCAGATGAATCAGTATTTCAGGTATTTTTTGGGAGAAATGGACGCTGTGTGAAGAAAGAAGAAAGGAAAAGGATCATCCAGACTGTTACCAGCAACAAGTCCAAAAGCCAGGGTCTGTCATGGTATGGGGTTGTGTCAGTGCCCTTGGCAAAGGTAACTTGCACTTCTGTGATGGCACCATTAATGCTGAAAAGTACATAGAGATTTTGGAGCACAATAGGCTGCCTTCAAGAAGACATCTTTTCCAGGGACGTCCATGCATATTTCAACAAGATAATGCAAAACCACATTCTGCACACATTACAAAGTCCTAGCTGTGGAAGAAGAGGATACGGGTACTTGACTGGCCTGCCTGCAGTCCCGACCTGTCTCCAATAGAGAATGTGTGGCGCATTTTGAAGCGCAAAATGCGACAACGAAGACCCCGTACTGTTGCCCACCTTAAGAGTTGTTTGCAGCAAGAATGGGACAAAATTACACCTGAAACACTTCATCCCTTGGTGTCTTCAGTCCCTAAACGTCTTTTAAGTGTTGTGAAAAGGAATGGCAACATTACAAAGTGGTAAATGCTTTACTGTTCCAACTTTTTTTGAAATGTGTTGCAAGAACCAAAATAGGAATTTTGTTTTTTTGAAAAAACAAACAATAAAAATCATGAGGAACACATTAAAGTATGTGCTGTTGTATTGTCTGCAATGAAATTCAAGTCAAAGTACATTTAGAAATCACTACTTACTTTTTTTATTTGTGTTTTCCATACTGTCCCAACTTTTTCTGATTTGGGGTTGTATATTCTTTCTGTATTTTGGCCAGCCTTTCTGTATTTGCTGTCACAATTGAATCAGTTCAGGACAAGTGTCACATGTGGCGGTGAACTCCATGAAAACAGTAGCTACTATGTCCTGTTCCACTTCAGCTTCTCCTGTGTTAGGCAGTGGAAGCCTGGACAGGCAGTTGGCAGTCAAATTCAGTTTCCCAGGGCGGTAAGAAACATCATTTGTAAAGCAAAGTAGTTGTGCAGACCACCTCGCAATTCGCAGTCCAGCACGGCCAGTACCCTTGGATGTGAGCAGGGTAGTAAGCGCTTGATGATCTGTGCGTAACACAAAGTGATGTCCCCATTGATAGGTTCTCCACTTTTCTACAGCCCAAACGCATGCCAGTGCTTCACGTTCAACAGTGGAATATTTCCTTTCAGCAGGAGAAAATGTTCTGGATGCAAACGCCACGACTCTCTCTGTGTTGTCTGAATGAAGTTGGCTCAGTACACCCCCTAGTCCGTAATCAGAGGCATCCGTAGTTACATATGTAGGCAGTTCAGGGTCGTATAGTGCTAGGGAAGGGCTCTCAACAATCAGAGCCAGATGTACTAATGCTTTTGCGCCCACTTCAGGCATATTTGTTTCGCAACGTGCACGTAAAAGCATGGCGAGGAATGTACAAACAGGCCTCACTGAGGTAAAAGCGCAGACTGCCTGTCGCGGGGACTGAAAATGGCAAATTGCGCTTTTACATGTCATGCATATGCATTCATGGGAGGGTGAAGGGGAAAGTGGGAGTTTTCCATAAAGAGATGGAGGGGAAGCACAAAGTGCGCCTAATTATGTATTCCGCGGTATGTACAAAAACCTTGCGCCTCTATTTTGCGGTGAAAATTATCCACCTCTTAAAAGCAGGTGTAAACCAGGCGCAAGCGGGTTTCCTTGCATATGCCTCTTGGTGAAATGGCAGCAGTAATCTGAGCAAGACGGAGACATAGGCCAAGGAGACGAGCTGAAAGGATTTTTGCCACAAGGATCACACTTTTTCAGTTGAGTGAACACAAAATCATTAAGCATTACAGATTAAGCAGCCATGCAATATTACAGTTACTGGAATAAATCAAAAATGACATTGAATCTCAGACTCAGCATTCACATTCCATTCCAGCAGTTGTTAAACTCCTCGCTACATTACAAACATTGGTATCAGGATAATTTCAAACAGTCATAGCATCAGCAGTGGGAATATCGCTGTATGCACTCAGCCGAATCATAGCTCAAGTACATAATGGTTTGCTACAGTGCACTAGTCAATACATACTGTACATTTCCCCACCACTAAATGCCGAAATAACAACCACAACCCCATTACACAACCCAACAACAGCAGCTCAGCAAAATTACAACCGGGCACACATTCAGACGAGGGGGGTGATTAAGCGCACACTTGGGGTCTTGAAAAGCCGGATGCACTGCTTGGACCGTACAGGTGGAGCGCAAGTTATGGTACAGTGGGTGGAGAAAGGCGCTGATTACCAGATGAACTGCAAGTTTGGTAAATACAACGTAAGCTGATGTATCACAGCGTGCACTTTCTGCGGGTTGGCCATGGCGCTGATACTTTCGCAAAAGTACATACATCTGGCCCTCAGTCTCTTAATGTCAGTAAAACTATGCTCAGCCTCAGCAGTCCAGTTAAACGGTTGTTCTGTAGACTCCCTGAGTTTTTCACATAGATGTTCAACAACAGTAGAAAAGTCAGGAATAAATTTACCGTGACACAAGACCCAAGAAGGATCGCAGGGAGGATGTGTCATGTGGGGCAGGTGCATTGGCCACAGCTGTGATCTGATCTTGATCTGGGTGAAGCCCCTCTTTGGATATGGTGTGGCCTAGGAACCGCAAAGAAGTCTGATTGAACTTGCACTTCTGCATGTTCAGCTTAGGTCTTGCCTCGTTCAAGGCATGCAGCACCCTCCGTAGGTTGGCATCATGCTGCTGTTTTGTGGTTCCTTAGCAAATCCCATCATCCAGGTACACCTGTACTCCTGGTATGCCTGCCAGTATGGTCGTCATCATCTTCTGGAAAGCTGATGGAGCTGAAGCAAGGCCACATGGGACCTGGCAGAAATGGAAAAGTCCATCATGTGTGATAAATGCAGTTATATCACAGCTGTCGGATGCAGTAACATTTGATGGTAAGCAGAGGCCAGGTCGATGGTAGAGAAGACTGTGGCTCCTCAGTTCAGTGAACAGCTTTTCCATGTGTGGTAACGGGTGACAGTCACTGACAATAGCTTTGTTAGGTTCCCTGAGATCAACACACATGCGTAGTTTTCCTCCATCTTTTCTCTGCGTCACAACTATCGGAGAGACCCATGGAGATGCATCAATGTGTTCTATAACGCCTTTTTCCTGTAGGTCTTTGAGCTCATCACTCACGACCTTCCTAACGGAGAAGGGAGGTCTTCTGAGTTTTTGTTGTATTGGCACAGCCTCTGGTTTGACTTGAATGTTGTGTACAAATCCCTTCGCACAGCCAATCTCCTGTACCTGGATCTCGGGTGCAATCTGTGGTATTGTGCTTGGTACAGTAGGTGCCCTCGGTGCAGTAGGATCATCAGAGCTGTCAGCTGTAAAAACCTTTGTGCCCTCAATACGCATGTGCAATGCCACAACTAGATCTAGCACTAATAGAGCAGTGCCTGACTTTACCACTATGAATGAGCCTGTAGTAGAATGGCCATCATGAGTAACTGTGGCACGCATACACCTGGGTATTTTCTCTCTTGAACATGTGAACAGCTTCACTGCAGGCTCAGAAAGTTCACATGTAGGAAAGAGAGTCTGGTAAGTGCTCTCTGGAATGATAGAAACTGATGAACCGGTGTCTACTATTAGCTCAATATCATGACAGTGTCCATTTGCATTAACTTGCACAGTACCGAGAATTTTATCTTGCACAGTATCAGTCATTAAAAGCACATTCAGTTCGTTTATCACTATTTCACGCACCTCCTTTTGTCCAGATCGACACATTTTGGAAAAATGTCCCACTTTTCCACATACATTGTACATCTCTTTAGCAGCAGTGCATGAAGGTTTATTTGCTAGGTTAGTTGTAGGCGCCATTGATGAAGCAGGTGTCTTTTGTTCTTTTTGGCAGGCCTTCCTTTGCTGTTTATGTATGGCTCTCACTGACGCAGCAGCAGCAGTAGTAGTAGTAGCCGTTGTGGTAGTGGCTGTCGGGGAGAATGTCAGCATTCCGTAACTCAGCCTCAATCTGCAGGGCCAGTGAAGTAGCTTTAGCCAGGGTCAGATCTGCTTCTAACAAAAGTCTGTCTCGTACGCGTGTGTTGGCAACAAGTTCCATCAGTTGATCTCGAAGCATTTGCTCCTCCATTTCATCAAACTCACACAGTGCAGCAAGTTCACGTAATGAGGCTAGATACTGGTTTATCGACTCATCTGGTCGCTGTGCCCTCTGGCAAAATTTGTGATGTTCCACAATCACATTTACTTTAGAGATGAAGTGATTTCTAAGTCCATCCACTGCAGTAGCATATGTAGTACCTGTATCCGGTAGTGCGTAAAACAGTCTTTGTCCCTCCCCTTTGTGCCAAGTGCATGGAGAAGAACAGCACGCCTTCTTGCCTCGGGCCATTTCTCCCCGTTAGCACTGATTACTAGCATATAGTTGTCGAACATTTTCAGCCATGTAGGAAAGGGAATAGCAGGTTCACCTGGGCAAGGCATGAATGGTGTAGGTAAAGGCACGTTAATAGCCATCGTTGTCGCCAAAATGTTGTGTTTTGTAAAGGTATTTTAAGTACGAGCCGAGAGACATGTATCATGCTACTTACAACTTTATTCTTCTTTTTCTTCTACATTCAACTGTATCCTCAATGTGCACTCTAGCGCCCCCAGTGTTCACTAACAGTACTAACAGAACACAACAGCTTACTGCCACTTTTTACGAAGTTATTGAAAGCAAAACTAATGACAAAAGGCACAACTCTGTCGCCATCATCAATGCATTTTTTGATATGTGAGTGTGCGCACATACGCATAGCGCATGCGTTACGTTACATTATGGCAAAGGGCAGGGGATATGCAGCTCATCATACGTTTCCCCAACGTATATGCGCCAATAAAAGAAAATAGAAATACATGAATGAATTTAGATTTAAAAAGCAATAATTGCATGAAAACAGGTTGTTGACGAGTCTCAAACCCGAGTCTGAGTCAAGTCTGAAGTCTTTGGGTCGAGTCGCAAGTCAAGTCTGAAGTCACTGTTTGTGTGACTTAAGTCTGAGTCAAGTCTGAAGTCTTTGGGTCGAGTCGCAAGTCAAGTCTGAAGTCACTGTTTGTGTGACTTAAGTCTGAGTCAAGTCTGAAGTCTTTGGGTCGAGTCGCAAGTCAAGTCTGAAGTCACTGTTTGTGTGACTTAAGTCTGACTCGAGTCCGAGTCTCAGACTCAAGTCCCCATCTCTGGTGGACAGTGTAGAGCTTAACTTGCACAGCAGCTGGATTCTTGTGATATCAGGAGATCATGCAAGAATCGATCATATCATCACACAAAAATAGTCTTCTTTCTGGCCACCTGATGAATGTAAGTCCAATATTCACTCTCTTTTAGCTCTGCCTTTCCCCTAACTCCTGGAAAAACATATTGCATTCTTTAGCTGCTAAATGCCCATTATGTCTAGTCATTATTTATGTCTGTCTGCCATTTGGTGCTGAGCAGGTAGTGGGTTTATCAGAGCTTTCTTGCTGTAAACAGCTGCCGGCTGCTGCTGAAAACAAGGAGAGTGGTGAAAGTGAACCAACAGCAAAGCTGCAGGTCAGAAAACCCAAATACTGAGCTGAAACACGCTAAAACTCTTCATGGAGATAGTCTTGCATTGCAGCGCAGTGGAGGAAGGTCAGATAGTCTAGCTAGCTATCTGGATTTACCCTGTAGAGATCTGAGGAGCAGTTCACCATAGTCCTCAGAAATCCACCGCAGTTTAGAATGTCAACACAAAGGAAGAGGAAGGGGACGGACATCCGGCCGAAAATGAGGGACATCTGGCAGAATTTCTGGCGGCACCTGAACAATCCCAGTCGTCGATATAGACTACATGGAGCTCAATGGTTTCATTACTATTAGTGGCATCTTTCACATTAACCATTGTCAGTTGATCCATTATTAATAAAACAATATTGACTAATGCAGATGTAGATTTTGCTGGTTTTACCTCTATGTAGTTTAACTTAACTGTCAGGGCTCTACTTTTGCTCGACTGGGGCAAGGAGAGATTGTTTAGATATTATGGGATGATGATGGCCAGGATGAAAGCTTGCTCAGCTCCCCTCACCCTCCTCCAATCAAAAGGTTACTGGTTTGATCCAGGTTTACAAGAAAAGTGTGAGCAAAACCAGACTCTCTGACACGTATACACGTGGCTGACTGCTTGTTACACATTGCCTAAGCCACAGTAACATGTAGCAAGCACTTTTGCCTGGCAACGTCAATACAAGGGTCTGAGCACACAGTCATTAGCACCAAACTGCACCGGACCACAAGTAACACAGACCACAATGGAGAAAGCCTCTAACAGAGATAAAAGACAAGTCTGTATTCACTCAACATCACACAGGCTGCTTTCTAAAGGCCTAACAAGTGATGTTTCAGTGCAGTTTGGTCATCTGACC
The DNA here is from genome assembly GCA_023631565.1 of Gymnocephalus cernua. NCBI lineage: Eukaryota > Metazoa > Chordata > Actinopteri > Perciformes > Percidae > Gymnocephalus > Gymnocephalus cernua. The sequence goes on from CM042437.1 coordinate 24,357,306, forward strand.
TCAGGCTGTTTTACAAAGTGAGACTAGCAAGTTTATAAGGTGTAAACACAACATTTCTCCTGAAAAAAACAAAACCCACATAACATATATTCACACCCAACCCATAAACAAAACATCATTAAAACACTAACACTAGGACAGGAAGAGTCCATAACACTGTCCCATGAGCCTATGAGCTCCTGCTGGCTGTTACAATATGAAATCAACAAATATAATTTCAAAAGCAAAAGTGTTACCCGTCTTATTTACATTACATTTTGGCCTCCACATGTCATTTCCACCGATCTCCACAATTGAAAGCGATTTTAGAAGCATTTTTGATGTCAGTCGCGCATTCATTACAGAACACAGGTGTGCATCATGTGTGCGATATGCGTCTATTTTATTAAATGTATCAATCCACACTGACCCCGTGAGACGGAGACCCCCAAAGGTTTTTTTTTTACACTTCAGGTATATATATCTGCACAGACTTTTTTAAATCACACAAATATCTGTGTGTTTTGAACTGTTTAACCATATCTGCATTGATTGATCAAGGCTCCAGTCTATCTATGAGCTTGCCTCTCATTCGCTACGGTGGGCGGTAATTAAACAAGATTTAGTTTGGAATTTAGATCAGATTATTATTTTTCCCCCAGTTAATTTGGCTCATTAATTTGGAACAATCAGTTTCCCCGGAACTACTTGGTAGGTGTCCTATGTCGCTTTTTAATGAACACCCTGCAGCCAATAAACGAGTATTCCCCAAGACCATAGATAGATAGATAGATAGATAGATAGATAGATAGATAGATAGATAGATAGATAGATAGATAGATAGATACATAGACAGACCCCCCCCCCCCCCCAACAAAAACAAAAAAAAGAAAAAGAAAAAAACGCCATGCACCAAGTGTTTTTATCTCCAGGAGGTCTGGTGCCCCCCTTTCTAGCCGCACCCCTGTATCAAAGGATGTCAATACTTCTTTCCACCTCTGTACAGTACACCCACCGTACATCACAGCCACCAACCTGCAGCTAATCCTGTTGACTTACCAACGGTTGTGAATACAGTGCAGCAGAAGAACATAGAGCCAAAAAAATCCCATCTGTCAGGTCCCTGGAGCCATATGGACTGGAAGTTCTCCATCTGAGCCGCCACTCCATCCACGATGTGTTGCTGTGTGTTGGAGGCATTATCTGGAGATTAAAACAATAAACGTTTATTTATTTAGTAGAAAGCAAACTAATATTGACATAGTTGGTTAACGCGATGTGACAAGGTAACACTCATGCATAGGTCCAAATCCATGCATCAGCATTAGAATGGAAAGAAAATATAACAATTAGTTACAGATTGAATCCAACATTTTGTTTCAACGAGTTTTAACAGTGATAGCAAACAGATATTAGTGGCCACTTACTGGTCAGGTTCTGGACCGTGGTGATAATCTGAGCCAGGAAGCGCTGGTACTCGGGCGGAGGTGGACTGCCGCTCGCGCTCTTTCCTTCAATGTACCGGAACATGAGCGCGCCCAGCGCCGCGTACGCGACCAGAGACAGACACAGCAGCAGGTGAGGAAAGAGCCTCCACGAACGCAACGCGCACTTTCTTAACTCGGCCTTAACGCGTGTTCTTTTCTTCACTGCCACTGACATCTTCTTCTTCTTCTTCTTCTTCTTCTTCTTCTTCTTCTTCTTCTTCTTCTTCTTCTTCTTCCTCCGCGGCCCCTTCCAGTGCAGCTACAGTCCCGTGGAGAGCGCGTGCGTCTGGCAGCGCGGCTGTCTTGCTCCAGCACTGTGCACGGAGGCTGCTGAGCCAGGGAACACCCCACACCCACAGCACCCGCACCCGCATCACGAGGCCCCCGGGAGTCCGTAATTGACTCTGTAGTCTTTTACTCATTCATTCTCGTCTTACACCCCCGCCATCAGCATTAGACCAAAGACTATTATGATGCATTATATTCAAGCAAACCAAATAGAGGATTTTTTTGTTGTTGTTAATACTGAATTAAAATAAAGCTGCAGTTGAGTGTCATTGGTGGTGGAACTGCTCATAGTACTACACACTGTCAGAACCAACAAGGTATTTTCTTTAACCTTTATTTATTCTGGGGAGGTTCACTGAGAACGCCCTGTCACACAGTACACACATTCATACCTGGAAGCTGCCCAGCGAGGAAGGAAAAGGGGGGGGGGGGGAGGGGGGTTGTTAAAGGCACCTTGGTGGTGGTAATAATGAGGGAGCTCTTTTAGAGTACAAGTACCTTAAAAACTGTACTGCTGAACTGCTAAAAGTTTAGCCCAACACAGGTATTATAGTTATTATTTATTAATAATAATACCTTTATTTATAAAGCAATTTTTAAACAGTGTGTACTAGCCAGTGTGGAGCCAGCCCCTACGAGCCGATATTGATATTTTAAATCCACTGTAAGACGGACTGGGAGCCAGTGAAGGGATTTTAAAGCCGGTGTGATGTGTTCTCTCCCGTTGGGCCAGGTTAGGAGTCTGGCTGTGGCCTTTTCAGTCAGCTGACGTTTGTTGAGGTTTTGCTGTGTGAGGCATGACAAGATTGCACTGCAGTAATCTTATGAATGCATGAAGTACTGTTTCAAGTCATGGCGAGTGGTCTAGTCCTCTATCAAGCACCGGGGACAACAGGTGCTGCAGGAATTCTATATTTAGGGAACCATGCTAGGGCTTGTGAGTCAGAGAACAACTGGGACTCCGTTCTGTAAATACTACTATTAAACTAACAGAAATAAGCTGACAGGCCTCAGGGGTGATTCATTGGTTCTCAAAGTGGGGTCAGAGGTCCTCGACGGGGTTCCAGAGAGTAGTTCAACTTACTAACATTTTATTCCTGAGAAGTTGGATGTAGAAATGGCTTTTCTGTGAGCATGGTACCACTTTCTTTTAAAAACTAGTAAAGTGTCTTTGAGTGTTTAAAAAAGCGCTATATAAATAAAATGCGTTATTATTATTATTATTATTATTATTATTATTATTATTATTATTATTATTATTATTATTATTATTATTATTATTATTAACTGTTTATCTACCAGGCAAACTGAAACTCAATTTATTAAAGATGTATTTATGTAAAAAAAGCAATTTCAACAAACAATTATTATGAACTCTGCTCTCTCTCTCTCTCTCTCTCTCTCTCTCTCTCTCTGTGTGTGTGTGTGTGTGTGTGTGTGTGTGTGTGTGTGTGTGTGTGTGTGTGTGTGTGTGTGTGTGTGTGTGTGTGTGTGTCGAGCTTGTCACGCCCGCAGGCGCTGTGGAGTATCTGAACTCTGAAAGGCAAATAACCACAGCTTCCTGTTAATCTCATAATGGACATTTGTGTTATGATATGTAAACAGATGACCCGTCACCGGGATAATAAAAGCCTGTTGTCTCCAAGCCCGGTCTCCTGAGAGAGTCTGTGAGCGTGACTGACCGGCTGGCCTGTCAGTGTGTGTACGGAATCAGATAAGGGTCATTGATATTTTGAGCTTGTTAGAACGTGGAAATATACAATAAGTTCACCAAACACTACACAAGACCAATGCTGCAGACTGAGGAAAATGTCATTTATTTCTCTCCACATACCCAAATCAGTCAACATGTCAACATGGAGAATCACAACAAAACATGTCCCAGTTTTCATGCTACTACAGTAGTGTACACACTCTTAGTTCAGCAAAACTACAGACAAACATAAAATACTGTATCTAGTAGGCCTACATATTATAATTACAGAAAGAAAAAAAAAGATCTGAAAAAAAATGAAAAATACAGTACAGAAAATACTAGACTTACCTGCTGCATTGTTATAGTGCTTAAACCTGATTGGTGTATCTACAAATAAACAATCATGTGTTTGCGTACCTGATGGCTGTGTTTCACAGGTTGGCTCATAGGTGTGGTAATCTGACAGTCAATGCTTTGGAAAAAAAAAAGGAAGTGACATCATGATATACTTCTGTCTAGTGTATACAAGTGTGTTTAGTGCTAGTACCAGCTCTACTCTACTCGGCTCGACTCGGTTTGACTCGGCTGCGGTGCCCCATCCTCTTTTTTCCATTGCAGATTAGTACCGCCTCATGTGTGAGGCGAGCGTGGCTGGTCGTCATAGCGACGCCGCAGGAAACTGCCATGACCTAACGCGACAAACACACAACGTTGAAGGTGTGTTGTTTTTATTCTGGCCATGTGGCTGTTTGCTAGAAGACACATTTATGGCGTTTTTCCATTACATGGTACCTGCTCGACTCGCCTCGACTCGACTCAACGCACTGTGCATCCGTTTTCTATTGCAGATTTTAGTACCGCCTCAGCGTGGCTGGCCATATAGCGACGCTGCAGTAAACTGCCGTGACCTAACGCGACACACACACAGAACGTGGAAGTTTTGTTGTTGTTGCCACAGCCAGAAGACACATTTTGTTTCAAATGAAGCGGGAGGCAGCAAAAACAAAACACAGCTGGCTAAACTATTTAAAAATGGCGGGTTTGTTCAGGACCCCCCCCCCCCCCCCCGTCTGTCGCTTTCACGTCACCTTTTGGTATCGCCTCAGCTCGCTTGGAACCTCGACGGAGGTGGTACTAAATAAAGTACATGTTGGCAGGTACCAGGGATTTTTTATCAGAATGGAAAACCAAAAAAGGCGAGTAGAGTCGAGTCGAGGTGAGTCGAGCAGGTACCATGTAATGGAAAAATGCCATAAGGTTTTGATAATTGTGTAATACTTTTGATTTCAGTGTGTAAGCAATCGGCAAAAACTGTAACTGATCACTAACCAACCACTGCTTTAGCATAGGTCAAAGGTCAGATGAACCTGGTTTTACGGTTTTGTTTTCATACTGTATACAACACCGTGATACTGCTACAACGGTAATGTTGCCATATAAATATTTTCTGTTTCAACATTGCATTGGTGTTTACAGTATACTCTTCAACCTCTCTCAGCAGATACTATCACTCTACAACATCGTATGGAAATGGAGATATAAGCCAATAAAAGACGAAAGAGTTTTAGATTTAGAACAACAGTTTATACATGTTATATCCAAAAATGTACTATTATGAAAGAAGTGTTTCCCATTTGAGAGATGTGTTTTATGCCATTTTTAATGCAGTGTTTTATTTTTATAGGAGATACGAAGTATTTTGCATTTTGTGTGTGCAGTTTTGGGAACTGTGTGTAGAGTTTGAAAAAAGGAGACAGTTTTGAAAACGTGTGAAAGCAGTTATAAAAAACTGTAAACTGCATCTTCTTCTTCTTCTTCTTCCTCCGCGGCCCCTTCCAGCGCAGCTACAGTCCCGTGGAGAGTGCGTGCGTCTGGCAGCGCGGCTGTCTTGCTCCAGTACTGTGCACGGAGGCTGCTGAGCCAGGGAACACCCCACACCCACAGCACCCGCCCCTGGGAGTCCGTGGTTGTTAAAGGCACCTTGGTGGTGGTAATGAGGGAGCTCTTTTAAAGTACAAGTACCTTAAAAACTGTACTGCTGAACTGATAAAAGTTTAGCTCAACACAGGTATTATGTTATTATTTATAATATATAAGAATGTGTTGGACATTCACATCCATAACAAACTTTATGGCAATCAAATACTTGTCGAGTTATATCAAAGTAAATAAAAAATGTCACCCTCATGGTGTGGTAAAAAGTAATTTGGACTTTTAGTTCTACGTTTTTTGGAATCAACAAATTGACAAACGCAGTGGTGTGGGTTCCAGAAGAAGAAGAAGGAATTAGAAGGTATTGTGGTGAATAGGTTAGAATACATAAGATTATAGTAAGATATTTGAGCCTCATCTCATACATCTTAATTTAGTTGTACAATTTGTTAAAGATCAGAACCAGTTGATGCCAGTGTTGTATTGTTATTTACAACCCCAAATCAGAAAAAATTGGGACAGTATGGAAAACACAAATAAAAAAATAAAGTAGTGATTTCTAAATGTACTTTGACTTGTATTTCATTGCAGACAATACAACAGCACATCATTTAATGTGTTCCTCATGATTTTTATTGTTTTCTTTTGAAAAAAACTAAATTCCTATTTTGGTTCTTGCAACATATTTCAAAAAAAGTTGGAACGGTAAAGCATTTACCACTTTGTAATGTTGCCATTCCTTTTCACAACACTTAAAAGACGTTTAGGGACTGAAGACACCAAGTGATGAAGTGTTTCAGGTGTAATTTTGTCCCATTCTTGCTGCAAACAAGTCTTAAGGTGGGCAACAGTACGGGGTCTTCGTTGTCGCATTTTGCGTTTCAAAATGTGCCACACATTCTCTATTGGAGACAGGTCGGGACTGCAAGTTTGCCAAAGTAGTCCTGAGCCCATGTGGTGATATCGCTTATAGATGAATGATGATTCTTGATGCAGTGCCGCCTGAGGGATCGGAGATCACGGCTGTTCAGCTTAGGCTTGCGCCCTTGTCCTTTACGCACTGAAATTCTTCCACATTCCTTGAATCTTTTAATTATGTTATGCACTGTTGAAGGTGAAATAAGCAAATGTCTTCCTATCTTTCTTTGAGGAACATTGTTTTTAAACATTTCATTCATTTTCTCACGTATTTGTAGGCAAACTGGTGATCCTCGGCCCATCTTTGCTCCTAAAGGACTAGACCTTTCTTGGATGCTGCTTTTGTACCAAATCAAAATTACAATCACCTGTTGACATCACCTGTTTCAAATCACATCATTATTTAACCAATTTAGCTGATTACTAGCCCTTAATTGCTCCTGTCCCAACCTTTTTTGGAATGTGTTGCAGGTCTGAATGACAGGAAAGGATGTATATTTACAAATGAAGTTAAGTTGACCAGACAAAACATGAAAAACTGGCATTTTGTGTTCACATTGTCTGCAATGAAATACAAGTCACAGTACATTTAGAAATCACTACTTTCTTTTTGTGTTTTTCATACTGTCCCAACTTTTTCTGATTTGGGGTTGTATTATCAATTATTTGGAATGGAGCTAAAGGTTTGCTTGAATATTTAAAGTTGATGATAAAGTCTGCGCTGTACTTGCTGCTGACCATAACTGGCGTAAGACAGGCAGACTCCAGCACAGGGGAGATCCAGGGAATGTTGGCTTCTCTCTCTAAAACTCATCACTTTAACACGCTCTTATGTCTGCTCAGCATCAGTGGAACAAACATTTTGGCTGGCATTCTGGTTAGAATAAACAGCCATCAGAGAGTCACGATGCTCTGGCCTCTACTCATCCCATTAACAGCGACGCCATACCAGAGCAGCTACTCAGAGAAGAAACACAGCGATGTCCTCCCTGGCCCCGCACACCGCGTCCCAGACAACGCTTTTAAAGGCAAACTAAGTCGGCTGTGTTTGTGTTACTGATGAACTTGGAGGAAACCTTTCTGCCTGCTAAATCACTGTTGACTCTGTTTACATTTGAGGCACATTTTTAAAGACCACCCCACATGACAGTTCAGCATGACAAATGTGGAGCATACTGACAGCCATGTGGGTCTAACAGTGCTAGTTATTTTAAAACTGAGCCCTGTGGGACACCACATCTGACACAAAGTCTCCAATAGAGACATCTGTCAGTGAGATACGATGAAAAGCAGCTATGCCTGCTATGCCCACCCAATCATGTAACCTCTTAATCAGGATGTGATCTACCACCAAGTACCGACACAGAACAATCCGCTGTTTCAGAGGACGTTACAGTTTTTTTATAACTGCTTTCACATGTTTTCAAAAACTGTCTCCTTTTTTCAGATTCTACACACACTTCCTAAAACTGCACACACAAAATGCAAAATACGTATCGTATCTCCTTCAAAATAAAACACTGCATTAAAAATGCCATAAACACATCTCATATAGAAGCCTTTGAATCAAATGTCAAACACTTCTTTCATAATAGTACATTTTTGGATATACCATGTAAACACTGTTGTTCTAAATCTAAAACTCTTTTGTCTTTGTATAGCCCTATATCTCCATTTCCATTGAATGTTCTAGAGTGAAGGTTATCTGCAGAGAGGGCTTGAAATGTACGCTGTAAACACTAATGCAATGTTGAAACAGAAAATATTTATTTGACAAAACATTACTGTTGTCTATACAGCTTTCTTTCGATTGCTTGAGCAAAACATGGACCGGTTTGTCATAACACTACATCCAATCAACAGAAGACCTCAGACCGTTAGCAAAATGAAACACTCTACAAAAACTATACACTACTTTATAAAAACACATTGTGTTACCATATGAAACACATTTTACACGTTTTACATGACTTAATTCTATTTGAACCAGTTACACACTGCTGTTGCTGACCTAAAGGACTTTTAACAATTCTACTTCTCAGTTTCAATTCTACCTCCTCCAACTCCTCCTCCTCCTCTAACTCCTCTTCCTCCAACTCCTCCTCCTCCTCCAACTCTTCCTCCTCCTCCTCCTCCTCCAACTCTTCCTCCTCCTCCTCGTTTTCCTCCTCCTCCTTGAATTTATCCTCGTTGTCATCCCCTACCTCTCTCCTTACTCTCCATCTATTGTTGGCATCCATTGTGCATAATAAATCTGATCAGGTAATCTGACCTTTGACCTATTTGGCCTGTAGTAAAGCAGTGATTGGTTAGTGGTCAGTTAAGCAGTTAGTGTTTGCAAATGTGAGGTGTGTGTGTGTGTGTGTGTGTGTGTGTGTGTGTGTGTGTGTGTGTGTGTGTGTGTGTGTGTGTGTGTGTGTGTGTGTGTGTGTGTGTGTGTGTGTGTGTGTGTGTGACCTGGTAAATAAGTGTAGCATTTTGATTGGTTGTGTTTGGAAAAGAAAAGCAAGTCACTTCCTGTTAGAGTTTTGTGTCTTGGGTAGAGAATTGTGTGTGGTGTTTTGAAAAGTGTTTTAAGCAATTGAAAATCAATATCTGATGGTGTTGGAGATTTGGTGTGGAGTTTTGCTCTTTGAGTGAGATGTTTCAAAAATCGTGTGACATGTAAAGATTTGGTTTGTAAGCAGTTGTCAACAACTGTAAAATATCACAATATATTGTATATATATTATATATACTATATTGTATATATACATATATTGTATATATATATTATATACACTATATTGTCTATATATATTGTATATATATATAGTATACACTATATTGTAACCCTCAGAAGAGCAGTTTCAGTAGAGTGCTGTTTAAGAAACCCTGATTGTAATTTTTCATACATATTGTGCCTCTCCAACACAGCAGTTAGTTGATTGACCACAACCTTTTCTAGAATTTTCAACAAAAGTGGGAGTTTAGATACAGTATAGTCAGCCTATACTTGTTGGGCAAAGCCGTATCTAAATTGGTTTTCTTTAATATGGGCTGAATAGTAACATGCTTAAAATAGGAAGGTACACATCCTGTGGACAAGGAAGAATTTACAGTCGCTGAAACAGCAGGGCCATTCCTCTGTACCTTTAAATGAACGTTTCTGTTAATCCAAAAAAACAAAATATGGAAAAACACCTGTGACAAATCATTGCATAAAATTCCTTCATATTAACACAGTATATTCGCTGTAATTCTGCAGACTTTTCGAACAGTGTAACCTGGTATCCTTTCTTAACAGGATTGGCTATAGCCCCCGTAAAGCCTGTAGGTGGTTGAATTTACAGAGCACATGCATTACAGCTTTTCTTTTTGTGGCTTATAACCACTGACATATTCAGATGTACATGTTGTACAGTAATGCATTGGGTGATCAAGTTTTCAGAATCACACTCAATGTGCATTTAGCTAGTGGTGGGAATATTGGTCAAATCAACTGTTCAGGGATAGAGCTGGGCACAGCGAGAAGGTAGCGGGTTTGAGCCCTGGTTGTCCCGGGCCTTTCTGCATGGAGTTTGCATGTTCTCCCCATGTCTGCGTGGGTTTTGTCTCGGTTCTCCAGTTTCCCCCACCACTAAAAACATGTTCCCCTCCCTCTCTACCAAGATGATGTGTGGTGAGCCTCTGGTGTCGTAAGGCTGCTGTGCATCACCCAGGTCGGGGCTACACATTGGTGGTGGTAGAGAGTAGAGACAGAAAAAGGAATAGTTAAAGGGATATTTCACCGCTGGAAAGCTGAATATATCTTTAAATTGGGTCACTTATGTAGCAGAAATGTGAAATGTTTTTTGAAATTGGTGCCTTCTAGGCCGAGAAAAGCCAGAAAATGTGTTTTTGGCTCATATGGATGAAAGACACCAAATCCCAGAATGCACTTCGCTGCTTTGAGTCCACTCCCAAGCCACGCCTACCGCTTGACTGACAGACAGACAGAGGCATTCAACTCAACTCAATGTGTTTTATTGTTATTTCAACCATATACACGAAACAACGTTTAATCGTGGCTCAACTGGTGTTACACATTGAAAATATATAAAAACAACATTATATAACAACGACATACGAAACAGGCTACCTTTAGTGCACACACACATTATAGGCTTCGTAAAGTTCAGCTAAGCATACAAATCACCACATTTCTGCACCAGTCCGTGTTAACACAGCCCACCTTCATACAGAGCATCTCTAGCTTGGATCGTCGGAGGGCTAGCAGGCCTGGTAGCTGGACAGTCCGGAACACTGTTGTTCAGCCATGTTTCCACGATAACAAAAAACACAGTCTCTGAACTCGCGTTGGGAGTTTCGTTGAAGTTGGATGTAGTCCAGTTTGTTGTTTAATGAACGGACACTTTCAATCAGGATTGATGGGACAGGTGGCCAGCTAGCGTTAGCTCGCTCTGGATGTGCCTTTTCCCTGGTTAGCGTTAGCTTCCCACCTAGCGGATGAGGATGTCCCCTACCCGGCTCGGGGCATTGAGCGAGACCGCTGGTCTCCGTACTGGTCTCTGTGCTGGTCTCCGGGCAGGCGAAGCTCTCGTAGTGTGCTGATTATTCCCTCTGCAATAACGTTCTCTGAATATTCTCCGATCTGTAGCGATGTATTCTGGTGGCATACATGTGCGGTAGTTTGATAGCACATCATTTTGTAAAATTTTGCTGCTGAGAAGAGAGAGCCCTGTTAGCAAGGATCCAAGATGGCTGACATTTCGTTTTTTTTTCCGGCTGAGATCGGCTAGCTTCTGGTGATGGGCGGGTTGAAAACATGCGGAAGTAGCTCTTGCTACTGTTTGTAGTTCTTTGCCTCTGGCCTTCCATTCCTCCAATGACGTAAAAATCGTCATTTTGCGTCATTGGAGGAATGATTTCCAGACCCCCAATGCCGAGATCTCCCCTCTCAGGGGGACATGAGGGAGGGAAGCACGGTCATTCAGAAATACTACCGGGTTTCTACTGATACAAAGCTGAATGCTAAATCAGTGAAGTATCCCTTTAAATCATGATGCAATGTACAAGTAATTCAATCCCATCTGGACACAGATGGCATATAAAGTTCACGTCACGCCCTAAAGCCATTAACACAATCTAATTCCAAGTCTTAAGGCGGTGCCTTTCCTCCAGTTAGACAGATATTTCCAGTGATAATGTTCTCTCTCTTTTACCACTCAAAGCCTGTTTGGTCCGCGGCCAGTGCCAGAACTTCTAAGTCTTAGCCATAAACTGTTGTTAATACTTAGTTGGCAGCACTGATGGGCAGTAACGCGTTAGAAGTAACGCGTTACTGTAATCTGATTACTTTTTTCAAGTAACAAGTAAAGTAAGGGGTTACAATTGCAAAAACAGTAATTAAATTACTGTCACTTCCCCGTAAGCATTCTGCGTTACTACGTTACTTAACCGTGATTTTGTTTCGTGAGACTGTCTTGTGAGTGACAATGACATATGAGCGCCACGACGTCAGTGTAAACACCGACGTGTACCTAGCAGGCCCGGATTGGCTAATCGGGAACACCAGGACAATTCCCGGTGGGCTGGTCTGTTTTTTTTGGTTGTGAATATCATAGATGCTGTCCTTAGGCTGCCTGCACACGCAGCCCACTCTTTGTATTTACAGTTTTTATTTTTTCTTGCAGCCCACTGTTCTTTACATTCATGCAGCCCACACAGCGTGCAGCCTGGTTAATGATGACATATTTATGTTTTGAGTCCTCCGACGGCAACACCTTGCTAAAAAAACTAACAAACCGTCCGTGTACAATTCAGTCACTGGTGCTTGTTGGAGGATGCCACCGAGAGCAAAAATAAGCTGTTTTAAACGGGTAATAGAAAGCACAAAACAGCACTGAAAAAGTTACAATTTAAAAAGGAGAGCTCTAGAAAGTGACACGTTCAATTAATTTTTTCTTTTTTTAGTGAAACGCCAAATGAAGACAATGAGACAGGTAAGCTAAGCTAGTTAGGAGAAGTGCAGGATGCTAGCGGTCTTGCAAAACAATACGTTGCCTGCAAACCAGCATTTATTTTTATGAATCAAACTTTTTCTTGTAGCTCCGCAGCAGCAGCTACTAGTCCAGTTTGCTGCTAACAGTGACAATGAAGAGCCAGTAACGTTACCAAGCACCAGCTATATGAGCCCAGAACTCCAGTTTGGGCAGGTAGCGTTGCTCATTGACTGAATATTATAAGAATTAATAAGAGTGTAGTGTAGACCTGCTCTATATGAAAAAATGCCATGGGATAATTAATGATGCCAGATGATTCGGCACTACCATAATTAAACTGACTTGACTTGATCAGAAAGCTTTGTAAAAAGGATGTACAAAGCCCACGACTGAAATGGAAGAGAAAGTTATATGAAATATTATTCAAAGGAAAAAAAATGATGGTGTCATTAGAAAGTGCAATACAAGGTATCATCATCATCATCATATTCTTTATTCAGGACACATAAAAAATGGTCCATAGCAACCACATAGTACAAAAAACAAATAACAATACAGGATAAAACACATACAATAAAATATTGACTACAAAAGTCAAAATTACACAATACACAAAAGTGTTCAAATATTAACATACAGACTAGAACGCCAATGGTTCCACAGTCTTGAAGTGAACCTAACTGCACTCAATGCAGGGTTCACTAATGCTGCGATGATGCTGTTATGAGAGACTGCCAATCTACCCATACATCTGTACATGAGGTTCCTGAGTACAGCAGGGCACGTGAATACATTAGCACTTACACACATTTGGCTCGCACTGCAACATCGTGGCAATTTAAGCAGCAGCCTCAACCCGTCATTATACGGCACATTGAGTTTCCGCATACTGCTTTTTTTATAGCGCCGCCACAAGTGGGCAGTGTACAACGGAGTACAAAAAGTATCTTGTTCTTTATTTAATTTCAAGTTTTGGATATCTGTGATAACTTATTTGCACAGAAAATATAGATTCTGATATTGTTGAACATCATTGGGTTGTTGTTAAGATGTTGACTTTTCTAATAAATCTACATTGTGAAGCAACACTTGGAAATAGTGATATTTTACAACAATACATTGAATTACAAGGCTGTAAAGAACAGGGCGCTATTGCAGACTTATATACTAAAGTTTTGATTACATATTTTGTGAAGTAAAGTGGGCCGTCTGAGGCATGAAACTCCAGGGCTGAAAATGAGTCCCACTCCGGCCATGGTAGCTAGTGTTGAACAAGAGACAACATGGAGAGCGGGAGAGAGCAGGATCATGCAGCGTTTAATGCTTGGAAGTACTGACATTACTTTACACCACAATGTTGATCATTACAAACTATACTAACTTTGGGACATCCTCACTGCTCAGCTGGTTCTGGGCTGTATGGAGGTCCAGAGGAGCTGAGAAGACAGCAGTCTTTACCAGACTAATACAACAAATTGTTATAGGTTTTGAACTGATCCAGAAGGCAGAGATGAAACATGGGACTCAGAGAGCAGTGTAAGGTGTTTGATATCACATCGATATCAGGACGGGGTATCTTTCAAAGCTTTATTGCAAACACATATAACACATCATACAGTATAAAAGGTATAAAAGAGGAGATACAAAATACATACAAATTGCATATAAGCCTATATGCTGTACAGGCTATTGCACCAATGCCGTCTTAACCTAGAAGTATATCTATAGCAGCTTTTCAAAGGGCTGACTAGGGCTTCAATTATGTGGTTCTCTGACTTGTCCAGGCGACACATAAAACTAAACATCAGTTGTCTTAAGAGTGCCTCACAGGTTGGCACTCTAGTGGACACAAACAAATGACTGGCATTATGCCACCTAGGGACACAAAGCAGCAATCTCATTGCATCATTATATGCTACCTTGAGCCTCTGCATACTCTTTTTCTTATAGTTAGACCACAATTGAGCAGCATGGTGTGATGTAGGTTCTAAACAGAGAACACTTCACAGAGTCAGAGCACATAGAAAACTTCCTTATAAGCATGTTAGCTTGAGAATACATTTTACAGCACTGTCGGTAGAGGTCTTTGTCATCTGTCCAATCATCAGATATGACATGACCTAAGTATTTAATTTCCTCACACACAGCAAAGGGACTATCTGACAAATAAAAGGTTGGGAAAGTTGATTTCCTGTCCTCAGCGCTTCTAACTATCATTATGTGACTTTTCTTAGCATTATAATTTATGTCATAATCAAGGCCATACTGAGAGCACACCTATAGCATCTGTAGCAGCCAGCACTATATGGACAGAGCAGGACAAGATCGTCTGTATTGATGAATGAAAATACTGGACCCCACATGTTTAAAGGGCTGTTTGAGGGTTAAGACTTGGTTTTAGGATTAGGGTTATAATTAGGTTATGGTTAGGGTGAGGGTGAGGGTTAAGGTTAGGCATTTAGTTGTGATGGTTAAAGTGCCCATATTATGAAAAAATCCCTTTTTCTGGGATTTGGGGTGTTATTGTGTGTCTCTGGTGCTTCCACACGCATACAAACTTTGAAAAAATATATATCCATGCTGTTTTGAGTGAGATACGGTTTCTTAATGTGTCCTGCCTTCAGTCTTCGGGTGAGCTGTTCAAAATCTGCACAGCTTTTTACGTAACTAGCCGAAACGATGGGCTAGCCACAACCATTAGCATGCTAGCGCTAGCGTTAGCATGCTAGCTCGTTCTCAATGACAAAGCACTGCTACAACACACACAAGTTCACCATAATCTACAAAAGAACTACTTACATGTACGCCCTTTGTTTAGAAGAAGTCTCCTGGCTAATCCTGCCTTGTAACTGACCAAAGTTGGAGAAACAACCTTTCTTTTACTGTCTATGGAGCTAACTGACATGATCTACGATCTGAGCTACTGCGCATGTGCGAGTGCAGCCAAAGATAGTACAGAAAAAAAGATGATTCACTCTGTCAGCTAAAGCAGAGACCTGAACACAAGGTGAAAAGAGGAGCTGCAGCAGTGAGAGAGAGCTGTGCTGTACTGCTGTTTTTTGAAAATTAAACCATGTAAACCTATTCTGGTACAACCTTAAAATACAATTATGAACCTGAAAATGAGCATAATATGGGATCTTTAAGGTTAGGGTAAGGGGCTAGGGAATGCATTATGTCAATGACGTCCCCACAAAGATAGTGAAATGCACTGTGTGTGTGTGTGTGTGTGTGTGTGTGTGTGTGTGTGTGTGTGTGTGTGTGTGTGTGTGTGTGTGCACTCGTATTTCTTACTTTGTAAGGTCCGACGACAGGGAGCCCAGTCACGGTATGGGGCCCAAAACCCTAATGGGGCCCAAAATGGTGGACCCCACACCGATTTTGATCTAATATGGCTCAGGAGCCTCCCCTGATATGCCTCTTGCTTTTTTTTGACTTGGGCCACAAGGTGATAAATTATGGGTAAAAGTGTGTAAGTGTGTGTGGAGATTTTGCTCCATATCGCCCCCTACAGCTGGGCCTGCTCTATGACCAAGGATACACACTTCCGGAAGTGTGTATCGCTTTAGCCAATCAGACATCGCCTTAAATCTCGTATGCCAGATGGTCTCGCGGGATTTGATACATAAACATACCAACACATAATATGTGGCTGTGAATAACAGGTAAGCTTATTTTATTGTTATCATTTTAATTCACTATTTTACTTTGTTTATTTGATATTGCTTATTACTTGGTACCCAGTTTCCCCATGAAGATTGAGAAACTATCATTTTATACTACTCAGCTACTGCTAATGTTAGCTACCGATCGCTAGCCGCTAATGCTAACTGAAGATCGCTAGCAGCTAATATTAGCTCCAGATCTTTAGCCAATTTCCTTCTTGTGATGTTCCCTGTTAATCAAACTTTCCATGATGATTCAGACATAGCTCTTAATGTGTTAGTTACAGATCTCTGGCCACTAATCTTAGCTAAAGATCATTAGCAAGCTAGCTCATTTGCGTCACTCCACGTTCGGACACCACTCGCTGCCATATCACACTTCGCGCAGTGACACCAATGTCAAACGTCGACAAGTTTACAGCTATGGTTTACAGCGAGGAGATAGGGGTGTCCGGTTACTGCCGAGGGTAGCGCACGGCTAATTCACTGGTGATAGCGTACTTTGGCCGGCTCTTGTAAAGTAAAAGCTAAAGTAAACAATTAAAACTATATACCGTTAGAAAGCTAAGAAGTTACACTTTAGTTTTACACCATTAAAGTAACTGAAAACATTAATAGATCGTTTATATTCGTATTTGGACAGATATTTTTGATAGAACGTTAGACAGTGTGGAGAGAGAGAGAGAGAGAGGAGTAGAGGGAGAGAGGGAGGAGTAGAGGGGGAGAGAGGAGGAGGAGGAGAAGAAGAAGAAGGAAGAGAGAGAGAGAGAGAGAGAGAGAGAGAGAGAGAGAGAGAGAGAGAGGAGGTGCTGCTTCATTTCCTTCCCCTGGACACAGACAGCCAGTCTGGGACTTATGTAACACACATGATCAGGGTTTTGGTGCATATGTAACACAAGCAGTTAAATTGTGTACATCAACTGATTTCAATGAGTCATTTTTATAACCAGGGAACACTGCTTCTGTGATTATTTCTTTATTTAGGCTCCAGCATGCAGAATCGCAGAATATCACTCACCTCACAAAATCTGTGATACATGAACGTTATAATATTTTGTAGAATTGTTAGAGTTACTAATATGTTGGAGAGTTATTGTTGGGTATTCAAGTATTGTAATACTATGAACCATAAGGAAATCCAAAGGCTGTAAATTGTTCTATGCAATGTTATTGAAGGTTACTGTATTGTATTCTCTGGTATCAGTTTATTTAGCTGATTTAGTAGCACTTGATTATTCATTATTGTCAATATACATGTGTTCTGAGTTGCTCAGTAAGTAATTTAGTGTGCAGTGTAATGTAGGTGTGTAGGCTAAGTGCCAATAGGAGCAATTCCAGTCAAATATTATCTTTGTTTATTGACAGGCAGGATATGTACAGAGTGAAATCATCAAAGCATGTAGTCTACACATGTGTAGGCTTTTTTTTGATTATACATCATATTCTATGAACCACTTGGCTAGATCCAAGCTGTTCCTCAACATTACTTCTATATGTTATTTTTTTATTTTAGTAAACGTTTTGGCCTTGTTGTCGTCTTGAGAATTTTTCTATCCTTTTAAAAGTATCCTCCATCCTTTAGTGCCTTAGCACAGGCTTTGCCTGAGTTACCTGAATTAACTTTCTGGTTTGCTGGCGTATGCTATTATTCTTTGGTCTGCTCCATCTTGGATACTTCTGTGGTTCTGGTGACTACTTGACATAGATCATAAGCCCTTGAATATAATAAACGACTCATTGAAATCAGTTGATTAGTTATTGAGGAGGTTGTGTACTCATGTTGAAAACGTGTAATTATTTTAAAATTATTTTCGCAGAGCCATAATGTTAAAAAGGAGGAAGAGATGAAGGCCTGCTGATGAAGCAGTGTCGTATATTCTGTCTTCAAGGGACAAGCCTTTGTTCAAAGAAATCTTTCTTGATACTAACAAAGGAAGATGTCCTTTCAGGGGCAGCCTATTACACAAGTGCATTTCTGCAATGTGTGGGAGGATACCTTGCCTCTCCCCGTTGCTGGCAGCCTGGCGCCGCGACCTCCGCTGCATGCTGGGTCGGCTTGGAAAAGAACGGGATGGTTGGGTTCAGGAAAACTGGGTTGGGTTTAGGAAAAGGATGGTAAACAATAACGGGGGTTTACAAAACATTACACGTGGGAAACAATCCCCGGTCTCCTAGCGATGAAAGTCCTGTGTTTGACCCGTCCACCCCCCCAACCAACCTCCCTACGCGGCCCTTCGGGCTTTCATACTACTTGCGACTACGTCATCTTCAAACCCCTGTGTAGCTGCTGCTCTCCCCGGTACGTTCTACAAACGCGCTGAAGGGCGCTCTTTTCGTCTCTTCAGGCGCTGACAGCCACTGTCCAAACGTTCGTATTTTATGAGTTCGGAGTGAGAACTACGGGTTGTACATACACATACAGAATGGTTGAAATGCCTTAATGGTTCTTCTAATCAAATTTATATTTAATGATGTGTCCTCACAGGAAGAGGAGTGTCTGCGAGTCAGCCCATTGTACAGGGGTGAATTGCTATCAAAGGAAGATTGCCAGTCAAGACAATACTCTGATGAACAGAGTACATTCCTAGAAACACACATTTCTAGTCCTGTCTTGGTGGGGCCAGTTGAGCTCACACACATATTTATATGTTTCTAGTCTTATCCTAATGGGGTCCTCCCATATGTATATAACTCTAAATGATTTTACATTATTTCAACACCTTTCAATATTCAAACTCAACTTGTTACAGGCAACATTTTTCATGTTCATGTCTAACTTGTGTAACTTATGAATATCTCCACATACATGATTACTAGGGATGCACCGATCCACATTTTTTCACTTCCGATCCGATCCCGATACCTGAATTTGGATATCGGCCGATACCGATACTATTCCGATACCAGAGCTGTTTGCTTTAATATTATTATTATTTTCATTATTGTTGATTTTATATGACGCTGAAATAAACTCCTCTCAATGGGCAAGTATGATATGTACGTACATATGCATGTATGTCCCAAAAGGCAACTTGAGCTAAGTATAAGGTCAGAAAAGGAAGTCAGAAAAACAGGAAAAATCTCATTCTGAAAACAGATATGCAACTGTAAGGGTTTCAAATGATTGTCATGTCAATATGTATTACATTCCCAAAATGTCAAATACTTGAGTCTTGAAATATAAGAAAAGTGCAAGTGTAAAAATCTCACACACACACACACACACACACACACACACACACACACACACACACACTATCAATAAAACAGTGTGTGAACAGCGCAAATCAAGCACACTGGCTCTTGTAGCATCAACAAATCAACGTTTTAAAATGTAAAATATTTGAAATATAAGAAAAGTGCAATAACTGTAAACATCTTACACACACACTTAGTTACACACACACACACACACACACACACACACACACACCTCTGTTTTCACGGCTGAAACAGCGGCCGCCGGCACACGTACGATCCGGGGTCTCTGGTGGATGCAACAACGGGGAAATGAAATGCCAAAAGCCGGCGACAACACCGGGACAGACGGTTGTGAAAGTCCTGTTTTGTTTTTGCATTTTGCTGTCTTGCTCTGCGGTGTTTCCACTGTGAAGTATTTCCAAACAGCGGACACACAGGATAGCATCGAGCTAGCCACAATGCTGCTCAACGCTACTATCCTGCTAGCTGGCTGAAAACTGCGGAATGGATTTCCTGAGCGGGGGCGTGTCTCATAACTCTGTGTCTCATTGAGCCGCGCCTCCGTTCAGGAAATCTATTCCACAGTTTGCAGCCAGCCAGCAGACCAGCCGGCACCGGCAGGAATCACTTTTGGATCCATTTCAGCAGACAACGTTAAAGTGCAGACATGGCTCGTGGTATCGGAAATCTCCGCAGGTTGGATCGGGAAAATCCGATACCTGAATTAACGCTGGTATCGGTCCCGATACCGATACTGGATCGGATTGGCCCCATCCCTAATGATTACTATCACTTCTTAATGTTTTCCTGTTTTTTATCTAAATCCCAGGTGACAAGCCATCAGACAGAGACGCTCCCTGTTGATCAAACATCCCATGACGATTCAGACATCGATGCTGCTACCACACAGGTAATGGAGTAATGCACACACTGTTGCACAAACTATTTCTTGAACTCTACGCTATGTAATTAAATTATCAACAAAGGGATTGTGTTCATATTTCTTTCCTGATACAGCTTTTCTGTCTGACTTACTTATTGAGTGATGTAGTAGACTTCTGATTGAGGGAACGATGTTACTCTGATCTAAACATTTTCTAGTCAACTTTCATGTGACCAGTTACCCTGACACAAACACACACACACATGTTTCTAGTTGTATACTTATGGTGTCCAGTTGAGCTCACACACACACACATTTCTAGACCTATCTTGGTGGGGCCAGTTGAGCTCACACACATATTTATGTTCCTAGTCTTATCCTAATGGGGTCTCCCGTATGTATATAACTCTTAAGTGATTTTACATAATTTCAACATCTTTCAATGTTCAAACTCAAGTTGTTACAGGTAACATTTTTCATACAAGCTAACTTGTATAACTTATGAATATCTCCACATACATGATTACTATCAGTTCTTACTGGGTTGTTGTTTTTTTATCTAAATCCCAGGTGACAAGCCATCAGACAGAGACGCTCCCTGTTGATCAAACATCCCATGATGATTCAGACATTGATGCTGCTACCACACAGGTAATGGAGTAATGCACACACTGTTGCACAAACTATTTCTTGAACTCTACACTATGTAATTATATTATCAACAAAGGGATTGTGTTCATATTTCTTTTCTGATACAGCTTTTCTGTCTGACTTACTTATTGAGTGATATAGTAGACTTCTGATTGAGGGAACGATGTTACTCTAAACTAAACAATTTCTAGTCAACTTTCATGTGACCTGACACAAACACACACACATACATGTTTCTAGTCTTATCCTAATGGTGTCATCCTCTAACCCTGAATTTATACAGACTGCGTAACGGCTGCGGAATGGCTCCGGAACGTCGGCGGAGTCAATCGGTTTCCATTAAAGTCAATGTGTGTATTTTCACTGACTGCGTAACGGCTGCGTCCCGACTCCGGCACAGCTGCGGCGGTTCGCAGCTACAGCTAGATACGCAGAGCTTTTATTTTTGCCGGACGCCGGAGAGCTCCGCAGCAATTCAGCACGCACAAAGCAGATAGTGCGGGACAGGAAGTCGAGCACAGAAACAAAATAAAACATCTGGTTACTTTTCAAAATAAAATACACCGTGCTCACGGTGGATTATATTTCCTTCACTATACCTTGAAAACACAGCACGGAGTTGTTTCCTCTCTACTCCTCTGAATAGAAACAAACTGTTGGTGGGTTTGTGGTTCTATTCTACGTGAATTTGCGAGATCTAGTGGGTCCTTGTGACTACACTCTGTCAGTCATGGCCGCAGCCGTTCCGCAACAAATCCGGACCTGGTGGGTATTGATGGACGGCGGAGCATGGAGCAGACACGCAGCGGAGCCGTTCCACAGACGTTACGCAACTGGCCCTATTTTAACGATCTGAAACGCAAGTAGCTTTGTGGGTGGATCTCGGGCGCTGTTGCTATTATACCGGCGGGATGAATGAGTCTTGCGCCCGAGGCAAATCTAAAATGGGTTGGTCTGAAGTAGCTAGGTGTGTTTTGGGCGTAACGTGCAATAAACCAATCAGATGATGGCGGTTTTGCCTGGCGCACGCCAGGAGCGGTTCACAGCTGAGGAGACGTTCTCGTCAGGGCTGGAGCAGGAGCTGTCCGGGATGCGGCAAAGTAATAAATGCCCGCCTTGACCTTTCCAAACACCTGAAGCACATTTTCACTAATATTTTTCCTTGTAATTATGTATGGTTAGCAAAAATGGGAACTGCTGCTTCCGTGTAGATGAGAGAAGCAAAGTGTATGCATGTCGTGCACACGTTATGGCCAAGCATGCGCCCCTAAAATAGTATCTGAATAACGCGCGCATTGGCCTATACGTAATTCCCTCTGCTGAAAATCTATATCTTTCATATAAATACCCATCAGGGAATGTTAACGGGGTTGTCGGTCTCTGAATGTTTTAACTTTTCTGAGTGCATCTCTCTCTCTCTCTGCGCGCCAAGCTCCACCGGATCTTCTAAGAACGGTGATGCCGTTATCAACCGAGTATTGATTGGTCAGTAGGCGGTGCTTTTACACCGGTTGATCTCTAATCTCCAACATAACCTGCTCCCGACCAGGTTAGGTGTTCAGCATAAGTTACCACGGCGATTAAAACCGGTAACAAGTGATCCACCGTTGTGATACACAAAACCCTGGGTTGAACCTAAAGTTACCTCGTTAACGCCAAATATTGCTTCATAGTACAGGCCTGAGGTCAGTGGCGGAATTGTTGTCTGAAACTGCAAAATAGCACTAGGGAACATTTGCGCTTGAACATGCCTCCTCTGTTCGCTGAACCGCCCCGGGAGCGCAAGTTCAGTCCCTAATTTACCGACGTGCGTCTGTAGAGAGAAAAGTCCGCTGTGCGTCGGTTGCAAAGTAGAAATGATACTGATGATGTGTCTGTGTACAAAGTCAATTGTGCTGGGTGCCCTGGGACCCATAGGGTCCAGTTGTGCTCTTACACACACGCATATGTTTCCAATCTTATCCTGATGGCGTCCTCCATTATTGATATCACTTCATCATTTCAACACCTTACAATATTTAAACTCAAGTTGTTACAATACCTTGCCTCTCCCTTGTCATACAAGCTAACTTATGAGTCTCCCCATATACGTGTTTACCATTAGTTCTTAATGCTTAATGATTATTTTGTGTTATATTTAGGTGTGTACTGTCAAAGGGGTTTCCCTTGTGGATTATCTGTTAACTGATGAAACAGATGACGATTGTATCGAAGACCAACCTCTGACTCCACACTGTGATGACATTTTTGGAAAGCTGAGTAGGAGTGAAAACATTCTAGTATGCCTCAGATACTTTGAAAAATCGAAAAATCTTTCCCTCGTGATTGATTCAATAGAATGTGAACAAAACTGGATAACCATACCTTAACATAACACCCGTTTTACAGATGGATAGAGTATCCGATTTTTCTGAGCCTCTGTACGATTCGAGTGAGACTAAAGTGGATGAAACCGATGTAGAGGATTCTATAACAGACCATTTCAGTGTGCAAGCAGATGGTGAACTTGTTCCAAAGCTGAGAAGGACGAAAAGCATTCTGGTAATTGGTAATTGATTTTAATAGAATATGAACAAAATGGATAACCATACCTTGACAACTCCCTTTTTGTAGATGAACAGATTTCCTGATTTTTCTGATGCACTCTACGATTCAAGTGATGATAATACAGAGGGCCAATCCACTTCTAAGTCTGAAATGGCATCCCAAAGGCCAAGGAGGGGCTGTTTCCATCCTGCAAGCTTTTTTTTACTCGCTTACTTAACGTACTTGCTTACTTGCTTACTTATTTACTTAAAAGGGTGTTACCATTTTAAGTACCAAGTATCTTTTTTGTTTTCAATAATATTCAACCAAATATATTACTAGATTTGGGTGTGCCTTTTATGCTTTACTCTACATTTGACACATTCCAATTGTTTTCAATGCATTTACTCCCTCTAGTCTTGCATATTGTAAAAGTCTTTCCAATTTGTAAATTTACATGGACTGAAAGTACTCTGAATTTCACCCCCTATAGAATGTACATCATCTCAACTTGTAGTTGACAGTTGAGAGTATAGTCAGTTTTGCTGATACTTACCACAATAATTTGGAGGTTAAGTTAACATCTTTTTTTTCTTCTAAAGATTCAAATGAGTCTTGTAGGATCAGATGACTCAAGTGTAGATAGCGAAGAGGAGTATATTCCAAATCCCAAGGAGGAAAGCACAGACAGTGACTGCAGCTTGACAGTGTACTCAGAAAATAAAACGAAGAACAAAATTCTATCAACTAGTCAGAGCAGATCCAAGTCTTCTAGTCAGAGCAGATGCAAGTCTACCAATCAGAGCAGATGCAAGTCTTCCAGTCAGAGCAGCTTCAAGCCTTCCAGTCAGAGTCAATGTGAGTCCAGTGAGAGCAAAACCTTTGAAACAAATCATGACTCCACACAAAGGTTTCCTGATGACAGAGCTGATGTGAATGAAGAGAAAATGGCGCACAGGCATATTAACCAGGAGGAAAGTGTTCCAGTGCCCCTTGAAGAGGCATCTGTCTATGTCAATGCAGTTTTGAAGAAGGAAGATGGTTCAAGAAGATATAACAAGAAACATCATTGCTTGTATTGCGGACACGTAGTTCAGAAAATGTCAAGACACTTGTTTCGTAAACACAGCGATAAGGTTGATGTTGCAAAAGCTTTTAGTTTACCAAAGAACTCAAAAGAAAGGCATCTGCAATTAGTGTATATCCGAAACAAGTCAAACTTTGAACATAACATTGACATTTTGGAAAACCAGAAAGGAAAACTCATCCCATGCAAGCAACCAAAGAAAAAAACTAAGAGAGCTTGGCAGACTAGTACTGGCAGCAAAAAAAGTTACACCTGTGAAGACTATCAAAGACCTCATAAAACCTGAAATGTATGGTCATGTTGTCACTGCTGCAAGATGCCTAACTGGATTCAGGGATGAAACTGGCAAATATCAACGTCCACCTCTCGCTCGCAAAGTTGGACATAGCTTGCATTCTTTGGCCATGTTTATTAAGTCTGAAGGATTGAAGTTAAAAAATAAACAAACTGCCCAAGATGCTGAGGAATTCGCACAGCTATACCAAAAAAGTTGGAGATTGACATCGCAAGCCAAGTGCTGACTCAACTTGATCAGTCCAAGTGGAATTCTCCTCAACTCCTACCATTCACCCAGTATGTCCAAAATCTTCATTCCTATTTGTCTGAGAAACAGCAGCAACACTTAAATGTCCTCAAAGAGGAGAGTTCGCCCTCAAACTGGAAAGACCTTGCTAAAGTGACCTTGACACAAGTTATCCTCTTCAACCGCCGGAGAGAAGGAGAGGTTTCCAGAATGCCCTTGTCTGCGTACTTATCACATCTGAAACACATGAAGATGTTAACTTGGCCCTTACAGCACTAGAGCAGAAGCTTTGCAAACATTTTGCATGGATTACCATAGTAGGAAAGAGAGGAAGGAAAGTTCCTGTTCTCCTCACCCCACTCATGAGAGAATCGCTTGATACACTGATTGAGAAGCGAGAAGAATGTGGGGTGCTGAATGAAAATGGCTATTTGTTTGCGTTGCCGCATTCTGTCCATTACCTCAGGGGTTCAGACTGCATAAGGCAGTTTGTGCATGAATGTGATGATGTCAAAAATCCCAAAGCGCTAACCTCAACGAAACTCAGGAAACACATTGCTACCCTCTCAACTGTTCTGAATCTTAAGACTACAGAACTTGACCAGTTGGCAGATTTCCTTGGGCATAACATAGAAGTCCACAGAAAGCACTACCGCCTTCCAGAGGGCACCCTCCAGCTGGCTAAGATAAGTAAGGTTCTCATCACATTGGAACAGGGATGGCTAGGAGAATACAAAGGGAAGAGTCTGGATGAAATCCACATTGATGTGAACGGTATTAAGTGTTATTACATTTTAGTGGAAGCAAATAATATTTATAAATCCCTATTTTTCAAGAATAAAGTATTTAACCTTGATTAAGAGGACGAGTTTATAGTGATATAGTTTAACCATGACTACACAATTTGAGTTCAGCTATTTATATTATCAGTCCAGCTTTATGTTGCGCTGTATGTAATATGTTTGTATACTGTTGATCACAACAGTTTCTGCTTTCCAACTCATTCATATTCTATCAATTACCATTTCAGAGACTGTTGACATTGAGGGGTGTTTACAAAAGGACATGGAAGGTATGTGTGTATAACTATTTTCAAGTGGTTATGAATGATCTGTCATTGGATATTAATATTTATGACCTCTGCATGTGCATTTTTTTCATTCACTGCAAATTGATTGCAGTCACACATAAAAATCAAAATCCAGCTATTTTTACTGACAGCTACTTTAAAGTCAATATATTTGTCTTGTATATTTGTATAAACCAACTTCTATACTGTAGAAAAGGGTTTGTCCAATTTTACCCCGGCTCTAAAAGGCCAGGGTCTTTCTGACCCCTACGGTCAGCTTCTCAAGCTTTACCCTTTTGTGTTCGTTAATGGCAGACCAGAAAAGAATAGTCAGGATTCGTTCAGTTAAAATATAATATACCTTTAGTAAAATGATCAAATGATATTGCAAGAAACAATCATATGCATATGGTTCAGTAGCTCCTTCAAGACTTCACTCACCCTACCACCAACAAGTCTCTCCAGGTCTGACCCCGGACTTTGCATTTCCCTATTCTTTTATTCGTCTTTGGGTTCTTCCTTCCGTCCTTGCGTCTGGGTCGCCAATCGGTTAGATCACCCTCAGACTTTCTGTCTCCGAGAAGATAGTGAAGTTGCGCGCTAGTCTTGGGATCGCTCTCATTCTCTTCTTCTCTCATGGCCTAAATATTGTCTGTTACTTTAAGATATTTCATGCAAGCGCATTCTGTTCCAAATGTTTATCAAGGAGCACTCTTGCTCCAGTAAATTTGAACACGTCATATCTTACACATGCCAGACAGGAGGAGACAGCGAGGCCATCCCAGGCTACAGGACATTTTATCCTACAATACCCAGATGCCAGTATGCCAGAAGCGCTGGGGTCAGAAGATGAGATCAGTGTGACATCCCTGCAAGAAGGTAACTCCACAATGTACCCCCCAAACCAGAGGAAGTCAGCAAAAAAGAGAGGTGAGATTATCAAATTATTTCAAATTACTTAATTTCCCATGAGGAACTTTGTGTAGTGTAAGACAAATAGAACAACCACAAAGGAATTGTGACTTAGTCATCAACATGATACATATCATGTCCTTGTAAAATACAAAAAGAAACTGAATAAAATACGCAATATTACTAAGAATCAATTGCAGACTACTGCCCTAGTACAGAACCTGTACCTACTACAGTCCTAGGGGCAGTAGTGGTACAATAGTAATAGTTACTTGTTTACCTGTAGGTGGGAAGAGGAGAGGGTGGGAGTTCAGTATGTGGATGGATATAGGCACAAAACTAGATGTGGCCCCTCTAGTCCTGAGGGACAGGGACCTATATTGGTGTGCAGAAGGCATGAGGTTGTAGTTTGTGTGAAGCATGTGTGTTTGGTGTCTCCGAGCAGGACGCTTCATGGTCTGAAAGTGAAGACAGTGTGGAAGTGCCTTAAACTTGCATTCAATCCAGTGGCCAGATGTCCGTTTGTATAGACGTCTATGGAAAATGACCCTTTCTCACCTGATGATCTCAGTAAACATTTTCCTGATGAGTTCATGGTCTCAATTGCTAGTCTTATCCATATCTGTATTGTATGTTTGTATAAACTATTTTCTGTACCCAGATGCCAGTATGCAAGAAGCACAATGTTCAGATGAGGTCAGCGAGACATCCCTGCAAGAATGTACTTCCACAGTGAATGCCCAAAATCAGAGGATGTTGGCAAAAGAGAGAGGTGAGCTTAGAAGAATAAAGCAGATTGATTGTCTAATTGTTTCCCGTGGAGCATTTCATGTGTTGACTTAAAGGACCAATGTGTGACATTTAAGATTTAGTGGGATATATTGGCAGAAATGGAATAAAATCTATCTCGCTAAGGCCGCTGCTGGAAAAACAACTCCCCCGGAAGAGCACTGCAGAGAGACGCTCTTGCGTTCCTCCCCCGACTTCCCTCAGACACCTGCTGATTGCTGACTCTGCTTGGGACCTTTTCAAGGTTGTCTCCATGGCAATCTGCTGTGTTAACGCTATGACATCCTGTGGACTGAGGCACCAAGATTGGGATGCCAGGCAAAGCAACTCTCACCAGGCCCCCCTCCCCCCCAATACCCCCGTCCCACGCCTTCACCGCTTTTTACCTCCCAGTCTGACAAGCGGGTCTGTGACCAGCGTCATTTGTCGGCTGCAAGACCGGATGGCTGCTTGCCTGTGCTGGGTTACCTCCACCCCCCCATTCCCCTCCCCCGTTGCAAGTCATGTTGTCGTCTCATTTTTTTCCTGTTCCCACACTGTACTCTTCACAGGAGCATAGTCTGGGAGTTGCTTTTTTTCTCCTCTTTCCTCATGTTATGCTGTATTTTTTTCTTACTTGTTGCATCTTCCAGCCCTGTCTACCCCCCCTTGTGAAGCACTTTGGAAAACCTTGTGTTTGTTAAAATGTGCTATATAAATAAAGTTGGATTGGATTTGATATACGTAAACCTTCAAATAATAGCCGAGTCCCAAATAGACGCCTGTCTCTTTTAAACGCCTGGTGTGACAACAGATTTGGGTAAATAAAGGCCGGTCTCAAATAGAGGCCTGGTCTGTTTTCTTTTTTTTTTTTTTTCTTCGTGTCGGGTTGTATTTGATCTTTTAAAACCCGTCAGATCGTTTGTTCTATGTTTTGATTTGATTTCACGTGACAGACGCAACTGTTCATAAACGACAGGTTAACGAACTTTCTTTTAGTCTTCAGTTTTTCTTAATTCTCTCAATACCACCATGGAGACAAAAAGAAAAAAGTATGATTTGACATTTAAGCTGACAGTTGTCAAATTTGCCGAACAAAATTCGTGAGAAGCAGCGGCGAGACATGCATATCACACCGTTGCCATGCAAAAGAAGAGCGTTGCTATGGAC
Organism: Gymnocephalus cernua; assembly: GCA_023631565.1. Lineage (NCBI taxonomy): Eukaryota > Metazoa > Chordata > Actinopteri > Perciformes > Percidae > Gymnocephalus > Gymnocephalus cernua. The sequence goes on from CM042437.1 coordinate 24,386,045, forward strand.
GCAGTTCTGTTCACTCTGGAGGACAGCTATCAATCAATCCGCTGAAAGAAGTCGGATAATTTATCAGCTGTGGCAAAAAGTGGAGAAACGCCGTCGAGCAACTTCTGTCCTTCAAGTCAAGCAATGACAGCAGATCTGGTGAGCGCATATCGCTACATATTTATAAACGGTCTATGATCACTACGCAGGGACAACAACGCTAATTAGTTAGCTTACATTGCACGTTTAGGTGTGTCAACATGCAGCGGCTGTGCAAAAAGGAAACAAGATGAATGAGGACATGTAGCCATTTACCTCGTCTCACTTCACCGTCAACAGAAATGTTCAGTTTAATATAAATACGAGCAGCCGATAACCCGCTAGCTCACTACAACGCGTCAGCTAATGTCACGTCAATTCCTGCAGTGATTAAAACAGCAGCTGGGTCATTTGTCCACCACGGCAGCACCCCATAACATATACGGCTACTACCACAGCCCGTAAGGTGGTGGTGAGTAATAGATGAAGGGTTGCATTATCTAAACAGATACAGAGTTTACGTTGCTATGGACGCATGGACTTCAGGCTGATTCAAGACCACCCTGTCGGGGTTGTATTCGCTATAACAACCGCCTCGCTCTACATTATCCCTTACATAATATGAATTAAAAAAAAATAATATAATGTGGTAACCTCCTATTGTCAATTAAAGGCCTGTCTCTTATAGACGCCTGTCTCAAATACAAGCCGGTCCATTTCGGCGATTTGGGTAAATAGAAGCCCGGGCTATTATTTGAAGTTTTACGGTACACAAATAGTATACATATTTATATATATATATATATTATATATATATTTAAAAACTACAACTCCCACTATAGACGCATCCCAGAACCTGTTACAAAGCTAGTGTACTTGTAGTTCTTCCAGGGTGGGTGGCTGGATTAGTTTGACTCCTGTGTTTCTGCTGTCTGCCGTGAATGGGCTTCATTTCATTTCAGATTGCCGCAGGCCAACCGAGCAAACGGTACATGAGAGATATAGATGAAACTGTATTTTATTATTATTGTTATCTTTATTGTTTAATTTTTCTCAAATAAGTTAGACAAAAACATAAATATTACGAATATTATGTATTTGTATCTTTCTTATCTGCGAGCAGTAATTACTACGTCACTTTTGGAGTCTTCAGTTGATTTTTGAAAACATTATGGTGCATAACTTACTGGAACAAAACTGAGCAATGTGGTGTTGCTGGAGAAAAAAACACTGTACATTGAAGCGATACTAGCGTTAAAGACCCGCTGATCGCTATCCGATTCACTGAAATGAATGACCGCATTGCATTGTTGGATATCTGCTTTGAATGCTCCCAGCTCGGCTCATATTGTAGCCTACTGTTCTGTCTTATTTACTGTAATATTTCACCGGTAATAAGATCAAAATATTATTATTAAAATAAAGAAATGCATACCATGGTATCATCTAAATAAATGTTATAGTAAAAAATATCAAACAACAAAGCAATCCAGCTTCCCTGGCCGAAATATACCGAAATAACGTTAAAAGATATACATAAAAACCATGATAAGATCTGGTGAATGAATGTTGATTAAAACTGCGGTTATTGGGCTAAAAATACCAATAATAGCAAAGCTGTATACAGCTTCTCTGCTGCAGCCGGACTGGCATTAGTTTAAAAAAGTGACCCCATCACATAAACTTCCACAATATCGTGATGGTATTACAATTTAATAGATTTATTTTCATGATGCCATCACAAACTGACGTGAGACTGCATTGCTCCACAACTGTACAACTGGAGAATAAATAATATATATTATTTCTCAGTGACTGTGGGAAAAGTCCTTTTGTGGTCTCTGAAACAAGTCAGTACTGCAATGAATGACTTACATGATCAATCCAATTGTGTTTAAGTTCAGATTAAGATGTAAAGTTCTCGGACCTATAAAATTTTCTTTTTTGCCTACGTAGGTAAACAAACTGCTGCCAAACAAGGCTGGACACCAGAGGAATGTGCTGCAGTGGAAAGGCATTTGATGAAATACCTCATCGAAAATGGACTGTCAGTGCTGCATTACTGCCGAACCTCAAGCCCTTGCTAATAGAGACTGGAAAGCAGTTAAATACTTCATCAAAAATCAAATTACTGCCCTGAGAAGAAAACTATAGTGACAGCGCTTCACTAAACAGATAAACTTTAAAACAAAGTGCCTAAAGCGCATAAACCGCCGGAAAAAAGGCTTCAAATTTCGGAAAAAACAACCAAAAATGTAAAAAAAAAAATGAAATAAAAGCACGAAAAATGTAAAAAAAACTAGGTGGGCCTAAATTTATTGTGAACTTAAATTGAAATGCGGGCCAGATCAAAACCTGCAAAGGCCCGGATTTGGCCCTCGGGCCTTGAGTTTGACACGTGTGGTTTAGAGGATTTGGTTTCAAGTCTGATCATCGCTTCCTAATTTAATATGCGCAAGTTTTGGTTTCCATAGCGATCAGGCGCTTGTTATGTTGCAGCCATGGAGCGCAGTAAGCAGCGCTCTAGTCTGGCTTTGTTTTACATTGAAAAAGCTGTAAAACTGCAAACTACCATTGAATCAAAATAAAACTTTCCTCTTATTTGTGAAAATAGGCATGTGATCCGTTTCAACTCCTACACCCCTCAAGTAATCACAATCGATAACCAGAATCAAAAGGAAGAATTGGGATTGGAATCAGAATTGTTAAAATCCAGGACAGGACATAGTAGTGATGTAGTAATCTCACATGTAGTTCTTTAGTGCGTTTGGTTAACTGTGAAACCAAAACTAACCGGATCAAATCAACGTAACAAAAACATGAACTTTCAGGTGTGAAAAGGCCCAATGCAACACAAATCTGGTAAGAGAATAACTTGGTACAGCATCCACGGATAGTCGTACCAAAAAGTCAATCTTAAAGCGTCCATATTATGCTAATTTTCAGGTTCATAATTGTGTTTTGAGGTTGTACCAGAATAGGTTTACATAGTTTAATTTTCAAAAAACACCATATTTTTGTTGTACTGCACATTGCTGCAGCTCCTCTTTTCACCCTGTGTTCAGCTCTATGTTTTAGCTACAGAGTGCAGCATAGAAACATTAGGCTAGAGGGAGAACCCCCAAAAAGTGTTCTGGCTCTTTCTCAAGTAATAGCTTTTGTTCTACTTGTATTCTCCTTGTGTTGTCAGTTGTTATTTTTTGTCTTCAATATAAAAAGCTAAAGACAAAGCATTTTGTTTGTTGTTTAGTTTTTTATGCAATGTTTTATGTAAAATATTAGATTAGATTAGATTCAACTTTATCATTGTGCAGAGTACAAGTACAAAGACAACGAAATGCAGTTTGGGTCCAACCAGAAGTGCAAAAAAGCAGAAAAGTGCAAAGTGATATTCAAGTATAGACAGTTTGTGCATAGGCAGGACAATGAAATAAATTGCAGTGTTATAAGAGCAGAATAAATATGGTTATGTAATATGAGCAATGTATGAACAACATGTAGAGATATGTGCTATGTAGTAGCAGTGACATAATAGTAGTACGAATAATATAGATATATGCAGTGCATTAACAGAATAGTCTGTGGGTGAGAACAGTCTTTGATGATGCTGCACGCCTTATGCAAGCATCGCTTGCCCTGGATGGCCTCAAGGCAGGGGAGTGAGGAACCAGTGATGCGTTGGGCAGTTTTCACCATGCAGTATTACTGATAGTTACCCCTAAAAACAACAATTTTAACGTAAAATGGCATTTGGGGTGATTTGGAAAAGTTGCCATGGTTTTGTAAATGTTGAATAGGAGGTCATTATTTGAATGTCATGTTACTGCTCTGTCTACCTAAAGATGATCCTTGTCAAGATGAGGCCAACCACGGTGACTGAGCTAACCAGGGATTTGAATTTGTTCGTCCTGTAGATTCTTTGGTAATCAAGGGCAAACCAGAGAAACCATTAATGTCTCCAGATCGGAACTTTGGTCCCTGCTAATGTATAAAAACTAGTAATATGTGTGTGTGGAGCTCACAAGTCCTGAATGCTAGAAACAAGCCCCACAAGTGGCTAAAAAACTAGCATGGAGGAAAAAGTTTTGAATTCTGTTAAATTGAAGTGATATTTGTGATTAGGAACTGCTGTTTATATTGCCTGATATTTTACAAAGGTGTGGAACCACTGTAAAGGGTGGACCCCACAATTGGGTAAAAAACTTATGGACCTCTCAAAGGAGAAAAACGAGTATCAGTGTGTGTGTGTGTGTGTGTGTGTGTGTGTGTGTGTGTGTGTGTTGTAGTAGTAAAGAGAGAGAATGGGAGAAGGAAGTTTGTGTGAGGTGGACCTGGTCACCACAGACCGAAATCTTCTCAGCTGTTGCTACTGTCATATGCTGCACTATCTCTTCATGTGGCACATTATGTTTGGCACACTGTATGGGTCACTTCTTATATCATAACAAGGTAATCACTGATTAACAGTAATGTAAATGCTAAATGCCCTAATACCTGTTGATACTACAACAATGCAAAGAAAGTAGGCTTGTATGAGTCATGCCAACAGCAACTTGTAAACAGAGCGTGTACGAGGAGAATTAGGCTCGTGCATGCTCTCTCATGCACACGTTTAATATGCGTTCCCTCTCAGGAGCAGGTAGTGTTGCGCATGTGCATTTTTTCAAAAAGTGGAGAGGGCGGTTCTTTTCTAAAATTCGGGAAAATCCTCCATTATACCTAAAATGGTTTATTTTTCCATTTTTTTCCCCTGGGGGGGGCATACCCCCGGACCCCCCTAGGGAGAGGACACCCCCCCCCCCCCCCCACCCCCACATAACAAATCCCAATTTAACCCCTGATGATAGCTATATGTTAGAAAATGTACTTGTGTGTGCTTTTTAGCAAATTCAATGCAAAGACTATGTCTACACTAAACAGTCTAAATTTTAAAATGCAGTTTGTTGTGTGAAAACTGAAACGCTGCCACACTAACCTCCGTCCACAGTGAAACACCTGAACAACAGAAATAAATGGCTTCTTCCTTATCATCTGGTAAGGAGTTGGACAGACAGCTGTCTGACCAAATCTTTTTTTTCTTGATCACAACATTGTCTAACAAAATCAACATGAGCCAAGCTTAATTCTTTGAAATGATCATACTGGTAGCTGCAATTTTGCAAAATATTCATACTAACTTAATCTACCAAATGTTCACTGTCACTGTATTTTATTTGTTTTATCTACAATAACAGCCCTTGGCTGCATCCTGTCTTCTGTTTCAGCCTGGCCACAGCACCTCTTTAACATTGCAGCAATGCTCTCCCTGGTCCAGCAACAGGGGAAGTTTGGCCTAGCATGGTGAATCCAGCCTGACAAGCTTCTACAACTATATCTGCACATACAAAGTAAATCTTCTATAGCTGGCAGAAGAGGTATATGTGTATGGGGATTGCGGCCATAGATGTTACTGTGAAGCTGCTCAGTTTTGGTTGTTCTCTCTGCCCAGCCTCTCTCATTGTCAGACCAAAGTGGCCAAGTCTCATCAGAGATTATGACTCATCTTGGTCTTCTCTTTCTTTTTCTCTTCCTTCTTCTCTTACTGATAATTTTGTAAATAGTGCTACGGCCTGCCTATGGACGACTTTAGACTCTGTTGCTCCCCTCAAAAAGAAGATGAGGAAGCAAAGGAAACTAGCACCTTGGTATAACTCCCAAACTCCAAAACTAAAACAAATCTCGTGAAAACTTGAATTGGAAGAATCTTGTTAAGATTGGCAAGACAGTCTGAAAACCTATAGGAAGGCCCTCAGCAATGCCAGATCAGACTATTACTCATCACTAATAGAATAAAATAAGAACAACCCAAGGTTTCTTTTCAGCACTGTAGCCAGGCTGACAGTGAGTCACAGCTCTACTGAGCCATCTATTTCTATAGTTCTGAGTAGTGACGACTTCATGAGCTTCTTTGATGATAAAATGATAACAATTAGAGATAAAATGAATCACCTCTTGCCCTCAACTTCTAACAGTTCACGTTCAAACGCAGGACTGCTAGAAGGAACGACAAGACCTGACATACTTAGACTGCTTTTACCCTATAAACCTTCAACAATTAATGTTAAAGGTCTCTTCAGCTAAGCCTTCTACCTGTCTCTTAGACCCAATCCCAACAAGGCTACTTAAAGAAGCGCTACCAATGGTTAACATTTCATTATTAGATATGATTAATATGTCTTTATTAACAGGTTATGTACCACAGTCATTTAAAGTAGCTGTGATAAAACTTATTCTGAAGAAACCCACCCTAGATCCTGAGGTCTTAGCCAACTATAGACCTATATATAATCTTCCCTTCCTCTCCAAAATCCTCGAGAAAGTAGTCGCTAATCAGTTATGTGATTTCCTATATAGCAATAGTTTATTTTAGGACTGTTAGTCAGGATATAGAATGCATCATAGCACAGAGACGGCACTGATGAAAATTACTAACGACCTTCTAACTGCTTCAGACAAAGAACTCGTCTCTATACTTGTCTTACTGGATCTTAGTGCTGCTTTCGACACTATTGACCATACCATCCTGTTACAGAGACTGGAACACTTAGTTGGCATTAAAGGAATCACACTAAGCTGGTTTAAGTCCTATTTCTCTGATTGATCTCAATTTGTTAACGCTAATGATAAATCCTCTGAGTACGCTAAAGTTAACCATGGCGTTCCACAAGGCTCAGTGCTTGGACCGATTCTATTCTCCTTATATATGCTTCCGCTAGGCAATATTATTAGGAAACACTCAATTAACTTTCACTGTTATGCGGATGACACCCAATTATACTTATCAATCAAGCCAGATGAAACCAGTCAGTTAGCTAAACTTCAAGCATGCATCAAATATATAAAATCATGGATGACCTACAATTTTCTGATGCTAAACTCAAGCAAAACTGAAATTATTGTGCTGGGATCTAAACAACTTTGAAACTTACTATCTAAAGATATAGCTAGCTTGGATGGTATTTCCCTGGCTTCCAGCACTACTGTCAGAAATCTAGGAGTTATTTTTCATCAGGATATATCCTTCAACACCCACTTAAAACAAATCTCAAGAATAGCCTTTTTTCATCTTTGTAACATTGCCAAAATTAGGAACATCCTGTCTCAGAACGATGCTGAAAAACTAGTCCATGCATTTGTTACTTCCAGGCTGGACTATTGTAATTCCTTACTATCAGGATGCTCAAATAAGTCCCTTAAGACTCTCCAGCTGATCCAGAACGCTGCAGCGCATGTTCTGACAAGAACTAAGAAAAGAGACCATATTTCTCCTGTATTAGCTTCTCTGCATTGGCTCCCTGTAAAATCCAGGATTTAATTTAAAATACTTCTCCTGACCTACAAAGCTCTAAGTGGTCAAGCACCATCATATCTTGAAGAGCTCATAGTACCTTACTGTCCCACAGCACTGCGCTCCCAGAATGCCGGGTTACTTGTGGTTTCTAGAGTCTCTAAAAGTAGAATGGGAGCCAGAGCCTTTAGCTATCAGGCTCCTCGCCTGTGGAACCAGCTCCCAGTCTGGGTTCGGGAGGCAGATACTGTCACCACATTTAAGAGTAAACTTAAGACTCTCCTCTTTGATAAAGCTTATAGTTAGGGAGTGAGGAGTTGCAGCATCTGCCTAGCCTGGCCCACTTGCTTCTCTGTCCCAGAAATGCTTGTTACTAACCTAGCTCTCTTCACCCAGGATGAAATCCCAGGAATAGAATGGCACCAAAATCATGGTTCCAGCTGTTGCCGTGGTTCTGCTGCAATTCCCTGCTATGCTTGAATTGAATTGAATTGAATTACTGTACTCTCACTCCTCTTGCCTCTCTCTCCTATGTTGTCTAAAACAGAAGAGCTCACCTGTGACCCTTTACAGTTTCTTTTCAGTTGCTAAGTTAGCTATACTTAAGATGCTTTTTTTAAACTCTTAACACAGCAACCCACCTATTGTACCTCACACAATTAGCCAAATTGTGCATGTTCTGCTCAAAACCACTGTTTGTTCATTATATACCAACTCTACATTTCAAAATGCTAAAGAATCATTCTCTTCATACACTAACTCTGTCAATCAGTCAAAACACTAGCAAGTTTTTCCCCAAGAGGAACATAGTCAATCATAGCACAATGACTTTCTAAATACTAACAGATTACATTACAAAAACTGAATTACTTTTCATGTTCCAGTTCTACCTGCATACAATAGACAATGTCTAATGTATTGCTTTTTTTGTAATTCAGTTTCCTTTTGCTTTACCATAAACCACGCTATAGTTTTGGCTCGAGGGTCAAATGTTTGCATTTTTAGCAACAAACAATGTCAAAGTAAATGAGTCATCTTTACTACATAGAATGTACAGTAGAAAAATGACAGAATTGCTTAAGGAAAAACGTTACAGGAGCAGTCAGTGATCAACAAATAATCCAACCTATGTGGCTTTTGGTTCAAAATTTGCAAAAAAAAATAATGTCAACATCACAATTACAGTGAAACACAAAAGGGTAAAAAAAATAAAATAAAAGCACAGTCCAGTCCACGTGATCTACAATATTTGGCCACATCTCATCCACTTCACATCTTGTGTCGTACATGGCTATGCACCTTGGATGGAAACGCTCGGCATGCCTTATCCATACATCAAAGGTTTCATGAGACTGGTTTATTATTTATCTTATTACATTGAAAAGGCATTAAGAGATAGTTATTTGAAGCTGGATTTTCTGACACAGAAGAGGTCATATTTAGAACATTATATTAAAATTATTTATTTATTTGAAAAGAGAGCTATTATTTTGTTACAGTTTATAACAGATTTTATTTTATTTTATTACAGAAGTTATTTTTGTACCATTGAGGCATAATAAAGTATGTTCATTAACCTCTGATAAGCCTGTCTGAATTTGTGTCTTGAGGCCGGGCCGGGTGTCCTCTTTTTTGGAAATCAAAATATGGTCACCCTAGTTCAAGTCCCTGTACGGACTGTAGGCTGGTAGCTGGAGAGGTGCCAGTTCACCACCTGGGCACTGCTGAGGCAAGGCACCAAGCCCCCCAACTGTTTGGAAGGCCTTTAATGGGCAGCCCCCTCACTCTGATATATCTACAATTTGTGCATGTATAGGTCCTGTATATATATATGTAAATTAATATGAAAATTAATATGAACTTGATTTATCAAGTATCTCTTCTTCCGTCTTCTTTACTGTCAAACCAATGACAAATGTTGTACTTGGTGTTGTGAGCCTTTGACTAACCTGGGCAGTGTTACCTTCAAAGGCCACATGAGGGCCTCAGAGGCTTACTGTTTTACTGTCTTACGGTCACACAGCTCCACTGATAGCGAAACATCACAGTGTCCAGCATCTGATTCTGTGTCCCACAACCTCCTATTTAATGGCGCTTGGCACAACAACCCTGCCTCCATATGCAAATCTGTGACTGACATGTATTCCAGCATCATCATTTATAGGAGTGAATTGGCCCTTTGATTAAGGGGTGGGAGAATAGCAAATCAGAATATGATTACATATGAATTAAACATCATCCTTTGCAGATATGGGGAATTAGATGGAGTATCAAAGTTCCAGGTTTTTGTTTCAGGTGAGTTAATAGAACTTATTTAATGTTGAGATCAGGGAGACAAGATAGTGTACAAGTGTCTGCTGGGCTATTGAAATACATTATTCACACATTTGAAGTCTGTTAGCATCAGAGTTGGGTTAGATTGCATCTCCCTGGTGATTTTTGTTTGGGAATTTAAGCGTTTTAATGAAGAGGCTGATTCTAATATTTGTTTAGACAAAAGATTTCATTCTTTTTTTTTCAATCAATATATAATATATTTCTCCCCACAGACTTGTATCCAGGCAATGTTGTGAAGGCTTTAACAGCATTTAGGGAGATAAAATGTGCAGTAAATAATAAATGAATTAATAAAATGGGGGAAAAAAGTTAATCGGTTAGGTTTTTGTGTTTTGTTTTTAAATGTCTTCTTCTTTGGGAAGTGTGTGTGTGTGTATGTGTGTGTGTGTGTGTGTGTGTGTGGGGGGGGGGGTGTTCTAAAATCCTGCTACAGGCCGGGACAAACTAGAAGAGCAATGCTTAGAATAAGCTGAAGCGGGACACTGTCAAATGTCTTCTTGATGTCACTATCTGAACATGACACTGATATCCTCATAAACTCTGCATTGTGAATAAAATGACCGTGTGATGTTGATGGGATCCTGATGAACATAACATGTGCATCATACATACGGAGACTCATCACGAAATTGAATATGTTGCATCATTGCATTTGTACTGTCATATGTCAAATATATATATAATAATATAATAATAATATATATATATGAAATTTCTGCAGAGATCATCGCTATCACATGATAGGACTGTCTAGGTAACAATGTATTCTTGCTACTAACTGCACATATACTTTACAGATAAAGTGGATTTAAATTAATAACCTATTGGAATCAGGGCTATTATCAGTATTGATTCATCTATAGAATATTGTTTGGAATTATCAATCTTTTAGCCTATAAAACATCAGAAAATGAGAAATTCAGCAGTACTAAACCCAAAAATATTCCATTCACAGTTAAATAAAATCTGAAAGCTAATCGTCACATTTGAGAATCTCAACCCAAAGATGTTTGGAATTGGTGCTTGATAATTGATTCTGATGATTAATCAATTATCAAAAATGTCGCTGAATGATAACCTATCCATCCGTGGTACTTTTCTACAAGTCATCAGCCTTAAACACACATGTAGGACATGCTGTATGTTAACAGGTCTGGAGGAAACATGTATTCACAGCACTTTAGTGTAATGGAGGTACTTTATTTCAATAAAAGTGATTTTCTGTCTTAAATACTAAAAGTGAATGAGGCGCCAAGGACAGAAGAGAAATAAAAAGCATGTTTTAAAGAGGCCAGACTGAATCTCTTCCCTTTGTTTGGGATGTATGAGAATGTGTAAACACTTCAACTTTAAGGTTTAAAGTGGAACTTTAAGGTTAGGAACGTTGCACTGGTATAAAGGATTATAAAAGTGATCTATGTTTTAGTCTCACAGTCAAAGTCAGTTTTCACTATTGACTGTGACTGCTTTCACCTTTTCTTTAAGTGTGAATCCTTTTCATCGCTCTCTTTACATAAGATAGTTATTAAAAGTCCCGCTGACCGATGAAAACCATCTTGCGAATCACTTGAACTTGAAAACATGAACAATACAAAAAACAGAGAGATGGAGGGCTAATTTTCTTCGGATACCTCATTTATTCATCCAGGGACTCATCGTTGCTTGTATGTGACTGCTCTGTTTTGTTCCGTGACAACGTGCTGCTGTACACCATCATCGATTCACCTGCTTTGATGTTGAGCATCTGCAGGAAAATGATTGGCCAAGTGAGACCAACTGTATGACGGTTCATTCTGATCATGTTTCTATGCACTTGTGCAGCCTCATATTGCAGCATCATTCAGGTATAAAAGAGAAAGAAAAACATATCTTCATCTTGCCCACAAATTTCAACACATCAGAGTAAAATGTGTCCTCTTCCCAGACATGGGAGAGCCAGTATGGGTTTTAATTTGTTTGCATGTGTCTTTGTTTAAATCATATGATAACTGGAGTGCTGCCGTGCATTGTATTTGCAAAAAAGACGATGTTGTGCACATCCATGTAGTTGCTGGTGCAGGACAAAAAAGTCAATGTTCAAAGAAGGTAAAGTCCGCACAACAGCTTAATGCTCCGGAAAAATATTTTGCACTATTAAAATATTTTTCTGGAGTGGACTTTACCTTCTTTGATGCATTGTGTTTGCCTCTTCCTTTAGATTTGCTGTGTAGCTGTGTTTGCTTAATTCATGCAACACCTGCATTAAAACACATCAGTCCTCCAACAAACGCAGCCAGCCACCTTGATTTCACTTAACAGCAGAGGGTGCTTAAAAAAAGAAATAGTCAATGCTTCATCCAGATGTCTCTGATCTGGGTCCCCGTCCATGGTTTGCTCTGTCTTTGTTTGAACTGTTCCCTCATCATTTGTTGTCAGCAATGAACTGCTCTATCCTATTTCCTGCCTCTGTTGTCTCTTGTGAATGATGTCCTTTGGTCTCTTGTGTTTGTAGTCTGTCCTCTTCCCAGGTCTTTGTGTTAGAGAAGGTTTTCGGGTCCAGGTCTTTCTTGCTTGGTAGCGTCTGGAAGTTTCTTTATGTCTTCTCTGATATTCTTCATCCATGTTTGCACATTAACTTACCCAATATTGTTATTCTTTGCCTCCGTAGCATAACGTTGCTGTTTTTTCTGTCTATTTTGTACACAGGATGTCTGTCCATCTGGTGAGCAGGATCCCTCCTCTGTTGCTCTTTCGGAGCTCTCTTCATTTTTCCCCATTACGGGGTATTTTGTGGAGGATAGGGCTGTTGTATATTGTACAGATTGTAAATTTGCTATTAGCAACATTTGTGATTTGTGGCCAAATAGATCAAATTAACATGATTTAGCAAACCTGCAATCATATAGGGCAACAGTGGCTGTTAAATCTTTGACTTTTCAAAAGAATGTAATGGGTATGGTTCATTTGGTGTTTATCCTGATCATTTTATCACAGGGAGTAATATCTACGGTGATGCTATCAAGTCCTAATTTTGCTTTCACTAAATCAGCAGATCCCAACCTGACTGTGTGTCAGGTTGCATTTAGTTTGTCTGTCAGTAATGACAGTCCTATTATTATTATTATTTACACAATAACAATTTAGATTTTTATCAAACAACAAAATTAATTTGGTTCAGGGTAAAAGGGCGACATGTTCCTTCATTACTATGAACACACACACTTTAGTTTGACTCACTACAGCACAAAATGGTGATTAATCCGCTGCTGAAAATAGGTCCCAATAAATGCCTTCTATTTGTGTAATGTTTGCTGAAATGATTGAGCCTTTTTTTTAAATTTAATTTTTAATTTTATATATTCACGTTTTGAAATATTTCTGTGAGTCAAAACCAATGTGTTTGGAGCTGTTATTATTATTATTATTATTATTATTATTATTATTATTGTTGTTGTTATTATTAAACAGGTGTAAGAACAAATATCTTTGGCTGAATTCTACTGTATACTGTAGCATTTAGTGCTGTCATTGTGTGAGCTGGTTGCGGGCACACAGAGAGAAATAGATGAGTGTGAGTGTGAGGGCCCCGGAGCCTCACTTCCAACATGCTGCTTTCTTAGAGGTTACTGTTCAACAGCTGAATGCAACTTAATCACTCCAGCTCCCCACAGGAATAATCTGCTCTAATTCTTTATCACCCAATACAGTTGAGATGAGGTTAAACAGAGAGCAGCACAGCCTCATAGTCAAGCGTAGTCAAGTGTTGTCAAACACTCCCAAAAGATTTGCCCTGCTAAAGAAAAAAAAAATCCATCTGTGTTCTGACAAATGGTGGGCTGAGTGGTGCGAGAGGGGAAGAAAAAACATGATGTATTTTCAAAGCTTTTATGATGCTTTTCATTGTTCCCCTCACGATTTAGTCTCGATACACACTATGACTGCCAACGGCGATGTAACTGTTGCAGAGACACAAAGGAACTGCTCAAATTACACCTGTGACAATTACGACAGCAAGGCGCTGTCTGCGGGACAAAAGAATGTTATCTAAAACTACTCACAGAGAATGTACAGACGAAAATCAATTACTGCAAAGGCTTTGTTGCAGGTTTTAGGCTGTCTGGTATGTCACTTGAAATATTGTGTTGCCAACAGCAGATTAGTATATCATTACTGATATATATTTTCTGTCTTTAAAATACTACCATAAATACAAATGACCTCTGAGCTATATATTAGTCACTTTTCTATCTACATTCATTAAATGTCTTTATTTCCCATCATAATGTCATGAGATAAGACAATTTGCTTTGGCCTTGATGCATTCCAAAAACCTTGCATTGCCACTCCAAACCTAAAACTCTTTCTGTTAAAAGATTTCAACCTGGATAACATCCAGCTGTTGAAAGCCTATTAGAAGGCTAGATGATGATGTCACATGCTACCTCTACCTCTCCGGGACCTTGTTAATAACCTCGGTGTTACATCAAACAAGTAATAACATACAATGCCTTTGATTTATGTGGGTCATGTAAAGGAAATTGGACATTTCTGGGAAAGCTAAACAGTTCAGAGAACAGTATTGGAGAAGGACAGCACTGGCCAACCAGACTTTGGATACACACACAATACTTGTTAGCACGATGCATCAATTGTCTTTTTTCATGGAATTTTTTTGACGATACAAAAATTAAGGAAAAACACCAGTTTTAACCTTTAAGGGCTGTCTTTTCAACATAGACATGATGCATCTGCAAACTCTCCCCCAGTCATTACAGCACTGTATTGTGTCTACAGCATATTAGCTGAGCAGATTATCGGGAAGCCCTCAGTGCCCATTAACAACAGAGTTGTCACTGGCCTGAGAACATAGGGTTCTTCCACCAGAAACCAACACACATAGTAATTAATCCCAATTCTAAGTTGTCAAAACTGCTCAGAGTTCAAACCTAATGTGTAAACTTCAACAGCTCAGATGAAGGTTACAGTTTTTCATGATTGCTCAAAATGTTTTTTTGTTTTCAAATGACACACACAGACCGTCATATGAATAGATATTTATAAGAACCAGTTGAACACTGATGTGCTCAATGTAAAACACTATGATTACAGTTTTTCTCGATTGTTTACACACATTTTCTGAAAGCATGCCTGCTGCTCTCAGAACTCTACACACAAATCCAAAAACACACACACAACGGGCAAAACCCCTCAATTCTCCTGCAAAATTAAACTTTACATTCAAAACAATGTTATTTCTTCTCAAAATGGTATTTTGTTTTCAAATGACACACACAGACCGTCATATGAATAGACATTTATAAAAACAAGTTGAACACTGATGTGCTCAATGTAAAACACTATGATTAATGGAAAACACTTCTCCAATCATCATAATGACGTAGGCCTTTTTTTGTTCAGTGCTACACTTACTACAGACAGTACATACATACATACATACATAAATATTTGAGAATATTATTATTATTATTATTATTATACGCAGAACACACAAATACACGGTAACAAATATATTTTATTTTTCCCGTCACGTTTCCCCCTCTCATTCCCCCTGCTCTGTACATCCCAACCAACACAAATGTTCACATACAGTGGTCTACATACAAAACAACAGAAACATTTACTGTATACAGTTACAGTAAAAAACAAATACTAAAAAAAACTATACTGCATCTTCTCTTCTGTTTGTGTCTGGCCACAGCACCTCATCCACATCACAAGCAATGTTTCCCCTGGCCAAGCAGAAACAACACAGAAGAGCTCACCTGTTGCCCTTTTCTGCTAAACCTCTGATTGCTAATTGTAAAACTGTGTGACAGGTGTTTGCCCATGTGATGAGTCAGTGTGCATATTTGAATGGCAGTGTGTTCCTTGTGAAAACAAGAGATTTTCTTCATGAAAACTGTGCCAAATGCAGAGAATAGTGTGTAGTGGTCTGAAAAGAGTGTGTTTTAAAACTGCAATTTGAGTGTAAAGCAGGAATTGTGCTTGTAGTTTAGCAGAATTGGTTCAGGGGGTTGGTGCATGAGTTACATGTTGTGGTCACTGTGTCTCAAGTACCAGTATTTGTGTGTAAACAATTGAGAAAAACTATAATTGGTAAGAAAGTTTATTTTCACAACACCATCAGTAACTACAAGCCCTCAACATTTACAAGGCAGATTTTAAGCTCAGCTGCCAGTGTAGCCCCCAGCCATCGGTGGAAACAAGGTCTTTATCTGGAGGGTTCAAGAACAGCTTGCTCTCTTACTGTGGAACATAATCAACACATTTGTAAATGTAAAGCAGGGCTTTGAATGTAACCATTCATCTTGAGTTACCATGATGTCGTTCAGACATCAAGGCTCTCCAAGGCCTGCACTCAACACAGCAGCCTACCTTGTATTAGAAAACCTAAAAGGCTTTGCCACAATGTGCCAAATAATAACAGGACCACAAAGAGCCAGCGTACGCTATGCCCATTTTACAGCATTGCAAGGAGTGTCACTGAAGCTTTGTTTTGTTAAAATGATGACTGTAATAGTGACGATAATGCTGGTGATTCACCGCTGGCCTGTAGTGATTTGACCACTGTGTGTGTGTGTGTGTGTGTGTGTGTGTGTGTGTGTGTGTGTGTGTGTGTGTGTGTGTGTGTGTGTGTGTGTGTGTGTGTGTGTGTGTGTGTGTGTGTGTGTCTGTGTGTGTGTCTGTGTGTGTGCATTTGTGGGAGGACACTTGCCTCCAAAGTTGGACCCTGTCAGTATAAATACACATGGAATATATATTCATAGATTCACCTTTTGCATTTATTTCATGTCAGACTGTAGTGTGATTGAGGAAGAATTGAAGGCCAATTGAAGGCACCTTGTGTTAAATTGGATTGGACAATGGACAAGGCTATATCTCACATCAACCATATTCACCAAGGCTAAGGTTTAGTCAAACACTTCTGTGTCATACAGTATAATTTTGGAAGTATATTACATTATTGAGGGTTCTTTGCAGTGCCAATTTCCTTGAATAATATGAAATAATGCTTGGTTGATAAGTAATTATCCTTTTTCAGTGGATGGTACAAAATCTGAACTGGCAATACTTTGGAGGCCAGCCTCCAACAGGAGATAGGCAAAATAGTTTTTAGGGAAGACATTCTATACACGTGTGTGTATCATGTTTTATTACACAACTTGGTTAAATACTTGATTCTGATTGGTCAATCATGGCATTCTGTAGTCTACTATTTCCGTATAACAGACCATTGCCATGGACTGAGTCATTTTTAAATGAATGAAATTGTTGATCGCTAACAGTGTTAATGGCTACATTACGAACAGAGCATTAGTAAGCTCCAAGGTTAGCTCACTTACCGGGGAGACCTGGCTTCTGCCGGAAAGCTGACCAGGATGCAGGCGTCATCAGCGGGTAACCTCTGTATGAGTAGTTGTGTAATAAGCCTTGTAATGTAGAACGAGCCAGTCATTATTGCAAATTGAGCCTGTTCAGGCTGATTCAAGACCCCGACGCAACCCTGCTCTACATTATGCCTTTCTTAATTTATTGCAAACAGTAATATAGTTTGAGAACTTACATGATTACTTTGCTGGCAATTGGTGAAGGAAATATAATTAAAAATCAACAGAAAATATTGACTATAGGCCTACAGTGGGGGTAATATGTTTCGATAAAACAGAACTTATTTCTGACCATGGTTTACTACTAGAGAATCTAAAAATGGCATGGTGTGGCATTAGAAGGGTTATACACTACTATTTAAGTAGCTAAGTTGAGAATGGCTATGGTATGTTTAAATCAACAACTTAAATACAAAATAATTAAAATTAAATTAAAATTAAAAATGTAAAGGTTTTGGTGTTCCCCAAGGCTCTGTGATAGACCCATTTTTGTTTATTTTGTACATAAATTATATTAAATGTAATGAATAAATAATGATTAAACATTGCTTTATTCACAGATGTCACAGACTTAGAAACAACATTTGGATACAAAAGAAGAGGGAAACCTCTAAAGAGTTTCATTTTAATAATCTACACCTGTGACAAAGTTTAAACCTAAAGTTAATTATTGTATTTGGTAAACACATAATAGATTTACAAAGCAAGCCTACATATGAGTATCTGAATAATGTTTTTAGACCACAAATAAATGATGTCAAAGCACACATTTCAAATCAGTTGTTATACCGTATAAATGGAGGATTTCCTAAAGGGGATTATATCATTATACACTGTTCACTTATAGTTCCATACATAACTTACTGGGTGTATGGAGCAAATACATTTAAAACAAATACAAATCAAATTTTAATTTTTCAAAAGTGAGCAATAACTCATTGTATCATGATATAGCAAGTTTCTGATACTTTCTGCCATAACCAGTAGACCAGGTCTCCCCAGAAATCCTTGCTATGGTGATCATGTTTAACAGCCTTTTAGAAGTGGAACAATGCTTCTATTATGGAACATTACCAGTGTGTCCTTCCTATTAAGTGTTTCACATTTCATAATAATTTATAACCATCAGCATTACTGCACCAGTCCATGTGGTGTACATTTTGTTATCTGCCCATACTGTGAAATCTTTTTTTTAAATCAGTCTTAGTGGCCTTGGACTAAATGGAGATGTTAAAAATATTGGTAATCATTCTTGAGTCAGATTTTAAAATGAAATAACCCAAATAAAGGCCCTCTGGTGTGATTCAAACATTAGCAATCCTTTCCATAAATAAGGCCAATGGTTAACTTACAATTAAGTGTTGTTAGCTTTAAGGAATATTCTGTAAAATATTCACTGAGGCCACTGATACCTACACACCATGACACTGTTTCAGACAATGGTGGAGCTGTGAATAAGCAAATGTAGCATAATGCCATCGCTAACACATGAGTGTGCCACTGTTTGTGTTGGAACATGCAACCCTGCTTTTTCCAATGTAAAAGGGTCAGTCAAACAATGAACATCCCCATATTAGTTCTGAATAGCTACTGTTATCTGATTTACTACGCTGCTACAAATGAATAAACTCAATAAATAAACTGGTGGGGTAATGACCCTCCTCCTGGCCTTCTGTAGCTAGCTGACTGTGTGCTTGTGTTTCAGATGCTGCCCACCTCCTCCCTGCATTTCATTAACTTCTTAGTCTATTTTGTTCAACCACACATCTACATCAGACTTAAATAAAGCACAATGTATCATCATCACCCATCGCATCAACCTGGTTTGTTTTTTTAAAGTAACGTCTCTACGGTTTCTCCATAAACAGCTAGTAAACACAATGAACAAGATCACACAAACCAAATGTTGCAGCTTGACAGCAGGTAAAGGCTGTGGGCTTCATATCCACTCTGTCTCGTGACATCACTGGCAAACACTCATCAGCACACCTTCCGTAAGAATTTTTTGCGTAATGGCTGCTCATGGTGTTAGTCATATTGCTCATTTCAAGCAGTATTAAACCAGGAAACCTGTATCTATAAGTGAAAACGGAGAAATGTACAGTATCCTATTAGTGAAGCCTGGAATATAAATTTGGTGGTTTAGATTAGATTAGATAGACTTTATTGATCCCAAACTGGGAAATTTCAGTGCAACAGCAGCAAGATATCAGACAAACAGCAAACATACAGAATATACCAGAAATAATAAATAGGATATAATTCAAGACATTCAAAATATAAAGATAAAAAAATACAAAGGAAAGAATGTACATTTGGAATAAAAATGTACAGCTAGTACAACTGCAGCTAGACTTGCATTGCAATGTTTGTGTTAGTGTGCATCATTTACGCAGCTAATATACTGTAATTATGTTCTCTTACATTTTTACTGATCAACCAATTGTATATGTACATGTACATGCAGTATTCTTCACACATTGCATTGAGTGTGTGATATTTTGGGGATGTGGAAATTGAACACATCAGTCTTCCTCTTCAGCCATTGTGTGTAGCTGAGAGGCCAAGACGCTGCATCCTCAATCTATTTCCCAGGCTGGGGCTCTGCACCACAGCTTGAGAAGCCCAGGTCCCCTTTAGTCGCTCCCTTTTTAGCCTCCTTTTTACCTTTCTCAAACAATGAATCATGGCCTTTTCCAAGCAGCAGCCCCCAAACACTCAGTGAATAAAGTTAGTCCAACATGTGGCCCTTAAACCCACCCCGAGACTGCTGCCGGGCAGCCACACTCGCAGAATTGTTTGTTAATAGTCCAATTAGATAATTGCCATCTTTCACTCCTTTTCCTCTCTGTTTCCCATAAAGGCATGAATAGCACTCAGGGAGGGGGGCAGATTGAAGAGGACTTCTGGCCAGCTAAGGTGACAAGAAGGGCTAGAGAATGCTCCTTGCACTAGGCCACTGGTTTGAATTGAATCATTGTGGCCTAATCAATGGTCTTATTGGATTACTGGCCACTGCTGTGTTCAGAGATATTGTTGCACTGACAATGAAAATAGCTAAGAGTTGGTGGTTGGGTGGGTGGGTAGTGGGCTGGAAGGCGAGTGGAGGAGAGATGTAGGGGCCATTCCAGAGGTATGTGTATGTGTGTGTGTGTGTGTGTGTGTGTGTGTGTGTGTGTGTGTGTGTGTGTGTGTGTGTGTGTGTGTGTGTGTGTGTGTGTGTGTGTGTGTGTGTGTGTGTGTGTAGGTGCAAGAGAGTGTAGGCAGCCTAAACACTAATGACAAGCTTTGTTCCCCTTTTTGTCTTTTTTAAATGTGCAGGTTAAGATTATGAGAGGTGGAGATGGCTTCCAGGGTGCAATCATTTGAATACTGAAGGATGTGGCATTAGCAGCCAGGACCTCGCTGGGTTGCTCTGCGTAGCTCTCTGAATGAACACAGGAAACTTTATCGCGATGCCTGTTAAAGCAGAGCCTGGCGTTGCTGCAGTGCTCACACTGGCTGGGTCGTCATTGCCTTGATACACTTTGATCGACGGGGATTTGTTCGTTATCCTTTTCACCTGTCTCTTTCGCTCCCTCTCTCTGGCTCTCTCTTGCCTACAATAGCATAGTGGCGAGATCCAGACATTGCAGAATTCCGTTGATTCGTTAGAGAGTCAAAGGGAAAAGCGGGATCAAAGTTCACTGACATGCTGCGGCAATCAGGTGCGCTGTGAAAAGTCGGGGAAAAAATGTCTGGCTGTGTTCTGCGGACGGAAGAATGAAGCACCCGGGAACTTTTTTCAGGTCTGGAAGACTCGTAGCTCTGTGATTGTGTGCATCCATGTGGGGTTCGCGAAGGCTTGGTTGCGAGGCAAGACCAATCATTTGTCTTGATTCTCTGGGCTGAGAGCAGGCAAACTGAGGGGGACGGGACGAGCAAACCCCTCTATCAAGACCTGATCTATTTCCCCAAACAATTTAGTGTATTCATGAGGTTACGCAAATTTGGAGGCAGCAAAATGACCGTAATCAATTGAAACAGCGAGCGTGCATCCATGGCTCTGATTATTTGGAGATCATCTATCAGCCTGATGTCTATGTAACGAGGAAAGGGGGGCATTGAATTACTGTTGAGTTTCACTGAGAAGTCCATGATCATTGGGCAAGGGAGTTTGGTCAGTGATAATAGGGCTTCTTGGTCGGCCGACGGAAGTATTTCACCAAACATTAGATAGCTGACTCTGCCCTGCTGAAAGGTGCTGTTTTGAAACTAAACCCCACACTGTCCAGACGATCGGGTGCACCGTGTTCTCCGTAATCTCATTGTTTTTCACCTGACAAAGGAAAAAAAAGAGGCGGACGAGCCACAGGTCCAAGAGGATAAACTGAGCATGGAAGTCAGGTACAATCAAGAGACTGAAGGGATGGGACTGAAGAATGGACTAAAGAAGGGGAAAGATGACAAGGACTCCCAGGGCAGCATGTCCAAAAGCTTCCTCAAGGAGCAGCAGGACTCCTTTTCCCCCTCTGGGACAGTGGACAACTGCGAGAAGAACAGGGGGAGCACGGGGGACCCGGACTACTGTCGGAGAATACTAGTCCGAGGTAAGGCTTGTGCTCTTTCTTTCTTTATTTTTGGAACTTGCAGTGCTGATTAATCTGAGGAAACATTGTCTAAACTGCTGTTAGTTTACATGCATTTTGGAATCAGTAAAGTGAGAGATTACCTTCAGCTAGTTATAAAATGAAGCCTTTGTAACATCAATAGGGATTGTTAATATGAAGAGAGAAAATCAAAATATCCGCTTAAACAAAAATGTTATTTTGATGAGGGAGCTTAGTTAAAAAAAGTATATTCTTTTTTTTAATTCATAGGAACATAAAAATATAAGGGGCTTAATTATTTGTTATGAAAAATAGCTACTTGTTATTTAAGATGCAGATCATAAATTAGGCTTTCTTTACTGCATGAACTCAATGATTTTTTTTCTTCTTTTTTTTTGTCCGACCTTTTATAAACGCTACGACAAGCTAACTGTTTCTTTAGATTTCATACTTAGATAATACCAAATGTTCAATTATTCAAAAACGTAAAATATAAATTATTTAAATAAACAATTCACTTGTCTTTCCATGGGTATATTTAAATGTGTGCAAGGAAAATGCCTACAGGGTTTATGCTGCATATACTGCAGTACTCTTTAGGGTGTTGAATATTAGGATTATAATTATTGAAACTGATGGTAGTTGTTTTTATGTATATTTAATGTCAACAAATCGTACCGTGGAATTGTGTGTATGAGTGTCAGTTGACAGAGAATGATTTATGTAATTTCCTTCATGCAGTGTTGGCCCAACACTGAGGGTGTATGAAAACAAACTATAAATATAACTTCACCAAAAACAGTGGATTAATTACGCAAGACATAACGAGACAGAGCAGCCTCACTACCTAAAATATAGAGAAACCTTTTCCATTGAAATATTCTATTGCACATGAATCATTTTATATTTTTTTTTGTTAATAAAAGAATTATGAACAAATTTGTTGCAGCATTGCAACCACATTTATTTAGCATGATTTGAAATTATTGTCAGTTTAATACTTTCTTACTAAATAAATTGCATATACTTGGAGATTGGGTTTATTCTACTATCATTTTGCCCTAAACCCATTGTTGTAATTTCTCTTTTGTGGCAACAAAGATATAGAGTACATAGTGAACTGAAAACATATTTCTGTCATTCTTATTAAACGTTGTTTTTATATAATCTTCCCTCAATATGTAGACATTTGTAAACATATCAAAGTATCTTTGCAAAAGAATTAAATTGATACAAAATAACGGCATTTTTTTCAGAGCCTTCCATTCATAAGATTCCATCCGGACTGATGTCTCACTAAATAATTACAAATGTACTAACTCATTAGAGAACAATATTCTTCTCTCAGAACATCATGTTACATTTACTCTACATACACTTTGATAAATATAGTAAATAAAATATGAATTTGACTCATTACTATAAATTCTCACTACCTCCACTAATGCACTACCTATAATAATAGTAATAATAAAATTAAGTATAATAATAAAAATGGGGCACCTGGGTCGCTCACCTGATAGAGCATGAACCTCATGTACAGAGGCTCAGTCCTCGCCTCAGTGGCTGCAGGTTCAATTCTGACCTGCGGCCCTTTGCTGCATGTGGTTCCCTCTCTCTCCCCTTTCATGTCTGGGCTGTCCTGTCAAATAAAGGCCTAAAATGCCAAAAGAATTATCTTAAAAAAATAAATAAAGAATAATAATAATGTTTCACGTAATGAACAATGTAAAACCAGTCTACACCTATGAATTTATTGCATTTATCTGTTCTAATTGTTGTAGCTTGGTTCTACTCTTTGGCCCGGCAGTGTTAACTCAAAGTGCTGATTGTTGCAGATGCTAAAGGCTCCATCCGAGAGATCATCCTGCCCAAGGGTTTGGATTTGGACCGGCCCAAGCGAACCCGCACCTCCTTCACTGCAGAGCAGCTCTACCGGCTAGAGATGGAGTTTCAGAGGTGCCAGTATGTGGTTGGGAGGGAACGGACAGAACTGGCCCGGCAGCTCAACCTGTCTGAAACTCAGGTATGATACTGTGAATTTATTCTGTGTAAAGTGGACAATCTTCTGTGCAAAAGACATAACGGGTGCTTTTGTTATAACTGAAATAGCATTAACATATAGTGTGAATTTGATGTTACTTCCTTTTTACAACAAATGCTAGCATCTGTTTCGACTTCAGATAATCATGTCACGATCTATTAGGACCAATTGCATTGACACAGAGGAGAATTAACCCATATGTAATATAATATAATATTCGTTTCATTTCATTTCTAAGCCTTGACGCAAATCGACAATTAAGTCCATTTCAGACAAAGCACTTTGTTTATTTTAAAGGTGCAATCATTTTTCGTCCATATACCAGGAGGTATACTCACATACTGTATATAATTACAGTTTGAGTCGAGATACACCCGTTTTACAAAAACTAAATCTTTAATGGCCCCAATAATCATTAAAAACCTGTAGTTGTGGAGTATTCACAGATCTGTCAGTTCATTTAGGAGTGCTCGCAGCAGGTTTTGATCGTGGATGGTACCTTTAAGGATTTCCCACAGAAATATTTCTAATTGTGTGTATCCCTTGAAGTAAATGCATTGGCCTTCTCGATAAATCGAACATAATGCCAATATAGCCAATGGAGTGTTTGACATTTTTACCTGGAGCGGCTAAAATAAAAGCTGCCATTAGAAAAAGCCAAGACTTCCTATTCATGTTATACGTGTGGGGTGAGCAGTGGGTCAGCAGGGTCCACCGTGGACCAACAGCACTCACACCCTTTTGTTTGACACCCGCTCACCCTGGATGAGACGGCCTTAAGGGAACCTCGGCTGTCTGCTTCAAAGCTTTAGTGTGTTCCCAGCTTGAGTTTCCTTCATCCATTTGTTTCATTTTGGTAATGTGCAAAGCGGTTAACGGCGCCATCGGCTTGGTCTCGGTGCAATGTGTCAACCTTTTCTCACAAAATGACAGCACACACAAAGACATGAATCTGTTTGTTGATTGCTTTAACTTTTTACATGTTAAATGTTTTAGTATTTCTATTTTTCATTTACGTTTCTTTACATTCATTCAATACAAGTGTCTGAAGATGTAATTTTGCTCACGTAAAAGTAAAGCAGAAAATAACCTTTTCCTTCTATTTAGGCAGGACAAAGGCTTTAAGGATTTTCTGCTTCTTCTGATGAAACGCCTTTTAATGACAACATGGGGAAATGAACATTTTGTTCCCTGGTACTCACTGCTTGTTGTACATTAAGGAATGGCCGCATTTGCTGTGTGCACACCTAATCGTCTTTGTTTGAGGCTACCAGCTCCACCTTGTTTTCATTGCACTAAGAATGTAACCTCTGAAATGAACAAGATGTTCCGTCTGAGCATGTCTTTACGTGGCAAACAGAGAATACTGGGTTGAGTGGCTGGGCTTCTAGATGTGAGATGGTTGTGAATAGCTGGTGAAGAGTTAAACCACCCACTGAAGTGAAGGAGGACAAAATCAAATGTGATTGGACTAGCAGTAGGATGGAGATGGTGGCTTGCTGCTGATTGGTATTCATTTAGTTCCACATGAAAGCAGTCAGGTGGGATTACAGTAGACGGACAGGTACACATCATGGAACATTTGTTTCACTTTTTGACATTTATTCAACTACGGTTTTGTAAAACTCAACAATGGTCATGTCAGGGTAACTAAATGGAGTCAGATGAATGAGTTGATCCAATTGTTAAATTATCACTATTTTATTTAGGTATGGGAATTTAGGGAATTACTTTTTTGTCTTTACCCTGATACCCAATTAAATACTGGATACATACTGTACACAAGTGAGAAACATTTGCAACATTTCTGAAACAAATGGAGATGAACTTTGAAGAATAAGCAATCAGATGTCGTCATTTTATGAGCTGTAATTAATTTTTTAGTCTATAGAATTTCAGAAAATAGTATATATTATATATATATAATATTGGTTGTTTTCTCCAACCAAAAAGTCTACTAACATGTAAAATAATCTAAAACAGAGAAAAGCTGAAAATCCTCACATTTGAAAAGCTGACTCCAGCGAATGGATTTGTTGCCTAATAATTTACTTACACAATTACATCATTAACACTGTTATTGCTGATTGATTGCTTGTCATTCTCAAGTAATAATGTCCGCTTTCACAACAATCAATAAGGAACGTAACCAATACAAAATAAAATAAGTGTATTTGTTTTGTCTTGGCAGTTACATGATCTGAGTTCATGCTTGAACCTTTTGTAGTGCAAGAGGCTGGGAAAGTTTAGCAGTGTTTTACATATGAAAGGCTATTTCTGAGCAAGTTGTGATTGAATTAACCTCCCGCCCGCTGCTGCATCACAGTGAGGGAATGAAATCACTACAGCTTTTGATCAATCATTACCTGGCGGACCGTGTGTGTGTGTGGGTGGGGGTGGGGAGGGGGGGGGGGGGGACCCTACATATATATAGCTCCAATGCATTAGTGCGTATCTGAAAGTGCATGTGGTGATTGAGTCGGGGATGGACAGGCGCTTTGCTACTTTTGATTTGTGAACAAAAGCGTTGGGTAAAAGCAGTCAACTTCATCTGTGAAGACACACAGTTGTATAGCAATTATCTCCAAGTACTGAGATTATCAGATTATTGCAACACTACGATCACTGGCCATTTTCCGGCATCTTTGCCTTTATTGAACAGTTGACAGTGAAGAGGCAGACAGGGAGGGGAGGTATGGCATGCAAACAAAGGTCCCCGGCTGGAATCGAACCGGCACCGTTGCAGTTATGTGGCATGTGGTGTAACATTTCAGCTGCCAAGGTGTTCCAATCACAAGTACTACTGAAGTAATGCTGTCTTTAGATATTTAAATTCATATTTTGTGCATCTGTAAGCTATCTTATGAAGGCAATATATAATTGTTTTGAATATGTTACATTTCACATTCCATTCTGTAAAGAAAGTTCTCATCATTTGTATACTAAATTGCAACCCTGTTTTCCTATCTGTGTGAACAAACCTCGGGACAATCTTTCCTCCCATCCTGACTCTCTTATCTTACTACACCTCGACTAAACGAATATAGCGATTGTTAGAAAAGATGTACTGTATATCCTTGTTTGTCTCTTGAACTGAACCCTGCTTCGTGTCACTTCGGGGTCAGGCCTCAAAACCATCCTGATCGGACTGTTTCACAACAATAAGAATACTTGAACTGAAATATAACTAACTTTATGTTACACATTACATTTAGCATATGTCTCTAAAGACTCTTTCTCTCATCAGGTGAAGGTGTGGTTCCAGAACCGGCGCACTAAGCAGAAGAAGGACCAGGGGAAGGACTCGGAGCTGCGCTCGGTGGTGTCAGAAACAGCAGCGACCTGCAGCGTGCTCAGACTCCTGGAGCAGGGCCGGCTGCTGACGCCCCCGGGCCTGCCGGGCCTACTGCCCCACTGCGGCTCTGCCCTGCGCCCTCCCTCCGTGGCCATGGCCAGCAACAGCAGCAGTAGCAGCAGCAACGGGGGTGGCGGCGGCACGGCGGGGGGCAGCCCTCCTCTACCCGCCGTCACCAGCTCAGGGACAGTGGCGGGCCTGCAGAGCTCAGCGGCAGCTCACAGCCTCTTCAGTTTCCCCATGCCCTCCTTACTGGGCGGCGTCGCCTCCCGCATCCCCTCCAACCCCCTGTCCATGGCTGGCTCGCTGGCCGGCAACCTGCAGGAACTCTCCGCCCGTTACCTGAGCTCCTCTGCTTTTGAGCCTTATTCGCGGACCAATGGCAAAGAATTAATGGACAAGAAAATTCTGGAATGATGCTTTGTTTTTATATAGATGGATTCCTGTTTCCTCTCAACCCATCTTGGTTGTTTTCTTGGCTCTCACTGTCTTTTTATTTTCCTCATTCTCTTTCATCCATCTGTGTCATGTTCTGTAGCAATTCATGTATTCCAGTTGCACATCTGGCGCCTTGTACAAGGAAGAAAACAAAGACCTACACAGGCTCATCTAACAAAGACAGGGTGGCGGTGGAAAGATTTTGCACAAAATGTTCATATAGGACGTTGTTACAGAGATCTAGAGAAACTCTGAGGAGATTACTAAGGGATCTTTCAGGTTTCCGTTTAACAAATGTATAGTCCTATCTATTAATCTAAAATAACAATACACACAGGGGCCCAGAGAATATGTCTGTCTTCATACCACAAAAGCTTGATCGCTGCAAGAGAAGTGGTACATAGTGTATAGCAGAAAGGACAGGATTGGGGACAGAGAGTGTAAAGTGCTGGTACCTTTCTGAATTGTGTTTTATTATTGATTGTGTTGAAGTGAGTAGATGTAGAGAAAGACAGTGAGTTGTCAAACACCTGAGCAGCAGGTTGTGCGATCCAATCAGCAAATAAAAAAAAACCCATTTAAATGCAGAATTATGAATGAATAAGAAAGGGCCAGTTTCTAAACAGAAAAAAACACTGCAAGGTCAGTGTCAGCACAAAATGCATTTGACGTGTGAATGCAATTTGCTTTTGCAGACGCTTCGCAAAGATTCAGCTTAGAAAAATATCTTTTATATATCCGTTTGTGTTTCGTTTGGACCAAACCAAAAACCGATCCAGAGAAGGTGTTTGTCATACAGTATGATGGTCCAATTGTTCAGTGTTGTTTTTCTCTATGGTTTGGTGAGGGCTTTTACCATTTTACAACAGAAGTCTTCACTTTGTTGCATTTCCGTCTTCAAGATGCAGTACCTGACGTTTTTGTCTGTGCTTTTAATACCACTGTGAGTTTTCAGAGTATTGGTGTACGGTTTCTACTCCATGCAGGATCTACGCACAGGAATGAGTTGCCGAAAGGGGAGTTCTGAAGAAAGAGCCTTTCAGCTGCAGTAGGCTGCTTGCTTTGTTGAACACTACAAGGTAACAGGTGTTTCAATCATTGAGACAATACAATAACCGTTCCTTCCTGTGTGCAAATTTCAAAATCCACAGCCTACATAAAGGCCTTCAGGCAGACTGATGCTTGTGGAGACTGACTGGAATTATTGTAGTATAAAAGTACAGGAAATAAGAAATGTACCTTAAAATTGTTATTTTATTGTAAATTATTCACTTATGTATCTAATAGATTATTAGTATATCTGGGACATAATGAATGAATGAATGTATTAGCAGGGTTGAGGAATCAATCAAAAGCTCTTTGGTGCTGTTGTTGTGAAATATCTTGAAATTTTGTGAAACGTGTGGTACAAATGTGCATATATATTATGTATGGCTACTGACAAAGACCCTTGTGTTTTTCATTTTTCTTTCATACATGTTGCTGTGAATTAAGTTATGATAAATGTCATGACTGTTATACCTCATACACCATGTGTATGCTTGTGAAAGTTTTTTTCCACTAGTTTTGGTAATGTGACTACTTATGTTATCACAGCTAATCTTTGGCCAGGGTGGAACCATATGTTGAACCCCTGGTTGAAAGTCTGACTGGTAATAATAGCAGCATCATACAATGGTACGAGAGGTTTCAAACATCAATTACAGGAGTCCTAGCAGTAGGGTTGGGCATCGTTTGGATTTTAACATTTCTTATTCCAATAGATTGAAATAGATTTGAATTATTTTCATGATCAATTCATCGTGCAGTCTATAAAATGTCCAAAAACTGTGAAGAATGCCTGTCCCAGTTTCCATGGTAACATCTTCAAATGTCAGTCCAAAACTGAAAGAATTTCAATTTACAAAGATCTACAACTAGGGTTGCTTAGGGTTGGAATATGTCCTGTACATTTCTGCTCAAATCCTCTCACTGCTAGAGGTTGTTCAGTTTGATGGCTGTAAAGTCATGTCATCTTTATTTTAATTTTGAGTTAATATTCTCTAAAAAAAAAAAAAAAGTTAAGTGGCTCTGTCTATGAAAATATTTTTATTATGAAAAGAACCAATTACATCATAATGTGTAATTCATTAGAGTGATAAAAATACATATACATAATAATAAAAAAAAACATTCACAAAGTATGACCAAAAAATACTTACTAGCTTTTTCAGAGCTTTTAGGTCTTAATCATTAGTTTCCATCCGCTGATGAAGACTGTGAAATGAGGTTGAAAGCTCTGGGAAAAGATGTTTTTTAATGAATTTTAACACTCAGCGTGTGCATTTTCATTCAGTATTAGTTTACACGTAATCCTGGACCAGGACTGAGCTGAGAGAATGTACCGGGACATGTTGCTGCAGCGGGACAGCTTCTCCATTAGGAACACCACACCTTGCTGGACCCGTTACAGACTTAACCCTCCTGCTGTCCTCGGCTGAAATTTGTCCCGTTTTCAAACTTTCTAGCTCAGGAAATTGGGTTCCTTCAACCAAATTGCCAAAAGAAATAACATGGATGGTTCCATACAAAGCTCTTCGCAAGTAAAATGAAGGATCAGTTCACTGCTTTCATTGAATTTGGGGTGTTTCACAGCATTTGAATTTTTTTTAAAACAGTGTCCTAACTAAACTTTGCCATCTGTGATTATCAATCAACATACATTCCTCTGATCTTAACTATTAGTCAAAATGATTCATATTTTCCGCTTTTTTTTAACTTAAAAATGCGATATAATTTCATGTAAATTAGATTTATTGACCATGAATTCCAAAGGTCAGTGAAAAACTAGTGATAATAAGTTAGTGTTAGTGGTGTATATACTGGTGGGAGTAGTGGGGAAAAAAAACAGCTAAAAACGCACAAAAGTGTTCATTTTCAATTTTGACCCAACAAGTTGCATTGTCTACGGAAAGACAGCCCAAGGATTAAAAGACACGGTAGCTGAAAGCAACTTGCTGAGAAACAGAATGAATTGAATCATTCACAGGAATCAATGAAGAAGATCAGATGTTGAGGATATGGACCGGTGTAGTTGTGTTCCATGGTGAATTATGGGGTGTGCCTGCTGTTGCTATAGTGGTGGAAATATCATTTTGAGGTACTTCACATTCAATTTATGCTATACTTTAATTTCACAACATGTAAGAGACAAATATCTATATATATTGATATTATTATGTTTTATCCATTACAACTATCTGACAACTATACTTCATTTGCAGCTTAAGATTTCACATATGAAACATATGATCAATTTATCTACCATGATACAGGATTTGTTTTTCAGGGCTGATACCGATTATTAGTAGTTAATGAAACCGATAACCCATATTTGGAACCGATATGCATTTACAGCGAACATGAAAATCTTTAAATCAAAGTTACATTTTTGGAATGTTACAAACTCCAACACAAAACTTTGTTTAAATGCTTTAAGCAATTATTTAATACATGATACACTTTCACCACTGGCACACAATGGTTTGCAAATATGCTACCATACGTTTAAGGCTGTTTGTAATATTCAGGCAATATAATATTATTCCATTCTAGTCTGAGTTTGGTTGTGCTTCTTCTGGCAAAGTTATCTCAGCAGAAATGCAGCGACTGTCCAGAAACAGAGAAAACTGAGGCTCTTTTGTGAGCTGAGCCAAAGAAACCAATCCTCCCCACTGTGTCTTGGGAATCTCCCCGGAGGAAAAAAAAGGTCACATTCACGCCTCCTACCCCCTCTCCACCCCCCACAGCCACCTCCACCCATTCTCTTCCTTCACCCCAAGTCCAATTAGCAGGAAGGTCAGGGAGGTTTTTGTAAGTGGGGGGTTTTGGGGGGTGGGGGTGGGGGGAGTGTGTATGTGTGTATGCACTGTAGACCACCAACACATTTTCTCCCATCACATGGTCCAGCCTCTAAGCTCAGGTCTTAGGAGGTGAAAGAAAGGCTATATCCTGTCTTGTTTTTAGTAACAGTTTTGTTGGCCTTGTCCTCCACATACAGTGGACGTGGGGATCAACATGCTAACAAGTCTTACTAAAGAAGCGACCCTCTTCTAGCACACTGATGCAGCAACTTTAATCTCCACAGTGCTACGGATCCACAGGTTGTGAAAAACCTGCACAGCTTAGTCACTCTGCTTCTTCACAGAATAATTAATCCCATTAAGTAATCAAAGAGTGAGTGGAGCGGAAACCCCTCGAAAGCAAGGGTTCCACTTGTGTATTCTGTAAAATACTTAGCATAAAGCCATGAAATCACCGTAATTACCATATGTGTTGAAATACTACAATGTTTAATTACATCTGCAGCACCCTTACTACTGTACCATATTGGCATGTAGTTTGCAGTTTAGAATACCAAGGTATTTTCATATTGCTTTTACACTTTCACCAATGCTATCATTGGCAACACAGAAGCAGCACATAATCCCAGGATGTACTGAAATTAGCTGTAATATTTGCAATGGGAGTGCGCAGTAAAATCAGCAAAGCTATTGTCATTCAGCCTCGTCCATATTCTGCTGATTGATTACTCATTTACTGGCTACTTACCTACTGATTTACTTATGGAACCATTTAAAGCAGCACTAGCAATATTTTCATGTTAGCAATGGATCAAATTATGGCTGGGCAGTATGGTCTAAATTTTATATCTCAGTCTAGTTTGAAGCAAAGACGGTAACAATATATATCACGGTATATTTGCTTTTCTTAACATTTCAATATAAATGCTTCTTACGGGGTTGAAGTGCCAACTGCATGGCAGATATTAATGTACTCCTAACTGTATTACTAGGACATATTTTACATAGAATATAGTAGGGCTTGACCCAAATATTGTTTGTTTCAATTTTAGGATTTGAATATTCGTTTCACATTTTCTAACCCAGACTCTTGTCACAACTGACCCAGACTGTTGTTGCCCTGAACTATCTTAATTAACAGCTAAAACATTAGCACTAACAACCTGCATGTAAGAAATCCATATAGACACACAATAAACATGATTTAAGTTTGTTGGGTTTAACTACAAAACCGGCAATGCTATCACAGAAATAAATTAGGTTAAAAAAACTCAAAATTATTTTTTTCTTTCTAAACTATTGCTATAAATGTTGCTATAAATGTCACAGTGCTGCTTCTCCAAATGAGTAACAAGGACTAAACAGGGCATGTTCAGAGTGAATCAGGTGATTCGAAACTAGTTCCTGATAAGAGAAATTGGACGTGTCACATCTGACCCCTGTTACGACTATCCCCGATCTCCCCCTACTGCTGTTTTTTGTTCCCGGAGTCAGGTGCACTAAAATTAAAAGCAGTTTTTCCAAGTTCAGACCGAGCTCCTGGAACAGGAAGTAAAGGCCAGTCAGCAGGTGTGATAATGTCCCTCTGAGGGACAGAGACGTTCTGTAGGGTAGTGTGGTAGTTTTCCAACAAGAGCCTTACAGATAAAGAGATACCAGTGAAGAGAAGACCACCCAACACTGTCATATAAAATCCAATGATGTGTACCATAGACATGAGCAGTTCTAAATCTCAAGGCAGAGTGATAGACTCTAAGGTCCAGAGATTTAAGAGTGTCTGTAAATCACATCACCATAGTCCAAGAACCAACAATCCATAACCCTTCTCCTAAAAACATGGTAAAGATGCTTTTATTTCTGGAGAAATAGCCATCGTTACGCCCGAGTCAGGAACACAAGATTATTAATGTGACATCTGAATAAGAGCTTTTCGTCAATCCAGATCCCGAGATATTTATATTCTGGGACTCTCTATAGTAAGTCTGTTCATAGTTGAAACATTAAGGTTAGAATAATATATAGCTCTGGCTCTAAAAAATAGCATAAATGTTGTTTGCAGCGTTTAGTATATAAGTCTTAGGACTTTAAGAGCCTCTTGCAGAATATTAAAGGAATCCTGTAACTTTTCAATAATAATTAATAAATATTGAGCTCAACTAAATATTTAATATTGACTTAAATGAATCTGGTCGACACAAACAAAACTAATAATATCGGTGATAAAACAGTGATAAACAACAGTGATAAACATTCATAAAGACTCATGTCATTGTTATGACAGTGTCATGTCGGTCTTATGCACACCTCTTCAAATAAAGTGTTACCAATTATTCCAAAGACGTTGAGCTTGGTGGGCTCGACCAGCAAAAGAGGTTTTATTTAATTGGGGAATAGTTAAGCAACCCGTATCAAGGGAATGTAAAGAGCGCGATGTAGCTATGCTCCAGCTATTTTGGACAATGGTTAATTATATCCTTCCAGACATGCTGAACCTGTTCGTCTTTGTCTATCTAGATGATAACCTCATTTTCTTTCCTGACGAAGAGACTCATGTCCAGCACGTCGGCTGGGTTCTTCATTCTTCACAAAAGCTAAGAAGTGCGAGTTCCATGTCTCCTTCATCGCATTCCTGGGGTTCATCGTCCCGGAGGACAACAGTCAAATAGATGTCGCAAATATCAGTGTCCCTCCTGCTGAGAGAAATAACAACGTGGGGAACATGGAGCTGCTGGCCATTAAGGGCGTTTTCACACTCAATTAAAAGTACCTTACAGTTGTATTGAAGTACGGCATAGTTACTTTCCACCACTGATAAAATGCAATGATATTTACAGTTAAGTCTGGAAATATTTGGACAGTTACACAATTTTCATAATTTTAGCCCTGTGCGCTAACACAATGGATTTGAAATGAAACCATCAAGATGGAATTATAGTGCAGACTTTCAGCTTTATTTTGAGGGTATTTACATCAAAATTGGAGGAAGGGTTTAGGAATTACACAAATTTGCATACATAGTCCCCTAATTTCAAGGGACCTAAAGTAATTGGACAATTGAGTCAAAAGCTGTTTCATGAGCAGGTATGGGCTATTCCCTCATTATTTCATCATCAATTAGGCAGATAAAATGTCTGGAGTTGATTTCAGGTGTGACATTTTCATTTAGAAGCTGTTGCTGCGAATCTACAACATGCAGTCAAAGGAGCTCTCAATGCAAGTAAAGCAGGCCATCCTTAGGCTGCGGAAAAAGAAAAAGTCCATCAGAGACATGGCAGAAACATTAGGAGTGGCCAAATCAACAGTTTGGTACATTCTGAGAAAAAAGGAACACACCGGTGAGCTCAGCAATACAAAAAGGCTTGGACGTCCACGGAAGTGGTTGATGATCGCAGGATCCTTTCACAACATCTAGTGAAGTGAAGAAGACTCTCCAGGAAGTAGGCGTATCATTATCCAAGTCTACCATAAAGAGAAGACTTCACGAGAGCAAATACAGAGGGTTCACCACAAGGTGCAAACCATTCATAAGCCTCAAGAATAGAAAAGCCAGATTAGAGTTTGCCAGAAGACATCTAAAAAAACCAGCCCAGTTCTGGAACAGCATTCTTTGGACTGATGAAACTAAGATAAACCTGTACCAGGATGATGGGAAGAGAAAAGTATGGAGAAGGCTTGGGATGGCTCTTGATCCAAAGCACACCACATCATCTATAAAACATGGTTGAGGCAGTGTAATGGCATGGGCATGCACGGCTTCCAGTGGCATTGAGTCACTAGTGTTTATTAATGATATGACAGAAGATGGAAGCAGCCGCATGAATTCTGAAGTCTATAGGAACATTCTGTCTGTTCATATTCAGCCAAATTCAACAAAGTTGATTGGACAGCATTTCACAGTACAGATGGACAATGACCCAAAACATACTGCAACAGCAACCCAGGCATTCTTTAGGGCAAAGAAGTGGAATATTCTACAATGGCCGAGCCAATTACCTGATCTCAATCCGATCGAGCATGCATTCCACTTGCTTAAGACAAAACTTAAGGCACACAGACAAAAAGAAAATTGTGTCACTGACCAAATATTTCCAGACCTAACTGTACATGTAGCAAGTGTAAACATTTATTCCCGACTTGTTTATATCTGTCAGCAGCTCGGATACACGACTGTCCGCGCTGACGTACCGTCACCTGTTGGGACACAGATGTTGTCCATACCGTCTCTGGTTCTGGCCACGGAAACAGTGACGGGACAGCTCACTTCAACGCAGCGTAATAACTCCTGAAAATAATATCCATCTCGCAAATTTATCTGTCTCTGCAGTCATCTCAACCAACGAATCTAGCAACAGGAAATAATATTCAGTTTTTTTTTCTTGTGAAGAAATGTTTCACTGTGTTGGTGAATTCTTAAAAAAAAAAAAACACTAAATGTTGCATTAAAATGCATTGTAACTTGCGTTACTGAGATTAAATCGGGTATAATATTACCAAAATGTAATTAGTAATCCGTTATATTACTGCATTATAGCAAAAAGGGATACATTACTGTAATTGTGTTATTTTACTCCCACATGGCTCATGGCTGCATAGATAGCTGCAGCCCCCTGTACCACAGTGGAAAAAACATACTGTGATTCAAAAAGGTTAAGTAAGACTATATAACTTTTTCTCAACAGGAACTGTGCCCACAAGTTAATGTTATGGGATAATTATTAATGTCAAGCATGCAAACAAACTCCCCCACACTGTCTAACTGGCAAATATACATTTATTAGTGTTATTTCAGTAATAGTATTGACCTACTTGTCCCCCTCCTACGCACCTGCCTTGTAAAATAGATGTGCAAAGTATTCTTCTGTCTTAATGTTAAAACATAACAATACTTCATACAAATAGAGTCAAAAAGTCACTGAACTTAACGTATCCAACCAAACCTTACGATTACTATCATTAGCAGCCATAAGCTTAAACTTCCTGGGCAGCAGACGGTTGTCAATCTCTAATCATTCTGAAGCCTGGCTACATCTGCTAGAACACTCAAGTAACGGTACTTCATTTTTTGAGTTCATGTATCAACAGGCCATTTAAATGACAACTTTGTTTGGTCAGGCTTCTAATGTTAAACAGTGAGAGTGGATTACTACCAACCAATTTGCTGATGTGTTGGTATGGAGCACCAACAGAATAATTGACTGTATCGGGGAACAACAGGAAAATCTATAAATAATTGGGTAGTCAAGGACCGTAAGTGTGCAAATAAAAAAGCATGCGTTGTTCAAAAGGTGATTAAGCTGATTGACCTGTTGCTTTCTGTCTCTGTCAGTAATGTTATCTGAGGTTACTGGTTCTTTGAAGAAACACAAGTAAGACTAGATCAAAAAAATTCCCTAAACGTTATGTCACGCGAGCTGACAAAGTTAACATCGCAACAGGAAAGACTGATCGGACTCATGGAGGAAGTGAAAATAATCAACTAGAGCAGCGGGTGGACGAACTGAAACAATACACAAGAAGAAATGATTTGGTGATAACGGGACTGGAAACCAGACACTGAACCTATGCTGGAGCTACTGCAAAAACTGACACAACAGAAGATGTACCAGGAAGAACTGCTAACAATGGAGCAACAGGTGATGGCATTTCTGCACAGTAAGAACATAAACATTCAAAGTGAGGCAATATCTACCTGCCACTAATTACCAAAAGAGGCAGAGAAATCAAAACCAGCTATCCTGGGTTTCTCCCAGAAAAGTTGTTTAGCCCGGTGCCAAGGCACTTTTTTTCAACGAGGGCCCGGCAGGGGCCAGTCACAGACTGATGGCAGCATTAATGTAGAGCCCAATAGTTTCGGTGACAACAGTATCATCGAAGGAATCACGAAATTGAGAATTTACATTACATTACGTCAGTCCTAAAAGTTAATGGAGATTTGGAAATATGACTACGTCTAAGTTTCCAACCGAGCCGCCCCACTGTAACTGTAGTTTAAAAAACATCTTAAAAGCACATAGTCTTTTTTTATTACCAGTGGCCTGGGAGGGGGGCAACTTAGGCCCGGTGGGCCACCACGCTGGCAATAAACTGTGGAAAACGCTGAGCTATCAACATGCACTTCATCAGCAGGAAGCAGAGGAATGACTTAAAAGTGAGATGTACAAATGTATACATAAATGAACACTTAACAAAAAAAGAATAGGGAAATCGCTAGAAGGGCGAGAGTGTTAAGAAAACAGAATAACAGAATAAAATCATAGCTACATACATTGAAATGTATGGGTTAGACAACAAGAAGGGTCTTATGCTAAGATAATTAGAGACCTGAAAGAGCTCGAAAAGTTAAAAAGAGGATAATGACTGATGAATGATGAAACTGTAGTCAGAGCATTGTCACAGGGTTAAAGACATGGATTGAAGTAGCTAGCGGATACAGAATGAATATATATAGCCTATACTGGAACATGGGCACTCATACTAAGGCTACATTTACACTACTACGTTTTGGTTTCTGCTACATTCCCCCTGCTCTGGCGTTTCCCCCTCTCATTCTCCCTGCTCTGGCGTTTCCCCCATATACCTATATAGAAATGAACCGAGTGACTCCGCTGTTTTTGACGGAGACAAGCGAAGTATATTAGAACCACTTTTGCGGTGAGGCTCGAGCGTTACTGCGCAGCTGCAAACTGAGCTTGCCGACGTAGATGTGACGTGAACAACGTGTCTGAACGTTGTAAGTCTTCTGGTAGCTGTGCCAAGAAAAATCTCAATCATTCCCAATCTTGCAGACGGAGAGCGTAGGTATATGTAAGGAGATAACATAGGCATAGGCTAATTATTGCTAACTAAAATGCTAGTTAACATTAGCAATTAAACTTCAACAGCTAATGTAAGTCCAAACTGCCTGCGAGCTTCTCCTGTACTGTACGGTAATTCCTCTACTATGCGACAATAAGTTGCATGGTTATGACACAATCGTTAGCTTATTTTTATAAAAGAAATAGAAATAAACAATGGACAAATGAAGTCTTTAAACGCTTCAGATGTAAAGTTATTGGTGACGCCAAAATGAATGGCAGTCAATGGAATGCTAACGGGGGTGAGTGCTTCGTAGCATTAAAATGGCGCCATCGCGGCTTCGCTCTGAGGAGGCAGGCTTGCCCCCTTGGTTTCCCCCTCTCATTCCCCCTGCTCTGGCTTTTCCGAGCCCCTAAACCGGAGACATTTGGAAACACTTCTGACGTGTTTTGGTTTGGAATCTGCGGGGTTGGGCTGCAGTCTCAACGGCCGCAAACGGAGACCTTTGGCAACACCGACACTGACGCCAATGTTTCTCTCCTGATTGGGTCTTACCGGTCACGACTAAAGCTACTAACATTACCATGGCAACTACCAGCAGGGGGCGGAGTCTTCATGCTGCCTCCTGTTTATGCCCAGTATACCAGAATATTGACGAGATATGAGGTTTGGGCGTGTTAGTTTACACCAAGATTAGTTCTTCTACTGGAGATAAAAACACTTGGTGCACCGAGATCACTTGTGGCCCAAACTCTGCTGAAAAACCAAAACGTAGCAATGAACATGTAGCCTAACTTAAATGAAGAATCAGAATTTAAAATCTATGATTTAGATAGGCAAAAAAAAAAAAAAAACCTAGTCATCCCACGCAACAAAGATTGTGAGTATTATACTGAGGAGCAATTTATTGATGGAATAATGATGGACTATCTATCATACACTTTAACAGTAGTTAAGTTTGAAATATAATTTATCAAAAGTAAATGATTATTTAAAGCAGTTCAAGAAAAGGTTTAGTGTCATTGCAGTAACAGGAACCTGGTTAAAGGACTGTGATATGGATGCAGTTCAGATAGATAAACAGCCTTGTATATGAACTCCACTTTGAAATGTACTGTAAAATGGTTTGCAACTGTTTTAAACAATATTATGGAAATCATCATTATCTATCATTATTTGTGAAAATGCTAAAAATGTTATAATTAGTTGTGTGTATAGATCACCAGGTTCCTGTGTAGAGATATTCACAGATACAATAACCGAGTTGTTCAACATGGTGTACAATAAGAGTATATTTCTATGTGGGAACTTTAATATTGATCTGGAAAATCTATGTGGTTTGAGGACACTGTGTGAATTCAAGAATTCAATGTATAGTTTGGGTCTGTTTCCAAGTAGGCTATAACTAAACAAACAAGAATCACAGATGTTGAGTCAATATGAATTATTCTGTTTTTGTTCTGTTATTTTGTGACTGGTAAGGTGGGGGGGGGGAGTTGTATTATTTAATGATTTGTTTTGTTAATGTATGTTTTGTGAAAGAAAGAGAGATTATAGAAGATGAATCTTCTTTCTTCTTTTCATTCAGGACTGGAAATTTGGTGTTTGCATGAAGTTGTTTATTTTAATGGATAAAATAAACATATAAAAATATGACTACAATCCACTGAGTAGACAGTGAGCAGCAACATAACAGCTGGGACAAACTACAAAAACATGCAGGAAGCAACCTGATTTATGATTATTAAGATCTGTGGGCGCTGATGTAACGTCAATGTCCCTTTCAGTTGGCTGCCGCTTGTGTTGCTACTAGAAGGAATGAGTCAATTCCAGGATAAATGATGTTTTAGTTTCTCCGACAAGCAAGCAGAGTCCAGATTCGGTGTGATTCGCTGCTCTGCAGCAGAGAGAACGTGTGGCTGTGGGAATGCTAATGCTAGAGCTAATGCTAGGTGAACGGGAGCAACAGAGAGAGCAGCATGGAAATAACTTCTTACTGAGGAGAGCCAGTCTGTTGTATTACTGCATAGCAGAGTGACGTGGTAACTGTGTGTGAACAAGTAAACAGTAGTCTCTTTTCCACTTCCTCCACAGCGCTGTGAAGAAAGGTCTAGGTAGTCCACACAGCATTCCAGGATGGGAGACAAATGGGCTCTGGTTTTGTTAAAAGGACACATTACATGGACATGTATTGTACACTGTGGAATCACTCAGTATGAATGTAGATCCTAGGGGAACTGGGCTGAATGTAACAGTTTATACATCAGGATACTGTGTGAGCCCTTTAACAACAACAGCAGCAGCTATTTGCAGCCTATTGGCCTAGATGGCTGGATCTGAGGAGTTTGAGGGAAATCATATCCCTTTGAACTCATCATAAAAGACTCAGGAAAAAAATGGTATTTCAAAAAATGAGGGCACTGCTCCTGTAGGCAGAAGCCCTTCACTTGCATTAATTTGCTATTTTTTGCATGCGGCCTGAAACGTTTGGATGAGCTCTCTAGGGGTTGCCGTCAGCCTCACCATGGCAGTGCTTACCACTTGAGTCTGTAGTGCTTTTCCAGCATCAAAGAGCGGTGCGTGTCTGTATGTGATGTGTGACTGCCAGTGTGTTGGTTGTGTAGGGGGCATGGTTCAAAATCATCTTCAAACAGTCGCTTACAAGCTGTAATTGTGCAGAGCATGCTGCGTCAAATGAAAATGGATCAGAGCTTCAAAAAACGAGAAAACAGCAAACTAAGAGTTTTTAAGGGGAAAATGTGTGCAATCATGTCATTTTACCTGTCACTCCAGTTCACTCCCCACGACATTGTGTTGGTGTGTGTGTGTGTGTGTGTGTGTGTGTGTGTGTGTGTGTGTGTGTGTGTGTGTGTGTGTGTGTGAGTGACAGAGAGAGACACACATAGAGAACACATACATAAGATACAGCAGAGCTATCCATTTCTTGGAGTTACAAATCAATGAGCATTTCAGTCAGATTTTAAATATCTTATTAACAATACAATTACTGTAAATTCTTGAAAAGTTGCTGGGGCCGTGGCTTACCTCAAGTGCAAAGAGAACCAG
The DNA here is from genome assembly GCA_023631565.1 of Gymnocephalus cernua. Taxonomy (NCBI): domain Eukaryota; kingdom Metazoa; phylum Chordata; class Actinopteri; order Perciformes; family Percidae; genus Gymnocephalus; species Gymnocephalus cernua. The sequence continues at coordinate 24,427,244 of CM042437.1, forward strand.
CAATGTATTTCTCGTTTCCCACATTTTAGAATACTTTGTCATATTATAGTGAGAAGACTCCCTGTTCTCTCCCAATGTAATATGTTGTTGATGCAGCTTACAGTTAATGCATATTTACTCAGTTTTTAGCTGATAGCTAACGATACGTGTCCACAGTGGTGTTTTTCGACGGCAGGGATCTCCCCACTTCCCAGCATTGGACGCTTGGTGGGCTCGCCACCAGCAGGTATCAGTTTATCTTCACAGACCACTGTCAAGCAAATAAAACAGGCTCCACCCTCCTACAACCAGCACCTGATGCTGTCTTAATGTGGTATTGAGAAGGGATATTTTGACAATTTCAATCAATTCTCAAGTGGTAAAAAAAAGGTTACATCTAGCCCCAAATCACCATTGTGTAACAAATGGTATCAACCCCAAAATTGCTGCAACACCTTATGAGACAGAATGGGAATGGCAATCATATACTTTCATTATAATGTTCTAATACTATACAATTTATTTAAATTAATTAATTAACTGTTTTTCACTGTACATATTTGTGACAGAAAAAGAAAAACTTGACACAGTGCTGAGCTGCATCTCAGTTCCCAGCTTTCGGATGTGTCATATTCTGCTGACCTTTTATCTAACACCTCCTGTCCCCCACCCCTCTAATGAATGTTGTGGAAATTTGGAATTTCTAACAACAGCTATTCCAGGGGGGCTGTGGCTCAGAGCGAGAGCAGGTCGTCCTTCAACCACAAGATTGGCAGTTTGATCAAGTGTTCTTTTTTCTTTTTATTTCAAGACAATGCACATTGATGAACATGTACAGCAGTACACGTAAAAATGCCAGATTGTAGCCCGGGGGATAATTTCAATCTGTAGTCCATTAGGCAGGTTGAAGTTACAATAAAAAAAAAAAATGACAAGAGATATACAATAATGACATTTGATATGTAAAACAAGGAGAAACATAAAGAAAGAAAAAGAAAGAAAAAACAGGACAATTCATTAATAGGTGTTAAAACGGAAACACAATTCATTAGTGTGCTCTACTGGGCTAACACAATACAGCATACAGTTAGAGGTGGTTGCACGTTTGGTTAGCTCTAAGCCACACCTTTACTTGACTCTTAAATGTGGCCAGAGTGAAATAACGCCAACATGTTCCTATTTACATGTTGTGATTTGTATAGTCACAGCATGTACAAATAACATCACATGAGACACAGCCATCTTCTAACTGTATACAAACTGGGAACTATATTCTCAGAAAGGCGAGAGCTGCAAGCATATCACTCCGCCCAAGTACAGCTTCGCCTTTCTGAGATATAGTTCCCAGTTTATATACATACACACACACACACACACATATATATATATATATATATATATATATATATATATATATATATATATATATATATATATATATATATATAGACTGAAGGAGGTTTTTTTAAAAGGAACCTCACAGTCCCTGTTTACAACAGCTCTGGTGCTTAAAGGGATAGTTCGCCAATTTCGCATTAAGGTTTGTATTTTCGAATGTCCGTGCTTCCCTCCCTCATTTCCCCCGTAGACGAGAGATCTCTGTATTGTGGGTCTGGTAAAAAATCTTCCGATGACGTAAAACGACGATTTTTGCATCATCGGAAGATTTTTGCCCAGAGTCTATGGACTACAGCCAGCTACTTCCGCGTGTTTTCAACCCGCCCATAGGGGGTTGGACTGCCGAGTCCATTCGGAAAAGCCTGATTCAAAACAAGAGTCAGCCATCTTGAATCTTCGCTAAGGCTCTCTTTTCAGAAGTAAACATTTCCAACAATTATGTGCCTACCGCACACGTGTACCACCGGGATACATTGGTACAGATCGGAGAATATGCAGGAAACGTTTTTACAGACGGAATACTCGGCACACTACGTGAGCTTCGCCTGCACGGAGACCAGCGCCTCAACCAGCGGTGTCGCTCGATGCCGCTAGCCGGGTAGGGGACATCCTCATCGGCTAGGTAGGAAGCTAACGCTAACCAACCACCTGTCCCATCAATCCTGCTTGCAAGTGTCCGTTCATTAGACAACAAACTGGACTACATCCAACTTCAACGATGCTCCCAACGCAAGTTCAGAGACTGCTGTGTTTTTGTTTCTGTGGAAACATGGCTGAACAACAGTGTAGTGAACAACAGCTACCAGGCCTGCTAGCCCTCCGAGCTAGAGATGCTCTGTCGCCGGGTAAAAGACCCTTGGAGGTGGGCTGTGTTAACACGGACTGGTGCAGAAATTGGGGTGATTTGTATCCAACTAACTGCTTACTGCTGGTGGAGTTTGTGACTGCCGACCATTCTACATTCCACGCTTATTCACGGCTGTGTTTATACTCAGTGTTTACAGCCCACCAAGCGCTAATGCTAGCATGCGTTAGCTGAACTTTACAGAGCCTATAATGTGTGTGCACTAAATGTAGCCTGTTTCGTATGTGGTTTTTATATAATGTTGTCTATATATATTTTAAATGTGTAACACCACTTGAGCCACGGTGAAACGTTGTTTCGTGTATATGGTTGAAATGACAATAAAACACACTTGAGTTGAGTTGAATGCCTCTGTCTGTCTGTAACCGGTAGGCGTGGTTTGGGAGTGGACTCGTAAAGCAGCGAAGCAGGTGCGTTCTGGGATTTGGTGTCTTTCATCCATATGAGCCAAAAACACATTGTCTGGCTTTTCTGAGATCTGAGGAGCAGTTAACCATAATCATCATAAATACACCAGAGTTTAGATCGCCAACACAAAGAAAGAGGAAGGTAACGGACATCCGGCCGAAAATAAGGGACACGCGGCGGAATTTCCGGTGGCACCGCGTTATTATGATCCCACATAACTTCTAGACAAGTCCCACCCTACGAAGCAGCTTGATTGGTTGGGGTTAGGCATTGACCTCAAATGGTTAATGTTAGGATAGCCAATTGGTCAGGGGATAGGACAAATCGGGTTACATTACCTTGCGTAAGCATGGACGCCTGGCCAATAGTAGTGTGTGAATGCTATTGAAGTGCAGGTCCTGCCTAGAAGTTGCGTGGGTTCCATGACGCGCCGGCACCTGAACAATCCGGGAAATGAAACGTCGGAGATATGGATTACCTTGAGGAAGACATTGAACCCCAAGCTGCTCCCTGGGTGCTATGTAGCTGCTCCTAACGCTTAGGCTGGGTTAAATGCAGAAATTGAATAGTAAATAAGTTGAAATAGTTTCTTTGTTTTTCCCTTACATGTTTGATGTTTGATTTGCAGTAGCCTACTATTAGTTACAGTAACAGTTTGTAATGAACATATAGTAACAGGCATTAGATCACATTAAGGATATCTTCCAATTCACTTTATTTTTTATTCAGCACCAACTGGCAAATTGTCAATAATTACAGAAGAATACAACCTGTGATGTTGACAAAACGTGAAAAAAGGCATGTATGGCTCTCAAATGCAGTAAGCAAATCACGTAAACAAAATAATAATTGATCATATTTCCCCAAAAATCAAACTCACAATTTGCTTTTCATTTTTAATGCAGAAGATCTAATAACTGCACGCTACCTATATGCAGGTGCTTATTTTTTATATTTATATTGTTCAATGTTGTAGTTACACACTATGCTTTGGCAACGTGTTATAGTTAAAAGGTAATTAATGCCAAAAGCACTACTTACCCATATTTTTTGCTCATGCGCGTACACAACATGCGCGGCCGTCATCCGGTTCCTCAGTGTCATATGACTAGCTAGGGCTCTGCTGTCATTTATCAGCACCAGCTACAAACACACACATCGACCAACGTTAGCTTTCCCAGGTTTACTGTTCTTTATCCGACAATGGCAACATTGGTGGCAAACAGGGCGATGGACGTCAACGGCTTGGCAGCCGCTGCGAGGACACACACACAGGCTGTGACCAGAAATTACATCTCTCAACCGAGGCTAAGTATGTAACGTTAGCAGGCTGCTGAGAGTAGCTGCAGCTAGGGCTAGTGGCTAACAAGGTTGTTGTGCTGCATTCAATGACAAGGGAACGGTGAGGAATACGGCACTCTTATTAGAATTCTCACGGTATCTCAACCTTTTTTTAGTAATTTGCACATACAAAACACCATTCTTGTTTCGTTTCAGTTGGTAAAAGTTTATCTTGGATCCAGGACAGTAGCGCATTGCATTAATATGTAGTATTATGGTCCTGGATCAGGGAAGTTAATAAGTAAAGGAATATTTTATTTCCAGAAATACTCAACGTTAAATTCCAGGGATACTGGGATTGTTAGACGGTAAACGTATGCAAAATTGGTGCTAAGTGTGACACGGTTCAAGAAGAAAGTTCAAGTCCTCAGCCATTGCTTTTTTATAGAAGAGTGTATGTTCCCAGTGACATCTAATGCAGCATATGAGGGGATGTTGTGGCTAACTAGCTAGCTAAAGCTATGAAGCTACAAATTGTGAATCACGATTAACAACACGCTAGCTGTTTTTACGCTGTCAGTTAAATGCGGATTAAGGTTACAATTTAGTAGCATAACCACCATCCGACCATGCTTTACATGCTCTATTTAAGTTTAGCTCCACGTACCCATTCGTGTCAAATAGCAAACCAGCTAACGGTAAGCTAGCTTTAGGTAACAGTGGCTACTCCGGCTCAGAGTTGTCGTTTACCATTTTAGCTAGCTATACGTAACTTTAACTTTATTCATTAGTATAACTAAAAGTCGTATGCTAATTTCATATAGGGACAAAGTCAACATTGTCACTGTTGTGATGACTGCGTAGTACACAGCTAGCTAAATGTTACTAGCTTAGTGGATTAGCCAACACTGCAGACAGTCAGCTGACTGACGGTAGCCACCCGAATGAATGAGAGTGCAGTGTGTTTTTATTTAATGTGTTGAGTTGAGATTGGATAGTTTAATGCTATCTATACTGCCTTTAGTGCGCCTTTACTGCCTTACTATTACTGTATGGCGCTATAAGAAATGACGGTGGCTTTAACAGACTGGTGACAGATGGGATGATCTCTCATGTGACACGATCACATGAGCTCTGCAGCCTGCAGTAGAGATCAGCAAACCTGCAGTTTCTGGCCTCATGGAAAGAAAGATGCATTTTTTTTGGTGTGATTAATAGCTACAGTTGTTTCATTATCCTGTCTATCCACAACCTGTCTATACTTGTATATCACATTGCACTTTTCTGATTTTTTTTTTTTTTTGCACTTCTGGTTGGACGCAAACTGCATTTCGTTGTCTTTGTACTTGTATTCTGCACAATGACAATTAAGTTGAATCTAATCTAATCTAATGGTTTACAGACACATTGACCCACAGTTGTTAGCCAGATGGAAACCGTTGGACTTTTAGGACAGTTACAGATCAGATGCTGTTAAAGTGAAGTGTTGCTTCAAAAGAACAGTATTATTAGGAAATGTGTTTTTTATGTTTGTTGCCTTTTTAAAGGTTTTCATATTTCATAATGAATAGTGGCACAGTGTTTTCTGTCTTTACATTTACCATTTCATTCCAAAAGACATGATACAGTATGCATTAGTCTGAAGTGTCCATGATGAACTAAAGGCTGATTTATAGTAGCCTAGTATGTAGGATCTATGCAGAGCCTATGCCATAGCCTACGTAGCTAGGGCTGGGTATCGTTAAAAAAAAATGTTATACCAATACTGTGACGTCGATACCGGTTTCTGAACGATACTTTTTTTGATACCAATTTCATGAAATCTATTTAACAAAAAGTAATTCCAACATTACAGCACAAATCTTTTATTTATTTTTCAGCTCCTACTGCGTGAGCCGTCTCTGTGTAACGTAGAGTTTTTCCTGTGTCTCTACAACGTTAGACAGCCAATCCCAGACATTATTAGATCTTTATACCATGGTCTGGGTGAATACTCGATTCTGATTGGCTGCTGGGTATCCATAAAAAAGTGATGTAGGACACCTAGTAAAGGAGTTCCGGTGAAACTGACTGTTTACTGTTAAATCAATAACTAAATCAATGCGCTACATTAAATCAAAAAGGAAATGTGGATCTGTTATTTCCAACTTGTCCTCTGAACACCACAGGATGGCGCTAACACACACGCTGCAAGAAGTAAGTTACATTTCCCCTCTGGACTGATTTTGTTTCATAGAGTATAACGTTAACTCACATCCCGTTCACTCTTCAGGTCGCTACTCCAGGCTGCGCTGCTGCAGCCGACAGTAACGTTACACATCGCGGATCAAATTGTTTGTAAAAGTCGTTATATTGTTTTGGGGACAATGACATGGCTGGATAGCTAGCTTGTCTTGTTGTTTAACATACTGTCAAATTATTTTTACTGATTGCCAACTGCAGGCAATGGTACTGACTTTGGATCTTGCTAGCATAGCGTTAGCATTCTGGCTCGTAGCTGAGCTGAAGGGTTCTATCAGCTGAGCGGACTATAAACATCTCCGGTTGCTAAGGATGGCAATGTCGTATCTAAGGTCTTTCCTATTTCCTGGAGGAGTGGACGTTTGCATTGCATAAGAACCTGATGGATGGGAATGATTGTTCCAGGTATTAGTCAAACTGTCAGGTGTAACCAGGGAAACAGAGTTATTGTTTGTAAAAACTTTAGATTTCGATTGTAAAACTAATTAAAATGTGAAATAAAGTTTTAAAAAGATGTTATTTGGCAAGTGACCATTGTAGAAGCATGCTGCTTATTGGCATGAAATTACATTGCAAATGTTTTATTTGCAATGTAATTTCAGAAATCTACTGCCATGTGAATTATAGATTTTGTCATGACTATAGTAGGTCTAAACACAGCCTAAAACAGACTGACTCTCAGATTGACTCTTTACATGGAAACCACAAGACTTGTACATGTACTCGTATACATGAATTCCTTTTTTAAAAATGTCACTTGAATTCATTTTGTCTCTTCCCACGAGAGCTCGCGAGATTAAAATGTAACAAGATTTCTTGTTGAGGAAAAAATTGTCTCGCGATATCAGTCACAAGTGCAGAGCAGCAGCCAGTAGACGGTGTCTGACCCGGTTGGTCTTATAATACATCTGGCTTTGAAGATGAGTCTGGCTTGGAATCTCTAAATTAGCAGAGAAGATCCCTCGCCTGTTCGCCACAGTTGATTCTGTGTTCACTTTTGCAGAGCGGTAGCGGGGTTGCACTTAAAGCTGTAAAAATCTCTCTCTCTCTCTCTCTCTCTCTCTCTCTCTCTCTCTCTCTCTCTCTCTCTCTCTCTCTCTCTCTCTCTCTCTCTCTCTCTCTCTCTCTCTCTCTCTCTCTCTCTCTCTCTCTCTCTCTCTCCCTCCACACAACACGGACTTCAGTGTGGCACTGACTCGTGCAGATCGCTCTCCTGTCTTTTTTTTAAATGATTTTGAAAGCAAAACCTAACTTTACTTTTAATGATATTAAACGAAGAGAAAGAAGCAAGCTTTAAAATAATGCCCTTAGTCTGTAGGGCTTGACTTATGAAGTCAGGTGCAATTAAAGCTAGAGAAAAGGTCTTAATGAGATTAACAATACTGTGAATGTGATATAATGGGATCATGAGTCTACTTGCTTGATTATCAAGGAAAATGCACAAAATATTAAAATTTTGAAAAGTGTGTTTCTCAACTTCAAACATACACAAGTTAAACGAGTATAAGAAGAAATACATAAACAAAAAATGTGCAACACTACAACATTAAATAACAAAAAAGAAATCTTTTCAAAATATACATTTTTGCTTTGCTCAACAGTATACATGAAATAAATAGAACAATAAATAATAAACAACTTCTCATTAAAATAATACATTTTGTATGCCCTTTTATAAAAAAAATGACATTTAAGATGATGACATTATTTCAATCAACACAGGGACTTCCACAAATGTTGGTGTTTTTTTCCGGCACTTTGCTCTGTGAATCTGATGTTGAGCCTTAACTGTGACTTTGATTATTATGCTGTTGAACACGGCCCGAGGCATGAACCCAGCAAGGTGATGGTTTTTCCTTTGTGTAAGAGTCAGAGAGGCTAGTATTGACTAAAAGCCTCTTAGCAAACTAGAAGGAAATAACTTAATGGAGCTTGCGCCTTCTAAGAGGAAAGCATAGAGCATGTAACATGTAATAAAACCTTGTCCTAAAAACATCTAACCGCCCTACTTCTGAAATTTTCTAATTTGCTGAATGGCTCACTCTTTTCCTCTCATCAAACCCATTACTAGGCGGCAGCAGTCCATTCTGATGTTGAGGCAGAAATTCAGAGCCAATGATTATCGCAAGTAACTGTTAGGAAACTGTATGTGCTCCTCAAATACTGCAGGTGCTGCATTTATAATATGTTTATCTATTAATCAGTTTTATTTATCACATGAAATCGTACAAGATACAATTCCAGTGAAATCCCATCAGCTCCTTCACCTCTTGCATGATCCATCATCAAGCAGAATGTAGCCATCAGATCGGCACACAGAAAGAGAGTCACTCGGTTGAATAGCACCGGCACTCCAGGATCCAGCCAAGTCTGGGCTGAAGGACCGCACAGCTGCTGACATCCCGCTGGACTTTACTCTGACAGTTCCATTTAAGAACCTTGACCAGCCAGCTGGCTAGCTAGCCCAGGCTAGCAGAGTCAGCAAGACACCGGCAAGTTGATTTCCTGATTCTGATGAGTGACTTATAGCTACATGTCATCACTGTCCAACGTCAACCACATTAAGCATAGTCTTTATCCTCGACGTTCCACTTCCTGGGTTGCTCCGGTGCCGCAGGAAATTCCGCCAGATGCATGTCTTTTCACCGGATGTCCATTACCTAAATCTTTCTTTGTGTTGGCAATCTGACCTCCTGAGTTTTCTGTTGCACGACTAAAACTACTTTTGAACGTACACAAGCGAGACTACATTAAGCACAACTAATATTTAGAGGTCGGCGCCTTCTAGAAGCCTGTTTTAGGACTCGTGGCTGGAGGAGATGTGTTTCCTTTTGTCTCCTATACTTCTTTTATATGGGAGAGGCATACAGAGGCTTGCGTCTGCAGGTGTAGGCCTAGTTATATTGACTATAGTGCAGAACCATAGCCTAGAAATCTAGACTCACCGTAGCGGCAGCAAATTTAATTTGCAGCCAGGGGGGGTCTAGGAACTCTCCGTTGGCTTGCGAGCTGGAAAAAACTAACTCTGGTCAGGCCAATCACATCGTGTATAGAGTCAGTGGGCGGGCTTACGGCTGCTGGCGAACTACGGTCTTCTGGAAGACTTGGAAGATTTCGTTGCTCTGCCTGGTTGTAGCGTTATCCTATTACATGCAGAGGGAATTTGAAGGACAACCGTTTATCCCGCCCCTTGGATTAAGCCCTGTCAATGGTGAGTTCCCACACCCAAGGGTGCTGAAATCGATAGACAGGTCGACGGTAAAACATCCCAGGGTGTCTCACTTTATCCCGCCGCTTGGCCTGAGCTGTTCTCCAACGTTAATAGCACCAAAACTGAAAGTTTGACCACGTGAGGGCTAGCAACTGGGCTGCAACTATCGGATGTCGGAAAAATCAAGTGTCTGGAATAATTAAAAAAATTGGGAAGATGACCCCCTAAAAGTTAAGTGCAGATATTCCAAAGGAAACTGGTGAATTGCCTGAAAACTGTAACAGCTTAGCCTTGATAAATTATGATTGCCAGGCCTTTTACATTATTTATTTTGTATATTTATTTGATATGATTATCCAATCCATACTGACTCGGTTTCTGTAAAGGACTCTGCCGTCTGTGGACAGCGGCTGGCTAACTGCCTGACAGACAGCACAAGTTAACTAAACTTAAGTTAAAGATAACTCAACTGAAATTCCATAGACTGACTGATGGACCCCTCCCCTCTCGAACCTTCCAATGTATTTGGATACTTCCCACCGAAGCTTCGAAGCCCAACAAATGATACTCGGACTAGACCTAGAATATACACAGAAATTCATTATTATATTATATGAGAGCCAGGGCTGACACCATAGCCCAGTGTCCAACCCCCGTTGGGTCCTGCTCAGCAGAAGGTTTTGAGAAACTAGGTCCGATGAGATGATGCTCATTGATCCTTTCAGTTGGGACAACCAACCATTATGAACTGCACAGAGTACACATCTAGAGTAGGTTTCAGTGCTCTTTTTCATTTGACAGTGCATCAGTGAATTATGGCTTATTACTTAGGAGTGTTGTAACTTCAGAACTTCTTTTGCTAAGTTGTTGTCCTGTTCCTGTTTTAGTTGTAACTTCCCCTTTTGTAGTGTATGTGTGAATCACATTTTGTGCCTAACTATATCCAGAGACAAACAAATGAAATGGATGGGCTTATACAACCATTTTTAAAGATATCTCATGAATTCCTTTAAAATATAAGTATGCAAATATTTCACTGCGAATACATAAAGGTCTGAGTGAATTACCGACAATAATGACTCACATGTTGTGCTTTCCATTGGGCTAATGTCTCTTCCTCACGTGTTCGCCCCTCCCAGCAGGGATGCGAGAGAAAGACACAAGGAATTCTACATACCAAACCGGACATCCTTGCTTTTTCCAGCATCATTTTGAGAAGGGGGATGTCGCTGTGTCATTACTCAGGGCCGTCACATTCGTTAAGCTTATTGCTTGGTCCTGGTTAAGGGTAGCCTCGTGAGACCATCCTGATCTCTCGAGCTCCAGTTTTCTGCTCGCAGATCAGTCTGGCATCTTGAGGCAGAGAAAATTTGGAGCCGTTCGCCAAACGACCGGGCCAATCAGCGTTGGTTTTGAGGCGGGTTTAGGTGTGATGCAACAAGGAGCTCGCGAGATCAGGATGGTCTCACGAGCCTCAGCAAGCGGAAGCAACGCATGCAAATCTGACCTGATCTAGACACATTTTCAGACAGCGGTGGCCCTTATTCTGTTAGCCGCTCGCTAATGCTGTTTTCTCTTGGATCCTTCTTTTGGAATATGGACCGGGAACCTGAAATGGGGCCTTTTATTCCTAAATTCTCGTTACATTCGCGTTGTCGACAAAAAAAGCCACAGTTTGCAAGCTCTGCTATGTGCGTGTACCATATTCTGTGTGTTTATCATTGCACATTAGCCTAGCAGCTAGCGGATTTTCCTTCTGCCTATAGCTTTATCCCAACAAACCCGCATGGTTGAATTTCAGCCTGTTTGAACGTTTTACCACCTAAACAGAGCAGCTTATATTGATTATAGAGAGCAACAAGTTAGCGGACTGCCGTCCACCGAGTCGCCTCTTTGCTATCGGTCTCCTCAGCTGCTGTGCTGGCTCGATGGTGTTTTAAGCCCCCCACTAAGCCTTCAAGGCAGCGCTGCGACCGTCGTCTTCAACCATAACCATTGCCTATGATGACATTGGGGGCCACATACACCAAACTCTGTGTGTTGCGAAGCATTTGCCCTTAGGATTGTCGGTAAACTTATTTTCTTTTTTTTCTTTTTACTTTATTGACAAATTGTCAAGTTTCCAATTGACTGAAGATGTAAATTTGACAATTTATTGTGGTACATTGCGAACTAAGGTCAGATATTGTATTACATACAAGTTTAGTCTAAAAATGGCATAGCAACCTGTGCTTTAAAAAAAAGAAGTAAAAGTCGAGAATCAAATCGAACTGTGACCTTAGAATCGAAAATGTAATCAAATCGAGGATTTGGAGAATCGTGACACCCCTAGTCCTGGTTAATTTCAGCCTGCATACACTTTTTAATATTGTTGAGCTAATGTTGGTGGAAGAGCAACAAGTTAGCGAAAACCACAAACTCTCTACTAGCACTCACTGATTTGCCCAAAATGTAGCATGTAGTATGCAGTATGCAAACAAAAGCAAAATATGCAAAATGCCAGAAATACCCAGATGTCGTACTCATTTGGAAAAAAATCTCCAGTATGCATCAGACCAGTCTACCTCGCCTACTGTATCCCACAATGCAAAGCCCTGGTACAGTCACAACAGCTTGATCACTAAATTCACTTCTGAGACTTTTTAGGCGATAGATCAACTGTGGATTTTGAATATGGGCAGAAAATTGATGGCGAATCGCAAATTTGCCCAGATTTTCGGAGTAGAGAAGCTCCCCAGTCTGATGCGACAGGCAGATGGTGCCTGCCGGACAGCCGGGGTCGCTGGCTGGCTGGCCGGACGGCCGGGGTCGCTTGCTGGCCGGATGGCCGGGGTTGCTGGCTGGCCGGCTCAAAGACCCCGCTGTTAGCTGGCTGGAGCTCTCAAGAGACTCATGGACAAGAGGCATGTTATTTTCCCATTGAACGATTGTTTGTTTAAATATCACAACACAAATATCCCATTATAAGATTAATTGGAACCTGTGGTTATCTGTCTTTTCGGAGTTATAAAGCTCCACAGGCGATTGCGACAGTCTCACTCACACATACCGGCCACAGAGCAGACAGAGGTGGGGTAGAGAGCAGGGTCTGTTGTATTTACTTATTTGACATAAGTTTAATAAATTGAGTTTTAGTAGATTAATAAATAGTTCATACATGAAGTGAATACATGCTATAGCATATGTTATGAGAGACACCAAAGCTTTAACATTTTCATTCAGTTCCTGGTTTATTTAAAACCGGGACAGTGTACAATACATGTATTGTACCAGTTACATAGGGCTGGGCGATATGGCCTAAAACCAGATAACATCCCAATGCTAATTTCCAAGAATATCACAGAATGAATACCTGACAGTTACAGGTGACAAATGGCCTCAGCATTATTAACCATGTCCCTGTTAGTTCAAAGTAAACTGTAACCTAAGAGTATTGTATGAAATCAGACACTGTGTTCAGTATAGCCAGTTGCCAGGCATCAAACAGTCTATAAGATCACAATGTAGAGATGGTTTTTCACTACCTTATTGACTTGACAGAGCTCTAACAGAGGCAGCTATTGAAAAGCTACTCTGAGACAGAGATGGAAATAAACAAATAAAGAGATTTCTCATCAGACCAAGTCTTTTCTTTGAAGAGGCCTTTGTCTCTCTCATGTCAAATGCGACAAAAGCTATTAGCCCACGAAATGTCTGGTCTTTGTTTTAGTAGTGCATTCTGTCATTTAGTGCTATGAAAAGACATAGAGCAAGGCACTATACTTCTTTGTTAAGATTTAATTAATGGTAATAATGTAGTCACGATAAACAAATGTCTCATCTGTCACCATGAAAGTAATTTCTATAAAATCAATGTTATTTTTGTAACAGTTCTATAATCCACATTCTAATTAGGCTTAAGCAGCTAGCTTGTCAGTAGAAAAAAAGACTCTCCTGTGGGCGTTTGCCATTCTTTTCATGAAAGAACATTGAAATGTAGGCTAAGGGTTTGACACCATTTCTGCCTGTTGCATGAACAGAAGTCAGTCCACATGAACGGCACATTTATTTTGCTGACCGCTCATCGTTCATTTCCTGACACTCTTCATCTTAAGAATGGGTTGGTTAGAGAATGAAGTGCATTTTGTCCCGGTGACACTGTATCAGTCAAGTAGGACTGGGCAAAATATTGATATTATATCGATATCGTGATATGTGACTAGATATCGTCTTAGATTTTGGATATTGTAATATCGTCATATGACACAAGTGTTGTCTTTCCTGGTTTTACAAACTGCATAACAGTACAATGATGTCATTTCGTGAACGTACCAGACTGTTCTAGCTGTTCTATTATTTGCCTTTACCCACGTAGTCATTAAATCCACGTTACTGATGATATATATCAAAAATGTAATTGTGTAAAAAATTTTGGGAAAGCACCAAATGTCAACCCTACAATATCGCCTCAATATCGAGGTATTGGGTCAAAAATATTGTGATATTTGATTTTCTCCGTATCGCCCAGTCCTACAGTCAAGTCCTTTCCATAGCAGCAGTGTTGATTAAATCTGTGCAGTGAGCTCAGTTTTGGGAAGGGTCTCGAAGTCGTTGAGCCTTTTTTGTGTGCTCCCATATAAAGTGGCACCAGAGCACAGAGAAGATATTTATCTTAAGTGTTCTTCATCATAGACTGTTTTTTTTTTTTTTTTTTTTGTAATGCAATATAGTTTTTGTTAAGCCTCCTTACACAAAAACTATTCTATCCATAAAACCTTCACTTTTGTTTTCTGGTTTTAGTTTTTATATTGTATCCACCAAAGCTCTCACATCGGGAGAATGTTTTGCTGCCCTTTACTGTAGCTAAGGCTCTGATAGTTGAAGATATACAGTAGTACATAGGGATGCCATGGTGATGGACTGCAGTACAACTACTGTAGCCCTGAATGGACAAACCAAACACTGGATCTGGAGAGGGCCTTCTGCAATTTTATGTTACCTGAAGGCTACTGTAGGTTCTACTGCATGATTGGAAAGGGAGTGGTGAGGGGAGGGGTATTCAGTTGATTGCAGTCTGCAACCTCACCGCTCGATGCCACTAAGACCTTTGAGTAATATGGTTGACAACTGCTTTCAGACGCACATACAGGAAGTGTTGATCTATGGTACTTTTACACAGCAGCTTTAGGGAACTGTGATACAGAACGCAATATTATGGAGAGGTATTGCCATGATGCTGAAATGAAGGTATGCTACGCTGCCACGAATTAATGAATGAATGAATGAATGAATGAATGTAGGGAAATTTTAATGTGGATATATTACATATTATATCTTTAAACCGTTAACTGTCAATGGGAAAGTGACAGTGACATCATACAAACAAAGGTTGTAGATTGAGTCTGAGGATTACAAGTAATTTAATCATATTGCTTTATTGACTCACTGTTGCATGGTTTTTGGCTGTGTGTGTGAGTGTGGGTGGTGGGGGTGAGGGCTGGCTGTAGGTTTGAGGCAATTAGCATTCCCATGTCCAGTGGGGCTGTGGGAATCCCTTGAAGTAGAGGCTAAGACGTGATTGTGAGGCTGCACATCACAGCAGCCACTGCTTTGTAGCGCTCATTTATTGTCAGAACGATGATGCGCCCCCATCTCCATCCCAGCTCTGACCCCCCCCCTCCCCTCGAGTTCCCCCCCTCTTTCAGCTGGGAAATTGAATTGTGTTGGAATGCTCTGTGCCTCCTTTCTCTGGCACTTGAATGGGCTCTTTAGTATTTCACACCAAGGTGTCCTTTAGGGTGCTAGGTCAGGCTACCAAAACAGCTTCTAGTGGCGGATTAGGACCAATTAACATCTTTGTACACAAAGGGCTCTGGCAGCTGAACAGGCTGCAGGGTGACCCACGCTGCTGTTGCATGCCAAGCCAGGGGACTGCTGCACTTGAGCTGAAGTAGCAAAAGAGGGGTGGAGAAAGTTTTCCAAACCTAATGGAACATGTTGCTACTTCACACCTCATGGCTGTATAGCCCATTGAGCAATCATTATCTTGTGAAATCAGAGAGCAAACCACTTTTTTATCATCACAGTTATACGTAAGAGGGTACCATGAAAACTTTTTTCCCTTCACGTAATGATAGGCAACTATATAGGACCAGGGTTAGGTCTTTAATCTCTCTGGAACTACCCATTCAAATATTAGACTCACTTCAGACCTGCAACCGAATGGTTGAAAGATTTGCTAAAAGGAATCAACCTTAAAAACAAAACTATTACAAAGTATCAAATGATGTACTGTATGCTGCATTTAAAATTGCCTCATTTCCAAAGGTAGTTGGCCAAATGTCACACAGAGCCCGACAACTGCAGGAATTTTGAGGCCGTTAACAGTGTCAATATTTGAGAGTTTAAAAGATCCAATAATTATATATTTTCCAATAATATATTTTTTAAAGATGTCCTAAATGAATTTTGAATGAAAAAACCACCATAGAGTATGTACTGAGGGACATTTTGCAGTATATAAACAGTACAACAAATCCCTTGGTGATTGACAAATGTATATAGTCTCACCGTGTGTTAGGGTTGTGCCGATGGACGATACCATCGTCCATTGTGATGGCTGGCCGACATCACGATGGAGAGCCACCATCGTGATGCCACACCCCCCTCCACCCCCCACCCTGTCAGACCTATTCGCAGGCGCTGGATGGGAAATTAACAACTGTCCTTCTCCATAAACAACAGGTTTCCCACCGTTGTCAGAAAGAACAGGGGAGACACTTTGTTTCTCTCACTATGACTACTAGTTGCTACTCGCTCCAAAGCTAATCGCCGTCACTCTCTCACTTCTCCGTCGCTCTATCACACACACACACACACACACACACACACACACACACACACACACACACACACACACACACATATGCCGGCTGGACGCACACACACCAGCGCACAAGTATAACCATCAGGCCACTTGTGGATGCTATGGCGAAAGTTCTGCGCGGAGTAACAAGTGTTAACGTGGACAGCTTCACACTTTCCTTTCTCCCCTCACAAGTTTGTGGACACTGTGTGTGTGTGCATCAATAAGTAAGTCTGGTGTCCTGTGGGTACGGGACGATGTTACGTAGGATTTATGAATGTATTTAGTAACAGTAGGCTAAATAATGAGGGCAGTATTTTGTGTGAGCTATATTGCGCATCTGTTCATGTGCGCTGCAAGAGTTGTTTCTGTTTTTTTTTCATTTCGTTATTCAGTGCAAACATAACGGAGAATGTAGTTTAATCTCAGTAATGATGGTATATTAGGTTATTACTGTTGCTCTGTTAAAGGTAAAAGTTCCACTGTTACGCAGAGCACGGACATCTGCACCGTAGTTAAGTGAAAGTAGGTCAAATTGTAATTTATTGCCAATAGCAGGCTGCCCCCCCCCCGCCCCCGCCGATGATGATATCATCGTCCATCACGATGTTTTACTGGAAACATCGTCAACTGCCAATTTAGGAGACATCGCCCAGCCCTACCTTGTATAGTTATATAATGTATAGTTTAAGACTCAAGTATTGATTTAAAAATTATTATATTGATTTAAAAGTGGTCGCCAGAGGCTATGGTCAGAACTTCTCCCATGGCAACAAGTCTGTTACAGAAATACCAGTCCAGACCAATCAATACAGTTTTTTTTATTTACACAGATTTTAACAGATCATTTGATTGAATCTGTATTTTTTCTGTTTTAACATGGCATGATAATAAAATGATTAATAATGTAGAGTAAAACATAGAAATGTGTGTGAGAACTTGAGTCATTGATCAGAATCTGGGCCCTGAGGCAGGAACTGGAATAGAGAAAGGCTTATTAGAGTAAAACTCATTTTATTTTGGAGAGGAAAATGTTTTTTTTTTGTATTTGTAGTACCCTTGGTTTTTATCATCACACTTGAGCCATCTTTTCTCTTGCTCTCTCAACAGTCACAGCCACACTTTCTGTATTGCTAATAGAAGGTGAAATGCAGGTGTGTGTGTGGGAAATGGCTGTAATACTGTAGCGCGTTGACAGGTTATTTTGTTGGCCTCTGCCTAATTAGTGGCATAGTGGATGCACCCTGCTAAGCTTTAGTGCTTTATGTTCGTACCAGTCTGCTCTAATTTCCTCGTGCCTTTGATATTGGCCCTGAGATTGACGGTCGGCACAAAAAGAGGAACACCAGACCATGATAGAAAACCCAGTGGAAACAATGGCGGTCTGCAGATGTGCACAGGGACCGTGATGGGAGGCTGTCAATGGGGATTTCTTGCAAACTCCACGTAAATTGGCATGTTCCACCAAAACAAGTTCTTTCCCGGGGCTATTTTTGCAGAGGCACCGTGGCTCCGTCTGGCACTTAGCACCACCCAAGACGATTGTGATTGGTTTAAAGAAATGCCAATAAACCAGTGCGTTTTTCTTCCATCCTGGAATGCTGTGTGGACTAGCCGCAGTGCTGTGGAGGAGGGTCTGGCGAAGCGAGACTACATCAAAACTGACTTAAATTTATCAACATGTGGCAAATATTCTTTTTCAATATGTCATTCGCCAAAGAGGGATAACAAATAGTTTCTTGTGGATTTATTACCACAGGTGCTGTATAAATCATTTTCAGATTTGTCTCATACTAAAGTATGTAGAACCTATTGAAGGTAGCCTAAATTCTTTCAGATGTTGATGGAAATAAGAAACTTAACAATGACCGAAGCACAGAACGGTATGCTTTGGAGAGAAAAGACCTCCACCTGATGTGATGGCAATGTGGGATCTTTAAAGCTGTAGTTTCTGTCACCCCCATGAGGAATTCTAAGTAATGACAACAAAACTGTCAATACAAGCGTTTCATGATCGCGCACCCCTCCTCCACACAGTTGCTAGTAGCCAAGGAGGACACGGAGGATTAAAAAAACATGAAGGACTCTTCAGAAGAGGTCATTATCTTGTAAAGTCACCGGACGCCACAATCTTCTGAACATAGTCATACTGAGAAATCCGGAGAGAGTTGTGTGGAGCTGATTGTCTTAATTAGCTTTGTAGCAACTCATTTGGCAATGGCATTAATTTAAAAAAAAGTTACGCACTAAAGCTTTAAGCACAAATGGAGAAGCAAATTGCTGTTTCATATTAGTCATGATAAATAAAATACACAGCAGCTGGAGTAGAGGGAAATGGCAATGTGTAATGTTTTTTTTGTGACATATTTGTTGTGTAGTTTTCATTGCGTTTTTGTATGTTCTTTCCCTACATTTGTTCTTGTTTAATGTCGGAGAAGGCCACAGGCTATTTCCACTAACCTTCATCAAAGATAACCCTTCAATTAGTGTTGTATTATTGCGAGGCTCAGAACTAACCACATGTGTAATTGTGAATTTCATGCATTTTTTCCTGACATTTGCCTGCCTTTGACATTTGGGCCTGGGAGTGCATGAAAGCTGTTTAAATCGCACAGTGAAAGGTCAGCTTGTGATTATTAACTCTGTTGGTTGGTTAGAAAGGATGTCTACTGAATCTCATGTGGACTGGTGGCTTTCAGCGGCACGAAGAAATGGGAATATTGTCAGTATTGCCTGCATTATATTCCTGCCTTGTGGCCTGTTGGAATACAGAAATAAATGAACTCTGTTGTTCTCCTCTCTTTCAGCCTACTCTACTGTGTCGGGTGTAAACGGACCCCTGGTGATCCTGGATAATGTGAAGGTAAAGCTGCTAAGGAGTTCTGTTTTTATTAAACTTTATGTCCATGAATGAGTTCTCATATTATTACTATTACTACTACTTTGGGGTGGGGGAAAAAATCGTAGGTATTGTGATTTGTTTTATGGCAAATTGTGATGACTATTTTCCCAAATATTTTCGGTTTTTATATGGTACCGCTGACGGCGACTACATCATATCTGTTTAATTAACAAAAGCAGAAAATGTTTTGTTCTTCTTTACAAAGTAAATAAATGTCAGACTGACTGACTGACATGTGATGTCATTCTTCTTAGAAAATTATCAGTTTTTAGAAATGTCTCATGATATATTGTCTCTTGGAAGTGTTTTATTAAACTTTTGTTCTTGTTAAAGAAGGAAAAGTATTCAGTACTCCATAATATTAATGAATCCCAATACTTCTAGAATTACAATAGATGAAAATCGCAATGTATGTGAAAGAATCAAATCGGTGAAAAAAAAAAGAATATTGTCCGAGCCGTAGTAGTAGTAGTAGTACTACTACTACTACTACTACTACTACTACTACTACTACTACTACTATTACTACTACTGCTACTGCACTGTTTGCCTATTGTGAAACCTCATTTTGAGAATGTATTAAAGAGGTTGGGATTGGCAACACTACCACTCACCAAAAGAATATTTCCTAAGCCAAATGTATATTTATTTTATACTATATATTTTGCATGTATTGTATTAATGATATCAATGAAGTTTTCAGGCAGCTGTAGTGAAACTGTGTTGGATCTCTTTGAACTAGTTCCCCAGGTACGCTGAGATCGTCCACCTGACCCTGCCGGATGGCACCAAGAGGAGCGGCCAGGTCCTGGAGGTGATTGGAAGCAAGGCAGTTGTCCAGGTGAGAAACCAAATCCAAAATGGCTAAACCGACCGACAACTGTTGGGCCTAAGGGGGCAAGCTTCTCTCCTCAGAGTGAAGCCTCCTATGGCGCCATTTTGATGCTAATAAGCCATCACCCCCCGTTAGCATTCCATTGACTGCCATTCATTTTGGCGTCACTTTGACAGCAAATAACTTTACATCTGAAGCGTTTAAAGAATTTATTTGCCCATTGTTTATTTCTAAAGAAACACGACAATGTATAAAAGGCTCCATTACCTTGTATCTCACGTTATGGCTCCGTAGCAGACGTTTTCATAAAGTAGGCTATAACGATTGTGTCATAACCACGCGAGTTACTGTTGCATAGTAGAGGAATTACCGTACAGTACAGGAGAAGCTCGCAGGCAGTTTGGACTTACATTAGCTGTTTAGTTTAATTGCTTATGTTAACTAGCATTTTAGTTAGCAATAATTAGCCTGTGCCTATGTTATCTCCTTACATGTACCTACGCTCTCCGTCTGCAAGATTGGGAATGATTTAGATTTCTCTTGGCACAGCTACCAGAAGACTGACAATGTTCAGACACGTTGCTCACGTCACATCTACGTCGGCAAGCTCAGTTTGCAGCTGCGCAGTAACGCTCAGCCCTCACCGGAAAAGTGCTGGTAATAGCCTTCACTGGTCTCCGTCCAGAGCAACGGGATCTGTCGGTCCATTCTATAGACTGTCTATGGTTGGGCCTACCGTTTGAGAGCCCTGCTGCTATGAATAATTGCGAGAGCACCAAATTCATCCACAGCTGAAAATAATCCATAACAAATGCTGTAGTACCCAGGTGTTTTATGAAATTACTGAGCCTTTTTAAAAGCTAAAACGGCAACAATCTGTGCGCCGTAAAGTTCTCTCCAGAAATGTTTTAAAGGCAAGGTTACTAACTTTTTCTAATATACATTTTTTTATATATATTGTTTGGAATAGTCTGAAAAAGGAGCAAATAAGTTCCGTCATCTGTTACTGCTGTAATCCTGTAAAACCGCCCACCAATCAATGCCTCCTTGCTGCACTGTGCGTCCCCTACCCCTCCGTGTACGAGCCTGAGATTTAAGCACGGCAATATAGCCTCTGCCACACATCGCCGCAAATCATAGGATACACGGCTCTTATTAAAACAATGTCATTCTTAAAGTACCTGTACTTGGGTGCATGGGTAGCTCACCTGGTAGAGCGGGCACCCATATATAGAGGGGTACTCCTCGCCGCAGCGGCCACGGGTTTGACTCCGACCTGCGGCCCTTTGCTGCCTTTCAAGTCTAAGCTGTCTTATAGAAATAAAGGCCTAAAATGCCCAAAAAAGAATCTTAAAAAAAAATACCTCCTACTAATAAATTGGGCTACAGTACAATACAAATTTGGCAGTTTACAATTAAATTATTTTTGCGTTCATCAGCAGCTCCGCTCAAAAGAAGGAATAAAAATACACAGAGCTAGACAACAATTGATGAAGACATATCAACAGCCATGACAAAGAACCATGTCACGTGATATATTCTGATCCAGATCTTAATTGGAAGCACACTGATTTTGGTTTAGCAACAGGATAGACTGATGTCTAAAAGAGTTCTAGAGCCTGTTGTATCTAAACAAAGGGACTCTATATCGCCTGTTAGAAGGCAGAAGTTGGTAGTCATAATTTAAAACATGCACAGAGTCATAAGTACCGTCTTTAATGGCAGGGTATTGCTTTACTTGTTTAGCATCTGTATACCACGCAACACTGTCTGTTAATCTTGATGAATGGCTTGTCGTGTGTGTGTTTGTCCAGGTGTTTGAGGGAACATCAGGCATCGATGCCAAGAAGACGGCCTGTGAGTTCACTGGCGATATCCTGCGGACCCCAGTGTCAGAGGACATGCTCGGTATGATCAACCTGATTGCACATTGTAAATTTCATCCACATTTATCAATTACACTTTAGAAAATGGAGCAAATAATCCTCTTAATTAGTCCACAGTTGAGGTCTTGTTTCCAGCTGCACGGTAGCTTTTTCAACCTTCTATCTCTGTCACACAAAGATGAACATTTTAAAGCACGTCGAGTTCTGTTTGAAAGTGTTACATTTTCCTTTTAATATGCTTATTCTACTTGTGGTTTCAATTTACATGGTAAAAGAAAAACTGTACTGAATCAGACCTTGTCTGAATGTTGTTGAATGTCTCAATCAGTGTGATTATCTCAGTACAGCACAAGGTCACATACATTTCAATAGCAGTAGAAAGTGAACCTGCTTTTGTTTTTGAAGTATCATTAATCATGTCCATGAATTTCTAATTGCTTACCACAAAAGTCTCTCTCATCTCTTTAGAGTCTGACACAAAACAGAATAGATCAGATCATCTAATGAATTTCATATTATCTGTTTCTTCGTAATTATCAACCAAATAATCAACTTGGCTGAAGGAAAACATGTTTCTCTTTCAGGGCGTGTGTTCAACGGCTCGGGCAAACCCATCGACCGCGGGCCCACAGTTCTGGCTGAGGACTACCTGGACATCATGGGTACCACTCTCACCTGTTATCTAGGATATTTTCTGAGCCAAATGGATGTATTTAATATGGAGGCTACATAAGGCTGGGCAATATATCAATATTATATCGACATTGATATATGAGACTAGATATCTTCTTAGATTTTGGATATCGGGATATGACACAAGTGTTGTCTTCCTGATTTTAAAGGCTGCGTTACAGTAAAGTGATGTCATTTTCTGAACTAAACAGACTTACTAGCCATTTTATTCAGTGGCGGTTCTAGACCATTTCAAATGGAGGGGCCACGTGATTTTAGGGGTACCAAATATATAACCCTCCATAGGTTTGGTTCTACAAAAGACTAATGCTACACACGTAACAATAAACACAAGAATACTCAGTCAGTGTTAACCTACACTTAATTTATTGCTGCACATGAATAGTATCCCCTCTTTGGGGTTAAAGGTGGGTTAAAAAATGTATGGAGATATTTGCCACAGTTCGAGGGGCCAGAGAGGGGGTCGAAGCTTAATATTACGGGGGCAGTGGCCAACCTTGCCCCACCCACACCCCATAATTGGGACAGGTTAGAAGTTAACCACTAACCCGCAGTGAGCATGCAAAGCCTATATAATTATGGAGCAGTATATATAAGATTGGCCACTGTGGAGACATGTCTTTAATATAGTCTTATAGAGAGTTGTCTTTTAATTAGAATTGTAGAGTTTTCTACTTCAGGAACATACACAGGAGAGGTACACATTTCAAAGCTGACTCCCAGGACTTTACCACCAGTTTCTGGTGCAGCCATTTCGGAAAAACAACACATACGATGCGTTTACTTGAAACTGGTAAGCCTCGTGGTGCATTCAAAGTTATTGTAAAAATACCCTTTTACTATCTAGTGGTTGTTTTTGTTGTTTAACAGCAATTTACTGGTGAAATAAGTCATTGTTGTTACATTTTTAATAAATAATTTAATTTTGACGATATGGCCTTAGCCATGAACAAGCCGTTCTTTAATGTCGCCGACTGTAGTCTCTTCAGGCACCGTTTACGCACCGGCACTGTTTTAAAAGCACCGTTATCAGAAAACCCCCAAACAAAAGCCAACCATACATTGGTCCAATGTAGCTGTTTGTGTGTTTTCCAGGTCAGCCTATCAACCCTCAGTGCCGTATCTACCCCGAGGAGATGATTCAGACCGGCATCTCAGCCATTGATGGCATGAACAGCATTGCCAGAGGACAGAAGATCCCCATTTTCTCTGCTGCTGGGCTGCCCCACAACGAGGTGAGACCCCCAAACCATTCTAATTTCCTCCGCTACAGGAACAGTTCCTCTGATGCCTGATTACCAGCATCCTGGGAGTATTTTCTGAATTAATCCCCAACAATGTCATATACGACGGCACTCTACACGTTTATGTTTTTTGGTAGATGGCACAATTAACTTTTTGAATGAAAGCAAATGGACTTTTCTGGGGAAAATCTAAATAGTTTTATATATGCGTTAGTTACAGTGTTTGTTTTTGTTTCCCTTGATTGCCAAGACTTTGGAAAACGATACAGAATGCCTGAGAGCCTTACTTATTATATTCTAGTATGTTTTCTATTTTCAATTGTCACCTGTGTTTTCCTTTCCATCACCTGTGTGGTGTTTGTGCCATGTCACCATGATTCGAAGCTGGCAACCTTTGGGCCACTATAGTGCTTCTCTAACCTCCTGCTACCAACCGCCCGAGTTTCCCACTGATCTTTTCTACCAGCCCACCCTAATATAGGAGGCTAAAACCGGCCCCCGCCCTCAAAGTGGGCAGCTTGTAGTAAGCTACAGATTATTAAAGGTCACAGAGAAGTAGCCTACAGTACAATCTAGAGTTTGCATGTCTGTTATATATTACAAGACATGATGCAACAAAAACTGCAGTAGTTTGTCAAAAAATAACTCTTTAACTATCTCAAAGCATTCGTTTGCCTGAATGTCAATAAAATGTAATCCTTCTGTTACTTGGTAATCATTTCTTAAGCAAATGGCAAACTGGAAATAAACTCAGATACTTAGCTATTCCTGAAATACACGTGTTCCCATCTAAACTAAAATCTCAAGATAAAAGCTTTGGGATAATTTCTCTCGCAGTCTCACAATGGAAGTGCTTAACTTTTATGACTCGGGTCATTCCTGTGTGTTGGCTGTTTTTTCCTCAGTGTCACATGACCACAAATTGGCTTGTGCTTCCTTTCCAGAGATGCCTCACAATAGAAGCACATGACTCAGTTGTCCCAAGTAAATGTTAGTAAAGTGTGTTACATACGTACTAGAATTTCTCATGTTGTATAGATGCAGTTCAGGTAAAGTAAACATTTGACAGAAGTGAATTGGTAAGTGCCATGGTTATAGTTTCTACATGACTTGCCCACATTCAAATAACAGTGACATTAAAAACACAGAAAAGAACCCCTTAGCAGGAAAACCCCGTGTCTGTTTATGGGATTGGTACTTCACCATTAAAGAAAGCTAAACTTAACCCAAACTCATCGTGCTTTTATAGTGTTCACTGGGCTCTGGCTTTAGCTCCAGTGCCAACCAGATTAGGTCATACTTAAAGAAGGAGAGGGATGTATTATTTCCAGGCTAATGGAGGTTTTTGTCACAATACACCGGTTTAAGTAGGACAGCTTTGGAGATCGTCCACAGACCCCTCATTGTATTCCATGAAACAATATTGATTGATTCAATCTACTGAAGCACTCCAGCAGTTTTATGTGATAGGCCATCAGCTGTTCTTGATCCTCTTCAGCTGAAAAAAAAAAAAAAGGATTTAGAAACCAATGCCTGACCCCTGTATTCTTCTTTTCACTCCGACAGTCCTGTACACATCAGTGCCCAGGGACAAAAATGAATGCGTTACTGACTGACAATGGTGTGCAATTCGGTTAGAAACAACGTTGTATTTCTTTATGTATTTCGGGAGATGTTTTGATATCCACTAAAACCCTATTTTGAAGTTGTTATGACTGCCAAATATATAGCAACTTAACACAGGGAACAAGACCATGTTTAAACTTCATTTGTTACCTGCCACCATCAGTTTCCAAAATGCAAGTAGAAATGTGAAAATGAACTTGTATAATACTAGGTTTCTGTGTTAGTATGAACAGTTAGAAAAATATAAATGTAGTGAATAATATATATATATATATATATATATATATATAAAAATGTAATCAGAGTGTTGAGGCGACCTCTAGCTCACCTGGTAAGAGCGTTCGCCCCATGTTGGCTGAGTCCTTTGCAGCGGCTTCGAGTCCGACCTGCGGCCCTTTGCTGTGTGCCAAAAAATTATCTTTAAAAAAAACATGTGATCAGTGTTGCATATTTCTGACTGTAAAACGCCACATGAAAGTTAAAAGGGGCTGTATTCAACATTCAGAACATTAATATAGCAGTAAAGAAATATTTACTGTGTTAAGGTATAGTGGAGTAAAGAATGGAGTCACTCTCCCTCTGTGTGTGTGTTGTACTGTGAGCTTCTCTAGTGTTTGTTTTGGTAGCCAGTCTGGAAAACCACCGGTATTTCATGTATTGGGGGTCTGTGAGAGCCATGTGGAGGCAATCCCTGCCCAGTTTTTTTTTCAGTATTTTTGAGTACAGCTCCTTTTTTTGTCAGCACTGTAAATGCTGATTTCACATTTAGGCTCTTCTTTATCCCTGATCAGAGAACAATATTCCATGGACATACTTTTAATATTTTTACGGTTATGCTTTCCACAAATGCTTTTGAGTGAAGTCAGTTAGATTAAGGTTTACAACCAAGCCAGATTGTAGTGAAAATGTACCGAGCAAATATTCCATAGAATCAGTTTCTTTTATCGGTTATTGTGTTATGAGCATAAATACAGATGTCAACCCCAATCTCATCCGCAGTTTGAAAATGAATGGTCCAAAGGGTCCTGCTGGTGAACGGGCCAAAGAACCAGGGCGTGTGTTGTCCGCCTAATGAGGACCCGCTTGTTGTGCCATCAGGATGGTGTGAACATTTGGCTCATTGTTTTGATGAAGCACATGTCAGAGGTCAATCACGTGTTGGTGTTGTGTATGGGCCAGGTGCCTGAACCCGAGGGTGCACGGAGAGGTCAGGCCGGATCAACGCTGTGGCCATGACATTATGTGATCAGCGTGAAATTCCTCTTTCATTCCACAAAGTCATGACGTATCACACAGACTCTTCACTCTGCTGGATTTATTAGTTTCAGTAAAGAAGTTGGTTGTGGTTTGTTGTACAGTAGAACAAATGTAGAAGACTGGATGAGTTGTCTCTGTGAAGCCTTTAAACGGAATACTTTAAGCATAAGCTGATATCTTAGATTTGTCTTATTGTTAACTAGCGCTGTGCATCGTTCAAAAATATTCGATACCGATACCAATACCTTGACTTTGATACCAGTTCCTAAACAATACTTTTTTTGATACTAATTTTATGAAACAAAAAGAAATGACAACATTACACATTGCTGCACAAATCTTTTTATTTATTTTCCAGCTCCTACTACGTGAGCCGTCTCTGTGTAACGTAGAGTTTTTTCTGCGTGTCTCTACGACGTGTGATGTTAGACAGCCAATCACAGACGTTATTAGATCTTGGTAGAAGCATGCTGCGTGCTTATTGGAGATTTAAGATCTTTTCCTTAGGTATTGAATGATGAGGCATTTTTCGATTTTTTTTCTCATCAAGTGTAATGTTTACTGCACACATGACAAACTAAACAAATTGGAAGTACCAAACAGATTTTTTTTGGCACCTATAGCACATTGCACATCACCACTCGCCTGTAAACATAAGGGGGTTTCCCACCGTGGGCGGAGTCACGGCCACTGCCAACCTGGAACTTGCGCCGCGCCGTTTGTTAAATGCCTCCATGGTACTTGCAGACAGAGCAACAGCGGGACATTTTTAACAATTTTCACTATCTTATTCATCATTAAAGTCACTTCTGACAACGTTTTAGGCGAGAAATGAACTGTTTAGATTCCGAGAATCTTTGCCGAATTGACAATTTGCTTCAAAGTTTTCGGAGTTGAGAAGCTCCATAAAGTGACGGGACTGCCAGCTGGTGGCGGCCGGGGATCGCTTGTTCGTCGGTCGGCCTGTCATCCTGTCATCATGGGACGCGCCACTGTAAACTAGCGGTCTCTCAGACCAGTCTCGTAAATAAGAGGCTTTTATTTCGCAGTTGACGGATTGTTTGTTTAAATATCCCAACACATGTCCATCATAAGATTAACGGGAACTTGTGGTTAACTGCCTTTTTGGCGTTAAACTCCACAAGCGGCTGCGAGCTTGACAACCTCGCTGGTCCACCGTCGCACACACGCGCACGCACGCACACACACACACAGAAAAGAAAAAGAAAAAGAAAACAATTGTTTGTTTTTGTTTGTTTCTCTGTTATGTACCTTTTTTCGGAACGAGTTTGGTTTGAGACTGAGTGGTTGGCTGATTAAAAAGCACTTTGTCATTGGCTGAGTGTGAAGCCCTGAACTTCGTGAGAGCTGTCCTATCAAAATAAAAGCAGAGGAAGGATTTTTTTTAATTATTTCTTTTTTATATAAAATCAAAGTTATTAAAAATTAAATCGCGAGCAGGGTGAATCGAGATCGCGATTTTATAACGATTCGTGCAGGCCTACTTCAGACACTCTTGTACTCATAGAAATAGAAACCTATCGTTTACATTCTCTCACAAATGTACGTTGCTTCATTAGGTGGACATTTGTTATGATAGTAAAGACTGTAGCCATGTTTCTATCCTCATATTGAATGAAAAATCTACACAAAGTTTTTGATCTCAACAGATTTTCTCTTAATTGGTAAACGACTTATGCGATAAACGCTGATGGATACATTTTTTGCCGATTAAATAATGAATTGTGATTACGTTTTAGGTAATTTTATGGTTGCAACCGGCCATAAAACAAAGAAGTTTTAGATAATTTCCACCACGTATTCCGCTTTCTTTGCAGACATGGCGGGTGTCAACAAAGACAGATATAAGTGGACGGAAGAGGAGACGAGACTTTTTAAATTAATTTAAGAGCGAATTATAACAGCTATTTTAAATAGCAAAAATGTAAGAAATGCCATCTGCATCATCATAGCGTCGTTTTCTTACTATATATAGCTTGACATGTCGCTATCAGTTGGCACATAAGCACTATTACAACTTGTGCCGTATTGATCATTTTGGCTAACAAATGTTAGCTTGAAAATGTTCGCTTGAATATTGTGCGATTCAGTGTGAAAATGAACGGAAACACCTTAAAATGTCTCAAATCTATTCCATATACGAGTTTGATCGCAAAACGGCATGTGGCGTCATTACACACAGGTCTTTATTGGCTTTAAAGCCGTTGGATGGAAATAGGGGTGCATGATATATCGACTCAATATCGTTATCGCAATATCACGTTGCGCAATATTATATCGAAAGTGTATAAGCAATAAGTATGCAATATATTTTTATTGTTTATAATATGTCCTATTCTGTAGACATGCTCTTTATTTATATATTTTATACTGTACCACCAGTAAAACATGTCCTGTTCTGTAGACATGCTCTTTATTTATTTATTTATTCATGTTGGACCAGTCCAATATGACGTCAGTTGACATAACCCTTGCGTGGTAAGAAAACTTGTTTTATTTGTTATGAATCTATTTTGATGTGTTATCCCATAAGTTTAGTAATTTTACATGTTTAAAAATATCTAAATGAATATTGATATCGCAATATTCATAATCGATATCGCAATATCACATTTTGTCAATATAGTGCAACCCTAGATGGAAACACTCATCGGCTTTATTCGCTTGATTGTTTCTAGCGAAATTCAGATAATTAGATTGACAAGTGGGTGGAAACATAGCTTGTGTTGACATTAAGCCCTCCTGTATGTTTTCTTGCTCCCAGATTGCAGCCCAGATCTGTCGCCAGGCCGGCCTGGTGCAGAAGTCCAAGGATGTGATGGACTACAGTTCTGAGAACTTTGCCATTGTCTTCGCAGCCATGGGGGTAAGCAGAACCCCCCCCTCCTCCTCCTCTCCCCCTCCCCTCCTCCTCCTCTCCCCCTCCCCCTCCCAATCTGTGACTGTAATCCCCCTTTTAACCCTGGCGTGACACCCTGTCCCTTCTCCCTCCTCTCCCGCCCTGCTTTCTGTCTTTTATTCACCAGGTGATTTCACCTTTAAGTCCCTCTTGTTACTTCTGCCCCTCTGAGCATATCCCCCGGCCATGTAGACAGGTTACTAATTCAACAGGCCCTTTAACGCTGTCAGCCCCACAGTATCAGGTTCTCCCCTCCTGGCTGCTCTAATTCCCACGATTGTGACAGGTTGACCTCTACCAAATGCACGCACATTTGCTTCACTTGCTAAACACTAATCCTTCCCTCTTCCACTTCTTCACCAGTTCACATCCCATTGTGCCTA
Organism: Gymnocephalus cernua; assembly: GCA_023631565.1. Lineage (NCBI taxonomy): Eukaryota > Metazoa > Chordata > Actinopteri > Perciformes > Percidae > Gymnocephalus > Gymnocephalus cernua. Next base: position 24,457,217 of record CM042437.1, read on the forward strand.
TTCTAGCAGGAGAGTTCTTAATAGGGATTTATACAGGTCAACACATGGATATGGATTTTTTGAAAGGGCAAATTGAAGGACATAGTGCACACAGTGACAGCAATGCATATGTTTAATGGTAGTTAAAAAGTTCAAACCCAAAACCTTTGTTTACCCAGAGTGTAAGACTTGTACTGACCTAAGATATCCTATGGAATGACTCCTGATTAGAATTTGTCTTGGTCTTAATCCTGAGTGCACAAATCAATGTGTGTTTTTGTCACGTTTGATTTTGACCAAAACTCTGACAATGACGAGACTAAAGGAAACCATGACACACTTCGGTCTAGATTTAGTCGGGGCCATTCATTGAGTTGTGCATCAAAAAGTGTCCTTTTCCATCAGAACCACAAACATCCCACAATTCCAGCGCCTCAGTTGTGAGGATTTGCTGCTTTACGTCAACCCGTGTAAACATGTTGACCATTTTACATGTCAGTCTCATGTCTGAATAAGCGAATGAGTCACTTAAAAGCAGTCTAGGTAAAATGCTAACTGCAAGGCTGAAATTCTGAATATCCAGCAAAGCACTAAACATACTGCTTTGACATTCTAAAACAGGCAGCAGAACCCCTTACCTAAGAAATGGTGAAGCTGATGAGGACATTTAATTTGGAATTGACTTTAAGAAGAAAAGAAAAGATCAAGAAAAGAAGATACCTTGCTAGCATGATTGCAGTGGAGGAGACACATCTGTCCTCTTTTCATTGGAAAATGCATTCTAAAGTGCAGTTGAAGCTAATGTGAGCCTTCAGCAGTCTGAGGTAGTCTAATCAACTGGGGACGTTTGAAAGTTTCCTGTCTATTTAGGACAGAATTGCCCCTTTTTTATTTCCTTGCTGAGCTACAGTACGGCAGAGACATAGCAAAAAAGGTAGGTTTGAACTTAAAAGAGAAAGTACCCACTGGGGTTCTCTAACTCAGAGTGCAGAACCCTGATATTTAGCTATGAAATCTATTTTTGCACAGAGCGAGGATGGTGGATTCCCCCCCCCCCCCCCATGTCTTGGAGCAATTGGAATTGCGTGAACAAGAGGAACAATTAGAAAGACAAATAACTCTTAAATTTGACATACAGGCATTGTGAGTATTGTTTTAAGACAGACATAGAAAAACATGTGAATCTGTCCTTAAAGACTTCAACAACTAAATAAGTAAGCATGTGAGAGAACTGAGAACACAATTCCAACTCACCACTGTTCTCTGCAGTGCACCGCGCTCTCTCCACAATGCTCCTGTCATGTTTGTATAGATCATAACCAGCATTTCTTTAACAGACACATATGTCCGAATGACAAAAGCTTTTACATGTATACAGATACGGATACAGATAGTGTTATTTATCCCCAACGGGCAATTCAGTTTTCTACAGTCCACTGAAACATACACATTCATACTGCCAGTCATCAATGACAGAGGGAGCTCAATAAAAAGGCATATGGGATAAAGAGGAAATAAAATAATAAAATGGATAAAGTGCCGAGTGTATTGCACATAACAAATTACAATCCACCAATTTTAAACCCATAACCAATATGAGGTTTGTGCAAAATGCATTTCATTCAAGACAGTTACTAGGCATTCAGCAGCTTAATGGCAGAGGGAATGAACGATTTGGAGTATTGGTTAGTCTTTTTGGGAGGCGGCAGATAGCGCCGTCCTGAAGGCATTAACATTTGTGTTGTATAACACAAGTTGTTTTTTTTTCCCCAAAAGATGTGACTGAGTTATGACTCCCAAGAAGGAGTAAGATTTTGACTCAAAAAGGCAGCAACTGGGTAACAGTACCTCCACTGCCTCCATCAACCGTGTTTCACAGCCTCTGCTGCATCTTCAACAGCTAACTGGGATAACTAGCATCTCATTGTTTTCAGAACTCCAGCATGTACCTGTCCCTTTCAGGGCCTTCAACTCTCCGGCGTCTCCGTCGGGAAGCAGTTTAAGTAACTTTGCTGCGACAGATGCATGAAGCCAGTAATGTTACTTATTTGATGAACGAAAAGGGTCTTATTTTTAACCTTTTGTGAAAATGGTTCAAGATCTTTCACCTCGTCTCATTAACTTGTATAATTTGTCTGTCAGGTCAACATGGAAACTGCCCGCTTCTTCAAGTCTGATTTTGAGGAGAATGGCTCCATGGACAACGTCTGTCTTTTCCTCAACCTGGCCAATGACCCCACGTAAGATTCACTCAGAAATGATCCTTAGCAGTGACAACAGTAATTGTACCAGCCAATCCTAGCTGCTGTATGTTTTGCTTAGTTATTGACAGAGTCCCCTTCCTCTTTCTTTGTGTTGGCATTCTAACCTCCCGTGGATGGTTACCTGCTCCTCAGATCTCTGCAGGGTAAATCCAGACAGCTAGCTAGACTATCTGTCCAATCTGAGTTTTCTGTTGCACGACTAAAGCTACTTTTGAACGTACACACGTTCCACCAAAACAAGTTCCGTCCTGAAACTATTTTGTAGAGGCGCCGTGGCTCCGTCCGGCGCTTAGCATCGCCCAAGACGATTGTGATTAGTTTAAAGAAATGCCAATAAACCAGAGCACGTTTTTCTCCCATCCTCCTCCACAGCGCTGTGGAGGAGCGTCTGGCAATGTGATACTATACTAGAGGTGACCCCAAATCTTCGAATATTTGATACTTCGATGGAAGGAGCCTGATTTGACTGCTGATCTCCCAGTGGAATCTGGCAGTGCCGTAAAGCCCAGTTCAGATCAAAGATTCTGGACAAGGCGAGTGTAAACTAGCAGGCACTTGCAACGCGTCGGTCTGCAACGTTCTGAAAGGTGCCAGTTTACACCAATGCGACGAGACGGTGTATCATCTCCATAGCAACGACTCTTTGCACTTCTGTCCTACCTTCCGACTGTCAGGCTTTTTTTTTTTAGCTGGATTTATCATTTGTTGCATCTAAATATGAATGTGGATAACGTTAGTGATAGTGAGTTGCTTGCTACAGCTGCATTTCTAGTGATGAAACGGCAAAAACACGTTTTATTTCTCTGATTCACTGCTTTGTTTTAATAAGCTCGCTCTCTTCAGTCACTCTCTAGGTCGCTCGTTGAGCCTCCGCCGTCTGTGACTACTGCAACCTTTCTCTGCAACGTTCTAAATCAGTTTTGTCTCATTGCGAATCTTTTACTGAATCTTTTTAAAGTGGGTAAATAAATCCAACCCCCACCCACATGATTCGACGATCAGTCGACGATAGGCAAGACTTGACAATTCTGATTTACATATGATCATTCTTAGTCTCGGACACCCCTATTCTATACACACAATCTTATGTTCATCTTCATATTGTCATGTAAAATGTATCAACAGATTTTAGAGTTAAATTCAGACCTCAATTTGTTATGTGTACAATCTAACTTTTTTTTTTTGTAACCAATCAGCATCGAGCGCATTATCACCCCTCGCTTGGCGCTGACTTCAGCCGAGTACCTGGCCTACCAGTGTGAGAAGCACGTCCTGGTCATCTTGACTGACATGAGCTCCTACGCTGAGGCTCTGAGAGAGGTACCAAACCAACACACACTAACAACATGTTCACATGCACCATCTGCACAGACGAGTAGAAAAAAACCATTTCACATCTTCTGGATATAGTGTCGTTAATGTGGGCCCTGCTGGAAACTTAAAAATTATTAAAAATAAGGTAGTAATATGCCCCAGTAAGTAAATACAGCTGAAGATGTGCTTCTGTATGTTAATGTATTCTCAGCATGAGTGATGAGCTAGGAAAATTCGAGAAACGATTAAAGGATAAGTCTGGCATTTAAAAAATATTTTTCTTACTTTCAATTCATCTCAGCCCAAAGCCCAATCGTCCCTACTGAAGATGTAAATGTTTCAAATTTGCTCACAATGATATAGTTACATTCATATAAGTAGGTTTTAGCAAATGTTACTCAAACAGGAGGAAAATAGTGCATTTGTTGGGGACAATTTTCAGCTGTGGATTAATCCACATTTGGTGAGCTTGTCAATATTTCTGTAAGCAAGATGGTGTATGTGGGGTTAAATGTAGGAATAAACTACTGTGTGTGTGTGTGTGTGTGTGTGTGTGTGTGAGCTTATGGTGATGGAGAAACATGTCAGCCAGTGCAACAGTGTATCTTTTAATGTATTACCATTGCACATTGTACCTAACCTGTGTGTGTGTGTGTGTGTGTGTGTGTGTGTGTGTGTGTGTGTGTGTGTGTGTGTGTGTGTGTGTGTGTGTGTGTGTGTGTGCGCCCAGTGCAACAGTCTGTCTTTTAATGTATTACTATTGCACATTGAACCTATCCTTCTGCCTGATACGTGTACTGTACATGGCTCTTGGACCGTCACAAATATTTTTGTTATACTTTTACAGTCATTAGAACTATATGTTATGACATAGCCTTACTGTTCCATGATCTTAATGTACAATTAGCACATGTCCAGTGTATTCAGGAGGTATAGTACACATTGACTCTCTCTGAGTTTGCAGTTCTTTGCAGCTTTACCACAAAGGTGCTACACTCACTTAAGTATTGTGCTCCTGGCTGAAAGGGAGGATAATTCTCCTGATATGGGACAAAGCATGTACATGGCAACAGATTGAAAAATGAATGAGCCAAAAAAGGCAAGCGAATAAGTGTTACAAACTATACCACCCCTGTTTCACTACAGTTATTAACGAGCTAACGCTAACTTAGCTCGCTGGATAACGAGTAAGCAGCAGCACCAGAAGAGCTGCTGGAGGGACGTTACGTTCCTCACTTCAAAATGGACAAAAGTAGGATTCTGTAGTGACTTTACCCTGCTGTTGAACTCCCTTCCTCCTCATCAAGGACTCCAACATGTTTACGTTTACGGTGCTGAATCATCAACGTGGAGACTTTTCCCGGTGGACCGGTAGTGTTTTGAGGCCGCGAGGACCGGTCTGATAATAGTTATACATTGCAACTTCTTAGCAACACCATCCGGCGGCCTGGTGTGCCGCGCCGCTGTCCGTCCGCTGTCCGTCCGCTGTCCGTCTGCTGCCCGCTGGTCAAACTGTGCAGCCTCTGCTCAACCCGTACGGCGGGCAGATAGTCATATTACATTTCCTGGTAGATTTATGACTTAGGTCGTAGCCTACTGATTTCTCTGCCTCCGCCATGAGTTCAGAACAACGTTACGGGTCTCTCCGATGGTATTTCCTCTACCTCTGATCTGCTCTTTTTTCTTTCTCTCGCTCCGCGCTCAACAAATTTTTTTTATACTCATCTCCGCGACTTATTGATTGCCGTAATAGTCGTGCGACACAACGAATCGATAATGAAATTCATTGCCTACTCTTTTAATAATCAAATTTTATCGATTTTATCGATTCGCTGTTGCAGCCCTAAATCCTTTTATGTTGTACAGTTTGCTATCTCAGTATGCGATAAGGTTTTTAAATGGTGCACGTGTAAATGTGTTTTCCCGTCTTGTATTTGCTGTCCATAACCTTGGCACATGAATGCTGCAGCAATAGTCAGGTAGGACTCAGGCAGCTCAGTGGGTATTTCAGCAGCTACAAAGAGCCAGGGGGGCATTAACATGCAACCTCTGTTTCCATTCACACGTGTGAAGGTTGAGTTTAGCATTGAATAAACAGTTCAGAGATGTTTAGCCTGCCCACACCCCTTTTAAACCCAAGCATGAATGGGATGCATTTTCTTTCCCTCTTGCTCTTAATTCACTTGACTTTGAAAACAAGGCTCTGCTTTTGGTCATTTCTTTAGAGGGCCTGATAACAGAATGGCAACGTTTACAACCAGTTGTTCGCCTCTTGTGAAAGATACTGAAGGAGTTAGCATCACTTGACTCTCCAGCAGTAAATGGTTTTAGTTGATTTTTCCTTCTTTGGTTATGTGGAAGTGCAAAGAAACGCAGTAAGATTACGTCTTCCTTAAGATAAAATAATCATATCTATTTCAATGGTTTGTAATGAATCGCCCTCCTCTTTACGACCCCTAACCCCAAAGATCTGTTGGGAAACATCAAGACTTTAAAGCTGCACTTACCTTTTATTTTTATAAACAAAAGACCTTTAAGCTTGTTCTGCTGATCCCAAGTAGCCAAACATTTATTTATGCAGCTCTAAAATGTTGTCAAACTTGATGAAATATAGTGTAAATGCATGTTAACAACCTTGTTCCCTTTAGCTCATGGTTTTTACCGCTCTGGTGTCGCCCTCCCTTTCCTCCCCTGTAGGTGTCTGCGGCCCGAGAGGAAGTGCCCGGCCGTAGAGGCTTCCCTGGCTACATGTACACCGATCTAGCCACCATCTACGAGCGTGCCGGCCGAGTGGAGGGCAGAAACGGCTCCATCACCCAGATCCCTATTCTCACCATGCCCAACGATGGTGAGAGCAGCAGCAGTAGAACAAAAGCTTTCTTTCAACTGTCAGCCTTGTAGGGGACCTAGATATCAATAAATATATGTTTTTTGCATTCACTGTAGGGCTGTCAATCAATTAATTGCATGAGTGTCCTAGTTAAAAAAAAATTATCACACATTTTCTATCTGCTAATCTGCTAAATGTACTTTTAAAAGGGATACTTTTCAATTTTTTTATTTTATTTTTATTTATTTTTTTAAAGATTATTTTTTTGGGCATTTTTAGGCCTTTATTTGACAGGACAGCTGAATACATGAAAGGGGAGAGAGAGGGGGGGGATGACCTGCAGCAAAGGGCCGCAGGTCAGAGACCAACCTGCGGCCGCTGCGTCGAGGAGTACACCTCTATATATGGGCGTCCGCTCTACCAACTGAGCTATCCGAGCGCCCAACTTTTGAAGTTTTTGATGCCCATGTGGTATTTGAGACTCAAAGTACTCCGGTGGTAACTCAGTGCACGATACACCGACTTAATATCGTTTTTGCAATATCGATATCGAAAATGTCCCGAAAAGTATGCAATATACCGTTTATTTTGTGGAGAGATGCACCGGTGGCTGTGTGTTGTGATCACTTTAGAGCCTGCATATTTCATTGGCCAGTCGCCCTGTCACACGTGCACACTTGGACAGCGTGAGTGAAGAGGGAGATGGAGACAGCGACAGAAGTGAAAGGACAGAAAGAGAGAGTGCGAAGTGAGTGGGTTAGGGGAAAGAAGAGACATGAAAAGTAAGAACATGAGTGTGGCTCATGGAGACCACGAAATTATGGAGATTGAACAGGAAATGTTAGTAGCCAAAAATAATGCCTCCTCGCCAGTGTGGAAGTACTTTGGCTTTAAGCCAACAGATGTTGCTCAAGCTAATGCACTATGCAGAACAGTGAGTATGTTCGTACAGTGAGTAAGAGGCAATACAACAAACCTCTTTTCTCACCTAAAAAACAATACAAGACACTGTACGATGTGTGCATAGTAATATCCTGAAAATAATCTTTATTTATTCAGGTTCTACTGTCAGTTTAACTAAACCCTTTTGTTGTACACAGACCTGGGCTGTGTCTCATTCCGCATACTTCGGTCAGTACACTGCTAACGTGCACTGACCACTTACATCCGTAGTGCCCACTTTCGATGGTTAGTATTGTCCCAAAAGGAACACTTATGTTATAACACTTACCGGAAATGACGAGCGGTCAGCTCGGCTCTCCGCCTCTCAAAATCTGTCGAAAATGTATTAAACTGACCTTTGTTGATCTGAATTGAAGACAGATTCAGCAACTGCATGGCCTATTTCTCGCTTAAAATGTTTTCAGAAACACGTTTCGGTGAACTATCTTCGTAAAATACGAGATTGTATTCTGAACGAGCCGCCATCATGCTCAGTTGTGAAATCCGGGAGAAGCCAGACCCATGTGACGCGTTCGTCCAATCAGCTGCCGGTCGACGTCCCTGGTCCCTCCCCTTTCCGCTTTGTAGTCAAGATGGCGCCCGTTTAGTGCGAGTAGGGTCCATTGTTCCACACTAAACTTTTTGATCGTTTTTAGGGGGTCATCCGGGTACTTTCAGTGCACTGTTTGCGTTATCTACACTATATACTTAAAACCAAGTCTTTTGAAGTGTGCAAGTAGGCGGTTTGAGACACAGCCATGTTGTTTTGATATTCTATTAATCTATTTAGATGTGTTTTCCCATAACTTTTGTGTTTTGATATACGTTTAAGAATATCGAAATGAATATGGATATCCTAATATTTATGGTCAATATCTCAATATCACATTTTTTATAAGAGCTGTAAGACCCGCTCCCGTTCGGCGTCTCGGCTCCACTGCTTGTGCATCTGTTGGATATCAGTGTGGTCATGCAGATTGTACTTCTCCTTCAATGCTCTCACCTAAATCTCTTGGCAAGTCATTGTTTGAATTAGTGCAGTAGGCATCTCAAATGGACTGATGAGACATTTCTGCATGCATGCAGTTACTGTACCATAGCAACACATATGAAGAGCCTACTCCTATCTAGTTGAACTGGAGTCCGCCATCACAGCATCATGGGAAGAAGATTGTGTCGGCTTTTACTGAACACTGCTGGTGTTCCCAAGGGCAATTAATTCAGAGTAAAGGTCTTTAAAATGACAAGCTGACAAAAAAAAAAAAATCTTTCCTCTGTTTCTGTCTTATGTGTGGCATTATGTTAATGCCTGCAAATCATTGAGTGATTAGAGTCTCAATAGTAGATGTTCTTCAGTGTGAAAGTAAACTAAACTATGTAGAGTTTACATTAATTGTACTGCAGTGCAAATACACGAATATTTGTGGGATATGTTGTGATAAAGTACATTTTTGTGCATCCAACAGACATCACCCATCCAATTCCTGATCTGACTGGATACATCACAGAGGGTCAGGTCTACGTTGACAGACAGCTGCACAACAGACAGGTATTCATCAGTCCTTTTTTTTTAACGCCGTTTCTTCAAAACAACATTCATCCAACTTGAGGCGACGAGCTTGTACTCATTCATGGGTCAGATGGTTCCAGTGTCAGCTCGGATTAGATACGCCACCTGTTCTACTGGCCATATTTGTGTGCATTTTCATCTAGACACGTGGAGTGATTACTGCTCAAATGCTTGCACCTGGGTTTGGTATTTTAACCAGGTGAGGATTCAAACTCAGGCATCACCAGATGGAAGCCCATCAAGATGCTTGATAATTCAATTCTTAGCCATCTTCAAAAAGTATTGCAGGCCTTTCATTCACTCGACCAGTTGTGCCATAACACTTATTCATGAACTTCAATATTCAATTTACAATAATCTTAAAATGAAATGGAACAACGTGGTGTCAACGTAAAACACAGAGCTTTCTAGTTGGAGAGCAGAGTTATTTCGCGGTGGGAAAAAAATACTTTCACCCAGGAAATGCTCGTTCGTTCCTCGGGAGTGTTTTAACCACAATCGTTTTCCTAAACTTAACTGTCATGGCCGCATGACGCTCACTTTTTCTGACTATACTCCACTACCACAGCCCCTGAAAGGAGCGTCATCTGGCGGTGTCTGTACCCGGCTCACAGTCACCTATTGGCGGCTAAACAACTGCAGCTGGTAGCCGGCGTACAAAATGTTCCATTCAGTATATCATGAAGCCTGTTAGCTAAGTCACTCTCTTATCAATGTTGTTCCTCTTTGGAAATATCAGCAGAGAGTGGAAAGAAGGGGCATGCAATACTCTGGGTGGGCATATCATCAGAATATAGATATCAGTTCACATATTTTTGACCAAGTGAATATATCCCTAAATGGACCTAGACTTGGACTGAGAAGAAAGCGGTGTCTGTCATTGCGTTGTTTGTTTAGTAACCTTTTTTGTTAGCGGAGTTCACATTTTGTATTAACAACACATGTTATCAGACAATCTCCTACTTGTCTTTCAGATCTACCCACCCATCAATGTGTTGCCTTCACTGTCCCGTCTGATGAAGTCAGCCATCGGCGAGGGGATGACCAGGAAGGACCATGCTGACGTTTCAAACCAGCTGGTAACAAATCTTACTTACTGTACCTAAGTAATGCAGCCTGTAAACTGGACATAAGCTTTTTGTTAATAACTAAAAGCACTGACGAGGAGAATATATGGAGAGGGAAGTGACGATATACTGTACAGATGTTTGATGAATCCTCTTATGAACTGTCATTAATACTAGTGCAGTGCCCGTTTGAAACATGCCTGTTTGGAACGGGTCGATTGCCTGGCCCGTGGTATCACTGCGCCTCCTCGGCTCCTGAGCAGTACACCTGCCATGACATAGTCGCGTCCCCTAGCAATGCAAGTCAAGTCCTCTTTATTCATATAGCACATTTACAACAGCATAAACTGACCCAAAGTGCTTTACAACCAGGGCAGATGGGGTGAAGTATGCCTCAATGCATAGATAAACAACAGCAGGCTACATAAATAAAAAAGTGCACAACAAACACAATACCAAAAAATGTAATGCAAAACAGCTATTAAAAAAAAAAAAAAGGCTGTGGCTTAAAAAGCAGCAGGAATAAAAAGACAGCAAGAAGAAGGAAGAAAAGGGTCTTTAAATTTTATTTGAAAACAAAATTTAGATTTGAAGTTTTCAGTTGTAGAACATGCCTTAATATGGGATGGCAGCAGACCCGGAGAAAGCACGGTCCCCTTTAGTTTTGCAGCGTGAGTGAGGGCCCGGCTGTTGTGAGGATGACCTGAGTGATCTGGGGCCAGAATAGAGAGTTAGCAGCTCCGCGATATATTGTGGAGCCAGTCCGTTTTTAAGCTTAAAAACAAACGCGTCAGTTGCTAACAGCAAGCTATTTGGGACCAGGCTATTTCCCGAAGCAAAAGCATTCATTCTGAAAGTTACATGACTGATGCTTTAAATGTTTGAGTTTGCTACATTGTAACATCTCCTCCCCTGTAAGTTTGGCATGGAACCATCCCTTATAGTGCAGGTACATGTGAATAGCATTTTGTTCTCTTCTTGCTTTGTTTTGTTGTTTTTTATTGTCGTGGATATAACCTCTCACCTCGGATTTTATCATAGGTATTTTTTTTGTGTGTGGATGGATGGCTGCCTTTATGACATGGATGGATGGCTGACTTTAAAAAGGATGGATGGCTGACTTTAAAAAGGATGGATGGCTGACTTTATGACTATAAAAGTTGTGTGTGTGAATAAAAAAAAAAAAAAAATTGAATGACGCACATTAAGAAATCATTTATTTGGGGTTGTTTGGAGTCTGTAGAGAGCTGCACCCAGCATACCGTTTGGTGGTGTACCAGCTAATATAGATCTCACACTCAACACTGCCCTTCCTCAGGTCCTTGGCATACAGCCCCCATGTGTGAAGAGCGATCGGATGAATGGTTGTCGAGACAGACGGAGAATGCTTCCATTTAGTTAAACTAATGTCTCTGCTTGTCTCCAGTATGCCTGTTATGCCATTGGTAAGGACGTCCAGGCTATGAAGGCTGTGGTGGGAGAAGAGGCCCTCACCTCAGATGATCTGCTCTACCTGGAGTTCCTCCAGAAGTTTGAGAAGAACTTTATTGCTCAGGGTAAGAAGATGCTAAAGGAGCCATTCACACACTCTCAACTGTGTTTCCATGTTTTACTTGGAGAGGTAGTATGTCTACATCATTCATAACACTTCCTAACACTAATCACTTCCTGTGTATTAGTCGGTTGAAAGAAAACAAATCGCCAACCATTTTTAGAATTGAAAACGCAGTGAGAACACAGAACCTCGTGCAAAAGTTCTGCTGTTTTATTTATGCAGTGTGGGAGCAGGAGGCAGAGATTGGGACTTGAGTTTGAGACTCGGACTGAATAGAACGAATGGATCAAATCACATACAGAACATTTACTATAGTTTATAGTATTTTACAGTAGTTCTAATGGGAATGGGGTCAGTGCAAGAGGGTTCTTGTGATGTAATGATACGTCCTGGAGTATGTCAAATTTAGTAAGCAAATAAGTGTGGGAGGGGAGGAGCGCTGGCAGTAGCTGTCTCCTGTCTCTATCTGCTCCCTAAAGGCCAATCTATGCTTTTGCGTTCATTAGACACAGACGGCGACAGCACTGAACAAGAAGTAGCCCAACACAGACAGTATCTCCATCATTTTTATTCATTTGACACTATATTTTCAACAAAAAGAACTTGAGGCACCATGTCAAGTAGACCATCATTTGTAAATATTTACCCGAACCCGGCCCCGCTCGTCAGGCTCGGGTTGGGCTTGTGGGCGACATGTAGCCAGCCTCTTCTCAGGTGGTTGGGGAATGACAGACTGCTTAAAAGATGCACTAATACTATTTTAATAAACAATGGTTTAAGGCACTGTGTAATGTGTAATGTAAAAGGGGCCACTTGTTGCTAACCCACAGAGAATTAGCACCAACTCTGCACTTGCCCTCAGCTCTAAGGAGCTTTTTAGCTTATTTTAGCTTATTGTTTGGGTTTAACAGCTTGCAAACTCTGCCCTTATTAACCTCACTTCCAGCAGCCGGCAGCTGTTATTAGTGAAAAATGAATCAATGCTTAAATAAGCCACTGTACGCTACCAGCTCAGCAGCAAACAGCCTACAGACAAAGTTAGCGAGCAGCTGGCGAACAGAGTGGAACATTTAAAGAGTCTGCTATTTATCTCTGGAGATGGTGGAGACTAAACCAGAGCTACAAGACGAGTGAATGTTAGACTTATACCCATGAGGTGGACACAAATACGACTCCAATGGGGTGCTGATGTTGCTCTGTGTACTGAATTCCACATTTGTCAAAGCCCTTCTGTGTGATATGTTGCACGGTAATAGTATTGCCAGGGGACCTCATGTGATTTAGAAATTACCCCGCCAGGTCTGTGTTACGTGCAGCACATTCACACAGGATAAGTAAAGTCTGTATTTTACTCAAATTTACTGACATTATGATGTCAAAACTCATTTATATTTGCCAATACAAGTCCAAATCGCAGCCGATTCACACAGGACTAATATCACACAATCACTGTGTTTGGCCAAATATGGTTGCTAATTTGCGCTGGGTTTTTTTATATGACAAATTGTCCACATGGCAGATTTGCACGGAATTCAGATCACAGATGACAAATTATTAGAGGTCCCCAGGTGATAATTGTCCCATGCCAAAAGGGCTTTTAAGTTTCTTGGAATCTCTTTCCTAACGGGTCCATTTGTAAGAAAATGTGTAGCTTGATGTGATGTACAGTAGAGTGTGTCCACTCGATATGTGGATGTTAACCAGCAGCGTGTGGCCCCTCTGGTCTCCCTCAGGCCCGTACGACAACAGGACGGTGTATGAAACCCTGGACATCGGCTGGCAGCTGCTGCGAATCTTCCCCAAGGAGATGCTCAAGAGGATTCCTCAGAGTACCCTGGCTGAGTTTTACCCCAGGGAGTCTGCCGCCCGGCACTGAGGCACACTAAGGGATGTCCCGCTTCCAGCCCCATTCAGCCTTTTACCCACTAACCTCCTCCCCCCTTAATTCCTTTCTCTCAGCCCACCCTACAGCCCTGCACCCATCCTGAACCTCACCTCACCTCTTTCTCCACTGTTCCTATTACCTCCAGCTCATCTTCTTCTTCTCATGAATCAAGCCACCCCCACTCCCTTACCTGGAATAATCCCCTCCCCTTCTGTAGATGTACTGTAGCGTATATATTTGTTCACAAGTTGTGTATGGAAAGTGTCTGTGGTTGTAATGTCTACCCCCCTTGATTGCAAAAAAGTGAACATATCCTTCAAATTATAGATGAGTCCTTATTTATTGGGGTGTGTTACTGCTGGATCCCCTCTTCTTTTTAAAATAAATGAATGCTATGTAATTTCCATCTCCACTAAAAACAAGAGGTCAGGTGTGTGTGTGTGTGTGTGTGTGTGTGTGTGTGTGTGTGTGTGTGTGTGTGTGTGTGTGTGTGTGTGTGTGTGTGTGTGTGTGTGTGTGTGTGTGTGTGTGTGTGTGTGTGTGTGTGTGTGTGTGTGTGTGTGTGTGTGTGTGTGTGTGTGTGTGTGTGTGTGTGTGTGTGTGTGTGTGTGTGTGTGTGTGTGTGTGTGTGTGTGTGTCCCCGCAGTCGGTATGAGTTAGGTGAAGCTCAGAAAGTTGGGTTTTTATTGAGACTGTCACAGATGTTGATTTGACTTGAATGTCATTTTCTAAACTTAGAATGAATATTTGCTGAACAATACAAGCTTACAGCGTCACCAGCTGAACATCATAAATGTCACCTGCATTTACCTGAGGGTGATTTTGTAGTTGAGTACTTCTTTTATTCTGTCCACGCCCTATGTGTGGTTTAATAATAGGCAACTGCTGTATTTTTTCATGTCAGTGGCTTCAAGTTGGCTATAACTGTGATTGTGTCATGTCTCCATTCTCCCCATGCTGAGGAACACAGCTGACTGTATGTTTCCCCCAGTACGCTGACCCTCTTTTCCCTACTCTGGAAATAATACAGTGGACGTTTACATTATTTGTGTTTTGATGTTTGATTTGTGCTGCGAAAGATGAATATATAAGATTATATTAAACATTCCCGTCTGTCTGCAGGAACTAATTCTTTGTTGTGCAACAATAATGGTTTTGTGAGGTCATGTCTATGAATAAATTAAATTAATGTGAGTATGCTGTCTCATCTCTATACAAATATAATCACCACCTTCAGCAAGGCGCTGACGCAGCGACCTTATTAACCAGCCATGTCTTCAGACATAACAGATTGGGTGGGATTTGTGAAGAAAGCAGAGAGGGGGGGGGGGTTTAAATGTTTTTTGATCATGCACAACTAAACAAAACATGCAAGTATTAAATTCCCCTTTCATTACCATGGAAATAAAGCCACTCAGCCAGCCATGCCAAAACAATTATTTATGAACTTCAATATTCAATGGAAAATAATCTTAAAATGAAATAGAACAACATGGTGTCAACATAAAACACAGCGGTGTCACGCCGGAGAGCAGAGTTCACCCATACATTTTGTCCCCACCGGTGATAAGTGAAATAATTCAACAGAGGCAGGGATATGAAGACCAGAAAAGGGGAAATCCCACACATCCCCCCCCCAGCAACTCACACCCTGAGAGTAACCCAAATGTACCAGTCCCGTCTAACACTAGGGACAGTCTTGTGATGGGATCACACCGACTGCAACGCCAAATCAGGCCAGGGGCGTAAAGTGTGGGTGGAGTGGGGTCGACGGCCCCTTCTCTACTTCCTGCACCCCTGCTCGAACCACACCCGTCTTTCTACTCGGCCTTCTTTTTTCATTTCAACTACACACCTGTAAAGTGTTACGAGTGCATCTTGCACGGTTGTGACGCTATCAAGGTGACAGAATCTGTCCACAGACAGAACTCACTCTCTCCGATCCACTTCTGCTGTACTTCCTGCTGCAGTAAGGTGTCTCCAGGACAGCATTTTGACTCACATGGTGAAAACTGTACCTGCGTCGCTGTCGCAGCTGGTAAAATTTTAAAATGTCTGCAGTAATTTTAAAGGAATTGAATATACATATGAATACATAGTTATTCAATCAAGCTTTATATTGACAGATTCCGAGAGTGATGGGTGTAGTGTTCTCACATTGTCTGCTGATTAATGTTGGAACTGCTAGGCACTTACTTTTTTGTATATTTTACTAAATAAGTGTAAAAGTTTGTGCTGGTCACAGCTACAACAATAAGCAGCTCAGAAAGTCTGATACAAAACTTTTTCCTTTAACATTACTTGCTAGAATAGTTCATGTTAATTCTTCATTTAAAGTCAGTAAAATGTCTTTGTCATTGGTCCCTTCAAGAGCTGTTATCTTTAAATAATGTTGTTTTGTTTCTGAGGTTTTAACACCCTGGCATGAGTAAGAGTGAATATGTTGTTATGTTCAGTTTTTGGAATGATCTACCTTAATGGCAGAAGGATACAGAAACATAATGGTCTACAGATACCATTATCTGCTTGTGTTATCTGTGAAGCTGAAGTTGCGATCAGCAGTGATTGATATGCACCAGACTGAAATCTATTCTGTTTTGAGTGTGTGGTAAACAGTTTAGACAGCATAGTGTTAACATCTGAACAAAGTGCTGTCAATCCCCAGTGTTGTGCAGCAGGCACGTGCACACATAGACAACAAAGGGGGCTTGAGCATCTGCACTTTTTCATCTTTGAGAGAAAGTACCCTTTTTCTTTATTTTATTATTTTTTTAAATACATTAATATCTATATTCCTGTTTGCGCACAGCTTTCCTGTCAAACTAATTTATTTATTGAATAAAAAAATCGAAATATCCGGTAGGGAGATTAGACTTTGTTGAGTTCCAATTAAAATAGATTGGTAAGGAAGCAAAACAGCAGCAGCAAGAACTCCGCATAGGACACCCAATCTGTAGCCATCATTAGGAATGTCCAGTACATTAATAAAGCTTCATTCATTCATTCTACAATAGTTGCACTTCTCCATGTTTGGCAAGAGCATTGATACATTCAAAGATGCATGCTGCTGACTGTCTGTCATCGACCATTAGAAGAGTTGTGTTAATATATTTAATGTTTTGTTAAAAAAAATGTATTTGCGCCTCCCTGTTGTGCAGGTTGTGTAAGGTCATGGGCCTGGTGCCTGATTTGTATTGTAGTCTTCACGTTGTTGATGTAGCCTAACTGATTATTTGATATCCATATTTTTGTAAGCTTACATTAGAAGCATGTATTGCTTATTTCTTTCAGAAATGTAGCCTACAGTAGGCTGTATGTTGTGGCATACGTATGGGAACAACCTAAATATGTCACATCGCTTTACAAAACGTATGCACAATTCATCATGCTAATTGATCATGCTCTTGTAGGCTACCGAAATGGGCTATGTATTATTATTATTATTATTATTATTATTATTATTATTATTATTATTATTATTATTATTATTATTATTATTATTATTATCATTTACCTACCGTGGTAGGCCTACATGTCACGATCACATTTCACCGTTTTAAATTATAATTGATATAAACTTTAGTGGAAGCAATACCAAAACCTCCAACAGTGTTATACAATCAGCAGGGCTGAATTATGAATGATGATGGTGAACGTGCTCTGTTACTACTGTACTACAACGTGTGGCTCGTGCGCATGGATGTATTAAGAGAGAACGCTCGCGCGCCAGGGAATGTACAGGTGTGTCGCGAGGCGAGGCAGCACTTCCTGTTGAACTCCGGTTAAAGATTGTCTAGCTATGGCTGCAGAAGAGCTCGATAAAATAAATGTCATTGAAAACTTGTCAAACCAAGGTAAGTCTGCTCTGAACAGTCACGTGTTAATACCTAGTGTCACTCCGTACAGCAGCGGTAATATGTGGGACACACTGCTCTTCCATTGAGAGAAACTTAAAGAAATCAAAGATATGGAGTTGTTGAGCGATAACGGCAGTTGCTACGGGGTAAAAGTAGGCTGCACAGCTCGTGGAGCAGTTGCTTTGAACGGATGTTTGATTCTGAAAATAAATGACAAGTGTTTGGTGTCTGGTGTATATCATATGATTTAGAATCTGTGTTGTTAATGTTCTGTAAGCTGGGGAGAACTTTGACTAAGACTTGCTACTAGAATGTATCCTGGTTGATGTTCAACCACTTCAAGGCTGTTTGGATTCATGGCCAAAGTCCATGTCCAGTAGGAGGACCGGGCTCTACTCCTCCTAGACCAGGACTGGGTGAAACTGCTATGGGGCCCAGGGGCAGCAGTGAGCCCCCTCTTCTCCCATGCTATGTCAACACTATTCCTCTGGGCCAACGCATTTTTTTGTCTCAGTGCATGTAAGTAGTTTGTTTTTTTGTCTTTTGTTGGCTGACTTTTACTCACAACATGCTAACCGGCAACATAGGATTCCATTCACTACGCTAAGCTAACTAGTGGCGGATGCATGCACAAAAAATGCGTTGGCCCACCTAGCTACAGCTAGGGGAGACCGTGATAAGCCCTATTTCAACAAACGGTGTATCCCTTTAATTAGTGTGGCAAGGGGGTGCAGTGCTTACTGTAGTGACGTTACTTACTGTGTGTAATCAAGGGGCCAGGCTTCTCTCCTCAGAGTGAAGCCTCCTATGGCGCCATTTTGATGCGAATAAGCCATCACCCCCCGTTAGCATCCCATTCACTGCCATTCATTTTGGCGTCACTTTGACAGCCAATGACTTTACATCTGAAGCGTTTCAAGATTTCATTTGTCCCTCGTTTATTTCTAAAGAAACACGACAATGTATGAAAGGCTCCATTACCTTGTACCTCATGTTATGGCTCCGTAGCAGACGTTTTTGTAAAAATAGGCTAACGATTGTGTCATAACCACGCGACTTACTGTCGCATAGTACAGGAATTACCGTATAGTACAGGAGAAGCTCGCAGGCAGTTTCGACGTACATTAGCTAACTAACATTTTAGTTAGCAATACTTAGCCTGTGCCTATGTTATCTCCTTAAATATACCTACGCTCTCCGTCTCTGATAGATTGGGAATGATTGAGATTTCTCTTGGCACAGCTACCAGAAGACTTACAACGTTCAGAGACGTTGTTCACGTCACATCGGCGGCGGGAAGCTAAGTTTGCAGCTGCGCAGTAACGCTCAGTAACACTTTCCCATCACCGGAAAAGTGCTGGAAAGAGGCTTCACTTGTCTCCGTTGAAAACAGCGGGATCGCTGTGTCCATTTTATATACTGTCTATGTGTGTCATAGGGCTGCCGATTGTGAAGTATTGTGATTGAAAGAATCCATTTTAAAAATTGTCACAGAAAAAAATCCTGATACATATGATTTTCAATTATTTTTCCCACCCCTAGTGTGTACCAAGGTTATAATCGTTAACGTCGTTAACTGAAATAAAAATAAAAACGGGGCATTACAAAAAACGATAACTAACTAAAACTGTACTGTCTGTTTGCAAAACTCATCTTTTTCAGCTTTCTTTTCTTTTTTTCACACGTTTTCTATACAATTGTACATAGCGCAACAGTGCTGCCATGTACATAAATACACAACTCTACAGCACAATATACATTGCATACACAAATATCTTCTACCCACTCCCCGTATACGTATACATTTGGAGTAAAGTGAGCCTACATTTTGCCGCCCACAAACCAAAATGAAAAAGTTAAATAAAAAAAATGAAATACAGGTAAGTCATTTCGTTACCCTCAAGGTAGCATTACTCCTCTTCCCAGTCTACCGCAGAAACCTCATCAAAATAGTCCATGAAAGACCCCCAGGTAGAATAGAATTCTCCTACGTTTCCTCTGAGTGAGTATTTTATCTTTTCTAACTTTAGATGATACAAGATGTCTTTAAGCCACCTGGTGTGGGATGGAGAATTTGGGCCTTTCCAGTTTAGCAGGATAAGGCGTCGGGCTCTTTTTCAGCTTTCTAACAAGCATACTGTATAACCCAAAATGTCAGACTGTTCCTTTAAAAAGCCATTGATCCAGAGCTCAGTATACCTTAAAGGTATAGTGGAGGATTTTCTTTTTCCGGGTGGATCATCAAGACTGTTGGTCCTCCTAGTTGTCAGTCATTCTGGGATATGTTTACGTAAGGCCATTGTACGTGCCGTGACAAGTCAGCGAGCAGACGGCCACGGCCTCCGACCGCTGCCTCCCCGCTCTCGGCGATAGCTTGTTTGTTGGCCTGTAGCATGCTAAAGTTAGCTATAGAGATGCTTGTCGTAAATAGATTTCCACTCACCGGTGGCGAGTCTGACATAGTGGAAAAAGTGCAAATCTTCTTTTGGAAAGTAGGCTTGTAGAGCCATGCTGACAGCAACTTGTAAACAGAGCGTGCACGAGGAGAACTAGGCTCGTGCATGCTCTCTCGTGCACATGTTTAATAGGCGTTCCCTCTCGGGAGCAGGTAGTGTGTTGCGCATGTGCATTTTTTCAAAAAATGGAGAGGGCGGTTCTTTTCTAAAATTCGGGAAAATCCTCCATTATACCTTTAACTGCAGGAAAATATCATCCTTAGTCAGCTTCCTGTTCTGTAGTTCCTGCATGTCTCGAGGAGCAGTAGAGGCTAAATTTGCTTACTGATTAGTACATGTTGTTCCATGGGATAAAAATAATGTACCTCTTTACAGATGTCTGTTCTCACTACATTGTACAGTACGCATCATGACACATTTAACACAGCGCTGTGGAGGAAGGTCTGGCTAGTCCACACAGCATTCCTGAATGGGATGAAAACGTGCTCTGGTTTATTGGCATTTCTTTAAACCAATCACAATTATCTTAGGCGGTGCTATGCGCCGGACGGAGCCACGGTGCCTCTGCTAAATTGTCTCAGGAAAGAACTTGTTTTGGTGGAACATGTGTACGTTCAAAAGTAGTTTTAGTCTTGCAACAGAAAACTCAGATTGGACAGATAGTCTAGCTAGCTGTCTGGATTTACCCTGCAGAGATCTGAGGAGCAGTTCACCATAGTCCTCAGAAATCCACCGGAGGTTAGAACGCCAACACAAAGAAAGAGGAAGGTAACGGACATCCGGCCAAAAAAGAGGGACATCCTGCAGAATTTCCAGCGGCACCGGAGTAATCCCGGAAATGAAACGTCGTGGATATAGACTATGTTGGCAGTGACCATCCAGAATATCTGTTAGTACAAATGTATGACAGATGGCAGTTCCCCTTACTATTGTAGCTACACCCAAGGCAAATATTGAGTCAACCAGAGTGTTACTATATTCAACATCCCCTGCTGTAATAGTCAGGTGACACAGGACACAGGCTGCACTAGTCACTGAATGAGAAGTTATCACATGCTGGAGCAGTTCCCACTTGTTGACTTATTTTTAACAGGATAATGTGAGTTCTGTTGTCTTGGCTGACATTTGCTATATGCTGATGTACTGTTAAACATGGCATACTGGTATCCTTTGCTCCCTACAGCCCTGCAGGAGTATGAGGGCCTGCAGAAGAGGCACGAGACAGCAGCCATGGAGGTAAGTGTTAATATCAGTCAGGGTCACACACATACATGTTGGATGTCTTACAATATAGACCTGATCCCTGGTTCTGTTTTGACCATCTCTGTTAGTAGAGCTGCACCATATTGGAAATAATGATATTGCTGTATTTCTAAGATAAAGCACTATTCACTAGATGACTTAAATAGCTCTTTTTGAAATGAATGAATCATTCTACAAACATTGGGGTGATTTTGCAGGGGAGTGCACATCCATAGAAAATAATGGTAATACAATTTGCAAATAGCAAAGTAGTTAACATCTTTTAAACAAAATTAGAAAAATAAAAACAAAAGAGCAGCTATACATCAGCCCTTGTGAGTGGTTTACAAAAATACGTATCATTTTATTAAACAAATAGCTTGTAATAAGCTAAAATTGAACTTGTAATGAATAAAAAATAACACAGGACTGGGGGGGAGGGGGCAGTATGGCTCCACGTAATGACTTCTTCTCCTAACCAATAGTCAATT
The DNA here is from genome assembly GCA_023631565.1 of Gymnocephalus cernua. Lineage (NCBI taxonomy): Eukaryota > Metazoa > Chordata > Actinopteri > Perciformes > Percidae > Gymnocephalus > Gymnocephalus cernua. The sequence goes on from CM042437.1 coordinate 24,478,669, forward strand.
GTTTGTTGTTTAACCATGACCACAATCTTTTTTTAAACTAACCAAGTGGATTATTTTTTGTGGATATGGTATAATTAATGAAGGGAAGTTGGAAACGCGAGTGGAAATGTTTTCGGAGTCCTATGAGACCAAACAGTTTTTTAACCATCTAGTCATCCTGTTTTATCTTATTTGATGGAATTTAAGAATCCATCAGCGTTATTTATTTTCCCTACTTCACACACATGCTACATTAGCCTCAAAAGTTTTAGTAGGATCATAAAGGTGTATTTCTATAGGTAGATATTTGAGTTTATTTATTATTTTCAAGCAACAAGTGCATGGTGCTTGGATCGACAACAACGGAACAAGGAACTTGCTGGGACGGTGGCTATCATTTTGAAATGGAATAGCCACTACACCAAACAACTAGAGCTGGTTAATATATAGATATTATATCGATATCGTGATATGAGACTACATATCGTCTCAGATTTTGGACATCATAATAATGACATAAGTGTTGTCTTTTCCTGGTTTTTAAAGCTACATCATAATAAAGTTAAGTCATTTTCTGAACTTACCAGAATGTTGTAACTGTTCTATTATTTGCCTTTACCCACTTAGTCATTATATCCACATTACTGATGATTATTTATCAAAAATCTCATTGTGTAAATATTTTGTGAAAGCACCAATAGTCAACACTACAATATCGTTGCGGTATCGATATTGAGGTATTTGGTCAAAAATATTGTGGTATTTGATTTTCTCCATATCGCCCAGCCCTACAAACCACACCAAACCATAGGTGTGGCAGATTAGAAAACAGCCTATTACCTATTGTGGAGTGGACTTCTTGAGAAATGTTTCCAACTCTGAAAAGACCACACTTTTTAGAGGTGTATAAGAGGTGAAGCTGTGAAAAAGTCACAAAAAATTCAGATCTTAATACTGGTCCAAAAATCCCTAACTTAAAGCCCCAGTGTGTAACATTTGTAGTTGTTTATTATCAAAATCTGTATTGCCCTTCACAAACTTGTCCTTTTTTATGAATATTGACCACAACCATCAATTCCAAGTATTCCTATTGGCTTGAAATTTTACATTTGCGCTTACATGAACTGGGGTAGATGCTCCATAGCCATGCGCCATCTTGAAATACGGTAGCCCATAAGGGACATACAGGCTATACTGCTCCGCATTTCGTGCTTTTCACTCAGTGGCCCTGACTGTGACGTATGCCAGGGAGGGAGGGGGAGAAGATTATTTGCGACTCACTGCCGCCAGATTTGAAAGCCTGTTGCGTCTATTATCGAGGACATGTAACTGAATCGCAGAGGAAATTAAAACGACAATGTGACAGGCAAAGCAACGCGACCAAAGTTAATATTGTTGTGGCTTTTCCAAGATGGAAAGAGCTGATGAGGAGCAAGGATTTTAAAAGGGACGCCGAAGTTGCCTGCTTTCTTCTCAACAGGTAATTCTGCCTATTTGTGTAAAAGTGTTATAGTTGCTACTTGCTTGGCTAAATATAGCACGGTTGTGTATAACGCTAGAACGACGTCTAGGATACTTTTCCTCGCGTCAGTGATGAAAAAGCATTTCTCTGGCAGACAACTCACGTCATGCAGTTGTAACACAGACTAGCTACAGCTAGAACAGCTGTGTGTAAACGATGGAGACACTAAGAGATCATTTCAGTTTCACTGACATTGTTCATGCTGCTCAGAGAAATATATTAAAAACACAAACCTCCGTTGCTTCTCTCCTACGCTGTAAACATGGCCTTACACTATTAACCTCGTACAATATACAGAATAACGATAGCACTGATACTTTACTAACATTAGCTTGCATATGTTTGGGAACCTGATAGCTGATGTTAGCAATGAAATGGTACCAAAATAGCGTCAAACTATTATTACACTGGAAGGGACACTCACGGACGTTTTATCGCTAATTTCGGGTTCGGCCACCGTAGGAGTTATAACGCACTCGGAATGGGGGGGGGGGGAGGGGGGATGGGGGGGGGGGGGGGGGATGGGGGGCTAGAAAATGAAATTCAGTTGGTTGCCATATATAATTTCACCGCTAGATGGGAGCAATTCTTACACAATGTAGCTTTAACTGGTATTGGTATCAGCCTTTAGAAAGCCAGAGGTAACCCCAATTAGGGCTTGGTACTGAAGACTGAAAGATGTCTGGTCAGATGTGTACTCTTATTGACTTACTCTCTGATTAAATATTTTCTCATTTAAATCATCCTTTTAGACTGTATTTCAATTAGGTACATTTCTTTTGGTAAATAGAAACAAGGTTTTGTAGAAAAACAAGTTTATATTCTTTGAAAAATGTTCAGTCTTATTGGTCGGTTGGCACTGGTTTTTCAAACAACAATATATATAGATATATATTTTTTGTTGCAGGGCTATATATATATATATATATATATATATATATATATATAAATTGACAATAACACAATTACATAATTTCTTTAAATAATCACTGTTTCTTTGTTTAACCACAATGAATTGCTAACTTTAGCTAAGGTCTTAAGGTGTATGACTGGTAATCGTTGATTTTGTTTATATATGCCAAATTGTAATTATATAAGTGATTATTGGTCAGACTATATAGTTTTTATTATTATTTAAATTGTTAGTTGTTGGCACTTGACCCTATACACGTTTATAGCAACTAAAATGACAAGGGGGTATGCAAAATATGGCATTTCATTCTCTCTCTCTCTCTCCTCTATAATAACCTCGGGAAAAATAGCCTGGGGAAGGAACTTGTTTTGGTGGAACATGTTTACGTTCAATGGTTGTTTTTTTATACATATATCTCCAAAAGTGTGTTAAAGTTTCTCTGTCTCTGTTACATAAGTGCAAGAAGCTGGAGGAGGAGAGAGACGAGGCCATCAAGAAGCTCAATGAGTTCCAGCAAGGTAAGTTTATCTCTGCTGTTCAGGAAGTGAGATTGAGGCAGAAATGTTTTTTATTCTATAAACAAGCTTTAACTCTTGAATGTATTCATATAAATGGATTAGGGCTGTCAAAATAAACACAATAATAACGAGTTAACGCAAGTTCCTTTTCTCATTGTTTTGACGCACGGTGCTGATTTGATTTTGCAAAAGACATATCTACAAAAAAATCATCTAAATGTAAAGTCTATGGGATTAACATGAGCCAAACAAAACAGGATGTACATTTGTTTTTATGAGATTAGGCGCACCTCCTGCGATGTGACTATTGCACACATCGCGATGTTGATGCTGAAACGATATATCGTGCAGCCCTAATCTCTAGTACCTTGGTGATCTTTCTTTCTTTTGCACGCATGCACACGCACACACACACACACACACACACACACACACACACACACACACACACACACACACACACACACACACACACACACACACACACACACACACACAAAACAATGACAGACAAATTCAGCTTTGTGAGGGACTTTTTTATTTGTACTTGCCCTCTTGTAACATAATCAAAACTAGAATAATTAGCAGATTATGTGTTTTCAAGCAATGAGCGATTTCCATGTGAAGTGAATCAACCTTTGATACAGCACAAGGACACCGAGACATTTTATTAATGAACATACAGCACATTCTCAGAAAGGTGTATCAGATTTAACACATCTGCCTACCAATACCTATGTGATCTCATTTGTGGCAGCATCTGGATTGGTAAGAGAACCTGTGTTCTGTTACAACAAACGTTTTTTCTTTTGAAAATGATCACAGCTGTACAAATATGTGAACGACCACACAGATGATGGCATTGGAATATGTCTTGGCTTCAGCTTTTATCACCAGCGTCATTCCAAACGCTACAAATTTCAAATGTTTTGGCCCACCTTCAATTTTTTAAAATGATTTTCCTTATAGTTGAATGCTTTGTTATGACCACTTTAGTGAAGACAGAATTTAAAATAGGGCTCCACATGTCAAAAGATAGAGCAAATAGTTTGTCTTTGTAACGGTGACAGTTGTGTGGATTTTCATCTGAATAAATCTGGCCCGTGCTCGTGTATTCAGCGATTCTCCAGCCAAAACATATATTGTGTTTGACTTTGTCGTTAATAGAGGCTGCCTCACTGTGCCAAGCAGCTGCATATTAGGACCTATTACGTGATTTCATAGCTCTTAGAAAATTGCTCCTATTCACAATGAAACGGCTGGGGGTGGGGCAGCAGGGTTGGTGGAGGGGTAGTGGGAGGACGGGAGGAAAAAGCCCCCAACACACAATCATGCCTTTTCAATTGCCGATGGCAAGGTTGATGACAACATGACCATTGTGTTATAATGATAACACCACAAAGGCATCTGCCCCCCTCATCAAAGCTTCACAGAGGCTGCAGATACAATTTAATTCACTGCTCCGTTGGCGGCGCTGATAACATTATGCAGCTCGTCGGCACAGGGGTAATCACTGTCTTTCCTGAGAGGAGGATGAAAAAAGGCAGGCACAAAAAAGAGGGTAGAAAAAAGATGGAGCGATGATGATGGGGAGGCCGAAACTTACAATTAAGACTGCCAATTCTGACGTGTCAGAGCCCCCCGTCGACTGTTGCTCATACACTTTGAACACTTCCACCGCTGTTTATTTACCATGGCTACCAGTAATTATAATTAACATGTCATTTAGTTCAAGGCATCCTTTCGTAGGTTGCCGAGTGTGGCCACGACATTATGGAGACAGGCAGAGAGGAACGGAGAAGAGGCCGAGGATGAAAACTGGCAGCTAAGTGCTATTGACTGACTGATGTGGAGGGCGCTGGAGGAACGTGGATATCGCGCGCCGCTGGTGTTCATCAACTTCCTAATTAGGTGTCACTGGGGGAAGGAATTGTCCACAGCAGTGGCACTAATGCTTAATTTCTTCCTCGCTCAACCACAATGTTTAATTAGCTAAGTGGTAGGGCATTTTTCAGGGGCGTTCTTTTTGTACTGAGGTGTGATTGCAGCTTAAACAACATTACGGTTTGTGATTCGGAATTTTACCTGATTCTTTTCAACTACCCAGGTTTAGTTAAAGCTGCAATAATCAATATTTTTTATATCAACAATGAATCAAATGACTGTGTAATATGAAAGGTGTCACTCAAAATAATTCCACAGAGAAATATCACCAACCCTGCAGTTCACCTCAGCTCTACGAAGCTTGTTAGCCTCTTTAGTTCATTGTTTGTTCACTGTTTCGATTCGATTTGATTACGGTTATCCTGCCAACGATTCAAATCGATTCGATATCCCGAAGCATCACGATGCGTCACCTCCTCAATATTATTATATATTGCTCAACAAATAGAGATCTGATATAGTCAGATATACAGTATATGAACTCCCCTTTTTATTGTATCTGCTCTTAAAAAAAGACACTTCCTGAATTCCTGAACATAACAGACAAAAGGCAAAAAACAAAAAAAGCGGCGACCAGAAAATCAACAAGTAACATCAGTAGGCAATAATCGATTATCGTCTGTCACTGCATCCATGCAGAATCGTCTAAGTCCGCATCGTGATGCATCGATGTAATGATTAATTTCAACGCCCCTATCTCACACCGTCTCAAAACACACCAACAACTGTGATCGCTGGTTACATGATTGCCGACCGCAGCGTAATGTCGGGTTTCGTTTCTCAAAAAGTTGACTCGGTTTTACCGTTTCGCCGCAGATTGCTGCATTTTTTTCCAGCTCCCACCAGTGGCTCTCCTCCATGTTGCTTCCATGCTGCAGACTGAAAATTACGTCGGTTAGAGTTTCAGAATTTCGGTTTTGATTATTTTCCGATTAGTCTCACATTGCCAGACCTTCCTCCGCATTCCAGGATGGGAGAAGAACGTGCTCTGGTTTTATGGCATTTCTTTAAAGCAATCACAATCATCTTGGGCGGCGCTAAGCTCCGGACGGAGCCATGGTGCCTCTGCTAAATAGTCTCAGGAAGGAACTTGTTTTGGTGAAACATGTGTACGTTCAAACTAAAGAAAACTACAGCTTAAGTGAGAGTTGGAAAGCTTCTGTTTATACATCTGAAACCTTTTCATTTCTTTTCATTAATCAATGCTATTGGTCACCCTTTACGTCTGACTGTGGGTTTAACAAATATTTAAACAGTGATGACGTGATTTTGTCTAATTTCCATTTCCTTAAAAGCAATAGTTTTGGACATCTCTTGCTGTCTGGCTGACAGCAACGATATTAAGCTTGATATTAGGGCTGCAGCTATCGATTCTTTTTGTAATCGATTAATCTAGCACTTTATCGATCGATTAATTGATTAATCGGATAATTTTTTTGCGTTTTTAAACAACCAAAACAAATAATGCATAACAAAAATGATGTGGCTGTAAAATGATCAAGCATTTGACTTTTATTTCTCAAAAGAACAGAGGTATTTATTGCAATTAATTAATTAAGTTTCATGCTGTAATCTAGCCCTGACATCAAAGGAAATATCTGTTTTATGTAGATTTCTACACCTGCAGCATTTACCATTAGGCTACTAATAAATAATATATAATTTCTGGGGTGAGCCTATTTGCTATGGTAACCTAGCAACCTGTGTGTGTGTGTATGTGTGTGTGTGTGTGTGTGTTTGTGTGTGGACGCGTGCCGTGTGTGAGGAAGAGTGAGAGAGACGAGGGTGCATGCATGCGTGTGTGTGTAAAGGGGTTCTTTTTTTTAGGCTATACTCTCTTGCAATTGAACGTGAATAAGTTTACTACTTAAAAACATCAAAGCTAAACATCATATCTAGTCAAACCGCATCACGACATCGCTACAAATTCAGTATGCGATTAAAATCAGCTTAGGCTACGTTACCTTGTTTCAGTGACGCTTGGTGAAACAGCGTGGAGCGGATGTTTACGGTTCAGATGCTGAATCATTGAAGTCGTACTGCTGTGGTATGCCAGGTCTGCTTAATGTTGCACCTTGTTCTCTTCATTTTTTAGTATGTAATGATCCCAAACTTTAGACATTCTCTGCCGTTTCTGTACATCTTTACTCTCCGCCGTCGCGCTAACTAAAGTCAAAATGTATCACGCGCTAGTGGTGTGCTTCCTGAACAACGGTCCGTGTGGAACAATCAGATCCCTGCGTGTATAATGCGCGTCATAGGAATTTAACGAGGCTTCGAGGCAGAGTTTTTGCCTCGAGGAATTATTGTAATCGAGTTACTCGAGTAACTCGATGAATCATTTCAGCCCTACTTGATATTAAGCTCAATATTAAGCTCAATATTAAGCGTAAGCAAGCATTCAACCTAAGCTTGATGGTTTATTCTTGCTTTTGATTAGGATTAAGTTTCAGGCTGCTGTTTCTCAATATTGAACAGACATTGTGTACTTCAGTCCATATTATGTATTAATATTAGTATAAATGAAGTGCCTTTATTTACTTGATTTAACTAATTAAAGCCCTTCAGTATTTTATCAAATAAAAATCCATGTTACACAGACATTTTAATTGCATTTTGTGTCTGTTAAGATACACAAAGGCACTATTTAATTTATGACCCCATAACTGCCTTTTATCTAAGTGGGAGCGGTGGGCATTAGCTGCAGCAGCTCCGTCTAGGTAGCTGCTATTGCGCTAATTGTTTTTGCTATAGACAGGTCTCGCATAGTTATATTTAGCAAGATTAACATAAAAATTGGCCGGAGTTCTCCTTTAAGTGCCTACATACATTCTAAACTATTATTTATAATCACATTTTCTAAAGCTGTTTCCTGCATGTACCCTATTTAGTCTATAGTCAATACACATTGGTGCTGGCTGATGGAAATAAAAAGGGGAACTTATCTGAATAAAATATTTAGTTCGCTTTCTTTTGAATTCAAACCATAATGATGTACATATAGTTCACTCACTATCGAGGCTACTCAGATGGCAGCCACACATAGCATTCATATATACTTCAGTGTCAAGTGTTACACCACTCTTATCTCAATTAACTGCACAATGAAAGTCACTGGTATGCACCCATTCATAAGGAAATCCTAAATGGAATGGCAATTAGTTGACTTTCTTAGTTTGTATTTGACATCAATGCGGCCACAGTAAGATTTGAATTGCTGCTTTTCATATTTCATTAACTTTGTCACATCAGCCGAGGCTACTGATTAGCCTAAACTTTTTTAACCTAACTTTTCTTTGACCTTAGCAAGGACAACATTGTAAGATCAGTGTGATGTCTGTGTATGTTTTCCACACTGACCATGGATTGATTTCAATATGTTAATTTGTTGCTTTGTCTGTTGGTTAACAGTGTTTTGATTGGCCAAATGTGAAACTAACTTAATGGGGACGTTTGTTACTGGTTGGGCAGAAAGGCGAACTGTGCATAAAGTTAATGTCCGTAAGATTTTCATCTAGTTAATGGTACACAAAGTACTTATCTATCAAATATTAAAACAATGGTGATTGAGCACATGACCCACTGATAAAAGTGCTTGTATTTGCTGCTTTGTCAAGTAATTGGATCTGAGTGTCTTTGGCGACTTTCCCGCCCTAAATTTAGAGTGCACAGTAAGGGTTGGGTACCGAAACCCGGTGCTAAATGGCACCAATGTCTAAAGACCGGTATCTAACGGACCGAATAGCAATGCAGATTTCGGTGCCACCGAAATGCAGAGCTTCACTCTGATGCTCTGAAACGGACGTTAGAGGCAACAGAAGCATTGCTGTGTGTGACGCTAGTTAACAGAATACACTTGACAGAAGGTAATGTTAGCCTACCGTTAGGTAGTAGCTGGATTAAACACGGTTAAAATGCTGACAGCTAAATGGTGTAAAGTTTGTCTGTATTTCACTGTAGAGGATTCCAACACTGGACGTTCAACAGTCTGCAGCTGCCGTTGTCGGAAAAACAACATCGATGATGCGTTTTTTGGTAGCCTACCTCGTGGTGCATTCAAAGTTATTGTAAAATGTTTCCATCTGGTGGTTGTTTTTGTCATTAAACAGCAAGGTACTGGTAAAATAAGTTATTGTTAGAGGTTATTGTTATTACATTATTAATAAATCATTTCATTTTGACCATATGTCGTTCTGTGCTTTTTTTTAAAGTATCGTTTCAGGCACTGTTTCACTCCCATCGTAAAATATGGACGCTTGGTAAGTGTCTCTCAGCGTCAGATAGCAATAGGGTTGGGTATCGTTTGGGTTTTTTCCAATACCGGTGCTAAAGCGATACTTTTATTTTGTGCCTAAATGGTGCCTGAACCGATACTTTTTAAGAAAGTAAAAAAAAAAAAAAGAAGGGTACTAAACAACAGTCTAATTGTATGCTAAGGCATATCAGTGGCACCGGAATGAGTCACCGAAATCTGCGTTACTATTCGGTCTGGTAGATACTGGTCGTTTAGGCACCGATGCCGTATTAGCACTGGGTCTCAGTACCCAACCCTAGATAGCAACACAAAAAATTGGAACGCACCGGGCAGAGCAGCAGCTCGGCCACGGCGCTTTAAGATGATGTAGTATTTAGAGCGACAACGGTAGCCAGTAGTATGAAAGCACGGACATCCGCATAGGGAGGTTGGTTGGGGGGGTTGGATGAGTCAAACAACACAGGACTTTCACCCAGGAGACTGGGGTTCATGTTCTGTTCTCATCCCGCGTGTCACGGAAACGTACCTTTTATAACCCCACCCACCATCTTTTCCTAAACCTAACTGTCCCATCCTTGTTCTGCATGTCAGTTAAATGGACGTCCCATCCCATAGCGTCAAAAGTGCGCGTATAGTCCCAACCAAGCATATTTAGATAAACCGTGTTTAGATCTGACGCTAAAGGAGACTTTTAGCATCAATAACAACGCCAAAGGCACCTGACCAAGCGTCCGTATTTTATGCGATGGGAGTGAGAATGCGTTGCCAGATCACACAATAACAGCTGTTACAGCTTAAAAAAACGTCTTGCTTTTTGGTGAATGATAAAGTTAATTTCACAGAACACAGATTGTAAATTCATAAGGTTATTTAGTGATGGAACATTCTGTTGTTTGCACCTAATTCTGTGGTGAAAATGAATGTGTCTGAAATCCAAATAGAATGATGATTTTAAAAACACACACACACACACACACACACATATCACATGTCAGTCAGTCATTCAGTCTGACATATATTTCATCTGTAAAGAAGAACATAACATGGATTTACTGCATTTTCTGCTTTTACTCTGTTTTGCTGGAAACGGATATGATGTAGTCGCCATCGGCGTTACCGTAGAAAGTATTTATCTCAATCATTGGTCATCATCATTGGTATCAAAAAATATATAAAAAAGAATTTTATTGGAAATAATCGATTTTAAAAACTGTCACACAAAAAATACCAATACATAAGGTTTTTGATTTTTTAATTAACCACGTAATATTACCTATTTATTTGTATCAGTTGCCTGACAAAGGAAATAAGTAGCCTACAAGAGTTCACCCGTTTCCAGCGCTTGTTGTTAAAGAAATGAGCTTAATGTTAGCCTGGCTCTATTGAGATTGTAGTTTAATTTCACAACAGTGACAGACAATGCTGAGACTTCCAACCATCGCAGCTGCAGCGGGTTCATGGCCACTCTAGACAATCTTTGTGATTTCACAGATGTGCCGCAGCGCGTTTCAGAAGCAGCTCCACTCTGCATCTGGTCGGAAAACTTAGCGTTACCTGCCGGCTGTCGCTATTGGAGGCAGGTCAGGGAGACGTGGACGCTGCTCCGCAGGGCGTTCCATTTGCGGAACTGTGGTGGCAGTGAGGGGCTCGAATTCTGTCTCACAGAATCACAACTCAAATGCAGTTGTCGAGCATTACAGCATGCTTCTAATTGAGAATTGATGCCATGGGCCAAATAAAAAAACTAATTTAAATATAAAATTAGAAAAAGAAATAGAATGAAATGTCTTGCTAAAAGGGCAATTATCTAGTCAGAGGCCAAAGGGGCAGGTGCTTGAGCAGTAGCTGGGCTTTATCTGTGCACATGCCTGAATATGGTTAGGGTATGGTCTTTTCCTTTGTCTTTAATTCTCTTTTTTTCTTAGTTTCTCAGATGGTAATTGAAGAGGTCAATGCCATTCAGGAGGACCTGGTGATCGAGAGGACGTGTAGAGAGAGTGCTGAAGCCCTGGCCTCCAAGGTACACTTCATCTTCATACAAATACTGCTGACAATACTGCTCAAAGACAATGAACAAGGGGTCTGTCATACCATGTGTGTCATTTCTATGAGTCTGGATTCAAGTTGGAATCAAGTAAAACACGCTCACAATTAAGAAAGTGTTACCAATAAATGAAGGCTACATATACACCGCTAAATTTTGTTTTTTCAGCAGAGTTTGGGCCATATGTGATTGCCGTGCACCAAGTGTTTTTATCTCCAGTAGAAGAACTAATCTCTGTTTAAACTAACACGCCCAAACCTCATATCTCATCAACATTCTGGTATACTGGGCATAAACAGGAGGCAGCATGGAGACTCCGCCACCTGCTGGTAGTTGCCATGGTAACGTTAGTAGCTTTAGTCTCAGAGAACGAGACGTCGTGACCGATAAGACCCAATCAGGCGGGGGAATGAGAGGGGGAAACGCCAGAGCAGGGGGAATGAGAGGACACACCAGAGCAGGGGGAATGAGAGGGGGGAAACGTAGCAGAAGATATTCCTTTTCAAACCAAAACATAGCTATGTAAATGTAGCCTAAAACAAGAGAACATTAATGTGAGCAGAATTGTAGGGTATGTTGATTTAGAACAAATTTGACTAAATAAATATTACAGCATCAAATCAGCTGTGAAGACACTCTGTTCAGTGTATTCCAGTAACCGTCACTTTGACCTGTCACTTTGACCTTATCGTGACCGATAAGACCCAATCAGGCGGGGGAATGAGAGGGGGAAACGCCAGAGCAGGGGGAATGAGAGGACACACCAGAGCAGGGGGAATGAGAGGGGGGAAACGTAGCAGAAGATATTCCTTTTCAAACCAAAACATAGCTATGTAAATGTAGCCTAAAACAAGAGAACATTAATGTGAGCAGAATTGTAGGGTATGTTGATTTAGAACAAATTTGACTAAATAAATATTACAGCATCAAATCAGCTGTGAAGACACTCTGTTCAGTGTATTCCAGTAACCGTCACTTTGACCTGTCACTTTGACCTTATCGTGACCGATAAGACCCAATCAGGCGGGGGAATGAGAGGGGGAAACGCCAGAGCAGGGGGAATGAGAGGACACACCAGAGCAGGGGGAATGAGAGGGGGGAAACGTAGCAGAAGATATTCCTTTTCAAACCAAAACATAGCTATGTAAATGTAGCCTAAAACAAGAGAACATTAATGTGAGCAGAATTGTAGGGTATGTTGATTTAGAACAAATTTGACTAAATAAATATTACAACATCAAATCAGCTGTGAAGACACTCTGTTCAGTGTATTCCAGTAACCGTCACTTTGACCTGTTCAATTTGTATGTTGCAATCAAAAGCACTCTTCCAGTTCTGCTGCTGTCCCCATATCTTAGTGTCTAAAATGGCATTGAATTCTTTTGATTCAGAGCCCACTTTTTTGGATGCCTTGCTAAAATGTGAGTTGGGAGTGGGGGAGCCTGGCACATAGTGATTTTGCAGCCCACTGGTGTGGAGCTTATCACTGTAATCATTTCTCATTCAATTTCTGGACAAAAGCCCTCACATTGCACCTGGTTGGACCAGATTTTGGGCAGTGGGAGGCTGAGGGATTATTATGGTGAAGGTCGACATTCAGGCCTTTTTTCCCCACCGCTCCTCGTCCTTCAGTCCTCTTTCCTTTGGGTTGTTTGTCGTCCTCATCTTAACAGGGGTGACAAGTAAGATTTTTACTGCCACAAATGACCACAGCGTATCTGGGTGAGTTGACTCTGTTGTTGATCAATGCTATTGGATCGATGGTTACTTTGCTTTTTGCTGAGATTTTGGGCATTGCAAAACTGTATCTTTTGACTCTCAAGACACTACCAACAGCTGTCACTCATCTACTGACATTAGGGACGGAATGGTTCAAGTAAAAAATCCCAAACATTCAGTACCCTAGTCACAGTTCGGGCATGTATGTATTGTTCGGTTCATTTTAGTCTCGCAGATTTCAGTCAAAAAGGCAGTACATTTATCACATTAGGAGGCAGAGGAATAGCTAAACATTTGGCATGCTGATCAACAGAATTAGGAGAGTGAAAGAGAGAAGCCATCGCTAACTGCTAAACTAAAGTAGCTAACAGAGCTAACAGCATGTAAACAACTGTGAGATTATCGAGAAAGTCGCTGAAAGAAGTGAACTAGTGTAGGTTTAAAGAGCCCCACGTCTTTTTGTGTGTGTATGTAATAGATGTATATATTACTCCAAATGGAGCTTTCTCTCCCACAGACAGCACTTGTTCTCAACTGCCTGAAAACGGCTCGCCCACACGTTTGAAATTCCTCCATTAGTGATGCCACTGATTGAGAAAGCCAGTCCAGTTTTTCATATGTGCTGCCCATAGGTGCTGCCTGATCAAGCACAGTCTGCCCACTGGTTGGTTTGATTTTGGTTGACCAATCACAACAGAGTGGGCCAGCCGACCAATCAGAGCAGACTGGGCTTTTCAGGAAGGCGGGCCAAGAGCTCAGTGTTTCAGGTGGAGGCAGTGTTTCCAACTTAGCGACTTTTTCGCTAGATTTTTCAGACCCCCATAGCGACTTTTTTTCAAAAAAGCGACTAGCGACAAATCTGGCGACTTTCTGTAGACAAGTCACCAGTATTGTCCAGCGAGCACGCAAGATATTTCTCTCCCGTGGCCGCCAAAACAGTCTACTGTTCTGTGACTGAGGAGCAGAGGAGCAGCCCCTCCCCTCTCTGCTGTCTCCTCATGCACAGCAGCACTGCGCAGGGTGCGGGGCCGGTGCATAGGGCCGGTGTAGGTAGGAAAGACAGGCAGCGGGACACGGCGGGAGAAAGACAGCAAGTCAGTCTTCTTTGAGAATTCTTCAAAGATCTGCTACCTAACTAACAATTATAAGGTGAAATAAATTCCTGTATTGAATTTGTGATTATTTGGCTAAACATTTGTATTTCTTTCCATCTACCTTGCTGACACAACCACTAAGCTTTATACGAATGATTGCGTAATGGCGTCACAAATATGCAAATGAGCGTATGACGTCATCTAGCGACTTTTAGCGACTTTTGGAGCTGGTGCTAGCGACATTCATTGGAAAAAAGAGTTGGCAGCTGCAGCAATGGGCAGTATGAGAAACATCATATGTTTTTATGTTTGTGTTTAATATGTTTGATTAAAGGTACAATATGTAACATTTTTGCATTAAAATGTCTAAAAACGACCATACCTATGTTATATATTTTTTTGAGTTGTGTAGTTACACTCTCACAAATGTTTCCACCAAACTTCAAACCCAGAGAAATCTGTTATTTTATTTTCAGACACGGCACGTTTCCTTTCCTTCCTAGTCGCCCGTCAGTGGCGTCATATAACCTTTCACCCTCTAGTTACTCATAACTTCCTTCAAAACACGGCTCCCAGATGATACGTTTGAGCGTAATTGTAAATCATACAATGTCACAGAAAAAAATACTCCTAACCATAATACTGCTTTTTCTGCCACACAGCATCATTTTGTGATTTATAACATGCCACTTTGCAACACAGTAATACAGCAGAGATCTTATTTATTGATACATATTAATATTGATCCAGTTTAACGTTACTACAATGTGTTGGTCGACAAGTAGCTAACGTTAATGCTAGCTAGCTAATGCTTGGTGGATAACATTATAGGGTTACCACATCATTCAACACGCTCATAAAGTTATTAGTAGCATGATTGTTTTCACCACGGATAAAAGCAGCGCTGGGCTAACCCACGAATGAGTTTACCAGTAATGTTAACGTTAGCTGTATAGATAAGACGACTAATCTAATGCTAATTTAGCCAGCTAGCACCCGGTCTGTCTGCCTGGGATAACAGCTGACAACACAGCCGGGACATGTAGCAATAGCCAGTTACCGTTAGCCCATAGCCAGCCAACACACAGCCACCATTACAGCAATCCATACAGTATAAGTACTATACAGCACTTAACTCCGGTGCCGGGTGCTTACGACGCTAACGGCAGTTTAATGAAGCGTCGGGAAACAGACCATATCAGACCCAGATCCGAGTCGCAACAGTGGCCATCCATAGCTAATGTTAGCTAGCTAGTCTCCGTTAGCACTAGCTACTGGTGTTCGTGCCTAGCTAATGTTAGCTAGCTAGTCTCCGTTAGCACTAGCTACTGGTGTTCGTGCCAAAAATCTCCTCCCTGCCGAATTTCTCACCCCTTCGCGTTTAGCTGTCTTTACAGTTAGCTAAATTAACCCGACAAGCACCAAAACGAATAGTTAAGATTAAAGAAAAGTGAAGGGGGAGATCGTTTCGGGCAGCCGTCCCGGCCGGAGATTCCCCTGGCAATCCCCACCCACACCTGTCTCTCAGACTCGTTGAGTAGCTAGCTAGCGTTACAACAAACCCCGTGTTGAAACCATCCAAAAGGTGACAGTGACATGTGAAATATATTGTGATAGTCACTGTGGTTTTAGCTGCTGGCTAACGTTAGCTTGCTGGCTCACTAGCTAGCTAGCTAGCTAACTGATCAGCTACCAATACAGATCGAATCAAGAAAAACGTAATTATGTTGGGGGAAATGCAGCTATGTTATTAGAATGACATGAATAAACATTACTAAACGTAAAGTGAATACATTTGAATGGGTAAACTTGTACGTGAACAGATACATTCTAATCGGCGAAGATGTTTAACATTAAAAAGTACAACTCCCATAATTCCACGCAATTTACCAACGTCATCAAAAGTCCGTGTTTACAATCCATTGTTTTGGTTGAGAGACCCCTAGCGGCAGAAAGTTACATATTGTACGTTTAAGTGGAAGCCGCTCCACATATGCATAATATGTTATGTCCAATTACGTATTCAATGTTGCCAGACTGGCGATCAGATCGCATATCGGTGATCTGGAGTAACCATGATTGGATGATTTGAAAATATAAGCGACCACCCAAGCATACTGCATGTTTGGGTTATGCTGCACTTAATGTGTTTCATTTTTTCATAACACAGTGGCACTTATAGGCTACTGTCATTTAAAAAAACACGTGCTGGTTGAGCTTATATGCTTCACTTTATGTTGATGGCCTTAGTCTATAATGTGGCCATTTTTACATAAAAATAACAAAGCTGCACTTTCTTTTTGCACTAATTAGAAAACTCATTCTCTGAATAACAATTTGACAATGTTTATGGTCCTTATGTTCTTAGTCAGAATTTTGTTAAGGCAAACAGTTCATCAAATCATTTTCAAACTGGCTATGCCAAAAACATTCTGAACCAAACCAGGAACTTTGTGAACACTTTCAACCCTAATTGCCATTGTCTACTGCTCATTGCAATCCATGTGATATTTTAGGTAGGGATTCTTGAATTTGCTCAGATAATAGAGCTGCATGCCGTTATAGTTTTACAAAAATAACAAAGTAACTAAATATTTGTCTTAAGCTTAATACATTTAACTTATTGCAGCAAGTGAGTCTTTTCTCTCAACACCAAAACAGTTCTCTTTAGGGTCCCAACAAACCCCTAACCAAAGAACTAACAGTCTCAAGTTCCCTGCTGAACAACGAAAACTAAACTTAGTGACGCCTCTTGCGCTTAAAAGTCATCTCTGGTTTTCTTCTTGTGTTTACCGATGTCAGCTCGAGGGAATAACGGCTTGAAAGCTGGTTTCCTGGTGGAATCACGGAAGAAGTGTGGAGAATTGGAGTAATCCGCTTCTGTAAAAAAGGGGTGACTAAGAAACACAGACTTTTTTACTTGTTGCCACGGGCTGGCAAGCTACGAGACACTCTGGACAGACAGTGGTGAGTTGCGTTGGTTAGAAAGTGGTGGCATCTAGATGGTCTGGCGGTGTGTCTGTGGCGCAGGGTGTGTATGATTAAAGGCAGCGATCAATAAAAGCTGATGTACATGATCGGAATTAGGTAGTTAATTAACAGTAACAGTTAAAAAATGCCAAAATGGGCTCCAATCCCATACTGTGATCAGGACATCCCTAATTTTAGGTTAAAAAGCTTAACTTTTAAACTAACAAATAATAAATGACAGTACTTTCAATATAAAGCATGGTGCTATTCAAGATGTGTCTGTTGAACCTCTGCTGTAGTTTATCTGCATTAAAGAAATGTAAATGTAAATAGCCTGCATTTATACAGCGCTTTTCAAGTCTTAATGCACTTTTCCATAGTACAGGAACCATTCACACACACACACACACACACACACACACACACACACACACACACACACACACACACACACACACACACACACACACACACACACACACACATTTATACACTGGTGGCTGAGGCTGGCATACAAGGTGCCACCAGCTCATCAGATAAACATTCACACACATTTATACGCTGATGGCTCAGCATCGGGAGCAATTCAGAGTTTAGTGTCTTGTCCAAGGACAATTTGACATGTAGACTACAGTGGCAAGGGGATTGAACCACAGTCCTTTTGATTGGTAGATGACCACTCTACCACCTGAGCCACAGTCTTCATTTTTACATGGTATGATGAGTCTGAACCATTAGCATCACCTAACAATGGCACACACACACACGCACGCACGCACGCACACACACACACACACACACACACACACACACACACACACACACACACACACACACACACACCATGATTTCCTGTGGTGTTAAGTAAGTAAGTAAGTAAGTAAGTAAGTAAAATGTATTTATAAAGCACTTTTCACAGATAAAATCACAAAGTGCTGTACAACAGAATAGGTAGAACAAACAGTATAAAATGCATATACATATATCAAAAGAAAGGGACGCTAGTGAGAACCCATCAACCAAAAGCTTTCCTAAATAAGCAAGTTTTCAGATCCTTTTTAAAAGAGACAACAGAGTCAGCCAGACGCACGGACAGGGGCAGGGCGTTCCACAGTCTGGGAGCAACAGACTGAAAAGACCGGTCCCCTCGGGTCTTATAACGAGTCTTAGGGACTGCAAGCAAATTTTGGTCAGAGGACCGAAGAGTCCGGCTAGGGAAATACGGCTTCAAAAGGTCTCGGATATACTGTGGGGCCTGACCGTTTAAGGCCCTGAAAGTCAGCACTAATATCTTAAAGTCGATCCTGAATTTTACAGGGAGCCAATGGAGAGCTGACAAGACTGGAGTGATATGAGACCTTCTAGGGGCACCTGTTAAAAGTCTAGCAGCAGAATTTTGAACAATTTGCAGATTGTTCAAAGCAGACATATTCAGACAGGTAAACAGAGAGTTACAGTAGTCAAGTCTTGTTGATATGAAAGCGTGAATTATCATTTCCAGGTCATTCTTTGACAACAATTTGCGAATTTTAGAGATGTTCCTAAGATGATAAAAGCAATTTCGGACAAGCTGTTTTGAGTGTGTCTCCAAAGACATGGCCTGGTCAAACATAACCCCCAGGTTTCTGAGGCTGGGTTTGACAGAGGGGCCCAGGGAGCCAAGGTGCTGTTTGATCAACGTGATCTTATGGTCTGGAGCAAAGATCAGCGTTTCAGTCTTGTTTGAATTTATCTGCAGATAGTTATTGGCAAGCCAGTCTTTGATGGCGGACACACACTCTAGGAACAGAGACAAACGATGAAACTCAGCATCATTAAAGGAACAATACAACTGGACATCGTCTGCATAGAAATGATATGATACATCCTTGAAACAACCAATAATTTGACCAAGTGGCAAAATGTACAGTAAAAACAAAATAGGACCCAAAACGGACCCTTGTGCCACTCCGCAGAACAAATTGGTTACATCAGCTGTGTGTGAGGATACAGGGCTTTAGGCTTTAGGCTTATTCATTTTTATGTTATCATATTAACCAAAATTAATTTGATTCCTAACTGGTCTAGATCCTAACACAAATTTTGAAATGATTGCAATATTATAAGGCATATAACTTCTATAACTCATTTGGGCTGTAGGGCCAAATACATTTCTGACAAATCGCAAACAACACTTTAAAAATACTTTATTATTGCTTCTTGCCTTTGAAACATGACTATTGAAATTATTGTTGCAACCACTGACTTGAGTCACACAAAAGAATATTAGAGGTTGGCCCAGCAGCCAACCTACTGTATGTCTGAAAAAGAACAGAATATATAATGGCATTGATGGATGCTAATGTATGTATTTGGAAATATAATACTAATAACGACAGACATGAGTTATATTATAAGTATATGTATATGTAACTATGGTTTAAAAAGACTGGACCAGTTGGGCACCTCTGCCCGTAACCTCGCTGTCCACATCGTTTGGAGAGAGGGGGGGGGGCACACCTGCAATACCATTCCCATCTGACCACATGTCCAAGAGCAGCTGCACTTATACTGGTGTTGTAAAGACTAAAGGTAACTAATCATGGATGGATTAAGAGAACTGGATACAGCGCTCAGCACAAAGCCCCGTTCATTCCAATGAGAGTTGCTGAAAAGCGCATAAAGCAGTCATGGAGCTCGAAAAATACCCAGCTCTTCCACGTTGACTGGCCTATGACATCACGATGATCATGCGCACTAGCGACAGTTTTGTTTGAGTTGTCTCGTCGTAACTCGTCGTTTATTGTCTTAAATATTCACTAACGTTAAACATTGTGTTTTCATTATTTTCAGCGTTTAATGCTTATCATATAAACGATGGATGTATTAAGAGGAAGTAATCATGTAATCATTATGTTACGCTACTAGCTACCCATAGTAGATATAGATATATAGATAGATATATGCTAGGTTAGTGGACGCACCAGTAGTTTATGAACAGAGACGTTAATAATGTTACAGGCTTTACAGCATACAACCCTCGGATGTATAATAAGTAGGGCTGTCAATCGATTAAAAAATGTAATCAAATTAATTACATACTCTGTGATTAATTCATCTAAATTCATCGCATACATAATTTTTGCTGTGAAAGTATTTTAAATATTTCAATTCAAATTAATCAATGAATAATCAGCATTAGGGACATTAAAGTTGAACAACTATTTTTAGTATTATTTTCACTGTTCAAATAGTGACCATAACAATCAACAATATGACCTAATATGCTGAGGAAATAAATTCAAAAGTGCTTCAGGATTCCTGAATCAGGAATAGGGTTATTTCAGACAAAAACATCCACCAGATTTTACAATAACTTTGAATGCACCACGAGGCTGGAGGTTACCAGTTTCATTGAACGCACCGTCTCCGTCTGTGTTTCTCCGACAACGGCTGCAGCTGCAGAAGTGTCGGAATCCTCCACAGTGAGTGAAATATAGTCAAACTTTACACCGTTTAGCGTTAGTTGTTTAATCCAGCTGCTTGCTAGCGGTAGGCTAACGTTACCTGCTGTTGAGTGTAGTGTTAACTAGTGTCACGTGCAGCGATGTTTCTGTTGCCTGTAGCAACGCATTTTACAGTCGAATGGTGGCTAGAACGGCTCCAGGTGAAAGGTCAATATGGAATGGATTAATCTGCGTTATTTCTTTTAACGCACTATTTTTTCTCAGATTAATTAATCGAAATTAACGCGTTATTTTGACAGCCCTAATAATAATATAATACACATGATGAATTACAGCCATATAGCCATTATTACAGCTACATGAATTTAGGAGAACCGTCATATGAGCCTGCAGTGCAGGGCGACATGGGCGCTGTACCGTGGGTCAGCTCGCGTACATTATGAACGTTGATCATGCCTAGTTAAATAATTCTGGATTCAGCGATTAGTGCATGTTACATTTTGTGCATGAAAGATTATTATGGAATGTTTGCCCTACAACGCAAACAATAAAGTGCCTACCGCAGCTTTGAATCCAGTCCAGTTTGGATCAAGTTAAACACGATTGCCTTACAGTATGATGTTGTTGTTCCAAGATCAAGATCTCACTGCCAATATCATGTCTGAAGCATTTATTTTCAATAACATTAACTTACTATAGGTGAGAAATAAAACTTCCCTTAGGAAGCCAGTCTGGTAGAATACGTTGACTCTTATTCAAATATTCAATATAGTCATTCTTTTGACTGACTCCGAGGAGATCAAGTTACATGGATATCCTAGTTTCTCCAATCAAACCCAGGTAAGGCATGCAGAAAATTATGTTTACATCTCCTGCTTCACCTGAATGGTGCAGAGATGTGGCAGATGTTATCTATTGGACTCATCTTGTACATGTTGCATTTGTGGCCATTGTTCCAAAAATAAATATTCCAAGAATGAACCACAGACCTTGTTTTTCAAGAAAGCCCACCAAATATGTAACACATTTTTATCATTGTACTATATGGATGCAAATATGCAGTCTTGGAAGTTTCAGGGTTTGCAAAGTGAATATTTAGCAACTGATGACAACGAATCAAATGTGATGAATTGCCATTGCCTTGAAATGTGGGAGAGATATTATGTTGTGTCACTTTTCTTTTCCTACTGAAAAGACATAATGTATGAGGCTATGTCCACTGGACAGGGCTGCTTAGAGGCAGCAATAAAATAGCCCACTCCTGGTCTTACAGCAGGAATTAATCTATTTGTTCGTAAGAATATACTGGCTAAAAGCTTGCTTCGGGGCAGTCTAAGTGACTACTCTCAAGCTTTATTTGATTTCTTTGGTCTCTTCTTTATGTGCTCACTGCTTCTTTACTCCTCTTCCTCCTTGATTTAAAACAGTGTCCATACCTAGACACTCCCTGTGCCTGCCTTGCTAATACAACAGGGTGTCACTGTGGGGGGGGGGGGGGGGGGGGGGGGCAGCACACAGACTGATAGTCCTTGATTAGCCATATCGAAGAATATATCCATACATTAACTATTCAACACTTACTCTAGTTGAAAGCAACACGTTAAGTCGCCATGAATCCAAGTGCTGGGAATAGAATAAGGCTGGAAGTGGCATTACCTTTTGAACAGTGTTGACCTTTCAATAGCATTTCAGCAATATTGTAAAGCAACAATTCCTGCACTGCAAGGGTGTTAACATCACTTTGTTACTCATTTACTTTTAAAACAAACCCGATATACATAAGGTCTTCCCAGTGGAGGACAGACCGATTGAAGTCTGTATTCATTTCTTTGTACCTAATGATGGTAATTTTGCATACCAAACATTCCCAAGCCCACTCTGAAATAAGCTACATTTCAGAGCAATTTGTTTACACCTCACCAAACATTTTGAATTAAAAAGGCAATCTACCACCAGTCAAATCCGAACATGTTGATGCTTGAAGTTTTTGTGTTGATGCAAGCCTGATGCTAAGTCAGCCTTGATTTATCTATGTAATTTTATTTGTACTTCTCTCGTGAATTGTAGATTATTATCAGAAGAATGTGATTCCATTGTTGATTGCATTTCAGAAAAAAAACTAGAAGCAGTCTGAAGGGCATCATCAAAAGATGGAATTACTGAAATCTGCTCCCACCAGGATGCCATTAATAAATGTTTCTTTCATGGCTCGCTTTTTCTGTTTCTCTGCTTTTGTCAGGACATTTTTTCTTCCTTCAGATGCCATCAAGAAACATGCATAATTGGCATCCATCTCCTTCCCATATAGGCTTCATTCATGTGTTACTTAGTGATGGTCTCCTTATGGGCGTCCTGATGATTGAACTGTTAGAAATGGATTGGCCATAGGGGCAGTTTAGTATGTATGCTTCATGTAGAACTGATCAATTTGCAAATAATTTAAAAAGGAAATGCCATGTTAGAATACGTGTTAGAAGTGATAATCACACAGAAAAACACGATGCACAGAAATGCAAGATGCAAATACACGTCACATCAAAAACCTGTGATTACATCTAAAAGGAGAGATATTCACTGCCTTTTCCTGGCCTGCCTGTGCTTCTCTAACGATGTGTGTTTTTTCACACCTTATCATTGCCTTTGCATGCATCCTGCTATTATGACTGATTGCAGGGCCAAAGAAAAGAGGAAATCAACATCTCATCTGCCCTGTCTATCGCTCTGCTACCTCATTTCTTTGGCTGTTTTCCACATGCTTAATACAAAGCACGCTTGTCACTCTATGCAGATTTGAGAATGAAGGCGCTGCAGGATGCAGGCTCTGTCAGTTTTTGTTAGATTCATGACATCTTTTAGGGAATAGGTGCTGAATATGCCATAAGTTGTGCATGCATAGTTTGTTCATGTGGCTGCACAATGCAATCTGGTATTGAGTTATGGTGAGTGTATTCAGTGAAAGTGTTATTGTCGTGGCCGTGTTGTTGAAAAACTAGCTACAGTTGAACAAGTTATTTTCCATTTTACGGAGTTTACAGTTTGAAAATGTTGCTGCTTTTTTGTACCACCTTTGCTGCTTTATCATGTCCAACAGATTTTAGATAGCAGGTATAGCAGAAAAAAGCTGTTGTTCCCTGTTTTTAAGTGATTCATTCAAACCATTGTTTTTTTTCATATCACCTCCATGTAATTTCAAGACTCAAAATGTCTGAACCAACTACAGTGTATTAAATACTATACTTTAAATATATACAATACAAAAGTGACGCTTTGTCAGGTGTCTTTGGTGTTTGTTATTGATGCAAAAAGTCTCCTTTAGCGTCATATTTAGCTTGGTCGGGACTCTTGGCGTCACTATTTGACGCTCTGGGTTGGGGCCTATGTTTAACTGACATGGGGCACAAGAACGGGACAGTTAGGTTTAGGGAAAGATGGTGGGTGGGATTACAAAATGTACATTTCAGTGACACGCGGACAATAACAGGATATAAACCCCGGTCTCTGATTTTTTTGTTGCACAGCAGCACATTTGTACACATTTGTTTGAGCAGGAACACAACCCTATTTACTTGCATGTATTAGAAAGTGGCAGTACTCAGTTGGACGGAATTGGGCAGAATTGCATGTGCACATATACTGTGTACTCAAGCTCTGTATATATATATATATATATATATATATATATATATTAGTGGTGGGCATAGATTAATCTTTTAAATCTAGATTAATCTCACTGTAATCTTCGAATTAATCTAGATTAATCTAGATTAAAATGGCTAATTTGAATTCTGTCCGAAGGCATTCAGAATATGTGTGCTACCCAAATATGACTAAAAGTAAGTCTTTGAGAACGGGTTTCTCAAGCCAGGTGGCGCATTAGACCAGGGGCTCATCTCCTGTTTCCAAAATGCATCACAAACTGCTTGAGAAAGCTGTTCTACTATGATAATTGGTGATGAAAATAAATCATGTTCAATAAGATGTAGCCTACTTGTGTTTACTACAGTGTTTCTGCAGTGGTCTTTTTCAGTCGATGAAGCAGCAAACATTCAGTGTAAGAGTAAAAAAATGACATAACATTATTTATAATACATTTATTTGATTCACAGCTGCTACGTATAGTGTTTTGACCTCGACAATCCAACTGTATTTTACCGCAAACTTGCGACTAGTTAACTTTCTAAAGCGGGCAAAATCGCTTGTTTGCTAAGAGTCGGGTCAGGACTCTAACATTAACACACTGGCAGACGCAAGTGACAGAGAGACGGAGGAGAGCATGGAAGTAAATATGCTGCTGAACGAATAGCTGCATGTTTTAAATAGCGGTAAAAAGAATGAATAAACGCAAGTGCGGCGGGTGGTGTTGATTGTGAGGCGCACCGCCGCACATTATTTCTATGTGTGGGAAACACTGTTACTAACTGTTTATTCATCCATCCATCGTCGTCCGCTTATCCGGTGTAGGGTCGCGGGGGGAGCAGCTCCAGCAGAGGACCCCAATCTTCCCTTTCCCGAGCCACATTAACCAGCTTCGACTGGGGGATCCCGAGGCGTTCTCAGGCCAGGTTGGAGATATAATCCCTCCACCTAGTCCTGGGTCTTCCCCGAGGCCTCCTCCCAGCTGGACGTGATGAACTGTTTTACAGTCAGTAGGCTGTATACATCCGCGCTAAAATATCAAGGTGAAAGTCATCATAGCTTGCGTAGTATCCAAGACCCAGCTCCCAACCCAACTTTGAGAATAGATTAACGGCGATATTTTTTTTATCGCCCAATAAGAGTCTCACGTTAACGCAGCACGTTAATGCCGATAACGGCCCACCACTAATATATATATATATACAGTATGGAAAACACAAATAAAAAAAGAAAGTAGTGATTTCTAAATGTACTTTGACTTGTATTTCATTGCAGGCAATGTGAACACAAAATATTTTTGTCTGGTCAACTTAATTTCATGGTCTGTCATGGTATGGGGTTGTGTCAGTGCCCTTGGCAAAGGTAACTTGCACTTCTGTGATGGCACCATTAATGCTGAAAAGTACATAGAGATTTTGGAGCACAATATTCTGCCTTCAAGAAGACATCTTTTCCAGGGACGTCCATGCATATTTCGACAAGATAATGCAAAACCACATTCTGCACACATTACAAAGTCCTGGCTGCGGAGGAAGAGGACACGGGTACTTGACTTGCCTGCCTGCAGTCCCGACCGGTCTCCAGTAGAGAATGTGTGGCGCATTTTGAAGCGCAAAATGCGACAACGAAGACCCCGTACTGTTGCCCACCTTAAGACTTGTTTGCAGCAAGAATGGGACAAAATTACACCTGAAACACTTCATCACTTGGTGTCTTCAGTCCCTAAACGTCTTTTAAGTGTTGTGAAAACGGAATGGCAACATTACAAAGTGGTAAATGCTTTACTGTTCCAACTTTTTTTGAAATGTGTTGCAAGAACCAAAATAGGAATTTTGTTTATTTGAAAAAAAAGAACAATATAAATCATGAGGAACACATTAAATGATGTGCTGTTGTATTGTCTGCAATTAAATACAAGTCAAAGTACATTTAGAAATCACTACTTTCTTTTTTTATTTGTGTTTTCCATACTGTCCCAACTTTTTCTGATTTGGGGTTGTATATATTATATAATATCTTCATATTTTGTCTTTTATTTCACAAATCAATGTTAGTGGTCACCCTTTACATCTGTCTGTGGGTTTTACTAATATTAAAATAATGAAATGTTTTTAACTTAGCCTTTTTTATATTTCCTAAAAAAACAAACCGTTTTCAGGTTTTCAACCGGCAGGGATGACATTCATGATATTGTTGAATATATTCAGTATTGACAGACACATGTGCTTATACGGTATGTTTGTGGCTGTGCCTCCTCGCTGTAGTTGAACCGTCAGAACCGCTCTCTGAAGAGGAAGAGCATGATGCTGCTGCCCCTCCTCGGCCCAGAGGCCATCGCTGAGATCAGCCTGGACGATGAAGAGGACGACGAGAGTGAAGAGCTACATGCAGCTAGCATGGTCTGCCTCTCTGCCCAGTGCCAGACCACCATCTCAGGTGTGTAAAGTGCCAAAAAGTGTAAACTGGTCTTGCATTGCCAGACCTTCCTCCACAGCTCTGCGAAGGAGGGTCTGGCTAGTCTACAGAGCATTCCCGGATGGGTGAAAAACATGCTCTGGTTTATTGGGATTTTTTTAAACCAATCACAATCGTCTTGGCCGATGCTGAACAAGTGTACGTTCAAAAGTAGTTTTAGTCGTGCAACAGAAAACTCAGATTGGACAGATAGTCTAGCTGTCTGGATTTACCCTGCAGAGATCTGAGGAGCAGTTCACCATAGTCCTCAGAAATCTACCGGAGGTTAGAACGCCAACACAAAGAAAGAAGAAGGTGACGGAAAATAACATGATCCGGCGGAATTTGCAATCCCGGAAGTGGAATGTCTTGGATATAGACTAGTTATATGTTAAGTGCTAAACTGTGCATTGCATAATGATGACGTAACAATAACTACATACACTATGTTCAGTGAGTGAGGCTGGTGAAGCAGCACTCATTCACCTACTTCCCTGCCAATCCAGCTGTCTCTGGGAAATGTCATGGTCACTTCCTTAAGTCATTAGGTAGGCTAATTATACCTGAGGTGATAATGGATGATGCTTTTCCCATCATGTTGTTGAAGGCTGTTGGCATTATAAGGGACAGACAATCATACCATTTGGAAATGATACACTCTGATGCAGAAGATGACCGAGTACATTATTAAGTTTACTTGCTCAAAGATTGTGGGCTTATTTTGTTACATAATTGCATGTTAATGGACAGTGCCAGGGTTGGGCAATATGTTAAAATTGTCGACATATTGTCAGTCCGAACCCCCTTAATTCACACGTTTAGAAGTGAAAATATGCTGGCTCTGCACGCTGTCTATCTCTGCCGTTGCTGAGTCTGTCGTTGAGTATTATCGTACAGCCAGGCACACACTGTTTTAGAGCTGTGCAGCGGCAACAAGCGGTGATGTACCCAGCCAATCGGCTGGTAGCCAACATATTCCTCCAATCCCAATGTCAAAGCACTTCCTGCCAGGGAACACATCATTTTCATTTAATGTGAGAGTTTTATCCATAAGAATACTTGTCCTACTTAACAAAGGGCATTTCATCCCTCCCCATAAACTATTCAAGGTGTCTGCGACCTTTTTCTGCTTAAGTACCCTCCTAAATGTCTCAGCCTGGTCCTGCTGTGAGCTGCATTTTAGTAACGGGTGTAATCTCTGTGTAATTTCAGATTTCAGAACTAAAGTGCTCCTTGAATTTTCTCGGCAAACAAATTTGAAAATTGTATGCAGTTTACACATGAAGCAGATGACTGACGTTCCCACAAAAACAATAGTCTGTTGGTGCTGCTATTGTTTTTTTAATTAAATTTCACACTATACTCTTTTGCTTTATATTTAATTTTGTCATCACATAAAGTATAACAAAGAAATAAATGAATGGCGGGTGCAGTATATTCTCCTGTGTTCTCAGCTTTTCACTGCTGCTCCGGTGTAAACATATACTAAATATTCACAATCTAAAAGCAACACAAATCTTGTTTTTGATCACATGCTGTGTACTGTAATATTAGTATACAGGTCAGTCACACTAACCTTGGCTGTAGCAACAGATTCATATAGCCAAGGGTTACCGTTAAGTTTGATGGATTTGGTCAGGTGACAACAATGTCACCCAAACTCTTACCCTCAGGGTTTTTTTTAGTATTTTTAAGTATTTATTTATTCTCGGGTATGATTATTATTGGCTATGGACTGTTGTATGTTGTGTCTGAATGTGCCTGGCCACAAATGAAGTTCCCTCACGGGAAAAATAAAGTTCTTTTGATATATAGAATTTTTTTTTTCAAACATTCAAGGTGACAAAAAGAATCACAAAGAGACTATAATGCATTCACCCAATATGACCAACTAACAGCCATTGACGTGTGTATCAAAGAACACTGTTCAAAACTGCTTTTGATTTTCTTTGTTTCAGAGCTACAAAATAAGTTGGAGAAACATCCGGCTGTCACCGATCTTGAAGCAGTGAGAGAACAACTGAGGGAAACCAGGGAAGAAGTAAGTGCACTGTTTCTGTCACTTTTGTGCTATTTTCCTTACTTTAGCTAGCAGAATCTTGCTCTGTTTATGCTAGTTTTGCCACAGCAAAGGTCGCAATGGAGAAAGGATTTGTTGTAAGGTCTCGGGAGTTAATTAAAGGGGCACTGTCACGACTTGTGAGTCGAGTGCAGATGTGAGTCGCGCATGCTCAGATTTAAATGGTTGACAGCATAACGTGTCATACTGAAATTGTGAAATCCATAAAATAATAAACTTTCTCTTTACATACAATATCAGAAGATAGAAATCATTTCAAAAACGTTTTAGCTATCTATGATTGTTTGATTGCTAACTTTAGCTCAAAACGCCATTCAAGTGACAGCCTTTGTTGTGTTTGATTGCTAACATGTAGCTAGCAGTCATTTCAAACGATTTAGCTATCTATGATTGTTTGATTGCTAACGTTAGCTCAAAACGCTGTTAGCATCTTGTAGGCTACTTGTCGCAAAGTGACGCATGCACAACTCACATCTGCACTCGACTCACATCGGGTAGTGACAGGCACTATGCAGTTTTGCCCATTCCTTCTCTGTTTTCTGTCTTTTTGCTAGCAGTTTTCTCTATAGAGCTCCCCCTACAGCTTTTGAATAGATATTTGGCAGCTTCTATGTTTACTTGTGTCTGACTCCTCGCTCGGTCAGTCTGCCGTTTCCTCTTTCTCTGTTCCTCTGACAATGCTTTCCTAGCTTTCTGCTTCTGTTTTGCTGGCTCAGCCATGACGATAGTGTGAAAAACTCCATTGCTACCTTGTTAGCCAGTTCCTGAATGGCCGTATGTGTGCAGTGCCGTGAAGCAATTCATTACATTGCGAGACCTGATATCACGCGATACTTCCTGACGCTGAGGCTGCCGGCTCACTGTCTCAAAGTTGCAAATGTGGTTTTTCCACAGACGCTAGGGGGGAGCGAGACGATCACCATTCAACTCGAAAAAGTCATATAACCATTCCAATGACTCAGAAGCTGTTCAGTTAAGGTAAATTAATCAAAAAAAAAACCTGCATAGTTCGCCTTTAACACAAAGCCGTGCAGCTGTACCAGCCACTAAAAGGCCA
This sequence comes from Gymnocephalus cernua, assembly GCA_023631565.1. Taxonomy (NCBI): domain Eukaryota; kingdom Metazoa; phylum Chordata; class Actinopteri; order Perciformes; family Percidae; genus Gymnocephalus; species Gymnocephalus cernua. Next base: position 24,508,300 of record CM042437.1, read on the forward strand.
CAACATATACTGAATGGCAATGGCTGCCAATTACCGAAAAAAGGATGTAGGCCTACCTGAAGCCCAGTGAACTTTTGGTGGCGCTTCTCTCGGCTCCTCCACTGTCCACTTACTACGTGGTTGGTTGGTCTAGTTTCCCTTTTGCGTCTCCACCGCTCACTGACGGCTCACAGCTCTTAGCGTTGCTTTCAGTTCATGTAGGTTAACAAATAGATGGAGACGGAAACAAAACCAAACTACTCTTTCTCGCATCTGCTTCTTTCTCCTCTCTCTCTCTCTTCCTCCTCTCACTTCCTTCTTGACATTCAGCAGCCAATCAGAAGGACACAAGACCATGGTAGGTTTCTCTCTGAAGAGGTTTATCTGGACTCTGCACTTCATTGCCAGACTGTCAGTATGTTAGGTTGGGACAGCACCACTAATGTGTGACAGTGGATTCTTCCTAATCTCTCTCGGTTTTCATGTGTTGCCTCAACAAGGCTGCATTTCAGATGCTATTTGCCCATCTTTTTAAACGACCATACCAGTTAGATATCGTTTTTTTTTTCTTCCCAGCACTAATTCCAATACCTGATCTTGCGTATCGGCCGATACTGAGTACCGATCCGATACCAGTGTGTTAAAAAAAACATTTATTTTATCATGTTTTAACAGCTGTACTATCCCTGTATGGATGTGATAGGATTGCTGTCATTGTTGAACAGTCTGGCTCCGGTTAAACTTTTAGTGAAACATGAATTAACACAAACAATGAATGCTATAGAACCTTCTTTTTCTTGTTCTTCGTTTGACAGTAAGTCATGACGGAGGCATATCGGTGGCTTTTCTAATACTGGTATCGGTTTCGGAACATCTCTAATACCAGTCTCCCTAAAATTAAGTAATAATACTGTAGAGAAATACATGTAAAAAAAATGGCTGCCTGGAGTGTCTTTAGTTGCCAGTAATGTCTGCTTTCCATGACACTGTTTTGGTCCATTTGCCTCAGGGATCTGGTATAAGAAAATTCTTGCTCATTGGTTGCACTTAGTGACAAGAGTGACTGTAAATGTTGTATGTAAAAATCGTCGGTAACACTTTACAATAAGGTACACAAAATGTAGGTAGTTACTGAGGAACGAATGGTTAGTTAATGATTAGTTACTGATTGACTGTGATTCAAGCACTAATGATTAGTTACTGGTAAACAGACAATGAGTCACGAATGGTTAGCTAATGTTAGCTAGTGCTTGAAGGGTTAGAGTTAGGGTTAGGGTTCATGTGTCAAGACTGTGTCATGTGTTCATGACAGCGTCATGTCACTCTTATGTAGATACCATCAAGTAAAGTGTTACCGTTTAGTGTAATGTTAACACAAAGCTAGATAGTTTCGTTGAGTTTGATAATTAGGCCTGCTATGACATGTTTATGACAAGTTATGTTGTCTAGGTTAATGTCAATGACAATCGACAACTTTGCATTAAAAGTGTCATAATTTACCGAATGACATCTAACAATGACAACAGTCAGAAACATTCATAAAGACGTTTTAATGACATGTGTCATGTCATGGTTATGACGGTGTCATGTCAGTCTTATGCACATCCCTTCAAATAAAGTGTTACCAAATCGTCTTTGTCATTTCCATTTTAACAATGTCAGTGATTACTATAAAACAGAACTCATAACATTATCTGTATTGTTTCTCTACTTTACATTTGCAGCTGCTGAAAGAGAAACATGATAACACTGTTTTAATTGCTGAGACGGTGCGGCAAAGGAAGCTCCTGGGGAAATATAACAGAGGTTGGTGTGGGGGGGGGTTGCACATGGTTAATGTGGTCTTCATATTTTAGAAACACTATCACTAATAATCTAATGTAAAAAACATGGATACTACTCATGATCATGGTGCAGCTGTGGCTCAGGTGATAGAGCGGTCGCCTACCAATCGGAAAGTTGGTGGTTCCATCCCAGTCTACATGTCGAAGGGTCCTTGGGCAAGACACTGAACCCTGAATTGCCCCCGAGGCTGCACCATCGGAGTGTGAATGTGTGTGAATGTTTATCTGATGAGCAGGTGGCACCTTGTACAGCAGCCTTGGCCACCAGTGTATGAATGTGTGTGAATGGTGAATGGTTCCTGTACTATGTAAAATCGCTTTGAGTATGTGTTAAGACTAGAAAAGCGCTATATTAATACAATCGATCTTATTTCCTTATACCAGGGTATCACATTCATTGCTTGTTGATAGACTTCATGTTGCATTTTTTCTGGTAAAAGACATGAAAGACCCAATGTGGAAATCTTTGTCCAGTGTCTCAGTTTGCTGTGGAGGAATATCAGGCCTTACAGGACACCTTGAACCTGGAGAGGGAGCTGAGGACAGAGGCAGAGAGCTTTGCCAGAGCGGTGAGTTTTTCACAGTAGCCCTGCATGTTCCTCTTTTATTCCCGGTATGATGATTTCCATTATGCTGTAATGTCCCTTGCAACAATGTGTCCTGGCTGTCTTCCATAAGGGGAAATAACCCTTTTTTCTTGTGGTCCTTTCTTCAGGTGGTGGTCGAGAAAACGAAGCTGAAGAGAGAGAGTCAGATCCTGATGCAAAGCTCCTCGCCTAGTCAAGCTCTACAGGAAGCCCTCAGCCAGGTCACCGGACTGACCCAGGAACTGGAGACACAGAGGCTGAAGCACCAGAGCCAGGTCCGTGCACACAACCATGCACAAGCTAGACTAATGTATGGATGCCACATCACACAAATAGTTGTGGTTCTTAAGTTCTTGGTTGGGTATCATGAACACGGAAGAGTGAGGAAATACAACTGTACAGAATAGGGCTGCACAATTAATCGCAATTGTATCGAAGTCGCAATATGAACTAGTGCAATATCCAAATCACAGGGGGGCGCAATATTTGTTAAAGGCAAAATATGTGTCAAACCATTCTAAAATAAAGTATTGTGGTGCTGCAGAGACGTCCCGGCCTACAAATTGTATCCTACAGACTAAAGAAAAAAAATCTTTGTTTGAAAAAAAAAATCACTTTCAATGAAAATGAGAATAATGATACAAAAATATTGCAATCGCAATATCAGTCAAAATAATTGCAATTAGATATTTTCCTAATATAGTGCAGCCCTAGTACAGAATGCAAGCTCTTGTGGAAGCATGTGGAAGTTAGGCCTCATGGTGGGACATCCAATATTTCTAAAAACAACACACAGACCCAAATTTGAGGCAGTGGAGGAGCCAAACAGTTCTTTTTAGGAAAAATTTAAAATAACGTGGTGTGGCCTAACGGTCCAAAATGTCCGGTCTCTGGCTCTTTCACCATTTACTACTAAATAAGCACCAAGCTTACAAGTACGACAGGCACTTCATTCAGAATCATACATAGTGGGCATTTTGTCTTTATGAAACAATCGAAAAAAACAAAATCGTTGCAAGAGATTATAATTTTGAAAATTGGGTTTTATATTTCCAATGATTTACTTTTCCACATCAAGACATAATCTTGAATCAATGCCTCTAAGAAATGGATCATAAAGATGTCATAAAGTTTGATTTCACTCTCAAATGCTTTTATAACGGTGTCATAGTGGACCCATTTGGAATTATCATTCATTAAGATGTCCAGTTTGACCAGTGTGGCGACAGTGAATGCAGTGCCGAGGTGATTCACGGAGTTTTGGACTTGTTGCTAAATAAACCACTAACTGTAGTTAGCTGCATTTAGCTAGTTAGCTCGGTTAGCAGTACAGCTGACTCAGCCACGGGGTGTGGGAGCCAAATCTGGAAAGAAAACCATCTCGGTAGTGTATTCATGTCTTAAACCTGGCTCCAGCTCTACGGTAAGTCTCGGAGGCTGTGTTTGGTCCCGGTCCGGCAACTTCGACTGTTCAATATCCGCTTTGGGTGCCAGAATATAATCCAATAATTTACTTTCCCACATCAAGACATACACTTTCAAGAGAGAATCAATGCATCTAAGAATTATTTTTCCCCCACCTCTAACCTGTAGTGCCTCTAATTCATATGCATCAAAACGCTAATTATTTAGTGTGTTAATTGCACAGGGGGGAAATGCCTGCTGAGTTATCACAGGCCATGACAGTAAAACCTAGGGGCTGTGACCTGCAAGATTAATAATTAAAAGCAGCAGCATAGCCTCCAGCTTCCTCCCACCTCCTCTGGCACTGATGGATACAATTAGAGCTGAGTGGGATCACTGATCTCTCCTGGTGCCGGGGTGGAGGTTAGCCATACCCTTCATTTGAGGAACAATTAAAACCCTGGTTAAGATACAAGGGTTGGGGAGCAAATGACTGAATGTCAACTGGCAGCGACCCAATGCTACTTATCAGAAATCAGGGTAGGATAAAATCTGAGCAGCAGTTGCTGGTTGTATTTAGCTGCTACAGAGCTCCGGGACGGCGGACGACTGTGACAGAAAAAGTGAGTCAATGACACCAAAAACCACTCCTTGAGTTTTGGAAAAAAATGGTGTTTTGGATTAAAACGCTCCCGAGGAACGAATGAGCATTTCCTGCGTGAAAGTATTTTATTTTCGCCTCGAAGTGAACTCTGCTGTCTGGCTTGAAAGCGCTGTTTTATGTTGACACCACGTTGTGCTATTTCATTTTGAGATTATTTTCCATTGGATGTTGAAGTTCATACATAATTGTGGCTATATTCAATTAAATTCAATTCAATTTTATTCATAGTATCAAATCATAACAAGAGTTATCTCGAGACACTTTACAGATAGAGTACATCTAGACCACACAAGACCCAAAAATTCCAGTAATTCCCACAAGAGCAAGCATTTAGTGTGAGAGAGGTGAGGAAGGTCTGTCCAAGGTTTCATCCTCCCTGCGCTGCATATATTCATGCTGAGGGGAAGTTTGTTACGTTAACAATAAGCTAGTTGAGGTTGAGTTGATCCATACGGTACAAGCCCTTTGTGGTAAACATTGAGTGTGTGTCCCTCCGTTGTCAGATAAAGCAAATGGAGGACAGGCTGCGGAGCTGTGAGGCTCAGAGGGAGCTGACAGCATTGAGGCGTAAACTGGAGCTCGTGGAGGAGGAGAAGAGAGAATACAATAACAAATGCTCCAAGGCTGAAGTGGAGGTCAAGGATCTGCGGGGTACAGGTGAAGACATGTTTGGAACTGTAAGCATAAGACACACTGTGGGGTATTACACTGTACGCTATTGAGGACAATGCAGAATAGAACAGTATAGGGCAGAGATCTTCAACAGGGGGTCCGGGACCCTTAGGGGGTCCTCAGAGTTACTGGAGGGGGACCCCAACATAGGCGTTGATTTCGGGGGGGACGGTGGGGACATGTCCCCACCAGATTTTGTCATGAGTCATTTTGTACCCACCACTTTTTTTTTTTAAACCTCGAGCTCAATTTAGTTAAAAAATAAAGTTCATAACACAGATACCGGCACTTACTGTAGGCCTACATGAGGAGCAATATGAGAGAGAAATGTGATCATTGATCGCTGTTTAGCTACATTAAACCACGTTAAGCTTTTTCACGTTATATTAAGAGAACCGTGGGGAGTCAACCCACAGTCGCTTCGCTGCTGAAAATGTGAAGCAGAAACAACGCTTATAATGTCAGATAACGTCCATAATAATTGGACTTTTGGTTCGATTTTTTCAGAGTTTTCGGTGGTTATAAGGAGCAATATGAGAGAGAAATTATTATTGTTTAGGTAGGCTACATTAAACCACGTCATGTCATATTGTCACCATGGAAGCAGAAGTGGGTCATGTCTAATGCTTTTTGAAAACTTAAGGCTTTCTTCTTCATAAAACGAGTCGGACATCATCACATTTTTGAATACATTTTTATTTATTTACATTAGTAAACTACAGGGGCCTGTACTGAACCCAGGGTTTTCTGTACCACGACGGTGGATTAGTTGTTACCGGGTTCAATTTGCCGTGGTAACTTATGCTGAACACCTAACCTGGTCGGGAGCAGGTTATGTTGGAGATTAGACCAATCAATAGGCCTACTCCATTGATAACGGCGTCACCGGTCTTAGAAGATCCATTGACTGAATGGGTGGAGTTCAGTGAGAAAAAAAGAAGAAAAAGGAAAAGCTTGGTGCGTGTAGAGAGAGAGAGAGAGAGAGAGAGAGAGAGAGAGAGAGAGAGAGAGAGAGAGAGAGGTGCGCTCTTAAAAGTTAAAACATTTAGAGACTGACAACCCCGTTAACATTCCCTGATGGGTATTTTTATGAATGGTAGCCTAGGGCCTATAGATTTTCAGTAGAGGGAATAACGTAGGCCTATTGTAAACTTCTTGAGCCGTGTGTTGCCAATGCGCGCATCGGTTTGAATTATGTTTTTACATTTTTTATTTGCTCCCACGATCGCTTCCCACTGCCAGGGTTGCAACTGAAATGATAGACTAAAGCAACGACAGTTTATGGAAAGAACAAGTGTAATTATGGTCACATCTTGTGCCTGACTGATTGATAAGCCAGTCCCTCCAGAAAAACACGATTATGCGATTGCAGAATTCAATGCATAATCAGCCAAAGTCCGCATATTTATGTGGGGTCCGCATTTTTTCAAATAGCCTACGCCGCACTTTAGCCGCATAAATTACCAATTTCCTCGCAAAATATGCGGGGCTTGCATGATTTCATAATCCCCGCATTTTTGTTGCAAAAAAGTCACATATATCTCAGCAGAAAGTTGAAAAATGTTGCATTTACTTCACACAAGAGCAGCCATTTTCCCATGTTGCCATGGGAACGTTATGTAGTGACGTAATTTCGCCTACTGACAACACGGTGTTGGGGGAATCTCTTTCTTTCTCTTTTTCATCAAACCACAGTTTTTGCAAGTTCCTGCAATTTTTGCAAGTTCCCGCAATTTCATCGCATAAAATTGCATAAATATCCCACATATTCCATCGCATTTTTTAAGAAAACGTGCCTCATAATCAAGGATTTCTGCCCGCAACAATCACAAAACTCTGCATTTGTCTGGAGGGACTGATAAGCGTTGTAACTTACACATTTACAGCGTCGTCTTTTTTTGCCAGCTTGTCTTCCTGTTTTAGGAAGCAGCGACTGGATTGCCTTTTGCTTGTAAACCGTGTCTGTGTTCTTCATATTTATGTAGAATTGCTCTTATGTAAAATATGTGGCTCTGGTAGATTGACTGCAATCTACACCGCCTCTTTTATGTGAACGTGCGCGTCTCTAGATTGGGAAACCCTGCTCCATCTCTTTTTCAGCTAAAAAACGTTGAAGACCCCTGGTATGGGGGGACCACTGTGTGTGGGACAGGCCCTGTTTGGTGTGACGCATGATTCAGGAAGACCATTGGTTGTTCCTCAGAGTTTCCTTCTCTGTTCTCGGTTCTGTTGCTGTGTGTCTACTCTAACTGGATGGGTTTCCCTGGCCAGTTGAGGAGCTCCAGAAGAAGCTGCAGGCAGCTACCAACCCGCCTCCAGCTCCAGCACCTCCACCTCCCCCACCACCTCCACCCCCTCCAGCCCCATCTCCAGCCTCCAACCCGCTCAGGTTTGATCACACACAATATGCTCTGTACATCACAGTCACAATCAGGAAAGGCTTAATTGCCAAGTAAGTAACACAAGGAATTTGTCTTGGTGGTTGGTGCACACATAAACAAACAAGCATATTGAACATTAATATTAAATAAAAAATAAATACTGAAATATCATCAATCACTCAACTACATCATCAGTCAGGGAAATCCTTTTTACTTTTATGTATTTGCGATGCACCTTTCATACTATAATATGGGTATAATAAGTAATTGTGTGTAAACCAGAGACTCGCCAACTCATACACACATATGGTACTAATACTACACTGTAGAAAATACTCTGTTTTACGTAAAAGTCCTGCAGTGAAAATGTTCCTTCAGTAAAAGTGTCATCAGGAAAATGTAGTTAAAGTATTAAAACATTGTAGAAAGTGTAAAGGATCCAACCAGTTGTGTGTTTGATGGTCTCATCATCTCAGCTGGACTTGTAGGCCGTTATATTGTTGGCTAGTTTACTTTAGAATAAAACATCAGATTTTATAAACTACATGTGTTTTGTGTGCAGAAATCTTAATGTGTAAAGTAACTAGTAACTAAAGCTGTCAGATGAATGTAGTGGAGTAAAAAGTACAATATTTCTCTCTGAAATGTAGCGCAGTAAAAGTAGAAAGTGGCATGAAAAGAAAAGACTCAAGTAAAGTACAAGTACCTCAACATTTGGACTGAAGTACAGTACTGGGGTAAATGTACTTAGTTACATTCCACCACTGGTGCATGCACAATATAAAGAAGGGCTGAGTGTAATTGGGACAGTGGGAGAAGTGATGTTAATGTGAAGTGAGCATGGAAATATTGCTAACCCTTGATGGTGAGGAGGTATTTTTAGTGTTGGGGGGTAGAGTATAGGACACACAAGTTCTGAGGCTGTGGTGGAATCTTTTTTTGCTGTTATGATATAAAAGTTTGAAATAAGGACATTCTGGTGTGCATGGAATAGGGCTGGGCAATTAATCAATGTGATAATTGTTTTGTCTTTCAATGGAATCATATCGTGATGAAATCATATATCGAGATATCGTGACATATAATTACGTTGTCTAAATTGATAATAACAATAACACACACTAACTCATTGTTCTCAGACAATCTGTTGTGAAACATTTTGCGGGAATATCATTTGAAGAATTGCAGATTTGTTTTAACATCACACTATTTTTGTGCATGCATGTCAACCTTGTCAGTATATAGCTGTTTCACTTGAAACCGTTTACCACATTTTGGATAGATATCTAAAATCTCATTGTAAAAAATATTTTGTGAAAGCACCGATATTCAACCCGACAATATCGTCGCAATATCGATGTATTTGGTCAAGAATATCGTGATATCGTTTCTCCACATAGCCCAGCCCTAGCATGCAAAACCAAAAGCTAATGTATGATTAAAACCTTTATTTGTTGCTGAAAGCCTTACAAGAACGTTGTTTAATTACGCTGACCGAATCAATACCAGTAAACACTTTAGGGATCATGTGACAACTGCTGCCTAAATAACGTGTGCCTTCCCCTGCAGCGCACTGTTGTCATTGATCCGAAAGAGAACAGACATCAGTACTGACATCCCACTGGTGGTCCAGGACTCAGCCAAGACACCAGGTACACATCAAGCATCCACAACATGTGCATTATATATATTATCTGATGCAGGTCTTTGTTTGATGTGCTAAAGCAATGCAGCAGTATAACTACAGTATACACAGTAAAGGCTTTAGCACCTGCAGTTTAAGAGTTTATTTTTTTTAAACTATTTCTACAACAGCACAAACACAAAGCAGATTCTGAAACAACAAAGAAACAACAATCAATGCTTTATAACCCTTTTTGATGCTGCCTTTTTTAATTAATTCTTAATTTCTTACACTGCAATATAACTTATTCTTGTATTTCATACCTATTTTACCTATTTTTATATTGTCTTTAATGGATGTTTTAACTGCTCTTTAATGCTTTTATGTAAAGCATGAATTGCCTTGTTGCTGTAATATGCTATACATATAAAGCTGCCTTGCCTTGCCAGTGGAGGGCAGGGGGCAGCTCCAGGGCAGACCGGAGACCTTCATTTAGCCACGATTTGGCCAGACGCTGTAGTCGCTGGCTGGGGGCTAGCTGTGGCTGTGTCCCCGGGGCTGTTGTCCACTCTCGTCCAGAGAGGCGGGGAATGAGGCTAAGTGTGGCAAATAAACTCAATTATAACTTTTAGGCAACATACATCTGTGGTGTTTTGTAAAGGTATTTTAAGTACGAGCCGAGAGACATATATCCTGCTGTTCTCCACTTTATTCTTCTTCTTCTACGTACATAACATCCACTTGTATAACCTATTGCGCGACTTCTATCATTCCAGAGAGCACTTACCAGACTCTCTTTCCTACATGTGAACTTTTTGAGCCTGCAGTGAACCTGTTTACATATTCAAGAGAGAAAACAGGAATCATGAACGAGCTCCTGGGAAACCGGATGCCAGGACTCTCCAAATGACTGCAAGTCTCTCTTGTAAACTTACTGGATTAAGATGAGTTCTTTTATGGTGAATGAAAGGCTTGATCTGAAGTAGGTCATCCAATCAAATCGAAGCATTCACGTTAATGCTGCTGCCAGTTCTGTCGTTGTTTATCTTTTTCTTCTTCTTCTAGTCTGTAGAAAGAGCAACGTTGGTAGTCTTTCCTTATTAGCGCCACCTCTGTTCAAGACAGCAACTAGTGTCGCGACCACCAGTGCGAGTATAAACAGTTACGGCGATCCCGTGACGTCACGATGTTGTGCACCACTTTGGCAGCGGGCAATATAATTTACGCTTATTTGTAAGCGCCATTGCTGAAGCTATATACTGGTAGCATATATATATATAGTAGCATATATAGTACCTGTATCCGGTAGTGCGTAAAACAGTCTTTGTTCCTCAGCGCCAAGTGCATGGAGTAGAATCGTGCGCCGTCTCACGTCGGGCCACTACGTCAGCATCGATTGCTAGCATGTAATTCTTGAACATTTTCAGCTATGTAGGGAAGGGAATAGCAGGTTCGCCTGGGCAAGGCATGAACGGTGTAGGTAAAGGCACGTTAATATCCATCCTCGTCTTGTACAAGCCAAGATACATAATTCTTCTTCTTCTTCTACTGTACATAACATTCACTTGTATAACCTATTGTGCACTCTAGCGCCTCTAGTGTTCACCTACAGCATTAACAGCATTAACAGGACACAACAACATCCAAGTTAAATACTCGGTTTTCCTGGTCAACTTTTGTACCGATACCAGAACCTGGAACAGTACCTTTTCTTTCGGTAGCCTACTTCCTTTCTGTTATAACAATATTTTATTCCAGCTGTAAAAATGAGTCCAAACCTATTTATCTTATTTACATTTTGTTATTTATATAGAACATTTTACACACCAAAACATAAATAAAATAAAACCCCTCCCTCTCCCCTCCCAAACCCATCCCTACAACCTCCAGCCTGTCAGTCTGTCTGCAGGGCATACTGTACAGACAGCTGTTGTCTCAGAAGTGTAACCACACCACAACCGCTTTCTGATCACCATTATATTATATGGCTGCGAATGTTGTCTGCGTGGAGTTTTGAAAAGTGTAAGCACACTTGTGAACCCGCTTAATCAGCATTGCACTGACTCACTGTGACTTGAACAAGCTGCGGAGGCGACGTAGATTCGCTCCGTCTCCACCGCAGCTCTGCTGCACCCATTCACGGAACAAGATCTTTTAATGTTGAAATTTGACACATCACGAGAAACTATTGTTTCAGTTTGTCTACTATGACGTTAATTTCACTGACGGTGTCTCTTTGTGTGTGTAAGACGGTGTCAGTCAGGACCCGGCGCCACTTCCAGAAGCGCCATGTGCTCGGGGCACCAAATACAGTACTATACCGCTCCCATCCACTCTGGAAGAAGAAATAAAGGACGCAACAACACATTAGCCCACTGTGCTTTTCCCCATGTCTCTATGTGTAATTGTTTACACAGCCATGCAATAAAAGATGAAACAGTGCTTTACCGGGTTCCTCTGGTGTCTCAGCCATGTCCGTGTCTCCCTCCTTCTCCGACACTGTGTCACACACATTTGTTTCCCAGAGTATAGAGGCCATTCAGGTTTCTAGCAGTGACAGCTCGGGTGTTCCCCTGCCCCCACTAGTAGCAGACACGTTCTGATGCTAGGAAGCAATTCTTTTTTTTTGGCCTCCATCCTTAGATCTATCTTTATTGTCTTCACTAAAACCGCAGCAGCAACATGTTGCCATTCACTGCATTTTCTTAAGTTTGCGACCCCACTGCTGTGCAACAAACAACATGTGCTTTCTAAAGGTCACCCACAAGCACCTCGATTTCTGTGTCAGAAACATTCACTCCTGTTGTTGCCATGATTCACCATAAAGAACCATTGATAGCAGGCCAGTTTCTTTGCATCAACGTTCATGATGGGCTTTGCATTGACTATTTATGGTTGAATGAGGGCATAAAGGGCTGCATTTGTGGCTGATCAACAGAGGCTTTACACTTTTAGTATGGATTCTACACACTTTTGTATAAATGAGGCCCCTGGTCTTGAATCCTATTTGTGCCTTTCAGATTTAATCCTGTTGGCCCTTTCCTTTGCAAATCAAAGTCACTTTTGTGTAGAAGGACAAATGTTGAAGCAAGTGGTGCATGAGAAATTCAATCTTAAATCTCCATCATTGGCCTATTAGGTCAATCTGGTGAATTCTTTAATTTGTGCAAACAAAGGGAAGCCTTGACTTGATGGAGCAGGTAAGACGTCCATGTTGACTGAACGGGTTGTACTGTGTCATCATTTTGTGAAACAGTTTTTGAATATATGAGGCCTGAATTGTGGGCTACGCACTGGGTATTTGTTGGAATTACATACAGGGCTGAATAGGTGCCGGCCAAGGATCCACCACTCTGACACCTGAATAATAGTCTCTTTGGAGGAAAATATTTTACTATTACTTTAACACAAAATAGTTTTTGTGTGACATTTGGAAGACATCTTACTGACAATAGTTCCATTGCGTATGCCACTGAATGTTCTACGTTCGGAAATTAAATATTCACATTCTTTGCCAATGGGCTGCATTATTGCAGAATTTGATTTTTTGTTCCCATCTTTTGTGAACTTGAGAAACTCTTATCCTCACAGAAATTTTGGATGAAAAATTGCTGAATAGTCTTTGTGTTTTGAGTCGAAATTAATTCCAGAATAATTTTGGTAACCTCACACACTACAAAGGCTCTAAACTCTACACGTGTACCTTATTTACTACAAAATCAGCAGCAACGACAGTACTTATTCATTTTTCCATGACTACTGCCAAATCCACCCTGAAAGAGGCATTACATTAATGCAGTTCAGTCAATATTTATGGCATAATTAAAAATCTGGAGGTTCTCCAACAAAAACCTCATTGATTGGTCCTGGGGGCTGGTGTCATTTTTAAGCTTTTACATCCAAATGAGCTATATTTCAAGTGCAGCGCTAATGATGCCTATGAATTACACAGTGCCTTGTACTTCTCCAAATCATTTAAACTCACTTTGGTTCTTGGCAGTCTCCCACTGAGGCAGACTCCTGTTTAGTGTCAGTGAAGCTGCTAAATATGTCTGTTAAAAAGGACCTTTGTCTCTGTTGCTTGTGTGTGTTTCCGTCTCTCCCAGAAGTGGACATCAGGCAGCAGGCAGTGGAGGAAATGATGCACAGGATTAAGAAAGGCGTTCAGCTTCGACCTGTCAGCCAATCACCTAACCGAACCAGGAGACAGGTACCTTCAATAATTTTCTTAAATGATGTAACAATATCTGTGACCTGCTGTGGTTTTGTCATTTAAAGCTTTTACTGTAACCTGTAGTTTGATGACAGTAAACTGTCAGTAATGGCCAATAACACTGCAGCGCTGTGTGTTTGTGTGCACTTGCTTTGGCACACACCTCCGTGCACTGGGTGTGGTGACCTGTGTGTGGGTGTGTTATGAATATTCCACCTACTCTCCACTTTGGCTCTCACATTTTCAAAAATCAATGGTTATTATGTTTTTTTCTTTGAATTCATGTGAACGCAACCCGTGTAGAATAATCCTAAACTATGTTTATTTATGGTGCCTCACTTGAGTGACAAGCTAATGTTACTGTAAGGCTAATCCATCCATGCATCCTTCCATCCGTCCATCCATCCATGCATCATCCATCCATCCATCCATCCATGCATCCATGCATTCATCCATGAATCCATCCATCCATCTATCTATCGATCGATCTATCTATCCATCCATCCATCCATCCATCTATCCATCTATCCATCTATCCATCTATCCATCTATCCATCCATCCATGCATCCATCCATCCATCCATCCATCCATCCATGCATCCATCCATCCATCCATCCATCTTAGGGCTGGGCGATAAAACGATAACGATATGTCTCGCGATAGACACATAATCAATATCAATAAAAAATACGTTCGATAAAACGTTCGATAATGTTTTTTTTCTTTGTCGGAAGAAACCATGGATGAACCAGAGGTTGCGAAGCAAGTTTGGTTGCATGAAAAAAGGCACTCACTCTCTGGTAAACTAGCAACGTAGGGAGTGACAGCCAATCATGTAACAGTATCAAGTTTGGTTGCGCCATATCGTTGTCTCGTGTTGAATTCTACCAACCGGCGTGGAGTGATAAGCGGAAAATGAGGAAATTGTTGATAAAACAGGAAAAGTCAGCTCGCCAGTGTGGTAGTTTTTTGGATTGTATAAGTCTGACCATAGTCAGACCATTGTTGTCTGCAAATTATGCAAGACCGTCGTTCCCACCGCAAACTTGTTTTACCACCTTAGCCGCGCTCACCCTTTGGAGCACAGCCGTATTCGCCAGCAACGTCCAACAACATCTCCAGCTGCAACACCGCACAAGCAGCAGAGCACCACATAGAGGTACTCTGCATCAGCGCCTTATGACAAAGCATCAAAACGGTATAAAGAAATAACGGAGGCAGTGGCATATGACATAGTCAAAGACATGCTGAGCACTGTCGAGAAGCCAGGTTTTATAAGCTTTGTTGTAGGGCGGAGGATTAATCGTTTTCAAATGGAAATCACGATTTAAAAGAATGTGATAAGCTAATCGTGAAGACTGCGATTAATCAATGTCAAATGTGAATGAAATGTTTGGTGTAACGTTTGGTTTAACATTTTGTATTCCTCCTTATATTTACTGTTTTTAACAAGATAAATGCTGGAATAAAACTGAGGCATATGAAAAATTTCACAAACTTTAGCTTTTGTGATAAATGTTCTGTGTTTGACTGCTCAATGTTCCACGCTTATTAAAAGAAAAACACTTATTGCTGGAAGTTCATATCTATGTTATCATCCCTGTATAAGAATATAGAGCAGTTTCAATAGTGTCTCATGTTACAATGTTCCATGACATGTTTTAAAAAATTGCAAATTTGAATGTAATCGCAATATGTAGCAGAAAAATCGCAATTACATTTTTTACACAAATCGTTCAGCCCTACTTTGTATGTCTACTGTTCAAGGTTTGTTTTTGCACTGTATGTTGAGGCCGCGTCTAAGACAGATATGACAGACAATAAAGTTTTCTGAATGTGAATCTGCTGCTGCTGGTCTTTCCACCAGTGCACACCACCATCAAACTATAGGCCTTTATGTTGTGTGTTCCACTCACTACTTGTTTGGACTAAACAGACAAATGTGTCAGTCAGACAGACAAAGAAAAGAGTGCCACCTGCAGAAAGTTGGTAGAAAAGTCCAGTACAAACTGCAGAGACATCTCACAGTGAATACTAAACATTGAAGACAGAGAGAGAAGATATGAAAACATGAAACTGGAGAGTTATTATAGGAAGTGCATGTGTGTGATTTTCTTTTTGCCGTGATTGTGACAGGAAATGTGTTGTCATCTTTGTTGAAAAATCGCCAAAGGAAAACCAAGTTGTACATTGTTGAGCATCCATTGTTGTTCAGTGCTCTTAAACCCATCAGCATGTGGAATTATCTAAGAGCTGCTTGTTTTGATAAAACATGACATATTGCCAAGACATCTTTTAGTCTGCGTGTTCCTCCGCCACAACAACTCCGCCAAATTAGATAGCATTAGGACCTGCACTGCGAGGTAATTATAAATAATGAGGATGGGAAAATTGACGTGACTTAAAATGATTGTGTGTTTACACAGTTGCTTCTTGTGGAAGGCATACGTCGCCGTGCTTGCCTACAGTGTCTTGTCTCCGTGGTAAGAGGTGCAGTTAAGCCTCTAAGTGCTGAATGTGGAAAAATAAGTATAATGTGTCAGACTGCTGTTTATTTACCAAACCCATCTTTTTCCTCCTATTTTCCTTTTATCAGATGGAGAGGCTGCCCTCCAATTCTGCCATTCAGGAACTTAAAGGAATCATGGTAATGGGACTTCAAAACAACCCAATGTCCTCACAAGACATATTTTACTGCTTGAACTTTGACTGTTTACACAGGAGGCGAGGCTCCGGTTTCCTCACTGTGCGTGGATGTGTTCACACCACAATTTAACGTTAAAGTATAAGAACATTCAACAAAGGTTGGAAAAGTAGTCAGATGTTTTACCTAAGAGAAAGTGCCACTGCAACATTTAAAGAGCTGCAGTCAATATTTATATACTACACATACAAGATGAAGAAATGAGCACATGCTCTTTTACTGTGGTGCTGTTCTTATGCATCCCATCCAGCTGAAGTCGGACAAGGACCAGTTCAAACTGCTGGAGTTTCTTTGAGATCAATTTGGTATGAAAAGGGTCTCTATGTTTGGAACTGGTAAAGCAAGGACTAATGTAAAATATAGATATGTGTTAAATTATGGAGTGATGAGTAGAAAATATGTTTGTCTCTGTTGAGTTTAAAAAAAACGCTTTAAAATAAAAAAATAATGAAGGGTTATGAAGTTATTTGATTAAAATGTAAAATGACTAGGGTTGCACTCAAGTATTTAGATTTCTGGGTGATTCTACGGGTATTATGTGATAGGCAACAATGGGCCTTGGCTTCAGCCTGTTCCTTTTTCAGTTAGCTACGGTGGCAAATTGTGGGAAATAATTGTTTCTTTCATGTTAACCGAAATAAAATGATTCATCATCATCATCAGAGTAGTTGCAGCGCCGCTGTTACTGAACAGGCTGTCTCTCTGTTTGACTGTGTGTGTTTTTGTTGAAACTGTCAAGGAGAACTTCGGTAGAGCCCCCCCCCAACCGAAGGCAGCGTCTCCGTCAACAAACGGCGACGAGCAGCTGCAGAGGATCCTGCTGAGACGCCGCGATGCCCTGGAGTCCCAACACCCTGCCAGTAAGTCTCATCCCCTACACTTTAAACAGTCCGCGGGCCATAGTGCATCTACCAGGTCTTCCTTAATCCGGACCAGTTGTCTGTTTAGTAGGGCTGAACAATTAATTGCAATTGTATCGCAATCTCAATACGGACTAGTAGCAATATCCAAATCACAGGGGGTGCGCAATATTTGTTAAAGTCAAAGTATGTGTCAAACCATCCAGAATGAAGTATTGTGGTGCTGCAGAGACGTCCCGGCCTACACATCCTATCCCACAGACTATAGAAAGTCTTTGTTTGGTACAAAAAAACACTATCATTATTTTAAATATTTTTTACTGTAATATTTTTCAATGAAAATGAGAAAAATGATACAAAAGCGGTCATTCCCTCCAGTATCGGGAATCATATCGCAATCGCAATATCAGTCAAAATAATCTCAATTGGATGTTTTCTTCAGACGGTGCAGCTCTACGGTTTAGTCCATCAGTGGTTTCTGCTCGTACGTGTTGATTTCATCACCGCTTTCTTAATCTCGTTAGTCCAAAGAAACACATCCAGTACAGAATCTGAATCGCTCTGAACAATAGAACTAACAAAAACTAACATACATTAGAATTGTATTATGGCTTCTCTGTGTTTGCGTGTGATTTTGTGACAGAGGTTAAAGTGAATTTAACAAGCTTTGTAAACCAGAGTTCATACCGAAGCCAAACTGGGCTTCAGTATGAGCTCATTCTATGGAATATTGCCCTGTAGACACACAGTATTCCCCTCTGCTCCCCACGGCTGGCTGGCACTAGCAACCAGCGCTGGAAGAAGTACTCAGATCCTTTACTTAAAGCAACGCTATGTAACTTTCTAATACTGAAGAAAGTGCAAACTATAAAGTGGACTTTACCCACTTTATAGTTTGCACTGTGAGGAACAGGGGAGGGGGTTGTCTCTAAATTGTTTTTGTTTCCACTGTTCCCCTCACCCACTCACACCCCCCCCCAACCTTCTTACACAGATTTTGCACCAGGGGCGTCTGCGCTGCGTTCCTGCTGCGCCACAGTTCTGTTTTCCGTCCACCACCACGCACCATACTGCGGCGTGCGGGAAACTTCAGCCGCGCGCCATACTTCACTACGCGCCATACTCTGCCACGCGCCATACTCTGCCACGTGCCATACTCTGCCATGCGTGATACTTCGCCATGCGCCATACACCGCAACTCTGTATTTTGCGCTTCATACCGGTCACATTTTTTAATGGGAGACAGGTCTGGACTGCAGGCAGGCCAGTCTAGTACTCACAGTCTTTTACTTCGAAGCCACGCTGTTGTAACACGTGCAGAATGTGGCTTGGCATTGTCTGTGCTGAAATAAGCAGGGACGTCCCTAAAAAAGACGTTACTTGGATAGCAGCATATGTTGCTCCAAAACCTGTATGTACCTTTCAGCATTAATGGTGCCTTCACAGATGTGTATGCAATGGGCACTAACACCCCCCCGCCCCCCCCCCCCATACCATCACAGATGCTGGCTTTTGAACTCTGCGCTGGTAACAATCTGGATGGTCCTTTTCCTCTTTGGCCCAGAGGACATGACGTCCATGTTTTCAAAAAACAATTTGAAATGTGGACTCGTCAGACCACAGCACACTTTTCCACTTTCAGTCAGTCCATCTCAGATGAAGAAGAGTTTCTGGGTGGTGTTGATATATGGTTTTCACTTTGCATGGTAGAGTTTTAACTTGCACTTGTAGATGTAGCGACAAACTGTGTTAACTGACAATGGTTCTCAGAAGTGTTCTTGAATGCTTGAAATGCTGAGCGGCAGCCTTCAGGCGACTGACTGTTGTTGCAACCGAACGCTCTGCAGGCCATTTTACGCGCGGTATTTTACATATCGCTTTGTGCTTACTCGTGATTTTTCTCTATTTCTTTGGGAACCCAAAGTAGCGACACACGTTGCTTTTCAAATTGTCAGGAGTGTAGATTTCTAACTCCTCGTCAGGCGTGATTATTGTAGGCGTTGGCGCGGCCATTGTTTTGGTAAATAGGTGCTAACCAGGACGCTAACGTCAACTACAGGAGCCCAGATGACCAATAATAGCCTTGCTAATGAGCTTGCGATTCACAACTTCACCAGGCGTGAAAATACCTCGGAATCTGAATTGAAAACGTTTACAAGCACAAACACATTTACAAAAAAATAATGCCCATAACAGGTTCGAAATTCAAATATTAAGGGCTGCCTAATATTCGTTCGAATATCAATATTTTTTTTAAATATTCTAATTATATTCGAATATCGAAGTTCGGAGTCAAAGCCCTAGTGGTAATATCCTTTACATAATGCAGTGCCACCTGAGGGATCGAAGGTCACGGCCATTCAACGTTGGTAAAAAAAGATTTTTACCCAATCATGACCAATTAACCTGTTCACCTGTGGAATGTTCCAAACAGGTGTTTTTTGAGCATTCCTCAAGTTTCCCGGTCTTTTGTTGCCCCGGCCCCAGCTTTTTAAGAACGTGTTGCAGGCATCAGATTCAAAATGAGTGAACATTTGCAAAAAATCATAAACAGTTTGAACATTACATATCTTGTCTTTGTAGTGTATTCAACTGAATATAGGTTGAAAAGGATTTGCAGTATTCTGTTTTATTGACGTTTTACACAATGTCCCAACTTTATTGGAATGGGGGTTTGTATCTTTACTAATAATATGTTGGAGTCATGTAAATGTATATTTTCAGAAATGTCCTAAAAAAAAATGTAAACCATCAAACAATATTTTGGCGGAACAAAATCCAAGCAGCAGTTAAGTTCCCTGCAAAATGCATTTGGAAAAACAAGCTGGTCCAGTAGTATGTAGATGTTATTATTATTATTATTATTAACAGTGGACAGGGTTGGAATCAGTCACTTTAGACCCAAAGTCTGCCTGTCTGTCATTATGGATTACAGACATGTCTAATAGTTGAGTTTAGTTTTGAATGATTTTGCTCAAAATGTAACAAACATATGTCATAGCTGCAATGCATTCTGGTCTACAAACACTACTGTTGGTGGAGAAATCTCTACAATGGATTGCTCCCTATATGTGGACGTTAAACATTTGCATAAGAAACGGTTTCATTCTGAATAAATAACAATAAAATGCGATTTTTTTTTACAATGATATGATGACGGAAGTCGCACCAGTAAGTATTCAATGAGTCCACAAATGCAAAACACTTCACCCCTAGCTGTTTTGTAACAGTGTTAAAGGGTCTTAGGGTGGATTTCCCCTTTAAGCCGCAGTGAGCGGTGGGTGTTAGTCAGGTATGGAGCAGAGGATCAGCCTGTGCCCTTTGAAAATCACAATGACTGCGCTCCTGATTTAACCACAATGGCGGGCTGCTCGCGTGTTGTTTTGTTTCCCCTCGACACCTGCCCACATTTCCCAGACACTTCCTCGAGCGAGAGATTGAAACGTGAGAGCTGTGGGCGATGTCCGTCACCTATTGTGTTCCGCTGTTAATTAAAGCTCAGCCCCCCCACCCCCCAGAGTGTTGAGGAAATGTCATTGTTGCTCTTCTCTAACCAGATTCATCAGCAGCAGGCTTCAAAGACTCCACTCCATCTTCCACACGCTCATTCATCCCTCGCTGCAGGAAGTCACACTCTAATTTTATTTAACAGCTCATTTAGTCACAACAGTGGAGCTGGTAGAAACAGGAAATGGCCTGTGAGGAGATTCTATAAACTAATCAGTTGTGCAGAGAGCATATTTGGCTTTCCCTGCTCTATTTTCTCATGACCCAAGCAGCATGAGGATGTGTGAATTATCTTGGAGAACATCTTGGAGGATAGAGTGTCAGAGTAAATGGGAAGGAGAAGGCCTTTGTATTGATTTATGTCCCGTCCTCATATCCTCCCTGTCTAATGAGCTTCTTCTAGTCTCTGTTTCCCAACCAGCAGCAGCAGACAGCCGCCCGCCACGAGTCAGGGTCTGTCCCAGGCTTCTGCCTAAAAGGACGTTTTTCTTCACCATTGTAGCACCACATGCTTGCTCGTGGGAAATGATTAGGTCTTTGTAAATTATAGTGTGGTCTAGACCTACTGTATCTGTAAAGTGTCCTAAGATAACTCCTGCTGTGATTTTACACGTTAAATAAAATGTCATTGAATTCTAGTGGATGCCATCTTGGCACATCTCAATAGTACGCCAACGTGCACTATAGTCTCTGATTCAGAGGAGAGGATCTGTTGTCTCTGTCTCTGCCGAGGGAAGGAAGACAAAGTCAATGACTGTCTCAGTTCTTTACTCCGCCATCTGCTCCAGCCGCCCAACTCGTTGATGTTGATTGATGGACGCTACACACACCGCTGATCGAGGCAAAACATGTAATTACACAAACCATGCTGTGTCCTTTTCTTCTCCCGCAGCCCATTCTCAGCTCTCCGTCTCTTCCCTCGTCATCGGACGATACAATTTAATGTTTTGTTGTTTTTGTGTTCTTGTCCGTTCAGGGACCAGCAATTAGGGAGGTCCTTTTTAGTGTGTCTGGGAAACACTTAATTTGACCTATTTTGTTAGTCATTTCATTTATTTTCCCAAACATTGTAATTGCCTGCCGGGGAGCCTCAGTGGAGACGCTGCCGTGTGTCCAGCCTCAGTTTGTGTATGCATGTTTCATTGATTAGAGGTTGTCAGTTACAGCTAACCAAGAAACCACATAGAATGATACTGGAAGAATTATTAGTTTGAGAACATTTGTTATTTCATTTATTTGCCTGACATTAAAGTAAAATCAAGTAAAAGCAATTGTATAACCTAGAAAAAAAAACAGATGAATTCAGAGAAACTGAAATGTGTCAACTGGACCATACTCTCAACATCTCCAGTGGACATTTTCATTTCCAGCCTTAACAAGTGAAGCAGAACTATGTTTGTGTGAGCAGGGCCATGTCAGCCACGTTCGCTCTGTTTAATGGAAGAGAGCTGTGAATAAGGGAAAACTCACTTGACAGGCCCATTGATGCAGCTGTATGCGGCTGGTACACAAAGCATTTGTGAAGCTCCTCCATTTCCCACTGTATACAAGCAGCCTTTTTTCATCATTCAATCATTTCCTCCAGGAACTGAGGAGCCATGAGAGGGGGCAGCGAGGGTGCTGACCAGTTACGAAGGGGCCTTTACCTCACACGTCCCAAACACACAGGAGGCAGGCTTTGTTGGACAACACTGACACTGTGTGTGTGTGTGTGTGTGTGTGTGTGTGTGTGTGTGTGTGTGTGTGTGTGTGTGTGTGTGCGTGTGTGCCTTTTCTTATCCAGTTCTGTTAACCATCCACTGGCCAAATGAACAAAATGAATCAAGAAGTATTTAGTCTACTCTTGTATCAATTGGCTAATATATTTTTTGAGTATTGTTCTTTATCAATGTATGATATGAAGCCACAATCATCCAACTGTGATAAAAGGTTAGAGGATTTTATTTATTCACTTGTTTCACAATGGTCTTGTGTCAATATATTAGTCAATATGAATGAGTGTGATTGGTGACCCTGCCTTTTAAAGCTGGGAATATTGAAATAACTTCATCCGGTGGAGAGTTTTATAGTATTCTAGATTAACAGTTCCCAACACAGGGGTCGAGACACACCTAAGGGGTCGCAGGGTACATCTGAGGATTTGTGTGATGATTTACACGATAGGAGAGCACAAACAATTAGGGCTGTGCAATTAATCAAATTTGAATCGCAATTTCGGTTTTTGGCTCCTAACGATCACAAAAATAATGTAATAGAGAAAAACAATTAGTTACGTATTACATTACGCTTTGTAAGTAAACTCTTGTTTTGTGTTCTGAATGTCAAATAAATAGGAACGGGAAAAGTATTAAAGGGAATGTCACAGTTGAAGGTGTTTTCACTGTTTGTTAAACCGTTTCACTGTTTTTTTTAAGTTTAATAAATGCATCATCTTACCAAAAGTCAACGAGGAATCTTGTTAAATAATCGTGATTTTCAATATTGACCAAAATAATCGCGATTATGAGTTTTTCCATAATGGAGCAGCCCTACAAAAAAAACATTTTTCCTGTGACTGAAGTGGATGATATGATTTCTGCTTGAACTGAAAAGCATTGGGTCTTTGCCTGTTGCCATGTGTTGGCTGTGAGAAGGGCTCCCACATAGTAGACAACGCTTTGTCTTAAAGTGTTGGGAATCACTGAGCTACATGCTGTTTCACAGGATTTCTCACATTGTTACTGCAAATTAAATGTTAAAAAATAAAAAAATATACAAGTGGATGAATATTAGGGGTGGGCCTAAAATAACATCACAATACTTCAGGCTGTATCTACGATAATGATATTCTTCAGGATAGACAGATAACTCAATATTTTATAATTAATTTCAAGAACATACAATTGCAACAAAACAGATGTTATAGTTTCTATGTTAACAGTTGGCCTTCAAATATTGATCTCTCAGCTCTTTAGTTTGCAAACAAAAGATTCTGTATAGGCAATTACATCAACAACTTATATATTGCCATTATCATGATAAATACTACATTACATTAAAAATGATACCCTTTAATCGTATACGATATGATATGGCACATCCCTAGTGAATATATTGTTTTTCTACCTTAACAAAAATACAGAAACTGAATCTTTCTCTTTTTATACTACAAACATTCATAAGAAACATGCTTTAAATAGCAGAAGTGGTCCCATGAAACGATGCCCTTCACCGGTGGATCTCTAGTGTGCCGTGTACTGTATAGAGTACTGAAGTAGCAATGAGATGTCTGGGGGGTTGTATAAACTGTTTTTATTGAAGGTTATGTTCACCCACTTAGCCTCTCTCTGAACAGCTTCATATGGATTTGTTTTTACCGCAGGTTTTAAATAAACCACAACGGTAACACTAGATGAATGCACTTTGTTGATAATCAACCCAGCCGGGTTTAGAAATGAAATCCTGACATGCAAGTAAGCAATAACAGCAGGATTAAATTATGAAAGTAAAATATAATGTGGTTGCACTGACACAGATTTTAAATAAGTCCTACTTTCTGGAAAAGAACAGAAGCTGTTAGCAGGCCGTGTCAGACAGAGTACTCTCTGCAGTAGCGGACTGCTCCTGTGGTTTTTCAGTGAACAATGGAGGGGGGTGCTTCTCCTCGGAGACTGTGGACGAGACAAAGTAATGAAATGAAGTGAACAGACAAAAGCTAGACCGCAGATGTCTCAGATAACTGGAATGGAATGGTGTTTCTGCAGCTGAAGCACACTGAGCCTTTCACTCTGGGCTTCAGCATGCATGATCAACACAAACATTAAACACCAATAAACATGTTAACTCAACTTTGTTTGATGAGAATTGAGTACACATAGACATGTACTCATCTCTCATTAACCCTCCTGTGTCCCTGCATGCTTTTTGGAAATGTCTGGGGCTGGGAAAGTATTTGTCCCTGTGTGTAATTAGGGGGCCAATTAACAGGTCCACTCACACACACACACAAATACACATTTGTATGATCCCTCACACACAGTTTCCTTTCACATCAAACACTGAGAGAGGGAGCGATGTGTTCTCAAGCCTAGGGATTCCTACCTCTCTCGCTGGCTTTGTCTGGCCTCCTCTTTCTCTGTCCGGCTAAAAAAATAAAAGACAAGGGAGGAGTATGAAAAACGTACCTAGGATTCCCTGTTGGGCCAGTTCTTCTTCTATAGAAATCAGCCGGTTGAATTTAGTCATGGTCTCAGCACTCCTTAGACCTCCCAGTTTGACATAGTCCAGGCCCAGGCCCACAGCCTGAGGGAGGAGAAGAGCAACACTCTGTGAGAGACAAACCGGTGCTGAGGAAAGGTGTGCCATGCCACCAAACCGAGGACAGTCTTGCATTGCCAGACCCTCCTCCACAGGGCTGTGGAGGAAGGTCTGGCTAGTCAACACAGCATTCCTGGATGGGAGAAAAACATGCTCTATTTATTGGTATTTCTTTAAACCAATCACAATCATCTTGGGTGGTGCTAAGCTCCGGACGGAGCCACGGTGCCTCTGCTAAATAGCCTCAGGAAGGAACTTGTTCTGGTGGAACGTGTACTTTCAAAAGTAGTTTTAGTGGTGCAACAGAAAACTCTGATTGGACAGATAGTCGAGCTAGCTGTCTGGATTTACCCTGCAGAGATCTGAGGAGCGGTTAACCATAGTCCTCAGAAATCCACCGGAGGTTAGAACGCCAACACAAAGAAAGAGGAAGGTAACGGACATCCAGCAGGTAGGAGGAATAAGTTGGGTCCAATCACAGTTGAGCAGGCTGACCTAAGGGTGGAAGGGCTCAGGATGTGATGTTGGGTAAGGTGTCAGTGGAGGTCCGGGGCCTTGTTGGTGAGGCTGACTGCAGAGTCAAGTACTACGTCATTAGCAATACATCTGTATGTAATATTCTCATTTGGTGTTTGGTGCATAAAATGTCCAAAAATATTGGGAAATGCCCATCCCAATTTCCCAGAGCCTCATATTCCTTGATAATCAGTATACAGTAGATATTCAGTTTACTCACTGCCAGACAGGCAGCTTAACTGTAAAGCTCCATATGGATCATTTCATATTACACACACACACACACACACACACACACACACACACACACAACATCATTACCACAGATGACTGCTTCTTTGGAGTGAGGTTTCCTACTCTGAATGTGGAGAAGATATGCAGAACTGTTCTCTGATCAGACCGATGACATGAAGATGGAAACACTAAATGAAATAGAGGGAATCGGACTCACTATATCTGACAAAGAGTCACCACTGCAGGGCTCACTGTATGACGTTCCCATTAACACTGAACCTGGTAGAAGGTAAAGAGAGAGAGACACACACAATTAGATTGATATCATTCCACCACAGAAACAATATCACAGATAAAATGAAGAGGGATTTTGATATAGTACTGGCAATAAAGTTTTGCTTCAGCATGCATCAGCTGCTTCATTCATGTGTCACCATCAGATCTGATTTGTCCAATCATATTCATGCTGGTGTACAGCTCAGCCATTATTACATGACACTTCTCAACTTCTCACTGCAGGTCCCTAACCCCCAACCTCCTCATTTTTTGCTACTATAGAGAAGTCCCCTTGCGGTGGACCCCATGGGACCTTATTTCAGAAAAAATATGTACGGTAATGCATAGGAAGAGAAATTATTTTCCCATTTGAATTGAGCCATGAATTACACATATGATGTTCGTCAATTTAACAGATCATTTTGGAACTGCAGAGAGTCTCAGTCTGACGTAGGTTTGTCGTTGCACCACTTAGTTTTGAGTGAAACCGCTCAGTGAACTACATCTCTCATCTCGCACAATATACAGTACCAGTTTGGACACACTTTCTCATTCAAGTGAATAGGAAAGTGTAACCAAACCTTTGGCTGGTACGTCACCTTGCTTGGTGCTCAGCTTGCTCGCTAGCTAGCTAGCTTAGCTCTGTTCCACAACAACGTGACGTTATCTTACCTGGGGGCAGGATAATATTATCTACCCTTAAAAGCCACATTCATTAAGTCTATTGCTTTCATTAGTTTTAGTAGTTTAATGCAGGTATGAAGATAATCGGATAAAGCTTCACACTGGGTTAGATTAAGTTGTGTTTCTAGTTCACCCAAACTACAGAGGGTCCACTCTGCTGTCTATGAACATTGAGCTTGCTTTGTAATCAAATACAATCTCCTGACTCTCATCTCATCCCATCAACTGTCCCTCACAAAGCACTTCTCAATGTGAAATCAGCCCTGATGATATGATGTTTAAAATTCCCGTTCTGATTAGAGATAGAGGTACCAGGGTGTACTCAACTCAGTTTGCACAATTGTCAAACCTAACTGCTGCTCCCTGCCAACAGACAATGTCTAAAACGGACACATCACATTCTCTTAAGTCCTCTTCTGGTGATTTAAAATGTGCGCTATTAAACATTAGATCACTCTGTAGTAAGAGTTTCTACGTTAATGATTTTATTTTATTTCTCAGTATAGACTACGGTTCTTATTCCTCACTGAATGTTGGCTCTCATCCAGTGCCTCAGCAACACTTATTGAGGCTTCTCCTCTGGACTACAGCTTCTTATTCTCTGCTAGAGAAGAGAAAAGGGGGTGGGGGGGGGGGGTATTGCAACTACACATTCAAACTCTCCTGAACTAAGTGCACTTTCAGAGATTTCTCGAATTTCTAATACTTAGCCATGGTTATTAAAACTCACAAACCCATTCTTCCAATAACAATAATAATAGAGTTTTCTGAACTACTGTCAATTGCTCTTGTAAAATATGATAAGTCATTTTACTTGGCGATTTCAAACTGGATGTTAATGACAGACACTAGAGCAGTGGAATTTATGGACCTTGTAACAAGTCTCGAATTTACTCAATATGTGAAGAGCACCACTCACAACTGTGGAAATACATTGGACCTAATTTTTGCAAAGGGCATTGATGCTGACATCTGACCATTTTTGTGTCTTCTTCAGTGTCTCTCTCTGTACTCAAAGTAAGTGTTCAGAGCCTGACATATACACCTATCGCCGTATTGACAGCAACATTAAGTCTACACTGGCAGAGTGAGAGTGAGAGATTTCGCCTGACATTCCTGTCTCACATCAAGGCTATTACCAAGACAGCATTTTTCCATTGCAGTAACATTGCAAAAATTCGACCCATCTTATCATTTCATGATCTTGGAACTGTATTACACGCATTTGTGTGTTCATTTAATTGTAAAGTGTTCTGAGACCAAGTTCAATGGTGATTTTACACTGCAATAAAATGTGATTTATTGATTGTTAGTATCCATGGCCGCATTTCAACCAGAACCTTCTAAAAAGGTACTCATTGTGTTTTGACCGCCCATAAAAAAACATAAAAAGTCCCTGAAAGGAGAGTAGTACTTTCTGAAAGTACAGGAACCTTTGGGGTGGGGTTTGCAATGATGGCTGTCACCGATTGGTCAGTTGATATCCTATTTCCCCTGCTTCCACTGGCCTACTGCATTATTCATAAAACAAGGATGTACTCTTATATCGATTTATGGCCATTTTAGGAAGAGGGGCGAACATTTATCTTTGTTTGATAACAGAGCCGATCCGCCCTATACGCTCACTACGCAAGCTGCGTAGGGCCCCGCAAATTACTCGAGGCCCCGCCTCCCCCTCATGTCATAGCGCGTCAATTAATGTTTACAACATCCATGACAAAATTAAGCGAAACTATCCTTCTGGTCACGAAAAAAGGGAAAAAAACACCATGAAAGTGAATTGCGGGAACAACAATAAGGTAAACTTGTGTTCTCTCCCTCCAAGTTTGATGTCAGCAAAGTAAAGTTATGTTTATGTGCATTTCTATTGTGCTTTTTTTCGGTCTTGCTAACCTAGCTGGGCAGGCAGGCAGTGCATCTCTTGGTCTGTGTGTAGCTGCTAACGCCAGTCACTTCCAGGGCTGTGTTTTGTGACTTTGTGCCTGACAAACGTGAGAGTAAAATACAATTATTTATTACGTTTGATAAACGACAAAGTGCAACGATGCTTGTTTACTGCAGCTCGGAAAAGATAACCGCGTCGGGTGTGTTATTATGCGTTAGGCGCGTACATGAAATGTAACGCGCATTTTTCAAGCAGAAATATATGTGAAGACCAGACAGACTGTAGGCTACAATATATGGGCGTGAATGATGGCACTCCTCATCAAAGTACACATTATACATACTTTTAAGACACTGATTATCTAGTCTCAGACAATGTGTAGTTAAAAACTCTAAACAACTGCACTAATTATGCAAGATGGAAAGCAATGTATTGACAATTTGACATTGATTTATAGGCTATATTGAATTTAAAATGTTGATTAGCTGGACATACTGGTCAATATGGATGCACATCCCTCAGTAAATAATAACCATAAATCAAGAATTGCTTCAACATGCATAATAATAAATACAAACTTTAACATGCTATGGCAAGCCATTTTAGCTTTTATTCATTAACAGTTTATGCATTTTTGATATCAAGAATTCGATTTTTTACTATTTGCAATGTGAATTCTTGATTATTTTTACTAGTAGGGCCCCTTATTTAATTTTTATCTACCAATGTCTATTTTTGATATCAGGAATTACATGTTCACTTGTACAAAAATGAATTATTGATATCACTCAGGGATTATTGATATCTGCATCACTAGTTCACTATTTAAATATTACAAGAAAGTGCAGAAAAGGAATATTTTGATGGTAAGATTTCAATTCAAACATTCAAATGTTTACACATTTGTAACATGTAACGAGTAGTGTAACTAACTATGTGATATTCTTCTCAGTTTATTCTAGACAGTCCAAATAGTCTGGTGGTGCCCATACTGATGCTGAAAATGCCCAGGCTGTAGAGAGAACCAAAGTTAATCCCAAAAGCCAAAGTTCAGGGTTATAATTTATTATTTTCTTGTTATTTATGTTTACGTTAATATTCACATATTTAAAAATATTCACTTGTTATCTTAATATTATAGAAAATACTCTATTCAATAAATATTGTTTGTTTGAACCTCATTCTGTTCTATATTGTTGTACTTATTCTTTGACTGTTTTGTTTAAAGGAGGGAGGATTGTATTGGGAGCACTGAAGTGTCAGGTGTGACTGTGTGGCAAATGGTTTACATAGCTCACGGCATCACGGGTCAGGTAGAGGGCCCCTTAGCAGAATTTTGCTTAGGGCCCCAGGGAGGTCAGGATCGGCACTGTTTGATAACATTAAAAGTAAATTTAGGCTTTTCTGTCGGCTTCTTGACTCATTTTAAAAAAGAGAGACACTGAACTGCCGGCTGTAGACAAGTGTCTCGGACAAGCGAGAGAGAGCGTGGCGGAGCTGTGAAATATTTTATCACAGCGGTCACGTTGTAAAGTTACCTTACACGGCAGCTCGATGCTCACATGAAAAAGATCACATGAAAATCCATCTTGTCAGGCTTCATGTAATGTGTCTGAACTACCAGCTTACTGAACCAATCAGCTACGGGCGTGGTTTACGTGATAGACAGATGGCTTATCCAATCACATGCCAGGTATTTTTGAAAGTGCTTGCCCTTTCTTAAACAGTTTTCAATGACGGCTTCTCAGATGGTTCTGACTGATGGTTTGAACCGTCTGCCGCGTCAGGTTAGTTTTAAAGCACAGTGGGGGAAAAAAAAAAATAAAAAAAAAAAATATATATATATATTTTTTAATAGTTGTTTGTTTTTTCAAGTGAAAGTAAACTGCAGTTTGTTTACCCCAAACCACCACAAACGCATTCATCCCATCATGTTGCTTTATAGGTCAGAGGACTCCTTTTCTTAATCTGCAGGGTCTTTACACTGTGGTGGAAACACAGACAACAATGGGCTCAAGGAATTTTTGTTCCTTCAAAATTGTTCTGGGGACTTGAAAGAGCCCAGAACCTTGGGTCAAAATGCGGCTTATTATCCACAAGTGCTTGCAGAATATATGAGGGCCATCCCCTTCAGCTGAGTATACTTAATCCAAATGTCAATGTATTTTGAAAGAATGTATTTAGTAACTGTTTTGTATATTCTCCACAAACAGTGAGCACTGGGGGTTAACGTGTTGATGTTCTATTTTACAAACCATTTCAGAGACATAATCAGACTAATTGGTGCAATTGATTAATAAACTCTTCAAACAGAAAGCTTGAAACAGCAAATATGCTTCTTAAAGTTTCCGGAACTTAGAGTCGGAAAGTCAAAGAATTATGTTCCTATGTTGTATTCCTCCTGTGGAAGCTGAGTTGAATTTTACCAACTAACAACCCATAATTTAATGTTATTGACCCCACCTCAGTGGATGTGTTACCTTGGTGCTCTGATGTGATGCAGATCAAATCACTGACTGTTGTCTCATGAATGTGTTTTAAGATGTGACCTCTGACTCCCGGAAGGGGCGGGGCCTTTGACTTGTAGGTGATGTCAGAGAGCAGCGAACATGAGTTTCCAATCACATTGCTCAGCTTTTCCCACTGGTCAATGTCCTTACAGAGCACAAACACACAATACACAAGAACAAAGATACACATTTGAGCAAAAAACATGCTGTACAAACACTCTCACATAAAAACATCTCTCACAAACACAAATAAACAAAGGTACAACAAGAATTACTACGCAAACCCAGTGTTTCGCATACATACAGTAGGTTCTACATGGGCGCCCCGCCCAGGTACATTGAGACCTGCCTAAGTTGATCAAATCTACATTACATTTAAATAAAGTATGACAACAAGACTATCAATATTGGATCTAAGAGTATGGATTTGTTGTACACAAGTCCCCAAAAAGAAGCACAAGTTCCAGACTGGATAGAAGAGCTTTTGTAAAGGCTACGATCTCCACGGGGACAGGACAGCATCGGACCGGCACAGCTGTTATCTTTCAATGGACAAAGACGGTAAGGAGCCAGCGTTTACCGATTAGGTTATTAAATCATCAATAAACTGTCCATTTTGTTATCGTATATGACAAGCGCGGTCTCAGCGGGTTTAAGCGTATGCACGTGTATAATAAGATGACCAGATTTCTACAATGAAAACCGGGAACAATTAGAGTTTAGCGCCCAGTATATAATTAAAAAAAGGCCTATCCGATGGTCTTAACTATTAAACAAAAAAAGAGTTCTAGTTTAATGTAATTTGACCATTGTAACTGCTGTAATAAACAGATGTGCAGACATACTGATACAATTGCTACTAGCCTAACAAATCTTTAATGACTTAAATGATTAAACCAAGGCCTAAAAACTTACATTTTATAAGAACGTGACTAGTGTGAAACCATATGCAGCCTAATATTAGACAAAGACCCATGTTAATAAAAGCTTTTCTAAAGTAGACCTACTATTTTAGCAAACCCTGCAAAGCAGCACAAAGCAGAATTCCTACAATTAAGCGGGATATTCAAGTGTTGTCACGTATGTGTGTGGGTGATGGACCGTATAAAAAAGGGCGGTCTAAAAAAAGAGAGCGATCGGTAAACAAGCACGTGATTGAAACGTCAACTCTTACCCAGTTTTTCCTTACAACACTTTACTCAATATAGCAAGACTTGCTGTGTGTTTATAACTTGAATTTGCATAACCGGATTGAGGTTATAAAAGCATTATTTCACTAGGAGACGAGGCGACCCAAAGATTGGAGAAAAAAAATGACTTAGGCCCCAGTGGGTTTTTAATTGACCTTTTCAATTTAACCAGAATTGTTTCTACTTGTATTAGGAGCAGAAACGAAAGAGAAAATGACGGTACAATAAAAAATTAATACAATATATATATTGTATGTAAACAATATTGTCTACAACATATAAAAAATATTGTGTATAGACATGAACTTGAACATATTGACGAAAGAATGATAACGTTGTGGACTTACCTCTCTCCTAAACGGATCGATTAAGGCCACCACCGCTGGGTATTTGGTGATGAGGGTTTGGTATAAATCAACTAATTCTTCTGGAGACTTCAAAACTCCTGTTGCAATTTCATACTTTCCTTTAGACTGAGAGGAACAGAAGCAGAAACCAAATGTCATTCTCTTTGCTGCTTGTTGTCTCTATCAGCTGTGCCTATACTGTATTTACATGTGAACTGACCTCTTCAGCTGTATGCATATAGAATTGATTCATAAGACGACACCTACACAATGACTCCAAACCAGATTCTAGGATCAGAGCTTTAGGGGTGCCTGGAACCCTTTTAACATACATTTTTTAAACGTTATTCTACTGAGCTAACCGTGCATTTTAACATAATTTTGGACCATCATGGTAGGGGAAACATGGAATAATGTTAACTAGAAAGACACCAACATTTTTAAGAAACTTACTTTAATGCTGAGCCACAGGGCAATTACTACAAAGGTCAGGTGGTATTACAAATTAAGTTGGATATGTATCCATGGAAAAGCAGACATTTCCAAAATGCAGTATCAATAACTTTTGAAAATTAAAGATTTATGCAGTTTTGGCTGAAAATGGCTCAGAATATTTTTCTGAATGATCTCGGCACTAGATTCTGGGTTTAGTTTCACAATGCTGGGATATTTCTAGAGCAGAACTCCTTAGCAACTACCTTTTGTCAACTTACATAGTCCATTAGCTCAGGGGCAGCACAGTGTACTGCTAAATGGATCTCTGTTCCCAGTGCCAGTCCAAAGTTAGTGCAGGCTTCAGTGATCAGCTCTAGAGGCTGCTCGGGCCGCTCGTAGTTCACAGCCAGCACTCCGCTGTCACACAGCATTGCCTGGGTGGCCTTGGTGCAAAGATAAAGTCTGCCTTGTCAACAACCTCTATGTATTGTGCTTAGCTGATGCAGCATGTGAATGACAATATATAAGAATTCATAGGTTTGAATGAGACGGTTGTCATTGTAAGATTATTATAAGTGTGTGCACTCACCTTCTTCACTGTTCACGTTATGAATATTAGGGCTATGGGTCAGTGAACAATGCAGGAGACAACTCTGTATATACAGTACAAATGGTGCATGAAGGAAAAGTATTTATTAAAGTATTGAATGCTTTAATAAGCATTTCAACATACCTCCAGGCCTGCATACCTGAGTTAATTTGAAGACATGAGAATGAAAAACAACATTCCTTTTTTCTATGTAACATTTAGAAAAGCTCAGTAACAGAAAAAGCCTTGAATCCTGCCTTCACAGTTTACATTATGTGCTCTCATAAAACCTGTGTGAACTCAGGTCCTATGCTTACAGTGAATAAATTGTAATGTCCCTCACCCCGGCTTTTGTTGAAGTGTTCACTATTCGCATCATCTCCTTCTGTAACTCAAGGGTCATTGTGATGATCTGTTGAAAACGTTCACAGGTCAACGCTACTGGGAAAATGGAAAAAAGAACTGAGGTGCCTTAGCTTACCTAAGAAAACTTGAAAAACTTGCACAAAGGACATTAACTTCATACAGTGAACATACTGTATCTAGACCAACTACCAACAGATAGAACATGTAACAGCTACACAGAGGTGTTTGAAGAGCAGTGAGTACTTGTTTGACTCGTTGTCCAGCTTTGGGGATCAGGATGACTTCCTCCAGTAAACTCAATTTTCCAGGAGAAGTCTTCCCACAGCTCAGCAAAGTAACCAAAGAGACAGGGATGTGAAACTGTGTCGGAACCTGAAAACAATTGTTAAAGACATTTTTACACGTTGCTCCCAGTGTAGTGTTTTTGAGAATACATGCGTTTGTACGTGTGTGGTCTAACCTCTCTGTTCTTCAGAGCTGCTATGTATTTGTAGAGAGGGATACCCTCTGTTTTTGCCCCAGTTTTGGCTACAGCCAGAGACACTGAGCCAATGGCCAAGCTCCCAGGCAAAATTGGTTCTGGTGGCTCTGCTGGAGGAAATGACTTCTCCGCAGTGTTGCTCTTTTTGCCTGTGATGTAAGCAAATACAGTTACAAACTAAGACACAGGCGTTGATGTGACAAAAGAAGTCTAAATGCATATTTTAGCTTTTTAGGTGATGCCCTTTATAGAGCAACTTAAATGAGCTACAAAAAAAATAAGACTCCTACACAGGGAAACTGTCACAGCAGCAAAATAAAGTGTGAGAACAAATGCGTAGTATACTGTATATCCTACAATCCATCATCAACTATTAAAGCAATAGCTCACGACAGGCCGTGGTATGTTGTGAATACATCACAGCTAAGGGGCATTGCTAAGGGACTTATGCAAAAAGTTCCCTGAAATAGTGTGGAGGGTTGGCTCAGTGGTAGAGCAGGCGCACATGTACTGAGAGGTTTATGCCTTGATGCAGAGGTCCAGGGTTGGAATCCGACCTGTGACGATTTCCTGCATGTCATCCCCTCTCACTCCCCTTTCTCACGTAGCTGTCCTGTCAAAAGAAATTTAAGGCGGAAAAGCCCCCCCCCCAAAAAAAGTCCCCTGAAATAAATATATACGAACGTATGATTTATTTATTTATTTAACTACATTGACTCAGTTATATATTTATATATAAATATATATTGTATCATTTATTTATTTCAAGATGTATTTCATAGGAATATTTATTTATTTATGTATTTATTATTGAATAAAATGGAAGAGTTGACGTCGTTCATCAATCAACACAACCTAAATGTCAACATGACAACTTGGACCATAACATTGGTTTTTATTGTCTCTCTTGCATACGCTTTAATGACTATTTGATCTTCAAGCACTTGTATATAAAATATAAATTTGGAATATGCTGCTGCACCCTCAGTGCAAGAAGGAGCGCTACCGCAGGTCCTTCATTCCAGCAGCAGTCAGACTCTTCAATGCAACATCATAATGTAGCACTGTTAGCTGTTTCTGCAATATGAACCATTACTGGACAATATTCTGCACTATGCACATTTATCTATTTATTACTCTGTCCCCTCCAACTGTGCAATATGTCATCTCTATTCATTAGCACCTTAGTCATCTGTATATCTGTGTTTATATACGGTTTGTTTATATAAGGTTGTTTATTGTGTAAATATAGCTATATCTATTTCTATTATTATTATAACTAATTATATTCTATTTTTCCATTTCATATACTTTATGTATATTTTTTCTCCTATGTCTACTTAATGTGTATTTGTGTTATTCTGATGTGTGTACATTTTTCTTTTGAGCTGCTGTAGCACTAGAATTTCCACAGTGTGGGATTAATTATCTTATCTTATTTTATCTTATCTTAATATGCAAACTTAGTCATTATTCATGCTCAAACCTTACTTTATTCTTTGGATTTATGAAGGTATGATATTTGCTATAATAGGAATATCATGTTGTATGAAATCCAACATTATTATTATTGTAACTAGTCTATATTCTTGACGGTCCACTTCTGGGATTGCTCCGTTGCTGACGAAAATCCGCTGGATTTCACTCATTTAGGCTGGATATCCGTTACCTTCCTTTTTCTTTGTGTTGGCGTTCTAACCTCCGGTGGATTTCTGAGGACTATGGTTAACTGCTCCTCAGATCTCTGCAGGGTAAATCCAGACAGCTAGCTAGACTATCTGTCCAATCTGAGTTTTCTGTTGCCCAAGACGATTGTGATTGGTTTAACCAATAAACCAGAGTATATTTTTCTCCCATCCCATAATACTGTGTGGACTAGCCACAGCGCTGTGGAGGAAGGTCTGGCTATGCAAGACTAAATTACTATTGAAACATGTCCGGTTATGTATTATTTGGTACAGAAGCCTTTATCTGCGATTTTGTTGAAGGTAGAAAGTGATGCTATATTCTATTAGTGTGCACTAGAGGGCTGCATTGGGATTGGGTCCCGCCGGACCCAACGCAAATCTCGCGGGAGCGGGCAGTTTGAACTTTGCTGCGGGTGGGAAAGGGGGGCTAAAAAAAAACACTGCGGGATCGGGATGTAGCCTAGCGACAGGATGTGGAAAAGAACCTCAAACGAGGTTTGTTTTTGTTATTTGTGACAAAGATGGAAACGAACTGGACTTTGTTCGTTATGACAAATGTTCAACAATACTAGTCTACAACGGACACAAATCCGGCACCTCTGGGTTGAGGCGACACACCTGCTCTGTTCTCCCCGGTCAAAGTAAGCTGCTTTTCAAGGATAAACAACATCTCCCTACACACATTAAACAAGAAACTACTGAGAAATGTGTGGAAGTGTGCTGTCTAGACATACGGCCATATGACTTTGTCGCTGGGAAAGGCTTTGTTGACATATCGCAACACTTTGTTAATGTCGCCGCTAAATATTGCAAATTTAATGTAAAAGATGTTTTACCTCATCCAACCACTGTATCCAGACATGTCGAGGGGCGAGCACAAGCACCGCAGGCGTCAGTGGCAGCAAAGATAAAGCCCATCATCGAAACATACGGATGTGACATCACAACAGATATATGGATGGAGGATTACCATAAAACTTCATTCATATCCGGCACCATCCACTATACAAACATCAACTTCGACCTCGTTTCCAAGGTGTTATTCGAGGCCCTTCGAGAGTGGTGTATCAAAAACAGGGGAGAATATCAGGAGCCTCCTGTTCCAGAAACTCCGTGAATTTGGAATAGATGCGTCATTTCTATCTGGCCGTGTTGTGTTTGTCACTGACCGTTGAGCCAACAGTAGTTGCATTCCTTAAGTTGTTCAAGGATGCTACTAATGACTTAGAGTCCGATAACTCTACTCCCAGCGCATCACTTCCACTGCCGTGGTCCGTGAAACTCATTGAACACTGCCAAGCAGCAATCCTCGAGCCCTTGCTCTCTGAAGTCGCCAATGCGTGTGCCTCGCGTCTGGAAGAACTGATGGGCACCAGTGACACATCTGCATTCCCTCTCCACATGATGTACAGGATTACAACGCTCCTGATTCCTAAAATGCGAATGCTACGGATGCTGCCCCCAGATGAAAAAGAATACGTACTTAAAAAGGTATATGTAGCCTATTACAGACATAAAAACAAAATACACAGTGCAATTACAAATTACAATAAGTGAAATGCAGTCAAAAAATTGAAACGGAGATAAAAGACAATGAATAAATTAATAACAGCATGAGCCATTTTCTAAATACATATTAATTTACAGGCGCGCGGGAACCTATTTTTGACCAGGGGGGGCTGAATAACAAAATAGTGGATGCCTGATTATTTCTCCCCCCGAGGTAGATTTCAACAGTTTAGGGACTATTCATCATTAGTTTAAGAGGATAGTGGAAGAGTTTTGGGATTTTCAGAATAATTAAACTTGACTTTCCCTTCAACACCAATACTTTTTCTATGACTAAAATTATTGTGAATAAACACGTAAACCTCACCAAAAACTTACTGACACCTTCTATATTGATTTGCGCTTGGCATAGACATACAGGCTATAATTGTTCTTTTACAGCCATAATATAGACGTCTTAACCTCTGCGTTCTCATCTTACGCATCACACTCCTCTGTTATGGTGTGGTGGCCATTTCAGTAGATTTATTCACTAACATTGTTGTGGAAATATAATAAGTATGGAAACTAAATGCACACTTCCTGCATTACTACTACATTACTTCAAATACTAAGTTACTCCTCTAGTAAACTAGTATTCACATGAAATAAAACAATAAAACATTGATACTAGTGCTGGGCGGTATACCGGTTCATACCGAAAACCGGTGTATATTTTCGTCACGATGTTCATTTTTAATATACCGCCATACCGGTGTGTTTAATAACACAACGTCCGGAACGAACGTTCGCGCTGCGCCGCGCGACACTGTTTTAGACGGACCCTTTAAAATGCTGCACTTCTAAGCAGCGACGGTAAACAGCAGTGCAACAGAGGGACGTCACACGGAAGATGGATGCTGCAGAAGTAGTATTAACGAACTTGTGCCAAAAAAAGGAGCCGCCGGGTCTGTTGTTTGGAGGTTTTTTGGTTTCCAAAAATCCGACGTTGACCAAACAACCGTTTTATGCAAGTGCTGTCGGGCTAAAATAGTTGCGAAAGGCGGCAACACAAGCAATTTGCTCCACCAGCTCAGCTGCAAACACGTCTTGGAATATCAAGAATGTATGAAATTAAAGTCAGCAGGCTCAGCGCCCTCCACATCAGCAGGTAACACGGGGAAAGCAAAAGAAAAGTCGAGCCAAATGTCACTTAAAGACGCGTTTGCTAGAGGGACTTGCTATGACAGAAAAAGCAAACGGTGGATTGAGATTACAAACTCCATCACCAACCACCTAGATAAAGACATGGTCCCGCTTAATACAGTGGTGAGTAATGAGTCAATTAAGTCAATTTACTGCAGTAATTCCTCTCTCAACGAGTAGAAAATGCATTGAACATCTGAATATGCATGAAAAAAAAACCCGTCAAAAACCGGAAAACCGGCATAATTTTGAAAAAAACCGTGATATGAATTTTTGGTCATACCGCCCAGCACTAATTGAGACCATCCAACAAAGCACACTAGGTAATAACAAATTCAACACGTGAACTGGTTGCTATGGGCTCGTCACTAGGCTTCCTCAGTCATTGTATATTTTACCCTCATCCTCGGCTGCTGCTTTCTAACATTATTTCAGACTCTGGCTCTACAGCTAATCAACAGTTTGCCTCGGCGGTGGACGAGGAAACATCAACTGTAACATCTACAGATAAAATCTTGCTAAATTTAGCCGCATTACTATTACGGAAGAAAAACTCTTGTATCCTTTTTCTGTGACATACTCTTCTACAACTAACGTTCCAGTCAACTAGTCTCAGCCTGCTTGCTTCTCAGCGAGTCACGTCACTTTACTCACTTTCACTTTCACCTCTATCAGCTATAACGGTTAATTTTTAGTGGGCTATATTTTAGAACCTATCCATAACCCTTTTTTGCTATTTGCCTCATTATTTGATATACAAAAATATAAATAATGTCAGACAGCAAATTAGTAATCATTTAAAAAATAAAAAATATAAAATCCAGCTCCTGCCAGCAGGGGGTACTGCAGCACCCTCAGCACCCCCCTTCCCGCGCCCTTGTTAATTTATTTATAAATCAAATCCTATCCAAAGGTGCAAAGGAAATTATTCAGAAGATGCAGTTTGATCAGGTCCCGGCCACAGCAGAGGATGAGCCACCAGCCAAAAAGAAAAGCAAAGACAGATTCGCAGACTGGGAAGACGATGCATCCTTTGCTTCAGTGCCAAAGCCGGTCGATGAGGAAATGACTGAATATCTCAGCTCCCGGCTCTCTGACAACCCAGGCCCAGACAGCGTGCTTCAATGGTGGAAGTTCAACGAAGAACACTTCCCAGCGCTATCAAAGCTGCCGCGTTTCATCTTCAGTATCCCGGCATCCAGTGCGCCTTCAGAGCGGGCCTTTATTGTCTGTGGGCGCATCTTGGAAGAGAGACACACGGGATTGGGACCGCAGTCGGTCAGCAGCATTCTCTTCCTCCACAGCAATATTATGGCCAAGTGATTCATTTGTTAAATTCATTCGTTAACTTTGTTCATTTTATGTTATTTATTAGTGTTTTTTTTTTTTACTCTCATTGCTATTTGTTAATTAGGTCCTATATAAAGAGGCGTGATGATGCCAGTGTTATAGGCTGCCTAAGTTTGAATGTTTTTATTCTAATTTTTTTTTTTTCAAACAGAATACCTGCGACATCTGGCTATGGCTAATAATGTTAAAACTGTTGTTTTTCATGTGGTTTATCATATTGTATTTTTTGCAGAGCAGTCTATTTTTATGTGCCATGTGATGGTGCAAAGTTTTTGATAAAACAAAGTTCGACGGGACCGGGATGAAGAAATAGTCCCGCGCAGGGCTCTAGTGTGCACTGCTAACTATAGTAGCTGAATGCTAACGGCAGGGAAACCTGTAATCTTGGCTGTCAATGTTGTTAATTGCTCCCCAATTTCGGGTCACATTGCTGATAAAACGTGTCCGATTGTGTCATACAATATTTGGTTTATAAGCCTTTATTGGTGTTTTTGACGGTACAAAGTCCTGCTGTATACTCGAAGCTGGACACCGACTATAGGGAGACAACAACAACAACAACAGGAGCAAGATGCGGACTGCTGACCAATCAGAGCAGACTAAGATTTTTTCGGGAGGGGGCACTTAAAGAGACAGGCACTCCAACAGAGCGTCTCATACAGAGGGTGAATACAGGAGCAGCAGCCATGGGCAGTAGGAGACAAAGTGTTTTTAGAACATTAAAGCATGTAAACATGTTCTAGTAAAACACAAAATACAAGTATGAACCTGAAAATGCTATATAATAGATCACCTTTAAGCAATACTGTTGCACGACTAGTTGCTACCCTACCTTTATCAACACTCTTCTTGTCTTTAGTCTGTGCAGATAGTGGAGAAGACAGCACCACCTCAGTTTCGCTGGATGAACGACTCTCCTCCTTCTCCTTGTTCTGGATGTCTTTCTCCTCCAGGTAGCGGGCCATGAAGAAATTGCTACCCAATTACAGAACACAAAATTACAACAAGCTCAAAAGGAAGGCTGATCTGTAAATCAGATTTTTCATGGGGGGATAAGAAGA
Source organism: Gymnocephalus cernua (assembly GCA_023631565.1). Classification (NCBI taxonomy): domain Eukaryota; kingdom Metazoa; phylum Chordata; class Actinopteri; order Perciformes; family Percidae; genus Gymnocephalus; species Gymnocephalus cernua. Next base: position 24,549,342 of record CM042437.1, read on the forward strand.
GGATCTGAAAGACACCAAATGTAAGTGTGTAAGTACTGAGCTCTATAATATTTATGGCACCTAATACATGTCAACACAGAGATCAGATTTGGTCTGAAGTAGGGCTGGGCGATAAAACGATAACGATATGTATCGCGATAGACATGTAATCAATATCAATAAAAAATGCGCTCAATAAAAGTTCGATAATTTTTTTTTTTTTTTTTTTTTTTTTTTCCTCTTCGTCGGAAGAAACCAGAGGTTTCAAAGCAAGTTTGGTTGCATGAACAAAGGCACTCGCTCTCTGGTAGCCTAGCAACGTAGGGAGTGACACGCTAACAGCCAATCATGTAACAGTATTGTGTTTGGTTGCGCCATATCGTTGTCTCGTGTTGGATTCTTCAATAACAGAAGCGGCGTGGAGTGATAAGTGGAAAATGCGTGAAGCAGCGAGCGCGGAAGTTCTTGATGAAACGGGAAACGTCAGCTTGCCAATATGGCAGTTTTTTGGATTTTATAAGTCTGACCGTAGTCAGACCAATGTCGTCTGCAAATTATGCAAGACCATCGTCCGCACCGCAAACCTGTTTTACCACTTTAGCCGCGCTCACCGTTTGGAGCACAACCGTATTCGCCAGCAACGTCCAACAACATCTGCAGCACAAGCAGCAGAGCACCACGGAGAGGTACTCTCAGTGCCTTATGACTGTAAAAGCTAAACGGTACAAATAAATAACGGAGGCAGTGGCATATCATATAGGCAAAGACATGCTTCCGCTGAGCACCCCCCCACCATGTACGGTTTAGGCTGTACCGTGACTGTTAGACGGAGAAAAATAATAGCCTAACTGTTACTGTACTGTATCACGTTAGTTTTTTATGTTACAGATGTAAAGTCTACCTCAGTTTTATTTCAATTTCTCCTATGTTTACAAAACACTGCACATATTTTAAAACACTTCATTCACCAGAAGTGTTCATTGTGATTTTAGACGTATGTTTCCATTTGAATTATTTGAGTGTTTTCCATGGTTGTGTTGACATTTCTGCTTTTATAACTGAGAGGATTATAATCGGAGGAAGGTTAAGCTTAAAATAAAAACGCTTAAATTGAATACATTTTTTTCTCCTGGTCCTTATTTTAAATAGGTCATAAAAAATATCAATACTTATCGACATCGACTGATATGAAACACTTATATCGTGATACAGTTTTCAGCCATATCGCCCAGCCCTAGTCTGAAGTCAACCTCACTTAACAAGGAGATGCCACAAGGTTCTGTGCTGGGTCCATTATTATTTAAAATCTACATAAACAATATTATTGCTCTAGCACAGACAATATATCCATTTTTATCCTGATAACACATTATTGTATGCATACTGACTTCTCCAACTGAAGCCATGTCTAGTCTGCCTTTAACATACTTCCGTCATCTCTGTATAATCTCAAACCTGTACTGAATGTCGATCGAACAAAATGTGTTTTACTCAAAAGAACCCATAATCCTCAAGTGCTGCAAAGCGCAAGGCACAATGATTAAGATGTGCCCTACTATTAATGACAATAGGCTTTTTCTTATTATTCATCTTCTGAAGGATTTTGACGGGCTTCTCATCTCACAGCTTTGCCAAGACATAGGTACAAAAAGAAAGAAATCATTACATGCGGAATGATCGGGAATGGTGTGCTATGACTTTTCTCAAAGATTCACCTAGCCATTTCATGAAAATCGCATAAAAACACTAAACATTTCCCCATACACAATGAAGACAATCAGAGTGAAATATCCGTTCGCTACATGTTTATGCCTGTTGAAGAGGTGTAGGCTAATGGCTTGTTGTTTCCATAGACAGTTAAATAAATGGACTAACAGATCCCGGTGCTCTGGACGGAGACCAGTGAAGTCTATTAGAAGCACTAAACCGGTGATGGCTGAGCGTTACTGCGCAGCTGCAAACTGAGCTTGCCGACCTAGATGTGATGTGAGCAACCTGTCTGAACGTTGTAAGTCTTCTGGTAGCTGTGCCAAGAGAAATCTCAATCATTCCCAATCTTGCAGACGGAGAGCGTAGGTATATGTAAGGAGATAACATAGGCACAGACTAATTATTGCTAACTAAAATGCTAGTTAACATTAGTAATTAAACAGCTAATGTAAGTCCAAACTGTCTGCGAGCTTCTCCTGTACTGTATGGTAATTCCTCTACTATGCGACAGTAAGTCGCGTGGTTATGACACAATCGTTAGCCTATTTTTATAAAAACGTCTACTACGGAGCCATAACGTGAGGTACAAGGTAACAAGAGCCTTTTATACATTGCCGTGTTTCTTTAGAAATAAACAGTGGACAAATAGAGTCTTTAAACGCTTCAGATGTAAAGTTATTGGCTGTCAAAGTGACGCCAAAATGAATGGCAGTCAATGGAATGCTAACGATAGCGGCTTCGCTCTGTGGAGGCAGGCTTACCCCCTTGGTTTTTTCTCATGTTTTTCTTCTTCTTTTGGCTTACCGGCAGACTGGATGCCTTGCAGCACATTGCTGCCTCTGACAGGTCAGTTTATGTTATATTTCAAGAAGGGTAATCCTGTTGCAGAGATAAAATACATGCATAAAATACATGACTGCTACTATCTCAAATTGATGCTGACAGGGATTTAGTAGGTCTCTTAATGTCATGTTCTGTATTACTATGTGAGATAAGGCAGTGTATAACTGTTGTCTATTATTCTCGTATTAATGACAATCCAGAAGTACATGTTTAACAGTTTGTTGCTGTTTATTGGCTTGTTTCTAACAAAGGTTTTATTGCATTTATAGGCTATAACATTAGTAATGTTTACTTCACCCCGGCCCTGTTCGTTCATGATATATCTTCCAAAATGAATGCTTAGAATGGTCTGAATCGGAGAAAATAAATAAACATCAAAACTTTAATTACAAAAGCTGACCAGCAGGTGTTACTGTATGACCCATTAAAAGGTAAAACCTTTAGTCCCTGCATTTGGCCGAACTTTCAATTCACCTTTGTATTATGCACTTAGCGCTTCAGCACGGCTGTCTCGCCCTCAAAACAGCCTAATAAAGAAGTAAAAGTTTAGGTCGCACGTACAACAGTGTCTCCAACCTAGGAGATACTGTTCATGGCCAAAACCTTAGTTAGTCAAAATCGTACAGAGGAGTTAAAAACCTCCTTGTTTTCACCATGCCTTTCAGGGATGCCAACCAAATGCCCAACAGACTGTCAAATTTATAGAGGAAAACAGACAATGTCAGTTTTCTAACCTGCTCTACCTCTCATATATTTAAAACCACACCGGTGCCTGATTGGAACAAAAAAGGTGCTGGTACCCTAATTCAGCAGTTGCATGGCATGATAATCACACATGTCTTGGATATATTTATATTTATACACATATCTTGGTATTATATCACTTCAAATGTGTTTGCACATGCATTTCGTTACATACATTAGGGGGTTGACTCTGGTTAGGGTTTTTACAAAGTTAGCTACGCAGACTTTTCACTAGCTACTATTTTGTGGGAAAGTAGTAGTAGTAGTAGTAATAGTAGTAGTAGTAGTAGTATAGTTTTATTTGATTAAAGTTCACTGTGGTGTGCTAAAATGAACAACTACATTTACAATCTCAGACATTAAAAGAGCAGCTTTTTATTGCATAAGTGTCTAAACTAATGTACAATGACTAATCTAACTAAACTTGTACTTGTAGTTCCAAACATTACAAGACAGGCATTGCATATAATATAAATATAGCATTGTCCACCCTAACCATACTGATGATACCAAGTAACTCAGTACGCTCTTCTGTTGGGTCATGAGACATAATGCAAAATAAACCACAACAAGGAGGCCAGTGCATCATGATGATATGACAGGCTGTGACAATAGGCAAACAAGTGCAAAGCATTAACCTCGCCATGACCCCATTCCAGGAGGTTAATACACTGTCAACTATATGTGACCCTATTGGATCCTCATTTTATAAAGTTTTTAGAAGGCGGACTTAGTGATGTTTTTGATGTGGGACTGGAAGGAGAGAGTGGAGTCCAGGATGAACATAGTCACACTGAGAAATACAGAGAGTTGTGTGGAGCGGATAGTCTTAATTAGCTTTGTAGCAACTGATTTGGCAATGGCTTGAATGGAACAGACGTTCACTAATTTAAAAAAAAGTTATGCACTAAACCTTTAATGTGAGTTGCTAAATTCTATTTTCAAAAGTATTTAGTGGTGTGACCACAGAAATAAAATGAATAGAAGGCCATTGAACTGTTTGTCATGGTAATTTGATTGGTACAAAACAAAATGGCGATTGTTGTTAGTTTTAACGGTGACATAATGCGACAGTGGGGCCGCCGTAAAGTGTGTCATAGCTCAGGAGGAGAGTGGCCTGACGCAGCTGGGGGACTTTCTCCCTAGCAGCGAGGACGAGGAACCAGCGGCAGCGGGTCAGCAGACCGTTAGACCCAGTCCGCTGTCCCGCTCATTCTCTGTTACCAATGCAGCATTAAAGCACAGAGGAACCAGACAGACAGCCAGCCAGTGGACCACTTGTTGGTTGGCTGACCTTAGCTTGCTAACTGCGGAGGAAGGTCTGTATGGCGTTATTTTTTAGTCAAAAGTTATGAGCGTGTAAGACATGCTCACGAGCACATTATGTTATTTCACACGCGCAAAAATGAACCTTCAGCTGGCATGATAAAAGTACTCGCGCACAAATTCAACAACCGAGAGGTGTAGGTAGCTGCGAGCGAGCGCCTGGCTACTCTTACTCTGCTTGTACAGTGGAATCCTGCTCGCGCGCAGCGGCCTTCTGCTCGCGGAGTGCTGTTTTGCTCGCGGAGAGGATTTCTGCTCGCTCGAGTACATGACTTTTGACAATTTGGGGGCGGAAACCAAGGAGGGCACTGACCCTCTTACGATTGGTCACTTTCACACAGGGACATCCTTGATTGACAGCTCTCATTACAGGAAGCACGGAGTCACAGTATCTGACGGAGTTCAGTCATTCAGTTAACACTGCACAGTGGACGGAATGGCGGCGACACCTGAAGATGTAGATGTAAGTGATATTGATGATATGATGGGGGCTGTGTGTTTGACATTGTTATAGCAATTTAATCTGAAATTTGTTGAGAATAAACTCATTAAATATTGAGAATAAAGTCGTTGTATTTCAAGTTTTTTTCTCAATATTTAATGAGTTTTTTCTCGAAACACAGCGACTTTATTCTCAATATTTAATGAGTTTATTCTCAACAAATTTCAGATTAAATTGCTATAACACTGTCAAACACACAGCCCCCATCATATCATCAATATCACTTACATCTACATCTTCAGGTGTCGCCGCCATTCCGTCCACTGTGCAGTGTTAACTGAATGACTGAACTCCGTCAGATACTTTGACTCCGTGCTTCCTGTAATGAGAGCTGTCAATCAAGGATGTCCCTGTGTGAAAGTGACCAATCATAAGAGGGTCAGTGCCCTCCTTGGTTTCCGCCTCCAAATTGTCAAAAGTCATGTACTCGAGCGAGCAGAAATCCTCTCCGCGAGCAAAACAGCACTCCGCGAGCAGAAGGCCGCTGCGCGCGAGCAGGATTCCACTGTACAAGCAGAGTAAGAGTAGCCAGGCGCTCGCTCGCAGCTACCTACACCTCTCGGTTGTTGAATTTGTGCGCGAGTACTTTTATCATGCCAGCTGAAGGTTCATTTTTGCGCGTGTGAAATAACATAATGTGCTCGTGAGCGTGTGTTACACGCTCATAACTTTTGACTAAAAAATAACGCCATAGGTCTGGCTAGTCCACACAGCATTCCAGGATGGGAGAAAAACGTGCTCTGGTTTTTTGGCATTTCTTTCAACCAATCACAATCGTCTTGGGCAGTGCTAAGCTCCGGACGGAGCCACAGCGCCTCTGCAAAATAGCCTCGGGAAGGAAATTGTTTTGGTGCAACGTGTACGTTTAAAAGTTGTTTTAGTCGTTTAACAGAAAACTCCGATTGGACAGATAGTCTAGCTAGCTGGCTGGATTTACCCTGCAGAGATCTGAGGAGCAGTTAACCATAGTCCTCAGAAATCCACCAGAGGTTAGAACGCCAACACAAAGGAAGAGGAAGGAGACGGAGATCCGGCCGAAAATGAGGGACATCTGGCGGAATTTCCGGCAGAACGAGAACAATCCTGGAAGTGGAACGTTGTGGATATAGACTAGAAAAGGAATGGCCTTTCTATTCATTTTGTGTGAGTGTGACACTGCTATGCTCAGGAATGGAAACTCAAACTGTCATGCTGGGACAGTCCTGGAACCAGGGAAGTTCTGCACACATTTCTTTCTTTTTTCTGTACTGCAATGCTCAATAAGTAACCACAAACACATGAAATTCGACCATTTTTAGAAAAAATGAAAAAATACAAGTTTTTTGTTTCTACCTGAAAGCATTCTTGTCACAATAAAAAAAGCTTCTCAGCAGCATTTATTACAAAACACAGAAAAATGTTCCACTGAAACTGAATTATTTAAGTCTAGTACCTTTTGAAAGCAGGCTGACCACCATCATTGAATGTGGTGCAAACTGCCCTAGATTAACAGAATTTTACAATAAAGGATGGGTGAATATGAAGTGTACAATAATTATTATGACAAAAACAGCGCAAAACTCTCAATTTGATCAGTAGAGTATCTGGAAATGGATGATCAATTCAATATCTCTCCCTCCACAGTAATTTGAAAAACATTTGAACACTACCTGAGTACATGGTCAACATCTGATTGGTCACAGGGATTCTGGCCCTTCAGCATGTTGTTAAGAGGTTCATTGATCCACTGGGCAGCAGTCATCACATGGTCAGCCCTCTCCTGACACTTTGCTTTCCAGTCCAGCGATGTCTCCTTAGGACCAAAGTGGCTGGAGATGGCAGCTGAGGACATGCTCTAAACACCAAGACAGGGAAAAAGTTTTTCAACATTATTTTACTACTATAAGGCATGCACTACACGCAGGGGCATAGCACAAAATTCTGGGCCCTGTAGAAAGGCATTCTCTATGGGCCCCTACCCACATCCACCGCAGTTCATTCTAGGACAGGGCCTTTTTGGGCCATCCTCACATGAGGGACCTTGGTACTCAGTCCCCTTTCCACCCCTATTCCGACACCCTTGACAACACGGCCTAGCACCAGACTACATCTCACATAGGCTTTTTATTTTATGAACAAGGCCCCTCAGATCCTCCAACTCTTCTCTTTTAGCTGTTCACAAAGCAGAATAAAAACGTATGGTGATGCTGCGTTTAGCTACTATGCACCGAGATGTTGGAACCGCCTGCCTGAGGATCTGACAGGAGCTGGAAATATAAATACCTTTAAACGGAGACTAAAGACCTACTTCTTCAGTCTGGCTTTCATGTCTTAAAATTATAATTTCATCATATTTTTATTATTTTATTGTTTAAGTGTTTATATTTATTATAACATGTTATAACTTCTATGGTTTTAGTGTTTTATATGTTTATATGAATGTGTATGTATGTATGTATATATATATATATATATATATATATATATATATATATATATACACATATATTATTATTATTATTATTATTGTCTTAATTATTTTTATAACGATGCTTACGATTTTATATTATGATTGATATTGTTTTGAACATTTCATTGTTTTTTGTTTTAAATATATTGTATTAATTTTGTATTTATCCAAGTGTGCATTGGTCTCTAAATCCATTTATATATATATTTTTTTTAAAACAGATTCCACAGGGCCCTACACATTACGTCAGTGCTAAAAGCTAAATGGAGATTTGAAAATATGACTATGTCTAAGTTTAAAAAACATCTTAAAACAATACAAAAAATGTCACCAGTGGCTTAAGCCTGGAATTGAGAAACTTAGGCCCGGTGGGCCACCAGGCTTGCAGTACACTGGGGGAATCCCTAAAGTATATGAATGACATGGTTGACAAGCCCCTCAATTCTCAACATCCGCACAGGGGGGTATCTGCTATCTCCGCATCATCTCTTCTCATCCACAACGTCCTCCTCTCTCCACCCCCTTCTTCTCACAGACCACTTGCATTGTTTTTTCCTGTCATTACACATTACTGTTAATAATGTGCCGTCCTTCCTCAAGAAAATGTAACGTGTTTTATTAAAATCCCCCATATATTTTGTGTCTCTGTGGGATTTTGTCTCTTTTGTCTGTCTTGTGGTAGTTTTGCGTCTCTTTTTCACATCATTTTGGACCGTTACTATTACCATATCTGTGTCTAAAACGTTGGAAAAGCTAGAACAGATAATAAATAAATAACACTCAAAAAGCTTAAAGACAAAACTTGCTAAAGAAGTCCATCTACAGTCATTAGATCTGAGAAAAGTCTTTTAGTTTCATCCATTCGGCTTAGGTGCTGCCTAAAACGGCTCGGGTGCTGCACCTAAACCTTATAATAAACACCAAACACGACCTTCGACCAATTCCAAGAGAAATATTATATTCTCTCTTTGGACAATCTGCTTAAAACAGGCAATACATCAGGGAGGATGACATCGAATTTCAGCATCAAAAGCATCATTTGTAGACTTTTACCAACATTTAGTTTGTCTTTAATCGTTTTATTTTTTTAACTACAAAGCAAAACTGTAACCAATGCTTTTATTACATTGAATTAGATCCCTATAGCTCCCTATATTCCTGTCAATACAACCTATCCAAGTTTCAACTGGTTCCAAATACTCACAAGATCCAATAGAAGAATGCATACAACCCATCTCTACATGGGTTGCCTGTGCGTTTTAGACTAGGTTTCAGGATTAATGCTGATCAACTTTAAGGTATACATATGGGATTTGCTACTGACTATCTCTGTATCTCTATATCTCACTAGCTCCTTATTTTTGTTTAAATAAACCTCACCTATAAACGCTTTATTTTAGAATAGCTTTCTGTGAAATAATTTTAATGCTGTGCTTTTATGTTGTTTAAAATCTTATTTATTTATACTTTAATACACTAAACCATGCATATGTTAAATAGACAGGGTCAGAGGACAGAGGGTGCCATATGGGCTGCCGATTGTAAAGCCTCATGAGGCAAAATTGTGATTTGTGATATTGAGCTATATCATTAAAATTGACTTGACTAACTTATTATTATTATTATATGATCTAGCTTTGGCACTGAGGACGTGGCCTCCGCCTCCTTACAATGAGGTTATAGCACTAAGTAATACTGTTGAGTAAAAGCGTTTAAACATGCCTATTGGCTAGACCCTAGTTGTGTGCCCTCGTTACCCTAGCGTGACCTGGGTTCATGGTGTCACATTTTGTCACACTGTAAAAACTGAAATGGCAAGGGTCAAGGGTCATGGTCTGTTTTCTGATTGCTAACGTCTTTGCTCGCGTCTTGCCTCCAGCTGTCTCTTCACATCAGAGTTTGAAGAGGCCCCCTTGCTGTCATTTCAAACCATCAGCACATCACTAATGAATCACATCGCCTTTGTTAAACCTGTGTTCAATCTTTACGCTTAATGCACATTCTGAGCTGAATATCCAGAATCTGCCACATAAGCGATCGTCAGCCATCGTCCAAGAAGAACAGTTGATCTGGTGAAATTATATTGCACCAGTGCTGATTTTCAAAAAGGAAAGGCCAGAAAGGCAAAATGTAAATCATGAGTTTCACCTTTTCCTTGTTGCAGACGATGCAGAAGACCTCTGCCTCAATGGCTAGTTGTCCTCTTGCATCATAAACCTCCCTTGCCTTCAGTCTGCTGATCCTTGGTGGTGCACATAGGTTTGTAAAGTAATTTGCCTGGAGTGACACGTAATGGTTAAAGAAATTAGGTACATTTCAAGCCAGAGTGTCTGGTTTTAAGACTCACAAAAGTAATTTAGATGCATCACATGGAGATGTTTGAAACTGCGACACATTTCATACTAACTTTTACCTTACAAATATAAGCATATTCAGCTCAAATGCTTTTCACTATTACATGCAGGGACAACATTCAAAAACTGAATTATTTCACTCATTCACAATGGATGTAGCCTAAGAGAGAGACACACACACACACACACACACACACACACAGACACACACACACAGTAGTAACTCGTGTCTGCCTGGACAATTTATTGAACTGAGCAATCATTGGCATTAATAACAGACATGTGCTTCAATCTTCAGTTAGCATCAGTCAATATGTCTGCTGTGAAAAATGTCTATTGGACATGTGCTTTTATGCTTCAATTCTGTTAATTTGTCTCCTCTACTTCACTTCTCTGCCTTCATTTGCTCACTTCCTCCAAGCTAGACTCTTTCTAATAGATAAGTGTGATAGATAGAGGAGAGCAGAAGAAACGGAATACACCCATTTTATCGATGGAATTGCGTGACATTAACCTATAGCTAGTTAAGCTAAGGTAACCTAGCTAGTTAAATGCACCGGTGTAGCTAGTAGCTACAGGTTGAGGTAACGTTAGACTGGGAAATGTGTGAAAAAAAGTGACCATGACGGTATTATTGAGAAAACAATTATTTAAAGTAGAAAGCCACTTTGCCGATTTGTTTTATTGCATTTGGTGGTTGCATTTTAATAATAAAAATTACATTCTTGAAGCACTTGCAGCACTGACGACTAGCTAGCTAGCTAGGCTACTGGTAGAGCAGCTTTAACTGTCTATGGTAAACACTAGGTAGGCTAACTTTAGCCTTCCGTAAGTGCAGCAGCTAAAGTTAGCCAGCTAACAAACATACGGTAACAGGTTGTTAACTGTTGCTGTCGGTGCATTTAGCTAACGTTGACATTAGCATAACTTTACTGCTCGGGCTGTGCATTGTGTTTAAGTAGGGAAACACGGTTAACGTTAACGTTACCAGATAACCGTGAACGTCTTCTGGCTTGTGGAAGAAGAGCTCGTTCAGAGCTCTCTCTATCTCCTCGGGGACTCTGTTCATCCGGTAAAACTCTGCCGCTTCATTTTTAATGTTGTAGAGGTCCTGCTCCTCCGTAGAAACACGGCTCATAAACCCTTGGTAAGACATGATTGCCCAGGTGCCGTCACTGTCAGTGTCCCTGCAGGCTTTGTGTTGTCTGTTACCATGGAAACAACCCATTCATGTGACAGCGGGATCCCAGGAAATCCGAGTGACGTTGCGCGCTGTCTCCGTCTTTCGTTTATGCCTGTGCAACGTTTTCTGTAGTTTTATATGATGTGTAGGTTATTTGCCATGTCAAAGCCTAAATAAAAGTGATATGGATAATGACTTTTCGTTCCATGTATTTATTGATCATGACAGGGAAGTTGTGGAATGTTTGCTGCCATATCGTGTAGGCTTATGTGACCCACTGCTTTGTAAAACAATGCAAAGTAAAAATAAAAAATGAAATAAAAATAGCCTATTTATGGAATTATAATTGGCAGCCTAACTGCCCTTTGTCAACAGTATATTATGATTTATAACAAACTGTATATTTGTGGGTGTGATGATTGAAACAAGCGGCTGCATAGAAGGAAGAAACAAAGTAGGCTATACAGTAGAAAATTTAAAAATAAAGAGAAAACACAGACACACACACAGTGAGGTCAAAGCAAGATACATTAATACAAACATGGCTTAAGTTTTAAGAGTGTTGCTCTCTGGTCTGATGTACAGTAAATGTGAGTAGTTTTTAAACATGCAAAAACTGTATGGTCCTTAAACACATGGACATTAATTGTATAGCATATTCTTTAGTGGACTTCCATTAGATGCTATTTGTGATGCAATAAACCAGATTTGAGGACATAAATATGAACCTTCTCCCCAGAAGCGTTGACAAAATAATGGCATGCAGCAGATCCCTATACTGTGCAGACAATGTTACTGGCACGTTTGCATGGTTTGGGACCTCCCACATGTTTCTGGGGCCTGTTGATGAGACTGGTCTCTGTATCACAAGCAGCGCTACTTCGGTCTCACTGCTGCCAAAAGGATGGTGTTCTGCCGCAGGGAACCACCACACTCTTTAACAATAAAAGAATGGCTCTTGGCATACTAGGAGATATCACTCAACTATACAGCTCTCATCTGCAAGGTGAAATGCAACAAAACAAGTTGTTGGATGGATGTTGAGTTCCAGGGGGGAAAAAAGTGTATGAAGTTATTAAAAATACAGTGTATGAAATGTTTACCTATCCTATATAAGATCAGGTATATATTCTTAGAAATCTCTGCCCATGAGTATGGGATATATAAGGATTTGTTCTGTCGTTACTGGGTTTTTTTTTTTTTTTTGGTGATGCTCTGAATCTGTCCTACTTTTTTGTTTATCTGTTTTTGTTGCTCGTTGTTTGTGTGAACATACAATAAATAATTGATTTAAAATGAATTAACCATGTAAAAACCAAACTGGGAACTGTGTAACTCTTAGGTTGGGAGCATTATCAGGCTGATAACAGGCCAGTATTTGGTCTGTTATTGACCAGTGTTTCCAAATATGGGCGTTTTCCTCTAGGAGGACACATGTGTTATAAAGCACATACATGTGTTCCTATTAATAATTGTTCAATTGTTTTGAATTGATTATTCCTTTATTTAAAAGAATACTGCCTACGTTTTTCCTGACACTAAACGGGTCCAGTTACATGATTGTTAAAATTCAATTCATTCATTTCCCTTGACATATTTACTGTCATGTGATGGTGCATTCAGTTAGGCTGCAGCAGCCGTTTCACCCTATGGACATGTTCCAATAGGCTACAAACAGTAACACACAATATAACACTTAGCAACTTCGGGGAAATAGCAATAGGTCTAGCCTACATGTAATGACAACCAGAGCCTGCTGATTGTCCGCGAACAGGCCTCCACTACGGCTCCCGCCCTCGGAGGTTGCATTTCTGCGGAAGGCCCTAACCCCCGGCGCGTTTCATTACGTCGAGTGTCAAGTTATTACCAGGCTGTGAATTGGACTCACAAACGTTCAATCTCACCACTGATACCCACAAGGTCATGCGCGCTCGGCTGAATTCCTAACTGTATAAGGATTTGTCAACAATAATAGGCATAACAAACGGAAGAACATGTCGGCCTGTACACTCAAAGGGCTGCTGTGAAAATATCTTCTTCCCTTTGTAATTCAAGGAGATGTTCTTTATTTTCAAAGGACAGGCACTAATAGACTACCAATAATAATAATGGCCTAATGATAATAAGAATAATAACAATAATAAGAATAATAACAATACTACTACTACTAGCCTACTACTACTACAATGACAATAAAGTTGAATCTAATCTAATATAATACTACTAGGCTACTACTACTGCTACTACTACTACTAATACTAATGATAATAATAATAATAATAATAATTATTATTATTATTATAATTATAATAATAATAATAATAGTTTTGGCCCCAGCAGAAGGTTTCCAGGCCAAAGAAAAGGAAATGCGGGACAGCGCAACCCCAAACATTGAATCCATCATTTGATTTTGTAACAAATAGCGTCCAGTCATTTCCTCCGTGCACGTCTGCTGATTCTCCAACACTTCCTGCGAAAACACCCGAGCTGAACCCTTGAACTGTCTGTGACCTTAATCACCCAAGGGAGCCCGGCCGTCACACCCCCACAATGAACTCTTGACTTTTAAATCCTATTGGAGAGATAATGGACAATTATCTCTCTCTCTCTCTCTCTCTCTCTCTCTCTCTCTCTCTCTCTCTCTCTCTCTCTCTCTCACACACACACACACACACACACACACGCACACACACACACACACACACACCCTCCTATTTAAGACACAAACACCTTGAGAGCAGCTCATTTCGTTTCAGGCCGATTCCTCTGGGCTCGTGCAAATTTTTTATTTATAATAGGCCTCTTTTCCTAAAAATTCAATTAGGCCTATTAGCCTATAGCCTACTATTTATTTATTAATAAGCATAGCTTAGCCTACCATCTTTTTATCCGGACAAAATGTCAACATAGCCTACCCGTGCCTGCAGAAAGCCTTGCTTTTCAATTCAATTCAATTCAATTCAATTCGATTCAATTCAATTCAATTCAATTCAATTCAATTCAATTCAATTCAATTCAATTCAATTCAATTCAATTCAATTGTATTCATATTGACACAATGTGCAAGCACACATGCAACGGAACGTAGTTCAGTAGCCTACACAGTAGATTAAAACACACACACACAATATTACATCAACATCGACGCTATCTACAGACTCAGAAGACACGGCAGCAAACTTAATTTAATTGAATTTAATTTGTCCTTTTTATTGATCCCAGTGGGACTATAAACACCTACAATGACATTATATTATAATGATGTGCAAATGTAGCCTATAGGCTACTTGTGCAAATGGCATAGTAAATGGAAGCCCCTAAACTTTTTCGTTTTGGTAAAAATGTCAATTAGCCTATTTTGGATTGGCTTCTGTTTATTTTTTTCCACTGACTGTGGTTTATGATATTTATTCTCCCTTTCAATGTGTTAAAGCGAAGCCTGGACACGGACGTGTAGCATAGATACATAGCCTATCTATATATATATATATATATATATATATATATATATATATATATATATATATATGCTATATAGGCGTAGCTAGATAGATGCATGCGGATGTGTGTGTGCCGCTTGGCAGCGTGTCTGCAGCGGCGCGGCCGCAGAGCAGATACCGGAGCATCAGTGGGAGAGGCAGGGCGCCTTCATCGAGACAGGATGCGGGTTCTGGTTGTCTGTCTCTGGGACACCAGAAGCGCTGTGTCCCTCTCTCACCTCCAGAGTTCGCCTTTTTAATAGCTATCCTGGCGTGTCCAGCGAGTTCACATATATTTATTTGTTAGTGTAGCCTATTCTAATTTCCCCAATTCTTGAAATAAGTCGAATCACATTGGCCCTAATAGACAATGAGGCTACTTAAAAAAAAATAGGTTATGTTCATTGAAATAAGTTTAATTATATAAAGAAAAAAAAGTATTATTCTTTTTTTTTCTTTTTATAATTAAACTTGTGATTTCAAGAAGCGTTGGAATTTTTTTAGGCTACCATGTGCGTATATTTATCACACATAGGCCTACATTAATGAAATAAATCATTCACTAATAACTGATTAGAATTTCTGGCGTTTAAGTCTTTGGTCTAGTGTGTGTAATAATTATTCGTCTATTATTCATTCGTTATGTTTAAAAAAAACCGTGTGTTTCTATATTCCGTTACACAGCGCATCTCATTCAGACATTTTAAATTGAATTAAAAATCGGAAATGAATAGCCTACAAAAAAGTATATGGGGGGGTGGGAAGGGGGGTAAAATGGAGCGTGCGCATTAAGCCATCACTTAAAACAAGTCGTTCTATATTTTCTATATTATAATATGTCTGGTCAAATAATATGAGAGCTTTTCATTTGTGATCTGTGATCTGGGTCTGTGCTCTGCCCCTCCCCCCAGCCGCAGGGCCGCGAGGCTCCAGACAGGGCGATGGCCCATAGTGACACGACCATGTCTGATGTCACAACACAGTAACCTGCCCATCCTCAGTAGAAAGCACTTCCTGTAAAAAGGCCAGTCCAAAGCCATTTCCCCCCCAAAAAGGTTAAATCTGCCCATATAAACATTATCACACATTTCTGTTGACACTTGAGGATGGACACAAAACTATTTAGGCAACTCAGACTGATAAACTAGTAGCCTAGTTTAAACTGTTTTTGAACAGTATCATCAAGTGTTAGGCTACAACCTGCCCCGGTAAAGGTAAAGGACCACCATGTATTTGAAGTCTGTGATCATCTTTTAGAGGGTTAAATTGGTTCCATTCGTAGTAAACAAGTGTGGGTACTTTGTATAAAGAACTCAAGCTAAAAAACCTCAGCGAGCTGTAAGTGCTGAAGTCTCCCCTGCTGTATCACCAAAACAGATACAGCCTACAGACACATGCCCTCTCAAAACTCCACCACACAATTGTTAAATGAAGTTCCAGTGAGATACATAATAAGCCTTGACCTTGATAAGCATGCTTCATATATAGGCCTAAATATGTCGGCTCGTCTGGATAAATAGGCAAACATACAAAAGACATTAATGACATCAATGATGATAGAGCATGTTTTTTTTGTTGTCTTCATTTGAGTACATGTATTCCATCATCATATGCTTTAAACATGCTTTAATAAGCAATCTTGTGATTACATCTGCATTACCATTACTGTAGGTCAGGTCAGGTCAGGTCACGCTCTCACAGTCGCCTACTGCTGCCGCCGCCACCGCTTGGCACCGCCCCTTTGTTACCTGAATCTTCTGTCTGTTGGCTAAATCCAGCGCATGTTCACCTTCAGAAACTCAGAAACTCTTTTCACACAACATTTAAAACAACTATATTCCCATGAGTCCTAGATGGTGCAGGCCTTACCTACCAGAGCAGGGAGAGCCGGCCTGGAGCCACAGTTTGAGCCCAAGCCTTAAAGCAACATATTCAGAGAAGGTAAAACCCATTCAGAGCTGTCAAAAGGGACACATTCTAAGACGCTAAAATCCTAAAAAGGTGCAGCTTTCAGCCAATGAAGCTGAGTCCCAGCCTCCTCCTGGACACTCTCCTCTCACATCTGAGGCTATAATAGGACCATCATGCCATTCTTTTTTTGTTGTTTTTTTTTTCCTCCAGAGGATGGTAGGCTACAACAGCAGGGTGCCTACAGGCTGCTGCAGCTGCCAAGAAGATGATTCATTTGTGATGGCCAGTTTGGTCTAATTGACACAAATGGCATATGAAATTGGGCTGTATGAAAAGTGTTGATACCTAATTTGTGACAGGAAGAAGAACTCTGAATGCCTTTTTTTTAAGTGCTGTTGTCCATTGTGGGGGTCCTTTTGGAGTCCTTCAGGGGGTTCTCGGATCCCCCGGCTTGAACTTTTGCACATCCCTCTACATTTTTGTACATCCTCCACTAACTATTCAGCCTCTTTTTTTCCTTCATAATGTTAAATAGTGATATGAATGTATGTGTTATTTGTTTCTGTGTTTAATGTTTGTTTATTTTATATTATTTCTTTTAAGTATGCACCATCAACCAAAGCACATTCCTAGTAAGTGCTACTTACCTGGCGATAAATCTATTTCGAATTCTGATTCTGAAAATAGGGAATAGATTACATGACGCTGTTATATTTTTTTTTAACAGAGAATGCAAGTTTTGGCTTCCTAAAAAGAGACAACCTAAGCCAAAATTCTGGTGTGTTTTAAATAAAAACACCAACATAACGTACTCACATACTCGCAGCTGTGCGCAATCCCATGTAAAGGAATATGTAACAGAACAATTCCTATCGAGGTGGCTCATTGGCTTATTATTTATGTATACAGGGGCTGTACTGGTCACCTGTTGCTGTGTGTTCATTCACACAGGCCATTCAAGGCTCATAGATAACTCGCCCCACTGCAGTGAATGGAATGGTGTCTGTTTATGTCAACATGCACGACTCATTCAAATGAATTCCCGTTGCAATTGTCAGGCCGGTGACGTTAAACAGCTTGCACGGGGTCTCCACAGGCCACATGAATAAAAGTAGCCTCGGGCCTAATTAGACCATCTTTTTTTCTCCCGTCTAAAAAAAGCAGGGGGTGCATCCAGCTCTTCGCATGGTCACCACCTCTAATTGCGTCTAATTAAAATCCCCTAGTCATGTTTTCAAACTTGGCCAGGTGTGGTTTGAATGGGCGCATTGGCTGGCTTTAAAAGTTTGGTTTCAGACTGGTATCTGGAGAAGAATCACTGTGATGGTGATACACAGAGCTGAGGGATTTTGTGTGTGTGTGTGTGTGTGTGTGTGTTTGTGTGTGTGTGTGTGTGTGTGTGTGTGTGTGTGTGTGTGTGTGTGTGTGTGTGTGTGTGTGTGTGTGTGTGTGTGTGTGTGTGTGTGTGTGATGTACTTGTGAATAAAAAGGAGAATCAAACAAGACTAAGTTTTGTCTTTACTCAAATGTTTGCGTATGATTTTGATGATGTTCTCCTTGCCATCCTCGTCGGTCTGATGCTACTCACTGTTGTGTGTACTACATACCATTTATTTCCTGTGAAAACCGTGTACATCCAAAACGCCATCAGCCCTGCTGTTAACTTTGTGACAATGTCTTTTTCTGATAATCCAATGGGTTTTTTAAAATGAACCATCAGCACCACCCAAATGAATGAGTTGTGTATCTCTCAAAGTCCATGTCCTATTATTCATGTGTCATTTTTTGAACATGGGTCAGTATTTTTGTATGTTGTTTAGCAAAAGAAAAGCACCTTTACTTTGCTTTGACTTGTTTCCATGTGCTTGAGCTGCAACCCCCCCCCCCCCCCCCCCCCAACTGAGGACACTGCATTTTCTAAATGTAATTATCAGTCTAAATCTATAACACACATCTGGGTGACACTGCTTAGCGATATGAGGATGCTAAATTGTTGAGCCATACAGATTGATATCAAGCCTAAAATGAGTTTTATAGAATTCAATTTTAAAAAAAGTATGCTGACAACAGTAGTTTACTGGCGAAGCTGCTGCCAGTATGTTACTGTAAATATACGGTAAAAAGTTTTACAGTGGATGATCTTTCGTTGTTTTGACATCAGAAGAAAAGAAAAAGCTAGTGCTGTTATGTCAGTGCAGTGTTAGGTGCAGAAGCAGCTGAGGGCAGGACAGATGTTCAGCACAGATGTGCAGGTAGCTCAGCAGTGTGTTGAGTCATACCCAGCTCTTTGTTTAAGCCGAAGAAGTGTCCGGTCTCTTGGTGAACCCTTTCCCAGCATGCTTAGGAGGATGATTTAGTGTGGGGTTTACAAAAACTCAAATCTTTTTTATTTTGTCTTTGCCAAGCAGGCTGAGTGACTCGTACTCACTGCAACCTTTCTTTGGACATACAGTGGCACATTTGGATTCATAATCTTGTAAACAACAAACTGTAAATGCACTGTTTGTGTCAGATGAAATATTCCATATAGTCTGTTATGACCTCATTTAGAAAATATTGTTACATTGCTTCAATAAAAAGATATGTTTCTGGATGAAACGGCAAAACGGGGCTTAACATAAAGTTATTAAAATGAAATGCCAGGACAAATGTCAGACTACATACACATAGTGAGCAGCATTCATCTTCTCAAAAGGCCACAGATTTTGTTGTATTTAATAATATATTATTTAAATACAGTTCATATTATCCATTTTAAATTAGTAATTGTATGCAGTCCCCACAATTACAAATATTCTGTTTCAAAGAAGCTAAAACCATCAGGGCTGAACACTTACCAGTAGCCCGTATCAACAATGCAAATATGAAGATTGCAGTTGCGCATAGATTCTTATTTTTGACTATTTCAGTTTAATTAGTAGTCTAAACAGCCCACTAGGCAATTCATTCAGCCTACCAGGATGTCTTTGTCCAAACCGTAATCTAATACCTCCATGATGGAAGCCTGCAGGTCTGCAGTCTGCTTCCAGTTTCTACACTTGTACTACCCTCTAGTGATGCATACTGAGTACTGCAGATTCATTTCAAATCACAGATACACCAGGGGTGTCAAAGTCAACTTCACTGAGGGCCACAATGGAAATGAGAATCACATCAAGGGCCAGACATGTGGAGTTTAATGACATGCATACATCGAAAAAGAAAAATATCTTTGACTGTATTACTGCATGTTGCTTTGTTGACATTTTTGTAGCTTTTTTTCATCATTTTTGTTGCCTTTTCCGACTTTGTTGTGGCTTTCTGAAACGTTTTTGTCACTTTTTTTTTTAAATGTGTTGCTTTTTGCAAACATTTGTTTTGCTTTTTTGTCCTCTCTCATGTATGTAAATGGAGTGGCCAAGATATTAGAAACACCTTTCAATATAATGTAATCCAGTTCAACACCACTGAAAACTACAACCTCAATAATGAACATGGAATTTAATGAACACCTCTCTTACAGTGTCAGTGTAAACTGAAATATCATAAGCTTCCTAAAAGCTTACAAGTACAACACTGTACAAGTGTTCCTAATAAAGTGGCTGCTGAGTGTATACTTATAAATATATACTTCACCAATTTAGTATTGCAGCTCCACAAAGTTGGGGGACTTGCAAAAGACAGATAAAAAGAAGAATGGTGTATCAGGATATCCTGACCTCTGGGTTATATTCTGACTAGAGATGTTCTGATACCGGCATCAGAAAAGCCTCCGATACTGCCACAAATGCTGGTATTAGTATCTGCAAGTACCAGAGTTTATGCATTAATCCCATACCATGTAATTTAGACCCGAGGAAAATCTACTTTAAAAGTAGTTCATTCATGTTCTTTTTCTGTCAAACTGGATAGTAAAAGAAAGTTGTGTGACATTCATTCTCTGTCTGTAGTTCATGTTTTACAAAGAGTTTAACCTGGGTCAGGCCGTACAACAAAGATAGCAATCATATCATATATATACAGGGATAGTAGTACACAGCTGTTAAAACATAATAAATACAATATATGACCCACTGGTTCCAGATCGATATTCAATTCAGATATCAGAATCGCTATTGGGAAGCAAAAAGAGGTATCGGACCATCTCTAGTTCTGACCCGCTGGATCTCACCTTTCCAACAATGTTTCCATTACACCCTCTCTGCCTTGTAAACACCAGCGTGTATTAAACTCCACACAGGCTCACAGGCGAGATAACTCTGATGACATCACTACATCATCATGGTCGTTTTCTTTTGACTTGGCAAAGCTCCTCTAGAGCCTCAGAAGACATCATACATCACTGTTCACCATCTATATCAATAATATCATCTCACCTTTGGTAAACTGTCATGCCCATCCCTACGCATATGACACAGCAGTCTCGTATAAAGTACTTGAAAACAATACTTGAGTAAAAGTACAAGTACCCAAAAATGACTTTGGTAGAAGTTGAAGTCACCTTTTAGAATATCACTTGAGTACAAGTCTTAAAGTATCTGATATTTACTGTACTTAAGTATCAAAAGTAATTTTATGATATTAAATGTACTTAATTATTCTTAAACATCACGCCTGACATCAACAAAGAGAAAAGCAGAAACTGAATTTAATTTTTTGTGAGGGAGGATCTTTCACTCCAATGTATGAAAGTAACAAAGATGCTTAGGGGAAATGTAGTGGAGTAAAAGTTCCCAGAAATATGAATAACAAAGTAAAGTACAGATATGTGAAAATTCTACTTAAAGGGATATTTCACCGATTTAGCATTCAGCTTTGTATCAGTAGAAACCCAGTAGTATTTCTGAATGACCGTGCGTCCCTCCCTCATATCCCCCTGACACAGGAGATATCTGCATTGGGGGGTCAGGAAAAAATCTTCAGATGACGTAAAATGACGATTTTTGCGTCATCGGAAGATTTTTTTGGCCAGAGCAAAAGACTACAGCCAGTAGTAGGACCTACTTCCGCATGTTTTAAACCCGCCCATCACCCGAAGCGAGACGATCTCAGCCGGAAAAAAATGAAATGTCAGCCATCTTGAATCCTCGTTAAACAGGGCTCTCTCTCATGGATGTATTGAGAGAACTTCTCAGCAGCAAACTTTTACAACAATTATGTGCATTCAAACTACCGCACGTGTACCACCGGGATACATCGGTACAGATCGGAGAATATGCAGGGAACGTTATTACAGACGGAATAATCGGCACACTACGAGAGCTTCGCCTGCACGGAGACCAGCACGGAGACCAGCACGGAGACCAGCGGACTCGCTCGATGCCCGAGCCGGGTAGGGGACATCCTTGTCGGCTAGGTGGGAAGCTAACGCTAGCCAGGGAAAAGGCACATCCAGAGCGAGCTAACGCTAGCCGGCCACCTGTCCCATCAATCCTGCTTGCAAGTGTCCGTTCATTAAACAACAAACTGGACTACATCCAACTTCAACAATGCTCCAGTGAACTGGACTGTCCAGCTACCAGGCCTGCTAGCCTTCCGACGATCCGAGCTAGAGATGCTCTGTATGAAGGTGGGCTGTGTTAACACGGACTGGTGCAGAAATGGGGTGATTTGTATCCAACTAACTGCTAACCGCTGGAGTTTGTGACTGTTACATGACGACCATTCTACATTCCACGCTAATTCACGGCTGTGTTTATACTCGGTGTTTACAGCCCACCAAGCCTAATGCTAGTATGCTTAGCTGAACATTATGGAGCCTATAATGTGTGTGTGCACTAAAGGTAGCCTGTTTTGTATGTCGTTATTATATAATGTAGTTTTTATATATTTTAAATGTGTAACACCACTTGAGCCACGATGAAACGTTGTTTTGTGTATATGGTTGAAATAACAATAAAACACATTGAGTTGAGTTGAATGCCTCGCTGTCTGTCTGTCAAGCGGTAGGCGTGGCTTGGGAGTGGACTCAAAGCAGTGAAGCGAAGTGCATTCTGGGATTTGGTGTCTTTCATCCATATGAGCCAAAAACACATTTTCTGGCTTTTCTCGGCCTAGAAGGCACCAATTAAATTTTTTTTTCACATTTCTGCTACATAAGTGACCCAATTTAAAGATATATTCAGCTTTCCAGCGGTAAAGTATCCCTTTAAGTACAACAAGGAAGTATTTGTACTTTGTTACATTACAACACTGTGACCCAGTACTGTATTATATTGCTTATGCTGTTCATCTGTTCAGCTAGCAATTGAAAACTTACAGCATTCCTTTAATATTCTGCAAGAGATCTGCAAAATCCTAAGACTTATATACTAAACGCTGCAAACAACATTTATGCTATTTTTTAGAGCCAGAGCTATAGATTATTCTAACCTTAATATTTCAACTATGAACAGACTTACTATCGAGAGAGTCCCGGAATATAAATATCTCAGGATCTGGATTGACGAAAAGCTCTTATTCAGATGTCACATTAATAATCTTGTGTTCCTGACTCGGGCGTAACGATGGCTATTTCTCCAGAAATAAAAGCATCTTTACCATGTTTTGTAGGAGAAGGGTTATGGATTGTTGGTTCTTGGACTATGGTGATGTGATTTACAGACACTCTTAAATCTCTGGACTCTAGAGTCTATCACTCTGCCTTGAGATTTAGAACTGCTCATGTCTATGGTACACATCATTGGATTTTATATGACAGTGTTGGGTGGTCTTCTCTTCACTGGTATCTCTTTATCTATAAGGCTCTTGTTGGAAAACTACCACACTACCCTACAGAACGTCTCTGTCCCTCAGAGGGACATTATCACACCTGCTGACTGGCCTTTACTTCCTGTTCCAGGAGCTCGGTCTGAACTTGGAAAAACTGCTTTTAATTTTAGTGCACCTGACTCCGAGAATAAATTACAGCACTTTCTGAAAATCAACTCACTTGTGCCTTTTGGACAATTTAGAAATCTGGTTTTAAACCTGCAAACATCTACTTGTCTCTTTTGCATTGTTTATTATCCTAATGTATTTATCAAATAATTTTTCCAATTCAGAAGATTTTATTTTCTTTTTAGCTTTCTTATGCTTTCTTATGATGGTGATGTGTTGTCTGTAATTACTTGTGGTGGAAATTTCCAGGAGGCAACAGGTGTAGATTAGTTACTAATTTACATTAATTGAGGATGAAACAAATACAAAGAAATAGTCGTAGACTGAAACCAATGTAGGTTTTTGTAATTTATTGAAGTATATATATTCTGCAGAATAGGAGGACTGGTTCACAGGATGCACGGAGCAAGATGTGGAAGAGTCTTCAAAGTTTACACATCAAGAACATCAGCTTAAATACACAGATAAGAGAGAGGGAGTGACATCGGCATGTGATCTCATCTATACATGGCGTTGTGCATGTCACATGTATAGTATGAACTTTAAGCACACAATTCAATCTTTGAACAAATGAAGATGGGACTTTCTGGTGCCAATGTGACTACCCCTATCGCCCCTGGTCACACGTTAATTCAATGAGCTATATCGTAAACTATAGATACACACAAGGATGGCCTTCTGCTTTATCTGGTTCACAGAGAGGCTACTACATAATTAGCTAGCCCTAGAGGTGCTCGAGGTGATTAAAACAGTAGGACACTGTGTCCTGTAACTAATCTATGTTAAAACCAGTAGATGAGATGCATACATCTGACTAACTCAAGGGATCATGAGGAAAAATACAAGAGTCATAAGATAAAAACATATGAGAGTAATTTTGCCATCACATACTCAATGTTGTAAATGAGGGCCGCCCCTCAATGATTTACAGTTTTTTTCAGTCGCTTTGGCGCATTTCTCACATCACTATTTACATTTGCACAACAGCTAATTCAACCTCCACAACATTTAGTCATTTGTGCACATCATAGTAGCAGTTCATCATTCCTTCCAACAAATTGCAAATGCTTTTGGACATGCATCAATTGCTTTCATACAACTCTCTGCTGTTTTATAACATTATCATTTGCTTATGACATGTCAGTCAAAATTAACTATACTTGTGAATGCTGAATAGTCATTCCATATAAAACTAATAGTCCTCATTTCATTGCTTGGGTCATTACATACAAAAATGTTGAATTAGTTGTCAAAATCTGTCAAGCAAATTTTACAAATTTTTTTAAATCTTTTTTTTTCCTGAAAATATCTCCTAAAATGAACAGTTTCTCTCAGGTGAATCTCACCTTTCACTGATGAGAAGGGGTGTGCGAAGCATTAGTTGCAACCAATGATAAGCCACTTCTCTACAATCACTGTCAGAGCTGAATCCCATAAACCCCCACTTTACAAGCATATATGAACCAAGCAGGACATAGTGTGTACCATTTCTACAATACTGTGACACAGAAATGGAAGGTCAGCCTCGTGGAAGAGGGGTGAGGGTGCGGGGAGGAAGGGGAAGGGAACAAAACAGGGGAAGAGGAAGAAGAGGCCAAGTACATAGGCGGATCCCTGATGAAATCAGGGCTACAATTGTGGATCATGTTGTCAATTACGGCCTCACAATGGCTGAGGCTGGTCGTAGGGTGCAGCCAAATGTTGGGAAAACCACTGTAAATTCAATTATTCAAACATTTCGTTGGGAGAACAGGTGTGTATAAATGGACAGTAATTCAGCACTAAACAATCTGCACTACACTACTGTCATTGTGTCATACATGAAGCTTGCAGTGGGACAATAACTTGTCACTGTACATTTTACATTTAGATGTACAGCTTTACTGCATCACACATTTAGAGTATTGTAGTGTACAGTAGTGTTACAGTAAAGATTTGCCATATTTACTGTAATTTTACTCTGCACCACACAGGATTGCAAGACAACCTTGCAGAGGTGGAAGAGGGCGTATTTTTACTCCGGAACAAGAGGAAGCCATTTGTGCTATGGTAATTGCAAACAATGCCATAAGGTTGAGAGAGTGAAAGTGCTGTTATAGAGGATGACAACGTCTTTGGGAATATTGAATCTGTTTCAGACGCTACAATTGGCAGAGTGCTCAGGAGGAATGAAATGCGCAATTGTACAATGTGCCATTTGAACGGAACAGCGACAGGGTGAAGGAGATCCGTCACCAGTATGTAACGGTAAAACATGTATGTGTGCTATGCATATTCTAATGTCCAGTGCTGTAAACTGTTTACTTTGTGTAGTGTCATGCACTACACTTACATGACAGTTCTGTGTATGTGTATTCACAGTGCATACTGTACAATATGTTGTCCAAAATGCATTATGTTACACAGGAAAAGTTGTTATAGTTTTTCTCACTCCCTCTTCTGTAATAAAGCAGGTACTGGAGCTGGAGGCCAGGGAACAGCTGCACACATTCATATACCTTGATGAGGCGGGTTTCAGTCTGGCAAAAGGTAGAAGATGTGGAAGGAATCACATTGGACAGACAGCAACCATTGATGTCCCAGGCCAACGAGGAGGGAATATTACTGTGTGTGCCGCCATCTCAGAAAACGGCGTCCTCACCCATATCCGCCATCTTGGTCCATACAACACACAACATCTGATGACTTTTTTAGACACTCTTTACAGGGACATAATCCCTGAGAATGAGACGGGTCTAACTGGAAACCATCTGAACAAGCATGTTGTTGTTTTGGATAATGTGCGTTTTCACCACTCAGATGTCGACAGTGGTTTGCAGCAAATAATAGGATGCTGGTGGAATATCTCCCTCCTACTCACCATTCCTAAATCAAATAGAGGAGTTTTTCTCTTCCTGGAGGTGGAAGGTATATGGCCGGCATCCACATACCCAAATGGCCCTGCTAGCGGCCATGGATGCAGCATGTGATGACATCACAGCAGAGTCCTGCAGAGGGTGGAAGATACTTTCCTCGCTGCATTGCAAGAGATGATATTTGCTGTGATGTAGATGAAAATACGTGGCCAGACTGAACATGACATGAATGATTACAGTACTATGTATGTTGTATGTTCAGTTCAAATATGTACTGCAATATTGTTTACCGTTGTGCACAGCTGTACCCAAAGGGAGTTTATGTTTATTATAAATAAGGGTGTATTTGTTCTTTTGCACAATGCTGTGAACAAATTAGAATTGCAAAGAGCATATGCAGTAAAAATGTGAAACATACATATTCAGTGTCTTGTACTCATTTACCTCACTAAATACAGTAATGTGTAACTTTACTGTATTTTTCAAATGGCTGTGCAAATAGTATATAGTGCTGTCTTGAGCATTTTCAGGTAGTGTCACCAAGATCTGACTTTTTTGCATTGGAAAACATTTACAGAGTAAACTGTCATAATGAAAACATGACAAAGCATCTTGATGACACTGACACTTTCATTGACATGAATACTTGCTTTTGAGGAATGAGCTATCCATTTTGAGCAAGTGACACGCTTTTGCAGGTTATCAACTAGGTTTTGCAGTTTGTACTAATTGTTTTGAGAACTGCATTAACTGTTGTGGAAATGTAAATAGTGATGTGAGAAATGCACCAAAGCGACTGAGAAAAACTGTAACAAGAAAATCAGCCAGAGGGCATCTTCTTCCTTCACCAGTTTCATTACTGTATATGTTCATGCAATTATTTGCTGTCAGTGGTGGTTACCATGGCAACTTAAAAGAAAAGTCTGAATAAGATGCTTCTATGCAGGGCATGACAGCTCACTTAAAGTGATTGTATGTAACTTTGAAATGTTTCTGAAACTGTGTAATCTCACTCTATTACTAGCCCTTCTCCTCTTGAGCTATATCTACAGGCTACCTAAATACTGTGCAACCTTCTTTGATGACTTTACTAAACTACTGTGTATAATCTGTATTTATTAGTCTGTATCATTGATGTTCCACTTCTGGGATTGCTCCGGTTCTGCAGGAAATTCCGCCGGATGCGTGTCTTTTCCGTTACCTTCCTCTTTCTTTGTTTTGGAATTTGAAATTCGGTGGATTTCTGAGGACTATGGTTAACTGCTCCTCAGATATCTGAAGGGTAAATCCAGACAGCTAGCTAGACTATCTGTCCAATCTGAGTTTTCTGTTGCACAACTATTTTGCAGCGGCTCTGTGCAGAGCTTGATTGGTTTAAAGAAATGCCATTAAACCAGAGTACGCTTTCCTCCCATCCCTGAATGCTATGTGGAGTAGCCAGACCCTCCTTCAACGCGCTTTGGAGGAGGGTCTGGCAAAGCAAGACTAAATCGGTATTGACTTTGACTCTGTAGTTGTTGATGATGATTTTAATGTTCATATTGGCAACCCCCAAGACAGAGGGACCAAAGAACTGCTCTGTGTGCTTGATAACTATGGGCTGACTCAGCATGTGACCGAGCCCACGCACAACAAGGGGCACACTCTGGACTTCCAAGAGTCTAAACATTTCTAAGGTTTTAGTGACTGATGTTGCTCTCTCTCATCATTCCTGCACTATTTCCATGCACACAATGTTTAAATAAAGGAAATCACAAAAAGGCATATCAGCATTTTTCCTTTTTTTAATTTTAATTTTATTTATTTTTTATTTTGCATAAACAGTGTAAATATATTTCATACATACATCTCATTATTCATATTTCAGATCCTTCACACTAGGACACAACAGACAACAAATGACAAAAATAAAAATAAAACAAACTAACTAAAGACACAAAACTACAAAACAAACAACATAATAAATGCACTCAGATGACACTTTTGTCGTAATCCCTGACATTAATGTAAAAATGTATACAATCAAATTCTCTATGAGACTGCCATATCTTCGTAAAGTCGGAGGTTCTGTCTTTTCTATTATAATAAATTCTATCCAAAACAAAGTAGCTTGAGAGTTCATTCCACCAGTGGACTATAATTGCTGGGGGTTTGGACGCCTTCCATTTTAAAGCTATGCATTTCCTAGCTGCCATCAAAGCAAGATCTATGTATATACTTTCATATTTATTCCACTTGTCAGGCATATTAATTCCCAAAAGACATAAAAGAGGTGAAAGGGGAACAGATACATTTAATTAAACACTGCGATATCAGCTTGGTAACAAATTTCCAAAATAACAAAAGTTGTTCCCATGACCAAAGCATATGAAAAAAAGTACCTTTATATTTCTTACAACGCCAGCAGAGGAATGATATCTCACTGTTCATTTTGTTTAATTTCTCTGTGGTATAATATACCCTGTGCTAATTTATGCCTTAAATTATTAGAGCATTTATGTACTTTCCTGCAAATAAAAGACCAATCTTCTTGCTGTATTTCCATATGAAGATCTTGTTCCCACTTTTGTCTTAAATAGTCTGTATTTACCATTGAGTAATAACAACACTATAAATCTTTGAGATAAGTTTATCCTTATTTTTCTCTGTATTGTTTATTATAAAAATAAATTTTTGATGGCATGTTCTTGCAAAGAACCGTGCTCCAAGTTGACTACATGCCTTATTTGAAAATATCTAAACAAATGGGAAGAAGGAACTCCATATTTCTGCTGAAGCTCAGTAAATGAAATAAAAAATCCCCCTTTCAAACAAATGTGAATGATCATACCAAAGTTTAAAAGTATCATCCCCACAACAAGAAATACCTGGATTTCTCCAAATTGGGGAAAAAGAGGAGAGAGTATTTTTGTATCCTAACAATTCATAAGACCATTTCCAAATATGGAGGCTATTCAGTATAACAGGATTTCTTGTGATTTTAACCACTTACGAGCTCCGGAATGAAAATGACTGTGGAGTGTGTGATGAGAATTTTACTCCAAAAAATTAAAATATTAATTTGATTGTTAGTTCGCAAGGAGCCAGTTTAGGTTCGGGCATCTAGTAAGACGTTGTCTATATAGACTATACAATACCTGAAATCCTCCTCCTGCTACCTTAATATCCTGCTAACAGGCTTTTTCAAGAATATTCAAAAGTTGTTTAATTTCATTTGTCTTTAACCTTTATTTTACCAGGAAATAATCCCATTGAGATTCAGAATCTCTTTTTCAAGGGAGTCCTGGCCAAGACAGCAGTATAATAGTTCCACATTTAAAATATACAGTGAAAAACAGGCAACATAAAACAGAAAAAGACAGTTGGCAATTTAATATCATCTCAACATAATCACCAGCAGCGCCCAGTAACAGCACATTTAGTATTCAAAAAGTCCTTTATCCTTATTTTATGCATAATTTAATGTCATTGTTGGTAGGTAGTCTAATTTAAGATGATTCCGCAATTTATACCAGGATGAGGGTGCAAAAACTTTAAAGGCACTTTCACCGAAGACAGTTTGCCTAATCTCTCAGGTATCTTCCGACAGGCCCTTAAAACTGCAATCATCAAGTCACTCCTAAAAAAGAACAATTTAGACATGTCAGTAATGAGCACTTATAGGCCGAAAAAAGCAGTTTTTCAACAGCTTAACAGCTTCTTGTCACTAAACAACTATGCTTTGACATCGGTGAATGTGTATCTGATGAGCAAGTGGCATCTTTAATGGCAGCCTCGGCCACCAGTGTATGAATGTGTTTGTGAATGGTGACTGTATACAATGTAAAAGCGAATTGAATAGTCTTTAGGAGTTTAAGTTTTAAATGCAGTCTATTTACATTTACAAATGTTCCGATGCCTTCCGGTCAGGTTTTGGACCACACCACAGCACTGAGACTGCTCTTGTTGAGACATTCAATGACACTTAAATAAAGACACTGGTTGGCAACCAGCCTTGCTTGATGCCTTGATTAAAAACATGTAAAAAAAAGGCCTACTGACTTCAAATGACCTGAGCTTTCTGAGGAAAAATAATGTAGACTTGGCCCTCTTAAAGATGACAGTATTCTCCTTCCAGTCCAGCTTGTTATCCACATGAACACCCAGGTATTTGAACGAGGGGACTAGGGCTGTTAGAACAAATTCTGAAAATCGAAAATAATTTAAATAGTAAAAAATCAATACTATTTGAATGCTGAAATTACTATTCAAATGTGATTTTTTTAAATAAATATGTTGTCTAACATTAGCTAATCTCCCTTTTCTCACCTTGGCCTACCCGCACGTGAAAACTAAATGATGAACAATAAATTAGGGGAAGTGAGAAACACAAGGCATTGTGAGGTCTTAAGATCACGGAGCACGTAACGTTAGCATGGGGGGTTACCGGCTGCGGCCGGAAATTGGAAGAAGGATGGGAAATAGTTTTACATGACTAGTTTTACATTTAAAATCGACATCCACCGAGCCAAAATGTTATTATTAGTTAGCTTGTTCTTGTTTCGTAACTGCCACAGTGCTTTTTGATTTGTGAAGGAACTGACTTCTGCCTGCTAGATTTAAGCTAAGTACTTACTTTATTTGGGTTTTGCTGCTGCTTCTTCTTCTTCTTCTTCTCTACTCTCTGCTGCTGCTGCTGCTGCTGCTGTGTTTTGTTATTTTGCTTGTGTTGCTAGGCTTGGATTGGTTGTTACACTGAAACTAGTTAGTGTGAAGTGTGAATTTGGAGTGGAGTTAAATGACTCTCAGGTGCTTTGAGTGATTAGCAAGGGTGTGGCCTCCCCACCAGTGTCTGGTTACATAAGTAAGCTGAAATCAGACCAATAGTCAGAGTGCTTTTTGATTTGTGAAGGAACTGACTTCTGCCTGCTATATTTAAGCTAAGTACTTACTTTATTTCGGTTTTGCTGCTGCTGCTTCTTCTTCTTCTTCTTCTCTACTCTCTGCTGCTGCTGTGTTTTGTTATTTTGCTTGTGTTGCTTGGATTGGTTGTTACACTGAAACTAGTTAGTGTGAAGTGTGAATTTGGAGTGGAGTTAAACAACTCTCAAGTGCTTTGAGTGATTAGCAAGGGTGTGGCCTCCCCACACCCTGTCTCCTCCTTGTATTTCATTTTTGGCATTTGCGTGAAGCGGCAGCTTCAGCGGCAGCCTCATCGGACAAAGACAAAGGAGTCTACGCAGGAGTCTTCGTGGGAGGCTAAGTGGGCTTGACATCTCATTTCTCACTTACACTGCTCGGTGTCTTTATCCAGTAATGTGCTGCTTCTCAATCCCTGTCCGTGTTTCCTCTCGGAGATACTACAAACCACGCATTAGCTCGCAACATTTCCGCAACCTCTACTCTCTTACCTATCCAACCCGTTCCACACACACTCAACACCTTATTGCAGGTGGCCTGTGGAACTGACAGTCTGCCACTCGCAAAACTAAGTTCATCTCTGGCCTTGCCAGCCTCAATTCCCTTGACTTCCTTTCTCTCACTGAGACCTGGATTACACCAACCAACACTTCCACCCCTGCTGCTCTCTCTTCTGCCTACTCTTTCAGCCACACACCAAGACCCACTGGTAGAGGCGGGGGTACAGGCCTGCTCATTAACCCCAAGTGGAGATTCTCTCTCTACCCACTGCCAGAGTTCACTTCACTCTCTTTTGAACTTCATGCTGTCCGGTACAACTAGTCATCATTGTCATCTACTGCCCACCAGGTCCCCTGGGGGAGTTTTTGGAGGAGCTGGATGTCCTTCTTTCAAACATCCCTGAAACTGGCCCTCCGCTGGTACTTCTGGGCGACTTTAACATCCAGACCGAGAAATCGGCTGCCTTTCTTCACCTTCTCTCTTCTTTTGCCCTCTCACTCTCTCCTTCACCACCCACTCACAAAGCTGGCAACCACCTAGATCTCATATTCACCAGAAACTGCTCTACATCCAACCTCACTGTTACTCCACTCCATACCTCAGACCACTTCTTCATCTCTTTCTCTCTGCCACTATCCCAAGCTCACAACCATATCTCAAGAGACACTATACCTGTCCGCCGTAATATTCGTTCACTCTCTCCTTCTTCTCTGTCGGCATGTACTTTATCAACCCTCCCTCCATCTGACTCTTTCTCACTCATGCCTCCCAACGCTGCCACAGACACTCTACTCTCTACTCTATCCTCCTCTCTCGACTCTCTCTGTCCTCTTACTTCACGACAGGCTCGCAAGTCCTTCCCAGCGCCGTGGTTATCTGACTCAGTGCGTGCTGAAGATCAACTATGCGGGCAGTGGAAAGGAAATGGCGGAAATCTAAACACCCAGCTGATCTTCTTACCTATCAGTCTCTTCTTTCCTCCTTCGCTGCCTCTATTTCTGCAGCAAAAAGCTCTTTTTATCAAACCAAAATTGAATCCTCTTTCTCTAACCCCAAAACACTTTTTTCCATCTTCTCTAACCTGCTAGATTCCCCCAGTCCACCTCCTCCGTCCACCCTCCTACCAACCCACTTTGTCAACTACTTTGTAAAAAAGATAGATGACATACGCTCTTCATTCTCCACCACACCTTCTGAAATCACCTTACCATCCATCACATCCAGTACTCTCTCCTCTTTCACCCCTCTATCTCCAAATCAAATTCTTACGTTGATTACCTCTGCCCGCCCAACCACCTGCCCCCTGGCTCCTATCCCTTCTCACCTTCTCCAGTCCATTGCTTCTGACCTCCTTCCTTTCCTCACTCATCTCATTAACATCTCCTTGTCAACTGGCTGTTTCCCCGATGCCCTCAAGGAGGCAAGAGTGACCCCACTACTCAAAAAACCAACACTCGACTCCTCTGATGTAAATAACTATAGACCCATCTCCCTTCTTCCATTTCTATCTAAGACTCTTGAGCGTGCCATTTATAATCAACTCTCTACCTATCTCCACCAGAACAACCTTCTTGATCCCCACCAGTCTGGCTTCAAGGCTGGTCATTCAACAGAAACTGCCCTCCTTGCTGTCACCGAGCAGTTTCACATCACTAGAACAACCGATCTTTCTTCCATCATCATCCTTCTGGACCTTTCTGCTGCCTTTGACACAGTGAACCACCAGATCCTCATTTCGACACTCCAGAATCTGGGTGTCTCAGGCTCTGCGCTATCATTGCTCACATCTTACCTGACAGACCGTACCTATCGGGTAACTTGGAGAGGATCTAGCTCAGATCCTTGCCCACTCAAAACTGGGGTTCCTCAGGGATCAGTCCTGGGTCCCCTCCTCTTTTCTCTGTACACCAACTCTCTTGGGTCTGTCATTCAGTCACACGGCTTTTCTCATCACAGCTACGCAGATGACACCCAACTAATACTCTCCTTTCCTGAGTCTGAAACTCAAGGAGCAGCACGTATCTCGGCCTGTCTAACTGACATCTCCTCTTGCATGTCCACACACCATCTGAAACTCAACCTTGACAAGACTGAGCTCCTTTTCATTCCAGGGAAAGGCTCTCCTACCCAAGGCCTGACTATAACAATTGACAACTCTGTTTTAGTCCCCACCCACACTGCTAGAAACCTGGGTGTGACCAACTCTCCTTCACTGCTAACATTGCTGCAACCACCCGATCTTGTAGATACATGCTGCATAACATCAGAAGGATACGTCCCCTTCTAACGCAGAAGGCGGCCCAGGTTCTGGTTCAGGCTCTAGTCATCTCACGTCTAGACTACTGCAACTCCCTCCTGATTGGCTTGCCGGCATGTGCCATCCAACCCCTGCAGCTCATTCAGAATGCAGCAGCTCGGCTTGTCTTCAACCTCCCCAAGTTCTCTCACACTACACCGCTCCTCCGCTCTCTTCACTGGTTACCAGTTGCTGCCCGCATCCGCTTCAAGACACTAGTACTTACATACAGGGCCACGACTGGATCAGCCCCAGCTTACATCCAGGACATGGTCAAACCATATACCCCAACCCGCCCATTTCGCTCTGCATCAGCCAAACTGCTTGCTGCTCCTTCACAGCAAGGGAGAACCAATCACTCAACCAAATCCTGACTGTTCACTGTCCTGGCTCCCCACCGACATCAGGATGGCCGAAAGCCTACACACATTCCGCCGAAGGCTAAAAACACATTTCTTCCGACTACACCTCGGATAAAATATAAAAAAAAAATAAAAAAACTTGAACCTGCGCTTTCATGTCTCTTTGTAGCTTTACTTATGTAAAGCTATGTACTTGCACTTTCATATGTCTCTTTGTAGTTTTACTTATTCGAAGCTTTGTACTTGCACTTTCATATGTCTCTTTGTAGCTTTACTTATTTAAAGCTAATGTACTTGCACTTAATACTTGTCTCGAGTTTGTACCTCACAGTTGAAAGCACTTAATTGTAAGTCGCTTTGGATAGCGTCAGCTAAATGACATGTAATGTAATGTAACTGCGTTGCAAATTATAGTAACGTTAGCTTAGCTGGGAGCTTCTTGGAGACAGCTAAAGTTAATGTTAGCTGCTACAGCTGTCAGAGTTAGCTTCGACTTCATATATTAACATTACCTTCTAGCAGCTGTATTCTCAGTAACGTGACAAACAGGTTGCTTATAAATCACTGAAATAGTAGTGATAGCACCGTTTGGCTTAGTTATTAATGCCGTTAACATCGTGGCTAACACTATTGTTAACGTTACTTTAGTTTCGTTAGTTTATGACAAATGGTTTCGGCTGTGCTTTCTAACATGACGTCATTGTGCTAACCAAGCACCGTTAGCCTTTACAACAGAGCCGTTTCAATATACTTGTTAGATAATGTTACATTACAGAGCTCTCTGTTGATTTTGGTTTGTCGCTGTGTGCTCGTGGTGGAAAATGCAATGCGCTGTGACGTAGATCCTCTTCAAGGCCAGGCTGATGTTGGAAGTCCCTCTAGTGGACAGAATGTGTAAAAACAACCACATGCTTATACAGTAATGGCATTGACAATGCATAAGCAGAAGTAGTGCGGTACATATTATTTAACAGGCTGCATTTGAGCATTAAATATTCAACTATTATATTATATAAAAAATAACAAATTCAATTTGAATGGTATTATAGAGGAAGTTTGAGAGCTCTGGAGAGGACCACCTCAACCACTTGTCCTTTAATCGGTATGGGTGTAACCTCTGCTTTTTTCTTTCTAAAATCCACAATAAGCTCCTTAGTCTTATCTACATTAAGAATCAGCTGGGCTTCCTTACACCATCTGAAAAATCTGCCCACTTCCTCTTGGTTATCTGAGTTGTCGCTGTTAGAAATGTAGCCAACTAGGGCAGAGTTGTCAGAGAATTTTGTTAAGTGGCATGATGAATTGCTGCAGTGCTACCTGCAGTCAGAGGTGAGAGATGAAGATAAAACTGTACCGCCACATACTGAGGTCTACATGTGAGCTAGGCCTAATCCGAGACCCATACAACTGTGGAACTATTTAGGTTAAAATTAAGGAGTTTGTTGGCTAAAATATGTGGCTGTATTGTATGAAAAGTGCTAGACAATCTAAACAACATTATTCTGACAGATTCACCGATTAACTCCAGATGGCTGTAGATCCTTTGTAACAGAAAAAAGAGGGCATTGTCCACTTTTACCCCTTTCCTGTATGCAAATTGAAGCAGGTCCTGGAAGGCACATACCAGCCTACTCAGATTCACCAGGACATACATTCAAAACATTTCATAATATGTGAAGTGAGAGCAATAGGCCTAAGGTCCTGACATGCCCCTGATCTTCCACATAGCTGGAATCTTGCACTGGGACAAAGACAAAGAGAACATATAGTCAAGCAGCTTACATAGCTGATCTCTACACACTTTAAGAGCACTTGGAAGGACCCCTTCCGGCCGGGGAATGCATTTGCATTAAGCCTTCTTAGCTGCCTTCTTAACTGTACTACTACAGACCCGTCGCTCTGACCTCTGTGGTTATGAAGTATTTTGGGTGCCTTGTTTTGTCTAACCTCAAAACCCTCACTGACCTACTCCAGGATCCCCTGCTGTTCGTTATAGAGCCAACTGGTCTTTAGACGACACAGTTAACATGGCTCCAGCACCTAGACTCCTCAGGAATCTACACCCAGGATCCTGTTTGTGGACTGCAGGCTTTTCTCCCTACACCAAAAGCTGCACCTCCAATCACCAGTCCATCAAACTCCTGAAGTCCGAGGATGACACCACCCTCATTGGACTTTAGTGAGGATGAGTGCGCCTACAGGTGGGAGATTGACCACACGGTGACCTGCTGCAGTCAGAACAACTTGGAGCTAAACTTTAGGAAGGACGCAGCCCCACCCGCCCCCATCAACCTGGGCGACTACAGTCAACATTGTGGAGTCCTTTGGGCTACATCATCACCTTCCAGGACCTCAAGTGGGAGCTGAACATCAGTAGGCTGAACGTCAGTTGCCTCATCAAAAAAGCCAATCAGAGGATGTTAACGTCCTGCATCAGCTGAAGAAGTTCAACCTGTCAAAGACTATGATCGTGCACTTTTACACTGCCATCATTGAGTCCATCCTCACCTGCTTCATCACCATCTGGTACGCTGCGGCCACGGCTAAGGACAAGTGCAGACTGCAGCGTATAATCTGCTCTGCTGAGAGAGTGATTGGCTGCAATCTGCCGTCTCTCCAGGAACTGCAGGCTACGCCTCCAGAACCTTGAGGTGGGTAGGGCGGATTTTAGCTGATGCCTCTCACACTCTCCTTTGGCAGGAGGCTGAGGTCCATCAGGACCAAAACCTCACGTCTCAAAAAATAATTCCCGACTGCAATGGGCCTCATCAACAAGACATAGGACCCCCTTGACACAGACTCTTACCCCCTGTATTATAAAAACAGTATGGCTATGTTCAGACTGCATGCAAATCTGATGTTTCCTTAAATCGGACCTCGTCTGCCTTTCGAAAATGAACAGTGTCGACGTGAGTAGATTGGAAGCCTTCACCAGCGCGATGCAGAATGATGCCTTCACACACTCCCGTCCACACTGACAATAGTTTAGTCTAAGATGAGCTAAGAGCTAATACAGCCATGAAGACGAGAGCTGTGTGGGGACACGCGCAGCCGTGGAGATGATAGAGCTGGAAGCTATCTGGTTCTAGCTGGTTAACATCTAAACCAACCTGAGCATTAGAATGTGCAGGGAAGAAAAACTCAGAGGCCACACAAAATGTGCGTCCTTTATAAGGGGGTTGTTGGTGGTGCTGCCTTCTCCTGAAGGTAGCAGCACGAGCCTGCCCGAGGTGGGAGTAACGTTAGGTGAGCAGATCCGGGATGGCAAGTGGCGGTGGCAGGCCTCTCTCCGGAGCTCTCTGCGGGGTAGGGGAGCTGCCGAACCCACTGACGACGCGATGACTGCTGCTGCGGGCGGAGATGAGATCCCAGCTGCTCTGAGGCTTTACGGGTTGCATCCAGAACAGGCTATCATTTCCTGAATGTTTGTCCAGAAAAGCGACTCCGTGGAGAGAGGGTGGTTCATTACAGGGAGGACAGACCGGAGTTCAGTTTTATGTTTATTTTTCTTTGGACTGGAAATTGAACTGTTGTCTTTCTCTGTCTCTCTTCTCTGCACCATTGTGAGTCAGCAGTAATGGAATGTAGGTGCCTGGATTAGTAACGTACCCTTTCTTTGCATCTTTCCTTGTCAGAAGTTCCCAATTTCCGTGTACAATGGAACGCAGCGTATTCAGCAGTGAGAAGCTCCACCTGGGCAGACCATGGGGCAGATGGGGAGACCAACTCCTGCTGAATGACGTAAAAAGCGTCACTAACTGCACTCCATTGGAATTCTGGCGGGAAAGTCGCCCCAAACACTCAGGTTGGATTACTTGACAAAGCAGCAAATACAAGCACTTTCATCAGTTGGTCATATGCTCAATCACCATTGTTTTAACTCACTTTTTGATATAGGTACTTTGTAGACAATTAACTGTATACATGAACAACTTTAAGACAGACTGTCTGCACTGTTATTTGCAAGTGATCAGATCGGATTTGTGTGTCCAGACATCAGCAACCTATCTGCTTGGGTTGCTGTGGAAACACCAAAGATGTCCGAGTAGCTACGCTGGCTTTTTAACGCGAAAGCATGAGAAATAGACCATCATTTCACCCTCCAAACAATCACGCTGTCAAGTCGCGGTGCAGAACCCTCCATGTTGGTCTGCTAGTACTGTAGCAGAATTGATTCTTCTCAGCACTTCTGTCACTTTGGATATGACATCCTTGTTGTGTGTTTTGTTGAGTTGTCTCTTTAGCAAAATGCTTGGAGTGCCATTGACAATGTGGATAAAAACCGTCATGGTTCACGCTGGTTTGGACTACAGAGCATCTGCATTTTTTTTTTTATGTGATTAAGTATAGGCACAATTCATAACCCTCGGTTACACGTGTGACCCAAAAGACACTTTGAAATCCAATTTGAGATGTATTTGTCGAAATCAGATTAGAATTGCATTTCAAAGATTTGCATTTCATTTTCACATTCATATGGATACAATCTGGGATGGCAGCCTGAACAAGGCCTTTGATGGTTTTACATGGAATAATGATGTCAACTAAGAAGTTTACATGGCCACATTATCAACTCCACTGTTATTGTTCTCTCCATAAAATACAGACCAGTCTGTGCATTCAAAACAACCCTTAGCTGCTGGTGTGCCTCCTCAGATACCACACACACAGATTTAGTGGAGAGGGGCGTGTATTTGGTAGTCAACAGCACCAGGTTATTGTTTAAGCTTCCAAGGGGTAGAAGAGCAATGGAAGAGTAACTGTCCTTTGCATTAGCATAAAACAAGTGAATAGTTACTCCACATTGGGCAGGGAGCAAACTGCCTAAAAAAAGGCAAGGGAAGAGGGTGCAGTGGTAAAATCAAAATTGATGATCATAAGAAGTGCCCTTGGGCAAGATACTAAACCCCAAGAGTGTAAATGTGTGTGAATGTTTATCTGATGAGCAGGTGGCACCTTGTACAGCAGCCTTGGCCACAGTGTATGAATATGTTTTAATGGTGAATGGTTCCTGTACTATGTAAAAGCGTTTTGGTTAGTCGTTAAGATAAATATATAAAATAGGAGGCTATATAAATACAGTCCATTTACATTTACATGCCATCATAGTCTCACTTTGCCAGACATTCCTCCACAGTGCTGCGGAGGAAGGTCTGGCTAGTCCATACAACATTCCAGGATGGGAGAAAAAACGTGCTCTGGTTTATTGGCATTTCTTCAAACCAATCACAATCGTCTTGGGCGGCACTAAGCACCGGACAGAGCCACGGTGCCTCTGCTAAATAGACTCATGTTTTAGTGGTGCAACAGAAAACTCAGATTGGACAGATAGTTTAGCTAGCTGTCTGGATTTACCCTGCAGAGATCTGAGGAGCAGTTAACCATAGTCCTCAGAAATCCACCAGAGGTTAAGAATGCCAACACAAAGAAAGAGGAAGGTGAGACGGACATGTGGAGTGGAAGTGGAACGTCGTGGATTTTTAAGACATGGCTCAAAGGTATGACAAAATGTGGAAAAAAAAACATGTTTGTTCAATTAAATTAAATTATTTTAAATAAACAAAGTTAAAGCGTCTTTGAGTTCCATGTAAAGCGCTATATAAAACTTATGTGTTATTATTATTATTATTAAACATGCTGTCAGTTTATCAGTAATGTGTGTGTGTATGGATGTGTGAAGGTATTGGGACGTAAGAAAGTAAAAGTAACTCAACCAAAGTCCAAACAAAACGTTGAGCATTAAACAGACAATTTCCTGCATTCTGGTGACTGTTTATTTAAGTTTATGTAAAGGGTAACATAGATGACAATTTGAGATGTAAAAACACAATATGATGCAGTAGAGGTAGGTTTCCACACAGCGAAACACGTCGCGACTTTCGGCCAACAAAATTTTGCCTTGAGGGCGTGGTCGCAAAAACAACACGCAGGACCACAACAGAACACCTGCTGCTAGGCAGCTAGCAGAGAGGGTGTTAGCTAATAAATGCTCTGGTAGCCTAGCTGCCTTGCTATGCTTACAATGAAATCCAATGTCCGAACATCTTAGCAATTAGTCTGTCGGCTAGCTGAAAAGTTTGAGTGTTTAAACTAACATCTACAGTGGTCTATTTGGTGGAGTATGTGCCCTGACTAAGTTTATGTGTCATATAAATCACAATTCATGTTGATACATGTACCAATGTTTGTGTAGAAACATTTTAATCACTAACACATTTTCATACAGCTCTGATAACCTCTGCCATCTTGGTCAGACTTTTTTGTAACTCCCGCCTCCAAACACAAACACGTGGACCTTATTGGTTCTTGAGTGCTCCTCATTTGAATAAAGTTAAACTTTCGTCAACTTTGTTTCGCTTGCCTCGCCGATTCGCTCTCACGTCGCCCAATCAGGGCGAATTTCGTCTCCATTCAACCTCAATGAAATTAAGCGAAGCAAAATTTCGCTGTGGAAACCTACCGTAGGCTCTCGGACATTCTGTATTGCTTTCAAGTTGGCCTTTATTCTCCTGTAGATTGACTTTTTCTAATTATCTCTACTGAGTCAACACACATATAGACATAATTTACTCTTCCCTCCTCTATTGCATCTTTTGTTGGGGAAGTAACCTCTTTAAATGTGCATGTGGCACTTATTCACCTCAATGATGATTCATTTTAATTACATTACATTATTACATTACATGTCATTTCGCTGACGCTTTTATCCAAAGCGACTTACAATTAAGTGCTTTCAACTGTGAAGGTACAAACTCAAGACAGCAAGGATTAAGTGCAAGTACACTAGCTTTAAATAAGTAAAGCTACAAAGAGATATGAAAGTGCAAGTACATAGCTTTGAATAAGTAAAGCTACAAAGAGACATATGAAAGTGCAAGTAGATAGCTTAAAATAAGTAAAGCTACAAAGAGACATATGAAAGTGCAAGTAGATAGCTTAAAATAAGTAAAGCTACAAAGAGACATGGAAGCGCAGGTTCAAGTTTTTTTTTTTTTTTTTATATTTTATCCGAGGTGTAGTCGGAAGAGATGTGTTTTTAGCCTTCGGCGGAATGTGTGTAGGCTTTCGGCCATCCTGATGTCGGTGGGGAGCCAGGACAGTGAACAGTCGGGATTTCGTTGAGTGTTTAGTTCTCCCTCGCTGTGGAGGAGCAGCAAGCAGTTTGGCTGATGCAGAGCGAAGTGGGCGGGTTGGGGTATATGGTTTGACCATGTCCTGGATGTAAACTGGGGCTGATCCAGTAGTGGCCTTGTATGTAAGTACCAGTGTCTTGAAGCGGATGCGGGCAGCAACTGGTAACCAGTGAAGAGAGCGGAGGAGCGGTGTAGTGTGAGAGAACTTGGGGAGGTTGAAGACAAGCCGAGCTGCTGCGTTCTGAATGAGCTGCAGGGGTCGGATGGCACATGCCGGCAAGCCAATCAGGAGGGAGTTGCAGTAGTCTAGACGTGAGATGACTAGAGCCTGAACCAGAACCTGGGCCGCCTTCTGCGTTAGAAGGGGACGTATCCTTTTGATGTTATGCAGCATGTATCTACAAGATCGGGTGGTTGCAGCAATGTTAGCAGTGAAAGAGAGTTGGTCGTCAAGTGTCACACCCAGGTTTCTAGCAGTCTGGGTGGGGACTACCACAGAGTTGTCTATTGTTATAGTCAGGTCTTGGGTAGGAGAGCCTTTCCCTGTAATGAAAAGGAGCTCAGTCTTGTCAAGGTTGAGTTTCAGATGGTGTGTGGACATCCAAGAGGAGATGTCAGTTAGACAGGCCGAGATACGTGCTGCTACTTGAGTTTCAGACTCAGGAAAGGAGAGTATTAGTTGGGTGTCATCTGCGTAGCTGTGATAAGAAAAGCTGAGGGACTGAATGACAGACCCAAGAGAGTTGGTATACAGAGAAAAGAGGAGGGGACCCAGGACTGATCCCTGAGGAACCCCAGTTTTGAGTGGGCAAGGATCTGAGCTAGATCCTCTCCAAGTTACCCGGTAGGTACGGTCTGTCAGGTAAGATGTGAGCAATGATAGCGCAGAGCCTGAGACACCCAGATTCTGGAGTGTCAAAATGAGGATCTGGTGTTTCACTGTGTCAAAGGCAGCAGAAAGGTCCAGAAGGATGATGATGGAAGAAAGATTGGTTGTTCTAGCGATGTGAAGCTGCTCGGTGACAGCAAGGAGGGCAGTTTCTGTTGAATGACCAGCCTTGAAGCCAGACTGGTGGGGATCAAGAAGGTTGTTCTGGTGGAGATAGGTAAAGAGTTGATTATGAATGGCACGCTCAAGAGTCTTAGATAGAAATGGAAGAAGGGAGACGGGTCTATAGTTATTTACATCAGAGGAGTCGAGTGTTGGTTTTTTGAGTAGTGGGGTCACTCTTGCCTCCTTGAGGGCATCGGGGAAACAGCCAGTTGACAAGGAGATGTTAATGAGATGAGTGAGGAAAGGAAGGAGGTCAGAAGCAATGGACTGGAGAAGGTGAGAAGAGATAGGATCCAGGGGGCAGGTGGTTGGGAGGGCAGAGGTAATCAACGTAAGAATTTGATTTGGAGATAGAGGGGTGAAAGAGGAGAGAGTACCGGATGTGATGGATGGTAAGGTGATTTCAGAAGGTGTGGTGGAGAATGAAGAGCATATGTCATCTATCTTTTTTACAAAGTAGTTGACAAAGTGGGTTGGTAGGAGGGTGGACGGAGGAGGTGGACTGGGGGAATCTAGCAGGTTAGAGAAGATGGAAAAAAGTTTTTTGGGGTTAGAGAAAGAGGATTCAATTTTGGTTTGATAAAAAGAGCTTTTTGCTGCAGAAATTGAGGCAGCGAAGGAGGAAAGAAGAGACTGATAGGTAAGAAAATCAGCTGGGTGTTTGGATTTCCTTTCTGCTGCCCGTATAGTTGATCTTTCAGCACGCACTGAGTCAGATAACCACGGCGCTGGGGAGGACTTGCGAGCGTGTCGTGAAGTAAGAGGGCAGAGAGAGTCGAGAGAGGAGGATAGAGTAGAGTAGAGTGTCTGTGGCAGCGTTGGGAGGCATGAGTGAGAAAGAGTCAGATGGGGGAGGGTTGATAAAGTACATGCCGACAAAGAAGAAGGAGAGAGTGAACGAATGTTACGGCGGACAGGTATAGTGTCTCTTGAGATCGGGTTGTGAGCATGGGATAGTGGCAGAGAGAAAGAGATGAAGAAGTGGTCTGAGGTATGGAGTGGAGTAACAGTGAGGTTGGATGTAGAGCAGTTTCTGGTGAATATGAGATCTAGGTGGTTGCCAGCTTTGTGAGTGGGTGGTGAAGGAGAGAGTGAGAGGGCAAAAGAAGAGAGAAGGTGAAGAAAGGCAGCCGATTTCTCGGTCTGGATGTTGAAGTCACCCAGAAGTACCAGCGGAGGGCCAGTTTCAGGGATGTTTGAAAGAAGGACATCCAGCTCCTCCAAAAAGTCCCCCAGAGGACCTGGTTTGTGTAGATGACAATGATGACTAGTTGTACCGGATGTGTTATGGTGACAGCGTGAAGTTCAAAAGAGAGTGAAGTGAACTGTGGCAGTGGGTAGAGAGAGAATCTCCACTTGGGGTTAATGAGCAGGCCTGTACCTCCGCCTCTACCAGTGGGTCTTGGTGTGTGAGTGAAAGAGTAGGCAGAAGAGAGAGCAGCAGGGGTGGATGTGTTGGTTGGTGTAATCCAGGTCTCAGTGAGAGCAAGGAAGTCAAGGGAATTGAGGCTGGCAAGACCAGAGATGAACTCAGTTTTGCGAGTGGCAGACTGGCAGTTCCACAGGCCACCTGCAATAATGGATAGGTAAGAGAGTAGAGGTTGCGGAAATGTTGCGAGCTAATGCGTGGTTTGTAGTATCTCCGAGAGGAAACACGGACAGGGATTGAGAAGCAGCACATTACTGGGTAACGACACCGAGCAGTGCAAGTGAGAAATGAGATGTCAAGCCCACTTAACTTCCCACTTAGCCTCCCACAAAGACTCCTGCGTAGACTCCTTTGTCTTTGTCCACCGAGTCTTCGTCCGATGAGGCTGCCGCTTCACGCAAATGCCAAGAATTAAATACAAGGAGGAGATTCGTGTTGGCAACCTGTGCCAATCACTCAAAGCACCTGAGAGTCGTTTAACTCCACTCTAAATTCACACTTCACACTAAACTAGTTTCAGTGTAACAACCAATCCAAGCAACACAAGCAAAGTAGCAAAACACAGCAGCAAGCAAGCAAGATTTCTGCTTGTGTTTAAAACTTTGTTCACATTCCAAATACAACTCACATTTGCATTCTCTGAGATTTGGAGGAGTCGTGATATTTTGAGAAAAATAAAGTTATAATAGACTATTACAACAGGAAATAATACGTGATTGCTCTGCTGATGGTAGATCTCAGACCTTTTGACAGACACAGAGCCCCTTTTGGTCTCTGAATGAGAAGTTTAGGGAAGCGGCTGTACGTTGCTCTAAATCGGAGGTGGAAAACCGAAAGTTCGGCAGAAATAAAAGTACTCCTTTTAAATATTTCTTTTTTTAAATATAAAAACATGTATTTACTGAACTATGCTGACTCATTTATATATTTATATTTACATTTATTTATATATTTATTGCCTATTTTTTTCAGGATTTATTTCACAGCCATATTTATTTATTTAATGTTGACTTAAATGATGAACCATAGCCTACTACAG
This sequence comes from Gymnocephalus cernua, assembly GCA_023631565.1. Lineage (NCBI taxonomy): Eukaryota > Metazoa > Chordata > Actinopteri > Perciformes > Percidae > Gymnocephalus > Gymnocephalus cernua. Next base: position 24,594,248 of record CM042437.1, read on the forward strand.
AACAGGAATCTGCTGAAAACCAGTTTGAACTGAGTCATACCAGTTTAAATGTAACACTTGGCACTTTGGAAACCCAAATGGGACTCAAACCCTTGATGGATCACACAAATTTCCCCTTACTCATAAGAAACACAGTAGGGACCTATACAGTCAGTCTGCATGGGCTTGGCATGTGGCCCAAAAAATGTGAATGATGTTAATGAGGAAAAACAATTTAAAATTGTATTTAACCTTTATTTATACAGGTAGGCTAATCTTATTGAGACACAGGGTCTCATTCTCAAGAGATACCTGTTTGGAACAATACACAACATCAGTTACAGACATACAGACAAACTGATTTCAACAGTATTAACAAGATTGACCAAATAGCTAGGCTACTTACAATAGTAATATTAGACTACATGAAAATATTTGGCCTCTCTGGTGTGATTTCATTTTAATATCTAGTTTCAAAATACTCTTCTGTCTGTTGATAAAGTTTGTCTGATATGTGGTTGATGGTGGCACAGCATAGGCTGTGTTGAGCAGAGCTGCTGCAGACCAGACTCGGGGCAGCAGCAGCAGCAGCAGCAGCAGGATTCCTGGCTAGGACAGCCGTGAATGTGGTGGGAGGGGCGGACAGAGCTGCAGCAGCGGCAGTCTGGGGTCCAACATCCTCTCTGCGAAGTCTCACTGCCCCCCCACCCCCCTACTTCAAAAGCCTCCAGAACCCAAATCTACTTCCATGTGCTTTTTTTTTTTAACGGCCTTTCACGTAGACCAAAAGCGGCAAGGCGAATTGGATTCGAAGGGTACATCGAATAAGCAGCGTGGAGGCTGGTGTTGAAGTTTTTTCCTCTTCGCCCCGGTACAGTAAAGCAGGAAAATTGCTTGGTGTAGCTGTATTGGTGAGAAGGCTCGGGAGGAGGTGAAACTGCGGGAAATGATGACTGAAAAAGAAACGGCGACAGAGAAGATAATAACAGGTAAATACGCAATAATAATAGGAAATAAGCTAACGTACGGTCCAAACAGTTTTTTGTTTGTTTTGTAGTTTTCTAACATTGGTCATCCCTGATAGCAATCACTATCGTTAACGTTACAGTATGCCGTTTGTGCTTCGGTGTGGTCGTCTGTCTGTGGGGCGCGTTCACATGCACTCGGGTGGGATTTCTGATTTTAGTAAAGGTTGTTAACACAGAAAATGGTTGAATTACGGTGTTATTCAAAAAGTCTTTATGGCACCTCCCCACCATATGAGCGATGAAGCACGGACTTGGCTTCCCAAGGGCAGCCGCAGTGTAGCATACAGGAGCCCGCCTACTACAGGCACAGAGCAGCACTCTCCTGGAAAACATGGCGATATTACACGGTTATCACTCTGCCGTGTGTTTTTCGACTGCGAGGTTGAGCTCGGTGTTTCAGGGTGTTCACAGTTTGCTGGAGAACAGATGCAGCTCAGTTTGGTCCTTCATAACGGTGCAGAGTTTGGTCACATGACCCGTCCCACCGGAGTTGTGACTCAATGCAGCAAAATGGTCTGCAGCAGCATGTCCTCAGGTAACGCAGTGTTCACCCCCCCGCCCAGACTGGGCTGTGTGTGGGACCATGCTGGGTCTGGACCGGTCTGGACACAGTGCGTTAAAAATCTGTGTCATACATGGTTTTACAATTTAAACGTTTGCTCCCTATATCACTTTCTTCATTCTTCAGGCGAACTTCATTGGGGATCTCTCACTTTTTGCCTGAAAGAACAAACGTATAGTAATTCATAGTCATTATGTAAGCTCCATTGCAAATACTCAAAAGATTCGACAGGCACTCAATGCACCAAGCAGCGTTATATGGTAGCAATATTTTTAAATTATAGTTTTCTCCCATAGACTGTAAACACTGTTTTCTCCATGATTTCACATCCACTGCCGCCCTGGTAGTGAGCAGTGTGCGCCATTCTCACAAATTATGAAGTTTAATGGACTTCCAGGGCATTCACTTAGTAGGCCTATCCTACGTAAGCTGGTAGTTTCAGTTTTTAATAATTTGTATGACATCATGCATCTGTTTGAGGTTTAAAAACAAGCTTTCAATTAGAAAAAAAAGTAAATGGAGTAAGGTTGATTTGAAGTTCTTTCCTCTGAAGACACATTTGAGGACTAACCTTTCCGTGGGCTTGGCAACGCTCCAGTGTTATGTAATGGAACAGAATGAGTGCCATGGAGAATGCACCCTGATGATGTCCTGCAGGGATGTGAGCTAAATACCAGACTTTTTGGGTAACTTGATCTCCTAAAGCTAAAAATGGTTGCTTGTGCTGTTGAAAGGTAAACGTTATGTGTTAATAAAGTCATACTGGAAAGATGGCAGGTAGGCTACCAGCTCTGTATTCGGTTGTCAGTAGGGCTGGGGATCGTTCAAAAATATTCGGTACCAGTACCGTGTCTTCTATACCAGTTATTTTTCAGCTCCTATGACTTGTAACCGTAGACAGCCAATCAAAGACATTATTAGATCTTGGTAGAAGCATGCTGCGTGCTTATTGGAGATTTAAGATCTTCTCTTTAGGTATTGAATGATGAGGCATTTTTCGATACTTAGCACTAAGTAGGCAATTAGGTCTGTGCCTAAAAAGTACTGAGTTCAGTACCCAGCCCTATTTGTCAGCCACAAGGACACACTGTTACCTGGATGTTATTATCACTGACTTGTGAAGGCAGGGCTTTATACATGGTGTTAGAGATTATCACACTGCAGGTGCCATGAGTATATGTGTGTGTAGATGTGATAAAATAAGCTGCTTATAGCACCCTATATAGTCTGAAGATACTTGTATGTTGCTTAAAGGGAAACTTCACCGCTGGAAAGCTGAATATATCTTTAAATTGGGTCACTTATGTAGCAGAAATGTGAAAAAATGTATGTTACGGCCTAGAATTTGCCTTCTAGGGCGAGAAAAGCCAGAAAATTTGTTTTTGGCTCATATGGATGAAAGACACCAAATCCCAGAATGCACTTCGCTTCGCTGCTTTGAGTCCATTCCCAAGCCACGCCTACCGCTTGACAGACAGACAGCGAGGCATTCAACTCACCTCAATGTGTTTTATTGTTATTTCAACCATATACACAAAACAACGTTTCATCGTGGCTCAAGTGGTGTTACACATTTAAAATATATAAAAACGACATTATGTAAAAACGATATACGAAATCTTTAGTGCACACACATTATAGGCTCCGTAAAGTTCAGCTAAGCATACCAGCATTAGGCTTGGTGGGCTGTAAACACCGAGTATAAACACAGCCGTGAATTAGCGTGGGATGTCGAATGGTCGCCATGTAACAGTCACAAACTCCAGCGGTTAGCAGTTAGTTGGATACAAATCACCCCATTTCTGCACCAGTCCGTGTTAACACAGCCCACCTTCATACAGAGCATCTCTAGCTCGGATTGTCGGAGGGCTAGCAGGCCTGGTAGCTGAACAGTCCGGTTCACTGTTGTTCAGCCATGTTTCCATGAAAGCAAAAAACACAGTCTCTGAACTCGCGTTAGGAGCATCGTTGAAGTTGGATGTAGTCCAGTTTGTTGTTTAATGAACGGACACTTGCAAGCAGGATTGATGGGACAGGTGGCCGGCTAGCGTTAGCTTCCCACCTAGCCGACGAGGATGTCCCCTACCCGGCTCGGGCATCGAGCGAGTCCGCTGGTCTCCGTGCTGGTCTCCGTGCTGGTCTCCGTGCAGGCGAAGCTCTCGTAGTGTGCCGATTATTCAGTCTGTAATAACGTTCCCTGCATATTCTCCGATCTGTACCGATGTATCCCGGTGGTACACGTGCGGTAGTTTGAATGCACATAATTGTTGTAAAAGTTTGCTGCTGAGAAGATAGAGCAGAGCCCTGTTTAGCGAGGATTCAAGATGGCTGACATTTCGTTTTTTTCCGGCTGAGATCGGCTCGCTTCGGGTGATGGGCGGGTTTAAAACATGCGGAAGTAGGTCCTACTACTGGCTGTAGTCTTTTGCTCTGGCCAAAAAATCTTCCCATGACGCAAAAATCGTCATTTTACGTCATCAGAAGATCTTTTCCAGACCCCCCAATGTCTCAGGGGGATATGAGGGAGGGACGCATGGTCATTCAGAAATACTACCGGGTTTCTACTGATACAAAGCTGAAAGCTTATTTTTGGCACGAACACCGGTAGCTAGCGCTAACGGAGACTAGCTAGCTAGCATTAGCTATGGATGGCTGGTGTTGCTGGTGTTGGTGACTCGGATCTGGGTCTGGGTCTGATATGGTCTGTTTCCCGATGCTTCATTAAACTGCCGTTAGCGTCGTAAGCACCCGGCACCGGAGTTAAGTGCTGTATAGTACTTATACTGTATGGATTGCTGTAATGGTGGATGTCTGTTGGCTGGCTATGGGCTAACGGTAACTGCCTATTGCTAGCTACATGTCCCGGCTGTGTTGTCAGCCCTTATCCCAGGCAGACAGACTGGGTGCTAGCTGGCTAAATTAGCATTAGATTAGTCATCTACGGTAATCTATAACACATCTAACATTAACATTACTGGTAAACTCATTCGTGGGTTAGCCCAGTGCTGCTTTTATCCGTGGTGAAAACAATGATTCTACTAATAACTTTATGAGCGTGTTGAACAATGTGGTAACCTTATAATGGCTTTAGCTAGCTAGCATTAAGTTAGCTACTTCACTATCACAAAATGATGCTGTGTGGCAGAAAAAGCAGTATTATGGTCAGTATTTTTTTCTGTGACATTGTATGATTTACAATTACGCTCAAATGTATCACCTGGGTGCTGTGTTTTGAAGGAAGTTACGAGCAACTAGAGGGTGAAAGGTTATATGACGCCACTGACAGGCGACTAGGAGGAAGGAAAGGAAACGTGCCGTGTCTGAAAATAAAATAACAGATTTCTCTGGGTTTGAAGTTTGGTGGAAACATTTGTGAGAGTGTAACTACACAACTCAAAAAAATATATTACATAGGTATGGTCGTTTTTAGACATTTTAATGCAGAAATGTTACGTATTGTACCTTTAAGAGTTGAAACTCTTGCATGATGGAGTGATTGGGATTATTCCCATGCAGCATGAATGCAGCATCACTCTGCCGATCCCCCACTGTAGTCAGACTCCCTGCAGTGAAACCCAGCTGCATTGACTTGCATATAAATGACAACACTCACAGCCAGATGTCACATTGGGTGTGACAGTGGGCTTGACTGATCACATTAGGCTTAACATCTCTAAAGCCAGTATGGCTAAGTTTCCGTGTCTAATATCATTTACTTTGTTAGTGTTAGTGTTTGTCTTGTATTTTCACAGCAGCACTTGGAGGATAAAAGAGGCCCTGTGTTCATGATTCGTTCATATTGATATGCTGGCTTAACTTTCTGTGGGCCAGTTCAGACTTAAGATAACACAAGTAACCTGTGTTTTTAGATGCCAAACATTCTAAAGATAAGATAAGAAGCCTTTATTGTCATTATTACTGTAATGAATACAACAAAATTGTGAGTGCCCCTCCCAGTGGTGCTTAAAAGAAGCTATATTGCACACATCCTACATAACATAAAAATCAACAACATTCATTCAACAGCCAACATTCCTCATATAATACATATCAGAATTAGAATCAGAAAGGAATTTATTGCCACAGTAGTTACCCTTCGGGGAATTAGCCTAGGTGATTGGTGCATACTAGGGCTGCACGATATGAGGAAAATATGCGATATGCGGTAACTTTGAATATCGCGATAACGATATTACTTGCGATAAACAAACAACAGATATTGAAGTGTTTTCATTTTCTGCCGCTTTCAGTGTTCTGCTAAAATACAACAATTGCTTTTTGAATTTAAAACAAATGAAAGGAAATCACTTTCAACATTCTTTCATTGAACAAATTGAACAATGAATTGAGTATAAACGGCCCCACTGAAAAAACGAATGACAGTTTCAATTTAAAGTTCAGTTTTCTACTGATAAAAAATCTCGGAGTGTCTTTCACGATATGTCGCAGGCTTTTTGCGATATTTGTATTGCGCCAGTTGATATTGCGATGACGATAAACAAATAATATATTGTGCAGCCCTGGTGCATACATACACAACCAAAAATATTAAACATTAATAAGAATAAACAATAAACACAAGAAACAGAAACAAATACATACACAAAATAGCTGTTTAATGCACAGATCAGTAAAATTAATTGTAAAAATACTTTAAAAGGTTTAAATAGAAGTGTTTTGTGTCTACTTGTCCACTGAACCAGATGTCTGTAGTCTGTAGGTGACAGTAGATCAAAGTTCAGCTACTGTCCATAGTCATTGGTCAATCAATGTGTAGTCTATATCCACGATGTTCCACTTCCGGGATTGCTCCGGTGCCACCGGAAACTCCGCCGGATGACAACACATTCTGCAGTTGTCTCTTGATAGAAATGATTCTCATGATTTCAGCTGAATAACATGTTGCAGGACATACATTGCAGTGTCATGTAGAATTGATTAATCTGATGTGTAATGCCAAGGACCGTTTCTCAGTGCTTGTTGCCATAGTAATACAACTTCAACACCTTACTTTCAGGTTAATAAATGAAGATGACAGAAAAGTAAGTAATCACTTATACAACTCATGCAAAGAGATATGACATTCCAGATGTTCATTTTATGATCATCCATAAGTCGGAGGTCAGAGTTAGATGGGACTCTGCTGAGTCATGTCTTTTGACTTTCTACTAACTGCACTAAAGGCAGACTCAAATTGCCATGTCTGCTTTATAGACAACTGTCCGGAGTGTCCAGTGACTAAGCATACAATTTGCTTTAGATAATAGCCATCCAAGCCAGGGATAGCTGAGCTCCTAAATTCCTTAGTTTCCAAAGGTTGTCTCATTTCATCACTGGTCTCAGTACAGTGTAAGGTCTGGCTCTTAGCTGAGAAAGCATGTTCCCCTTAATGCCACTAGTCCTCAGATTATTGATAGGTCTTCTGATCCCTTCTGGGGACTGCAGTAAAGAGCAGTGTAGCGAGAATAACACGGCAAATTGGAACACCACTCAGCTGATTACCTAGACCATAAAGAAGATTTCTCAACACAAGGTAATTATTGGCTAATCAATTGTTTCATCCTGTGTGCTGGTTCAATGTATCAGGCATTTAAAAAAAATTGATCTACACACACCCAAATACAGCACTGCTGAAACTGCAGACTGTAAAACTATGTATACTTTATTTCAAAATCAAGGCAGAATGCTGGAGCATGTCAACATCAGGCCGAACAAGAACACTTCACTACAAGAGGAACAAAAGGAGATGTCTGATGAAAAACATAGGAGGATGGGAGGAGGTGATGGGGTGGTAGGATAACTCAAAGGTTCCCTTTTTTTAAAGGTGGACAGTTCTGGCCATGCTTGCTGAACAGTGGTCCAAGGTGTTCACCATGTAACAAGGGAATCTTGGGTTCAGTTTTATGTCCCATTTGTCATTGCATAATGACATTTTTAACTTTAAAAGGATACAGAAAAGTGCATTGATTTATAATATTATTTTTCCAAATTGCTGGAATTCCAAGTTTTTTGGTGCCGAACATTCAGATTATCCCTGTAGAACCAATCCTTCCGTCACAGGTCACCCTACATCCAAGATCTGGGTGATGAGTTTGTTATTCCATGGCTCCTAACCAATTCATGTTCATGTTACCACTCAGTGCATTACAATGAAGATGAAATATGGACCAGGAAAGCTGGTTTGAATAATAGATCCATGAGGTTTATAATACTCTGAGACAGGATTTTAAAGCTTAGGAAAGGTAACATGTTGACAATCGTTTTATTCATGTGTTAATGGTTTTGAGGTAAACAGTATGTTGTTCAGATTACAAAGTGGTGCACCAGGAACGTTTGCATGCCTGTATTAGATCGGCCAATGCACAGTGTTACGGACAAAGTTGCTATGTGTTGCAGCAAACTTTGGTCCAGCTTCACCTTATTTACCAGATGACCATGTGCTTTATTTTGCACTATTAAAGCCATTAGTGGGTTGGAGATGGAGCCATGTTTCTTTCTAAGAATGTTGTAAATTGTGTTGCTGAAGAGTTCTATTTAGTAGATCCAAATTCTGAAGCAGACAGTGGATGTGGTCGGGTGTCTCTGCATATTTGGACACGTTCCACATGTTCATTTGATGCACTTGTAGCGCAGTCAACTGAAAAGAGTTGAAGCTCTCAGCTGGATAGAAAACCAAAAGGTACTTCATTTACATAACTGTTTTGTAAATGAAGTGGCTTCTGCATGTTGTTGACGTCTGTCTGTGACTTGTGTGGGGGGAACGGGAGGGTGTCAGACAGGGGTTTTGTTGGTGCTGGGTGTTGAGGGGGTTGGGTGATTTAACACCCTAGCCATTACCTTCTCCAAGATCAGCTCATACCACTTTCCCTCACATCCTGTGGCACAGGGAGCTGGTGCAGCCTGGACGTATTCAGAAAGTTTTGTTTAGGCTCTGATTTGAAATTAAACAAAGGCTACATAACTAATATTGTCTTTAATATTATTATGCCTCCTGGTTTTAAAATCCGTCCCGAGTAACCACCTGTAATCAGATCTCACTTCCCTGTTTTATATGCAAATAAACACATAATTTCCATTTGCCTACATTAATGTTAACATGTATACAGGTTGGCAGAAAGGGGGGGGGGGTGTTCGGATGGTGAATGAATGAACAACACAGTACATGGGCTATGCCATTTGGGGAGGGCCCACTCACTGATCCCCCTATATTTCTGAAAATCCTAGACAGGGTTGGGACCGGATGGTGTTGCTAAGAACTTGCAATGTATAACTATTATCAGACCGGCCCTCGCGGCCTCGAAACACTACCGGCCCACTGGGAAAAGTCCCGACTCTCCCGATTGCCACTCCGCCTCTGTTGGTAAATGTGAGATGTTCAAGTCACACACGTCTCATTTTCATTTCAGAAACAAAGAAATGAATTTGGCGACGTACGCAAATTCTGATTTGAACACAACTTGTGCATAACGATGTAGGCTACCCACCTTACCTAATGCTTTAGTTGATGTGTTGTTCATGCATGAGGTCATGAATGAGAGGCTATGAAGTAATGCATGAATTCATAATGCATGTACCCTTACCGTAAAGTTTTACCATAACTTAAGTTCAAGCCTGTGGTAGCAGTTCCAAATAATTCGTTTAGTGCCATGCAATGAAAAATATCTTTCACAAAGTTTTTTACAAGTTCAGTGGGTGCATTTTCCAAAAGAATGCTTTTTTAAATATTATGTCTTAGATATGTAGGCTACATACCAAGAAAATTCATGAATATTAACTGAGATACCCCATTATGTTGTGAGCAGTAGGCCTACGTGTGCTGTACGCAAAATTGTGTCTAATCTGTCTGTGTCTATGTCTGACCTGGGCTGGCACATGTTCACGTTAAAAAGCGTGTGCGTGCACGAGTACTACGGTCATGTACAAAGTGTCCCGGTTTTAGTTTCCGGGAAATCTGGTCACCCTAAGCTAGACTAACTGTCCAATTTGAGTTTTCATTTGCACGACTAAAACTACTTTTGAACGTACACATGTTCCACCAAAACAAGTTCCTTCCCGAGACTATTTAGCAGAGGCACTGTGGCTCCGTCCGGAGCTTAACACCGCCCAACATGATTGTGATTGGTTAAATGAAATGCCAATAAACCAGAGCACGTTTTTTTCCCCATCCAGGAATGCTGTGTGGAGAGAGGTACCTGCCACAATGCTCACCCACAATGCTGTATGTCAGAAAAGATGTAATGAGCTATGAGAGGCTTTTGGTAACTTCATGGAAATTTTAGCATAAATTCATAAACACACATTTACATAAAAAAAACACACCATAAAACCACCACCTATGCCACATGTGTCATACTCAAGGCCCACGAAAAGAGCGACCAAAAAGCAACAAAAAGCAACATGTTTCTTAAAAAGCGACATAAACGTTTGAGAAAGCCACAAAAAAGGATGAAAAAAAGCTACAAAAATGTCAACAAAGGGACATGCAGTAATACAGTCAAAGATATTTTACTTTTTTAATGTATACATGTCATTAAGCTCTACATGTCTGGCCCTTGATGTGATTCTCATTTCCATTGTGGCCCTCAGTGAAGTTGATTTTGACACCCCTGACCTAGTATGCTTTCATATAAAAGATAATATGACATGATGGACCTAATCATTGCCCTGAGCTGACCAAAACAAAGCACAACCGAATAATGAGTTCAGTTATTCAGTGGTTCAGTTTGTTGAGGGGAAATGGGAACAGGCTGTTTTCAGCATTGTGTCATGTCTCAGACATGAGCCATCTGGGGGAGGAGATGGTGATCTGTGGAGGGAGGAACAGGATGGGGGAGGTACTACTCACAGGCCATCAGATAGGAGCTGGTAAAGAGGGAGGGAGGAAACGCCACTTATTTGTAAAACGAAAACAATGTTTATAAGTCTGTAAATATTCTCTCTGCACAAATTGTGGACAAGTCTCTCCTGTGGATTCATTTAAACACTTTCTTATTACAAACTATACACGTTTAGATCTCAAGATGTGATTCATAAGCACTAAGAGTTCAAAAGCAATATTCTGCGTCCTCAGTGAGATGGTAAATGGTTTCATATGTTGCTGTGGCATGTCAAGTATGTAAAGCAAGTGTTTGCTTCATAGTAAAAAAAACTAATTTGTGCATTCCCATTGCTGCTGTGAAGCTTTTCCACATGCCATTGATACATTCAATGTAATTTCTTAAAGGGATACTTCACCGCTGGAAAGCTGAATATATCTTTAAATTGGGTCACTTATGTAGCAGAAATGTGAAAAAAAAATTAATTGGTGCCTTCTAGGCCGAGAAAAGCCCGAAAATGTGTTTTTGGCTCATATGGATGAAAGACACCAAATCCCAGAATGCACTTCGCTTCGCTGCTTTGAGTCCACTCCCAAGCCACGCCTACCGCTTGACAGACAGACAGTGAGGCATTCGACTCAACTCAATGTGTTTTATTGTTATTTCAACCATATACACAAAACAACATTTCATCGTGGCTCAAGTGGTGTTTAAAATTAAAATATATAAAATTAAAATATATAAAAACTACATTATATAATAACGACATACGAAACAGGCTACATTTAGTGCACACACACATTATAGGCTCTGTAAAGTTCAGCTAAGCATACTAGCATTAGGCTTGGTGGGCTGTAAACACCGAGTATAAACACAGCCGTGAATTAGCGTGGGATGTCGAATAGTCGCCATGTAACAGTCGCAAACTCCAGCGGTTAGCCGTTAGTTGGATACAAATCACCCCATTTCTGCACCAGTCCGTGTTAACACAGCCCACCTTCATACAGAGCATCTCTAGCTCGGATCGTCGGAAGGCTAGCAGGCCTGGTAGCTGGACAGTCCGGTTCACTGTTGTTCAGCCATGTTTCCACGAAAGCAAAAAACACAGTCTCTGAATTCGCGTTGGGAGCATCGTTGAAGTTGGATGTAGTCCAGTTTGTTGTTTAATGAACGGGACACTTGCAAGCAGGATTGATGGGACAGGTCGCCGGCTAGCGTTAGCTCGCTCTGGATGTGCCTTTTCCCCGGCTAGCGTTAGCTTCCAACCTAGCCGACGTGGATGTCCCCTACCCGGCTCGGGGTACGAGCGAGTCCGCTGGTCTCCGTGCTGGTCTCCGTGCTGGTCTCCGTGGCAGGCGAAGCTCTCGTAGTGGGCCGATTATTCCGTCTGTAATAACGTTTCCTGCATATTCTCTGATCTGTAGCGATGTATCCCGGTGGTACACGTGCGGTAGTTTGAATGCACATAATTGTTGTAAAAGTTTGCTGCTGAGAAGTTCTCTTAATACATCCATGAGAGAGAGCCATAGACAGTAAAAGAAGCTCGGATTGTCGGAGGGCTAGCAGTCCTGGTAGCTGGACAGTCCGGTTCACTGTTGTTCAGCCATGTTTCCACGAAAGCAAAAAACACAGTCTCTGAACTCGCGTTGGGAGCATCGTTGAAGTTGGATGTAGTCCAGTTCGTTAAATGAACGGACACTTGCAAGCAGGATTGATGGGACAGGTGACCGGCTAGCGTTATCTCGCTCTGGATGTGCCTTTTCCCCGGCTAGCGTTAGCTTCCCACCTAGCCGATGAGGATGTCCCCTACCCGGCTCGGGGTACGAGCGAGACCGCTGGTCTCCGTGCAGGCGAAGCTCTCGTAGTGGGCCGATTATTCCGTCTGTAATAACGTTTCCTGCATATTCTCTGATCTGTAGCGATGTATCCCGGTGGTACACGTGCGGTAGTTTGAATGCACATAATTGTTGTAAAAGTTTGCTGCTGAGAAGATAGAGAGCCCTGTTTAGCGAGGATTCAAGATGGCTGACATTTTGTTTTTTTCCGGGCGAGATCAGCTCGCTTCGGGTGATGGGCGGGTTTAAAACATGCGGAAGTAGGTCCTACTACTGGTTGTAGTCTTTTGCTCTGGCCAAAAAATCTTCCGATGACGCAAAAATCGTCATTTTACGTCATCGGAAGATTTTTTTCCGGACCCCCCAATGCAGATATCTCCTGTCTCAGGGGGATATGAGGGAGGGACGCACGGTCATTCAGAAATACAACCGGGTTTCTACTGATACAAAGCTGAATGCTAAATCGGTGAAGTTTAGTTCCCAACGCCCCATTTTTATGTCAGTAAAGCATATCTTACTCTGATAAAGTGAAAGAAAGAAGTACAGTCCAAATACTGGATTATTGCCCCCAAAAATACTTAGAAGACTGGAAAAGGCAACATTTGAGTCAGGCTAATGGCCAACGTGACCAAGAGTAAGGTACTCAGGTTTCACCTTTAAAGGTAAACTGTGTAGGAATTTCTCCCATCTAGCGGTGAAATTGTATTTTGCATTCAAACGAATAGTGCTCTCTAGCGCCTCACTTTTTCAAATCTGTGTTGCAACTACGGTAGCCGTTATGTACCAAGAAGCTACGACAACATGTCTTCGCTTTTTTGGCGACGAGGATTCCCTCTCCTGTGGCTCGGCATAAGTATGATCCTCCATTATGAACTAAAGTGCAGTGACAAGCGCCTCTCACTGATCTCCTTCTCCGTTACAGCTGGTTTCAATCACGTGACGCTGGCTCTGAACCAAAACGCGTTGTGGATTAGCTAGACAGGCAGGCTAGTGCTTTATGTCCCTCTCAGCCATTATAGTTTTTTCAAAATGGCAGAACGACATGGAAGCCTCCTTAAACTTGCCCGTCCAATGTAAATACAGATAAGAAATTCTTCTTTGCTTACGAAGATAAGTCAGATCATTGGCAAAGGTCATTTTACATAGTCTGGCTACCACCAGACCAAGCTCAATCTTTTAAGATTGAATATTAGTCTGGGGAGTCTGCTCTGTATTTTCTCTGCACAAGAGGCGTGACCAACGGGCATAGTTCAAATGACTCTGTACGCAATTGGACAGTCCTTCAACCAATCAGACCAACGATCCGGATGACGTAGCAGCGAGAGCGGCATCAACGGGTTGCTGCGCTTCGGTGGCCGCCATGTTGAATGTAAACAAAAAGCTGCTTGGTCGCTTCTCTATCGTCATCGTGTTAAACCCGCCAATAGCACACCAGGTGGATAAGCCAGTTTGTGATTGGTTCCCACAAAATTGTTACGGAAGCAGGATAGATAAACATACAGGTTTCCAGCGTGAGCTGCAGGGAGAAATCAAATCGGATTGGGCGGGGTTTACCCAGTCTACATTTTACACCAATGAGGACTATGTATAGATGAAGACATTGATTTTAGCTAAAAACACTACACAGTGTATCTTTAAGGTATTTTTGTAATCTCATAGATGTCTACTGTCTGCCCAGAATGAAAAAAGATTTGCCCGTGGCAAAAACAATAAGGCCAATAGTTTAATAGATTTCCCCTGGCAGCCATAGTTAGCCTGCAGAGTAGAAGAGCAGAGTGGAGCGGCATAGTCTGTCTAGACAGTAGATATCTGTAGGATCACAACATACCTTTGAATATGGAAACCACTGCTGGATAACAGGTGAACATGTTTATATTGTCCCCTACAGATTGCTGAGGAGTTCCTACAGATCAGATAGATGTGTTGTCAAGTCAAGTAAACTTCATTATCCTCAATTGGGGCAATTCTTTCTACAGATCAGATTCAGATTTGTTCTCTCTCAAAAATAGATATTGGTATCGGCGAAAGGGTTGGACCACTCAGGGCTAACACTCTTGTAGACAAACTATCTACAGCTAAATTAGAATATCCAGTCCCTCTGACCTACATTTCTCTGGGCTATGGGATAAAATCCATGCACAGGGAAAACATGCAGACTTTTTCAGCTTGCAGATTCTGTTCTGTATTAGAAAAAAACTAAATGCATCTCTAACTAATACACACCAATGTGAAGCAGATCAATGTAACCCTTTCACTTGAAATTGAGAACCATTCTCCCTGCCTGTGGCGGTCCTGACTACAGCCCTGCCAGTACAATACCTCTGCCGAATCGGTAGTTGATATCTGTTGATCTGCTGAACAGAACAAGCACCTGATAAGTTATTAGTGAATATGAAGCAGAATTAAATAGTAAATGCTCTTTTGTTTTTTTGTTATCTGCCTCTCAGCTTGGACAAAGCAGTGCAGCTTCCCATTTTAAGGTTACATTCTTAAAATGGGAAGCTGCACTGCTTAGCTGTGAATACATCCTCACTGCTGAATAATTCAGAGGCTGTTAAAATATGCACACACCCCAAGAAAAGCATGGCTGCAGAATCAGATCTGAAACGTGAAGGGATGTGATACAATGAGCGAACACTGGACAAACCAATACCAAAAATCAGTTAACCATACATGTGTGTTGGCAAAGACTACTGCAGATAATGATGTGTTGGCGTGGATGTCACCACAATAGTGACCTATTTTTGTCTAGTTTGGGTTAAGAGAATTGTCTTCAGTAATCAGGGATTGTCGAGCAAAGGTTTTTCTTATTATCAGTGTTTCCATTTCAGATAGACAGGAAGGAAAGCCATTGTTCAGCAGAGAGTTTTAAAGCATTTCCTTAGAGTGTGACCAAAACGCTCTGCCCTCTCCAGGAACTCGCTCTGTCCCTCTGTCTGACGTTTCTGTGCATTGTTTTGTATAAAGGTCTTTGTTGTAATGAACAACGCACCACTTTGAGTCTTTTGAACATCTGTTTCACTAAAAGTAGCCCAACACTCTGTCTGGCTACTTTGATGTGGAAATATGAAGCAAATCTGAAGGTAGTTGGTATGAGATAAAATTAATGGTTAAAAAGTGTGATATGCAGTCATGAATCAAACTGTTGGTCTGTCTTAACGTGTAGCACCTTGGAGTCTACGATAAGTTGGTTGTCCTTTCATGACATAACATTCATGATCTTACCTAGCTTTACGATTTAGGGTAATTTGAACTTGAATGCAACTAATAGCACGTTCCCACTACAGGACTTTAGCCTTGATTTTACTCTCATGGACAGTTTTTGGAGCTCCCTAACAGATACGAAACAAGGGGGAGGGGTCACCTGTAACTTTACCGTGGCTTACATATGTTGCATTTGCAACACAGACCAAAGTTGTTGTTGTAATAGAGAAAACAGGCTATAATCAGAAAAGGTGTGTGGAAACAGGATATTTTGTGAACATGTGTGCCCACGACAACCCATCCAACCCTTCTTTTCTATTTCTTTGTTTTATCACTGCAAATTAGCCACCAACAAATTAGAACACAAAACGTAGTTTGGTGACTACACTCGGGGGGGATACTTCCATACCTTGCACAGCAGCTGGATCACACATAACACGAAAATCCAACCTAATGCTTTTGTGTCAGTGTATCAGCGTACTGTGTGAGGAACTGCTGTCAGCTGCGACTGTTTGTTCAAAACAACAATGGCGGACGTGATAGATGGTTTATCCAATCACCTGCCAGGTATTTGTTTTTGCCAGTTTCCAATGCTGGCTTGTCAGATGCTTCTGTGTAACAAACCATCTGGCGCGGCAGGTTAGATTTCTCTTGGTAAAAGATCTGGTAGTGTGTGAGCCCATGTTGCCGGTCAGTCAGGTAATGTGCAAACAAACAGCTGTAATGACAGAACTCTAAGCTGTATTAATTGTGAATTTGGAAGGGATGTGACAAAAGGTGCATTGCACACGTAAGAACAGACACACTAACCTGTGCATTGCCAGGATCGACTACAAGAAAGCCTACGACTTGATGGATACTAGAATGCTTGGAACTGTATAATATAACGGATGTCAATGGGGGGACTCTAGAGGCCAACTCAAAGCCAACTGCACAAGTTAACGTCAATTAACGATATACCAAGGAGATGCTCTGTCCCCGCTGCTGTTATGCATCGGTCTGAACCCACTTACAACTGAAGCCAGGTCATTACTGACTGAAGTGTGGCTAGGGATACAGGTTCTGAAGTGGAGTAACCATAGCCACCTCCTCTACATGAATGACGTCAAGCTGTATGCCAGGAGTGAGCGTGACATTGACTCACTAATCATCCCAAGGATCTACAGCAACGATCGGAATGTCATTTGGACTAGATAAGTGTGGCCGGATGGAATCAAAGAAAACTGAAGGGGCAGAGCTACCAGGAAGCAACATAGCCCATGTTCAGGACAACTACAAACTTGGAATCCTACAGGAAAATGGAAATCATGTGGATGCCGCAAGGAAGGCGGCCACAGCCAAGTACCTACACAAACCAGGGCAGGTCCTAAAGAGTCAGCTGAATATGAAGAGCAAGATCCGTGCCATCAACACATACACACTGACGATCATCAGATACTCCTAAGGTATAATAAATGAAGAGGCAGCGGGAGAAGAGGAACCATCATTGAAGGACAAGCCCCTACATGGCATGTACCAACGACAGACCAACAGTGCAGGCAGGAAGTCCCAGGGTCAAAGTGGGAGACACCTCCAAAGGTGGCAGAGAATGACAGAGCTAAGATCCTGTGGGACCTCAAGATCCAGACTGTTTTTTTTATTTTTTATTTAACCTTTATTTATCCAGGTAAATCGATTGTGAACAACTTCTCATTTGCAACGACGACCTGTCACATTCAAACAGTTCCACATTCATACCTGGAAGCTGCCCAGTCCAACCACAGTCTGATCTGCTGTCCACTGAGCAGCTCCACTGGAGCGGTTTACATCTTACATTAACATCTTTACAACAACACAATTATGTTCAACGATATCAGAATCTATTTTCTGTGCAGATAAGTGTTCACAGATATGCAAACCTTGAAATGAAATAAAAGAATAAATACATATTTGAATAATATTTGATATTACTTTCATCCTATTCCCTTTCATTACTTGTACATACACGTTTGATGATAAAAGGAAGAATGGGTAGTAACTAGTAACATTTGGGCTTAGAAATTATATTGTCTAACTAAAAAACAAATAAATAAAAAAGAGTGGGCTGCGAGTCCAGGCAGCCTAGGGACAGCATCCATGATATATTTCAACTATGATTTCAACCCAGTACCAAGACTGAACACCACTGGCCCTCGCGACCAAAACAACAGACTGGCCCACCCAGAATTTTCCGGGTGCTCCCGATTTGCCAATCCGGGCCTCCATGTGTAAATAACGTTTAAGTGGGTAAAGGCAAATAATAGAACAGTTCAGAAAAATCACTTTACTGTAATGCAGCCTTTAAGACCAGTGAAAGACAACACCTATGGTGTATTATGATATTAAGCTATCTGAAATCTAAGACGATATCTAGTCTCATATTATGATACAGATATAATATCAGTATATTACCAGTGTGAGAAAATATCGTTAGTATGGCACAGCACTTTCGGCATGGGTTTAAGTATCCTCGGGTGTTTCAGAGGCTTTATCTACCATGTCAACAATAAAGAATAAATGCGTAAAAATTATTACATATACAGTAAGTATTGAGTATCTGCAAGCTCTTAGCAGCTTTATTCTAAAAATATGTTGTCATTCGTCCTCAAAAACCCATTTGTGCAGATCTGTGTGTAGATGTGACAGTGAATGCAGATTTTTATGTGTGTAGTGGCTGCAGCTGTTGTCAGGCTGTTTCTCTGCACTGTGTGTCTGGGCCGATGGCCAAGGGGATGCAGTTAGGCGGGGAGAGAGGAGTGTGTGTGTGTGTGTGTGTGTGTGTGTGTGTGTGTGTGTGTGTGTCTGTCTGTGTCTGTGTCTGTCTGTGTCTGTGTCTGTGTCAGGGGGTAGTGTCTCTCTCTGCATAGCATGAATGAATGAGACCTCACATGGGAAGAAGAAGCACATTCTCTCCTCAAACTCCTTTTGCCCTCGCCCTTATGAATGTGGCTCTTTGATGGTGTATTGTGTTGTGTTTGTGCCCCTCAGTTTGCTGCAGTGAATTTAATGAGGCTCTGCTATTGTAGGTAGCAGCCTGTGCTTTGCTTTGTATCTGTCTCTGTGTTCATCACAGTCTTAGACACCACTGTCTTCTCAAACAGGCTTCCATTGTCTATCAAGATTACCCAATCTTCTCTGTGTCTTTATTAACAAGTTTATGCACATTTTGAATATTTAACTAAACTAGTGCAAATCATGCTTGTGCAGAACAAGCCGATTGCTTGGCCTGTGGTATTGCTGCTTGCTTTTGAGAACCGCTCATCTCATCACAGCTCATCATCTCGCTCTGCTCATCTCGTACTGAGCTTCTTTGGGTCCTGAGCAGTTCACCTGCAATGACATAGTTGCGCCATATATCCAAGTCCCAGTGGTTCAAGGGAAAAAAAACACCAAGAGCAGACTTTATTAAGGCCCGTAGGCAGCGAGGTAAAAGGGTCTACAGCTATAGATTTATTATAATGTTTAGATATGAAAATTATAAAACAATTTTATTATTCTAACTTGTTGAAATACGACCCCCAAAAGCATTTAAAGTATATGTAAGCCAACTGTATACTACTGACTTACTGTGTAAAAGCGGAAACACACCGCATGCGGAAGCACCGCAAATAGCTGTGAAGCGTAGATTCATGCCTGATCACGCGCCTGGTTCATACCAAGCGCGCATTTTTCTGTGAAGCGGTTACAGGAAATGCAACAAATGTACAGTGCTTCGAATAAATATTGGTGCACACAACAAGATATGGACATAATTTAACGACATCCTCTTGCTGACATTTTTGAAACTACCTTCAAACTTGCACATTTTTTTCACGTCTGTATGGAAACATACAGTAAATAATCAGATTAGATATTTAGAGGGGATAGTTGGCTTTGTCATTTAAGTTCTAAGGTGTACAATGGTTTTTACCGGACTGCTATCTATTCTGGTGGTGGGACGCCTGCTGTCTGGGTAATGGTTACTAAAATGTTGCTGGTGACGTACCTTCTCCCTTGGGTGCAGGCTAAAAGCATGTATTGGATTAGCTGTTCTTTTCATCAGGCAGACCCTTGGTAATGTGACCTTAGTCCAACAGATCAAAGGACACAACAATGTCATCAGAAAATTGAAGACTGACCTTTACTGATGTGAGCCTTTTAAACTCCAAGTAACCTGTCTTCAGTTGTACTTAGACTGATTGATTTTTTTTAGTTAAGTGCCTGATCATTTTACTAACATGCTCTCCTGGCTCAGGCCTCTGAGCTACAGTCGTTTGGGGAATAGATGGAATGCGAGGCAACAGGAAGTCAATGCTCCTGCTGAGAAGAGAGAAAATAAGAGTCTTCACATCCTTTTCAGCTGCACAATCAGTGCTGCAATATCAACTTGAGTTCAGCAGGCTTTCAAAGGACAAATTTTCCAGTTTAATTTGACTCATGTTCTCCAATGTGTGGAACATGGACAGGACCCGGGATGCCCTCATCTATGCTGTTAAGTGTAGGTTAGGTTAAGCAGTGCTGTTATGCAGTCAACTTGCAAGTATCAAATGCTGAGGATTAGACCATTTCAGATACTGCTGTTATATTGTAACTATTTGCCTTTACAAAACAGCAGAGAGGCAGAGAAGAAACACTGGCAGATACATACTGCATACTGCGTACGTCTGTAGCATGTAGTTGGTGGTTCTGAATACAGCCACAGAAAAATAGAAATGCATGGCAAAAATAGCATATTGTCAGTATTATAGAATGTAACAAATCATGTTTTTAGGGGTGCTTATGTCTCATTAAAGGGTAACTTTATTTTTCTTTTCATCCTGGAACCTATTTTCCTATGTTTTTACCTAATTAACTGATGGGAACAACAATCTTCGACATTGGTCAGTATTTATGTGTATTTGGTTTACAGCTGACTGTTTTGTTGGTATGTTGGTGTGTTGTCTTGAATATTATGGTTGTTACTTAATGTTGTCTATTTTTTGTCTGGGTAGGTGGTGATGACGAGTGTGTGTGTGTGTGTGTGTGTGTGTGGGGGGGGGGTGTTCATGTTGTGAGCTCAACGCATTCTCATGGGTTTGTATGATATTGTACAAACAGTTATGCACACTAAGATGTATGATATCCTACAAAAACTAGGAGACCGTCAGATGGTCACGTGACATCGGCTACAGAGCTCCGAGCTACAGAGCGGCAGTCACTAGCTTTTTAAGGGGACAAGTAGTGACGACCCGTGACAGCGAAAACTAGCTCACCACCTGGACCGATGGCCAACTTGGTTTGTCAGCAACTTTACCCAGACATAAAAGGGTAAATGCTCGATCGGATCCGCTAGACGTGTTGACGTCAAAGACATGCCTGGTGGCCTGTCTTATTCTGCCTCTGATTGGCTTACTCTGGTATTCGTACCCTAACCACAACCAATCCCCACTCCCCATGTTTAATCCTAACTAAATTGACTAGTGATGGGTCGTTCGCGAATGAGTCGGCTCTAAGAGCCGGCTCTTGTAGGTGAACGACGGGAGCTGCTCGCATATCCAAAGAGCCGACTCTATTTTTAAAAATATAGCCTATAGAAATTAAATCATTAGGTAATAATGAAATAATGAGTGAATTTTATTTTATTTAAAAAAATTGACTAATTCAATTGGGAGGAGGGAGGGCCGAGCCATCACACACACACACACACACACACACACACACACACACACACACACACACACACACACACACACACACACACACACACACACACACACACATGCACACATCCGTTCCCTCTGAGAGGGTCTTCTCAAAAACAGGACAAATTATTACTGAGAGAAGAAACCGCATCAGCTCCTCGAAAGTGAGGCAGCTTGCATTTCTGAATGCAAATCTCTCATAAAATAAAAATATGATCAGCATTGTGTGTGTGTTCATGCTAGTTAGACAAAACATAACTAGTGAGATAGTTCATGCTGGTTATAACATCGCAATAAAGAGAGAAAAAGAGGGACCAGTTTATTCCTTTCAGTTTATTTTTATTTAATATGAGTTCTATTATGTTGTTCCGATTCAGATTGTATTTGTTTTGAATGTTGTTTCTATACATTCAAAAGTTGTAATTTAAATGCAAAGGTTTAATAGTATTCTTTTTTCATAACAAATCAATGCATTTTTAAAGAAATTGTGAGACATTGTGAGTATGATTTCATTTAATAATTTAATTAGAATTGTTTTTCACACCTATCATAGTCAAAACATACATTTTTTTAAAGAGCCGTTTGTGAGCCAAAAGAGCCGTCTCTTTTCAGTGAGCTGAGTCAAAATGAAAAAGGAAAAAGAGCCGGAATGCCCATCACTAATGTTGACCATTCTAGTAGATCCGATTTAGGATCTACCACAAAAAGCCACGTTTGACTTCCCAACGAATTAGAGCAGAATGAAGCAGAGACCACATTTATTCTACTATATTTTTTTGGATTGTTCAATAACAGCTTTAAACAAGTGGCTGTACACATTATTGATTGCTATGACTTTATCTCCCATTCCTTTTTGTATTGAATTAAAAGTAGGATTGAAAGACTCACAGTAGTAAATAAGCAGTTGCCTTACAATGCACAGCTGCCTGTTCAGAAACTCTGTAATGACATTTCTTTTTCCATGGAGGTAAACATATTGAGCTAGCACAATTACAAAGAACGCCTCAGCCAAACCTCAGTAATGCAGCACTTGAGATATTATTTACTACAAGAGCAATCACTTTACTTCTTTAATCAGGATTTTATTTTTATGGCAATTGTTGGGAATAAAACTCAAGGTTGTAAAGGTGGTTTTGGGAGTGGGCTGCTGGCGCCGCATAGAGATGGGCTAGATGGTGGCTAGATGGATTGTAGCCACAGGTGGTCTGTAATTCTGCACCGTAATTGCCTGGCAAAGTGTATTATGGGTCTTCAGACCACTCATCCACTCTGTAGGGGGGGGACAAGAGAAAAGGGTGAGCGAGGCGGAAAAATAGGATGGATAACGTGCTGTCCCGTTGTGAGACGATTCTGCCAGACATTTACAATACGTCGAGGGAGTATTATTATTGTGTGCGTTCAAAGAACACTTTCTGTGAAGGCTATTAAGCCAGACTAATGAAAATGATGGTAGCAAATGGGGAGACAATCTCCAATTCAACTGAAATGTCCTTGTGTTTTAAAGTGCATATGTGCAACATATGTTTTCTGCTTTTTGAATGGAGTAAATGTTGTCAGTCTGCAGCTCTGCACCAGGAAATGAGCCATCTTTTCACTTCTCAGACATTTACAGCCTGAGACTTTCCAGATTTCAAGCTCCCCAGCTGGGCCGAGCCTCTGTGTTTCTGAGCCTCCTCAGTCACCATGACTGTTTGATGGTAAAGGCTCCTGGCAGCTCCAGGGATCAAACCCAAAAACATTTTAGCCAACTTACCAATCAGCCTTGATAGCAACTTGTTTGGCTCTGTTTCATTCACATTTCTACTAAGTGTGTTTGTAGCATTGTGCTCAAAGTCGTGAGCTAATTTCAGTTGAATTAAGTTGCCACTAAATAGCTGTTCTGATAGGACCGAAAGTTCAGGAGTTGATCCTCTGTTCTCCAGGAGGATCAAGGTGACACCAGTTCATGTCAAAGGTTAAATTACTCCAGTCATTCTGGACTAGAGCTGAAACTGCAACTATTTATGATAATTGATTCAGTCATTTAAAAAACAAATGGCAATATTCACTGGGTTCAGTTTCTCATAAAGGATGATTTGCTGCTGTCATATGTGATAGCAAACTGAATATCTTGGGATTTGGGATTCATGGTCCAGTCAAAAAAGGACTTTAAAAAAAAATGATGAGGCCTTTCCAATATTTTTTGACATTTTGTGAGCGAAACCATTAATTAAAAAATCAAGAGAATAATCAGATTAATTGAAAATGAAAATAAACACACACACACACACACAGGGATGCTCTCCATTCAAAAAGAACATCTGATTTTGTGAACAGGCAATTGACTAGTCATCGACATAAAACGACCCACACTTTTTCATACATAAACAAAAAAAAAAAATATTGTCTTATCATAGTATAGTATAAGTAAGCATCCAAATAAATAACTGAATAATGGAACATGCAAGATGAAAAAGGTTCAGTGTGTGATTGTGACATGAATATCTTTCTGTCTTCCTGTACAGATGCGATGGCTAATCCTTCTCCAGCAAAGAGCATGGGAGACCCTGGAATCACCCCGCTGTCTCCTTCACATACTCAGGTGGCTTAATTCTCTTATGGACTCATTTCTGGACCTACTGTTACTCTGTACCCCCGGTGCTTTTTTTGTGTGTAATAAAGTGAATGAGAAGCCAATGCAGAAGCTCCTTAAAGCTGCATTCTATCTAATTTCCAGCAGGGGACACCTCCACTGGCTCCAAAAAGAAGTCTGTTTCTATAGAAGTCTATGAGAAAATGACCCTACATTTCACTTGATTATTACCTCAATACACATTTTAATAATCAGTTTATGGTCTCAATCGCTAGTTTCAAGTTTTCAATACAGCATGACATTCATTTTGTAAATGATGGTCCCATTTATTCTAAAATAGACGATAAAGCAGGGGATGCTTTAGGACCTGCCAATCAGAACAGAGGCTTAGCAATGCTAACCATGCTAACACTGAGGACATTAAAATTGACCTCAACTTGTTTTTGGGTGTTGTCCGTGTTTTCATCTTAAACTCTGACCCTCTCACTGTGTGTTCTCACTTCAGCAAAGTTAACTGGAACACTTGGTCCTAAAAATGTCCTGTTCAGCGTTCTTAGACTTAGACTTCTCTTGATTGATCCTTTTGGGATGACTCCCGCAAGGAAATTGGATTTCCAGCAGCTCTCTTAGCTAAATATAGAAAGTAGACAATAAACAGTAAACAATAAACTTTTAGCTAAATATATAAAAATTCATGGAAAATAAAATCAAATAAGACAAATGTAGAGAACTGTATAGAGGATAAATATAGATAAATATATAGGACTGTATATAGCATTGTGTTATTATACAGAAATTAGCAGTTAAATTAAAATGATTGCACTTAAGTGGTGGATCAAGTTATTGCACAAAAAAAGAAGATTGTCCAGGTATGTATGTGAGTAGATTATTAATTGCACAGTGAGTGGCTACCACTCCTTCCCTTCTGTTCTGTTCTGTCCTCTTTACCCTATTTCCTCCTCCCCCCGAGTGAGGAGTTGTAGAGGGTGATGGCATGAGGGACAAAGGAGTTCTTGAGTCTGTTGGTCCTACACTTGGGAAGTAGCAACCTTCCACTGATTCTGACTCTCGCTCCTCTGGTTGCTGATGACGGTGTGCAGGGGGTGGCTGGCATTGTCATTAATGTCCAGCAGCTTGTCCAGTGTCCTCCTCTGCCACCGTCACCAGTGAGTCCAGCTTCATGCCGACCACAGAGCCGGCCCGCCTGATCAGTTTATCCAGTCTGAAGGTGTCCTTCATGGATATGCTGCCCCCCCCCCCCCAGCACACCACAGTGTAGAAGAGGACGCTGGTAACCACCCGCTGGTAAAACATCCGCAGCAGTTTGCTGCAGATGTTGAAAGACCACAATCTCCTCAGGAAGTACAACCTGCTTTGTGTCTTCCTGTACAGGTGACTGGTGTGTGTTGTCCAGTCCAGTTTATTATCCAGCCGCAGCCCGAGGTATTTGTATGATTGCATAGCCTCCACCTCAGCTCCCTCTAGCAGGACTGGTCGCGGTCTTGGTCTGGACCTCTCAAAGTCAATGACCAGCTCCTTTGTCTTAGAGGTGTTGAGCTGTAGGCAGTTAGTGTGACACCAGAGAGCAACCAAGCTAGCTACCGACCAAGCTAGCTACCAACCAAGCTAGCTAGCTACCACTAGCGTTAGCTGGTAACTTGAGGGAAAGCTTGTACTTTCTGCAGTACATGCTGATATGTGGCGCCTGTACCTGGAGGTCAGTGTTTACTTGCCGGTAAATCTCCGCTCCGGACCATGACTGTTCATCACAAATGCAAGAACCTTTACAGCCCTACAGTAGACAGTCTCTTGTCAGCACGGGTTTCTCCCAGTCTTCTTTGATTTCAATCTCTTCATCTTTTGACGAAAGATTTTTTCTTGAGGTACCATTTGACAACTACAATGCCTGTCTTTGGATCTATTATCTAGCATAACAATATTAGAGGAGCACAGCAGGAGGGCCAGATGGGGTCACTGCAGCAACAAATCATGATAAGACACAGGCCACAAAATACAGAACCAGGGACTGTAGACATGCAGGAATGAGTTGTAAATATTTTAGTGCTGCCTGCTGCATGTGTTCATGTCCGTGTTAAGAAGTGATGCTGCTTTTGTTCATTTGAAATGTTTGATGTTATTGATCTGGATCAATTGTTGCTCTTCACTGATTGTGTTTAAAATGTTGCTGTTCTCGTGACAGACCAAGCATAGTGCATAGTGTTTATAACTTGTATATATTTTTACTTCTACTCATTCTCCTCCTGGTTTACAGTAGTACTCATACTCCAGTTGCAGTATTCATAATGTATTATATTTTTTGCACTCTTGTATAGTATCTGAGTTTTTTTGTCTTATTATATTTAAATTTAATTACCTTGTATAATCTTTTTCTATCTTAGTCGGTGTGCTTTTCTTTGCCTTAACTCTTTTTTTACTTGACTCAAAGAGCCTGCACAATAATTCCTCTGTGCCTGTACTGTTTGGTGTATGCACAAATGGCAAATAAAAACCTTGAATCTTGAATCTAACCCTGTCAAACTCTATATCTTCTCTCTGTACAGCAAAACGACACAGACCAGGTACCGTCAGGGCCGTCCTTCGTGGTGGTGGTTGCCATTGACTTTGGCACCACATCCAGCGGTTATGCTTACGCCTTCACTAAGGAGCCAGAGTGCATTCACACTATGAGGTAGGCCAGCACTGCAATGCAGACACTCACAGACGAGGAGTGTGGGGATGGGCAGGAGCTGCAGCAACATATCGACTTTGCTGATAGTGGTCTATCTTGCTTGAATACAATTAAGAAAAATAATAATAGTTTGCAACTGAAATTACTTTTTTGCATCACTTTTTTTTTAATGGACTGGTCATATCAACAGATTTTAAAAGGTCCTAAAAAAAGGCATTTTCTCAATCAGCTTCTGACTGTGAAGGACCGGGGTCCGACATGAACACATACATTTCTGCCAGAGTTAGATCCGTTTAGTTTTATTTCATTTCTGTATTCTTTTATTTCTTTGGGGTTTGCGCTAGATGAATTTGAGTTGCTACAGTCGATTACTGAATGTCTACTCTCCTCCTGATGAAGTAATTCAATTCAATTTTATTTATAGTGTCAAATTATCTCACACACTTTACAGACCAGGCCTGTACTACGAAGCGAGAGAGAGAGAGAGAGAGGGAGAGAGAGAGAGAGAGGGAGAGAGAGAGGTGGAGAGAGAGAGAGAGAGAGGGAGAGGTGCGCTCAGAAAAGTTCAGACATTTAGAGACCAACAACCACGTTAACATTCCCTGATGTATCTTTATGAAAGATATAGATTTTCAGCGGAGGGAATTACATATAGGCTATTTGTCGGCTTGTTGAGCCGTGTGTTGCCAATGCGCACGTCGATTTGAATTATGTTTTTATATTTTTTACTTGCTCCAACGATGTCTTACCACTGCCAGGGTTGCAACTGAAATAATAGGCTAAAGCAACGACAGTTTATGGAAAGCAACAAGTGTAATTATGGTCAGATCTTGTGCCTGACGAGGAATGAGGAAGTGATATTGATAAGCGTTGTGGTTTGAGGTGGAGGTACCGCGAGGTGCACTAGCTAGCTGGCCTAATTCTTGTCTCATTTCTTGTCTTATAAACAGTACATCTATCAAATTTGGTGCCCTATATCGCTATTTTCTAAACTACTGTAGCATATTTTGCGGGACCCACTTGACGCTGCGTCTAGACTTTTGTCATACAGAAGTGAGCGTGGTTTAATCTAAATTGAGCTTAGCGTTAGTTCATGCATCTACGCCATACGCCCGCTGATTGAATTATCATTCCTTTCAGACACACACCAATCCCAGCCATCCTCACATCAAGGTGGTCCTTTTAAATGTGACTCCCTCCTCACTGGTCCCTGCTACACTGACTTCACTCACTGCTGCTGCTGGCAAAAGCTTTGCCTCCACCACCCCCAGCCTCCACCTTCCTAGTTCACAGTCCTGACATGAAAACAAGTTTAAAATGGTTTTCAATGTTGACCTTTTGATTCACTCTTTTATACTCAACGTAGGGCTGAAACGATTCATCGAGTTACTCGAGTAACTCGATTACAAAAATTCCTCGAGGCAAAAACTCTGCCTCGAAGCCTCGTTAAATTCCTATGACGCGCACTATACGCGCAGGGATCTGATTGTTCCACACGGACCGTTGTTCAGGAAGCACACCACTAGCGCGCGATACATTTTGAATTTAGTTGGCGCGATGGCGGAGAGTAAAGATGTCCAGAAACGGCAGAGAATGTCTAAAGTTTGGGATCATTACATACTAAAAAAGGAAGAGAACAAGGTGCAACATGAAGTAGACCTGGCATACCACAGCAGTACGACTTCAATGATTCAGCATCTGAATCGTAAACATCCACTCCGTGCTGTTTCACCGAGCGTCGCTGAAACAAGGTAACGTAGTCTAAGCAGCTGCTGGTTTTAATCACATACTGTATTTGTAGCGATGTCGTGATGCGGTTTGACTAGATATGATGTTTAGCTTTGATGTTTTTAAATAGTAAACTTAAACTTAGTAAATAGGCTCACCCTGGAAATTATATATTATTTGTTAGTAGCCTAATGGTAAATGCTGCAGGTGTAGAAATCTACATAAAACAGATATCTACTTTGATGTCAGGGCTAGATTACAGCATGAAACTTAACTAAATGAAATTGCCAAATGTTGGAGTTGAAATAAATACCTCTGTTCTTTTGAGAAATAAAAGTCAAATGCTTGATCATTTTACAGCCACATCATTTTCGTTATGCTTTATTTGTTTTGGTTGTTTAAAAACGCAAAAAAAAATTGTATCCGATTAATCGATCGATAAAGTGCTAGATTAATCGATTACAAAAAGAATCGACAGCTGCAGCGCTAACTTAATGGTGTTTCTGCATGGTGCTTCCTATTTCAGCTTAGCATGCTGCTCGGCTGGTCCAGGGAGCATTATCAAGAGTGGAGCACTCAGCGCCAGGCATAACTGTATTTCCTTTTGTTGCAATAAATGGTTAAATCTATGGCGAGTGTTCCCTAAACTCAGCTCTGAAAGAACAGTGTGCAATATCAGTGCAAATGTACATCTGCAAATTTTCGAATAAAAATGTTGCGTTTATTTTCCAAGCTACTGTCGCTGTCATATTCCACGGGACCCACGTGAGAGCAGTTTCCATGGAAATGCAGCTTCAGACACCAGTCATTAGCTCTAACCATTCCATTAGATGAGATGGTATCAGATATTTTCACTCAGTGCTATTAGATTTGCTGTGAAAACAGCTCCAGATCCCGCTGATTATTTAGTTTGGGTGAGTCCCTCCTCTCCTTGAATCCTTACTCAAACAAAGACTGTTTGACGGTGGCTGCCTGTGTCGTGCCAGTGGTTTTAGTTTTTAGCAAGGGATTTTTGAAAAGCTGTGTGAGAGGGGTGGGGCGTGAACTGGTGTGCTACGAGACATTCCTCGCCCTATAGACTGAACATTAGCATTCATCAGCTGTCCTCACTTGTTGTGAGGGAAACAAACGGAGCAGGAACCTGAGTTCTGGCATAACAGAAAAACAGTCCGTGGTGCTGACAGCTCTTAAGAGATGGAAGCTAGATCCTCATTTTATCACTTCAAATCTTCTTCGCAGAGATGCAAGTTTCCAAATATTAATTGTGAGGGATACATACACATGATGTCAGGCTATGTCTTGGAAATGTACTTCCTTTGATCCAGACTAGCCATCTAATGATATATTGCTTTGTTGACTCTTCTTTGGTTGTCCTATGTTTTAGCAATATACCATCATACCATAGCTTTGTAGCAGTCACTGTGGCGCCATATAGCAAAAGTTTGGTTGCTGGGCTATATGTTTTTTACTGCACAAAGCACAGAATGAGAATTTCTTTCTAGTATTTTCTTCCTGGTAAAATGTGTCTGGTACAGAACAACAGATCCATATTACATGAATACACTTAATAATATAAATAAATAAGATAAAAGAATAAATGAAAGAACAGTATAGTTTTTCTTAACAGCGATGCTCACACTTACTGAATAGACTAAACAACAATGGGACATAGGGAAACACACACTGCACCAACAGGAAACTGAAGGCAGATTCCTCTCCCAGACCAGCAGTCAAAGAAGTCAAGAACAGACATATGTCACGACAACAGCAGCATAAGGATTATATTTATTTCAGATAAAATGTAAGAGATATCCCACCAACCTTCTTGAAAGCTAAAAGCTGTCCCATCCAGTTTTTTTTCCCAGATCTCACAAATAAGTTTCTCTTCACCTCAGGTGCTCTTGGTGAGATGGCCTCCATAATCCCATCATACACCTCTCCCAAGGAACAGAGATAACACTAATAATAGCTGCCCTCCATTTGTCCAGAAATAGCTCAGTTAGCCCACAAGAGAAGTTAATTTGGCTTTTCTGATGGAACTTAATGACTGATTTGATGACTTAAACCTCATAAAAGTATTTACAAGTCTTTTCACAGTGCATACAGCTCGTAATAGATGCAAAACGGCATATGCAATTGATGGAAAGTCTGAAAAGTCGGGTTGTTAAATGGGGGGTTTCACCTGCAAAATGATTATTCAGTTGACCTGTTTAAGTTGCTAACAATTCCAAAAGTTTATATTTGATCAATACAAAAGCAGAAATACAGATGGATGGTACATTGATAACTGACTTCCTTCTAGGCGTTGGGAAGGCGGGGACCCTGGGGTGTCCAATCAGAAGACTCCAACCACGATCCTGCTGACTCCAGACAGGAAGTTCCACAGTTTTGGCTATGCGGCACGGGACTTCTACCATGATCTGGACCCCAGCGAGTCCAAACAATGGCTCTATCTGGAAAAATTCAAGATGAAGCTCCACACCACTGCAGTAAGGATACAAACATACACACCCAGTGAATAAATGCAAAGCGGTTCTCCACATTTCTCTTCTTGCAGAGGCCTCTGGCCTCAGCTGATACCGCAGCATACTGCTGCTGACTTTTTTTCTTGCTACGTAGGAGGCATTTCTGCCAGTGGCTGTTGGCTCACAGTCCTTTACTGCCCATAATTCTCAGCAGGACATGATCTGGATGATGCTGTTACTCTCAGCAGTATGTCTCTGTGTCTCCTGTGGGGTTTTAATAGATATATAGATACTTTATTTATCCATGGGGGAAATCCCAAGTCACAGCAGCAATACACAAACGGACCACACGGTGCAAAGAATCGTGCAAAAACCAATACTAGCATAAGTAAATGTAACATACTTTTATGTATGTACGTGTATGTGCATACAAGTGTGCAAATTGCCATAAGGTGTGCAAAATGGATGTAAATATATAAGTTATAAATTAAAAAAGATGTTTTGCACTTTGCCAGAAGTTACACCTTAGTCCACAATCAGCTCCTTGGTCTTGCTTAAGTTCAGCTGCAGGTGGTTTAGTCCGCACCAACCAACAGTCATCCACGTGGCCTCTGTATTCGTCTTCTGTTGTCCACTGATACACCCCAGAATGGCAGAGTCATCTGAGAACTTCTGCAACGACTCTGTGTTGTATCTGAAGTCAGAGGTGTAAAGAGTAAACACGCATTTTATGATGGAAGAAGAGGAAGGGTCACAGGGTCACCAAAACCATCAGGAATAATGCTCTGGTGCAATGTCACATATCAGCAGTAGAACACAGAAGATAGCTGTAAAGTCATTGCAGACTTTATATCCCCTCTTCATATTATGAATGAGTCTACGTACTCTGATTCCGTAGTGTTTTTATTTTATGTCCTTATTCAAGTCTAACGTTAACATCTTCTACCCCCAATCAGAATCTGTCCATCGATACAGACCTCCACGCAGCCAATGGGAAGCGAGTGAAAGCTCTGGATATCTTTGCATATGCATTGGCCTTCTTTAAGGAGCAAGCACTGAAGGTAACATACCTCTGTCAGCACTCATGGATCTTCTGTTTTATTACATACACAATGCATTTTGTTATTTTGATAATTGTATGTCCATATTCTGCAGAATTTGGGAATTTGGCATGAACCCTGAAGCCAATGTTCAGTTTATTCCATTTACGTTTTTTAAAATATGCTATTATTCATACCTAGCTAATCTGACATATTGTGGCATACTGACTATCTCAGGGAACATGTGATGCATACAAAGGGGGTGAGTAGCAAAGGAAACACATAAGGAACAATCCTGACCCAGTAATTCTTGTTTATGAATTTTACCTCAATGGTCTGAGTCCGCAGTGTGACACTAACCCTGTCATGACTTTTCTAACCTGTTGGTTGTGATTCATGTTTCTTCCGGCAGGAACTGAGTGATCAGACAGGCGGAGAATTTGACAACAATGATGTGAGATGGGTGATCACTGTTCCTGCCATCTGGAAAATGCCTGCAAAACAGTTCATGAGGGAAGCTGCCTATAAGGTTGGCAAAGAAGCTTCATTCACATTTGTACACCTGTCATTTGTTTCCAGCTCGCATCTCTAGTCTGAACACAACCGTTTGCTAATGACTGATTTCATATCTTGAAGAAAATTTCAACCATGGCTGAAGACAGGGTCTAACATGACGGGTAGCTTAAATTATGTCTGTGTGAGAACTTCTCACTGTAGAGAGAGAGGTGGATGCTCAGAGTTGCTGCAGTGCCACACAGTAATCAATCCTCGCTCTCATTCAGTATGTTACATACACAGCGAGCTACAGACCGTAGAGGACATACGCAGGGAATCAGACAGTCATTATTATAGACACAGAGAAAAGAATGAAGGAAGGAGAACTATCAAGAGTGATAGAAAAACACAATTATAAACCTTCCACCAATACTGCAGCATATACAATAGAATAGAATAAAAAACAATTTATTCATTGGACTTTATTGTCATTTGCACAACCTTGTGTACAACGAAATTTGCTGTGCTGTACCTGATTATAAAAGTACTAAAAGTAATAAATACACAAAAATACTCTAACATACACTCATTCACAGTCATCCCAGTTCGTAAATATATGAATATGCATTTTAAAAGCATGGAAACAGTATTGCAAGGGTTGTATTATTGCACATCTAGTTCATGACACCAAGGTGGGGAAATGTTTGATTTTTGTTCAGTTCAGTGGTGGCTCTTGGATAAAAAATGTCCTTCAGTCTGGAGGGGCGAGCTTTGAGTGCTCTGTATATGTACTTTCTGTGATATTACAAGTGTAATTAGAATATTTAAATGTATCCTAAATCTAACTGGAAGCCAGTGCAGAGGCTTCAGAAGAGGGGTGATGTGATCACTCAAACGATCTCGAGGTATGTAGTTATGATCCTTAGATGCAGGAAGGTTAGATTAGTGTCCATGGTAACAGACAGATGTATTGCCTGAGCTATAATGTGCTGCTATAGTGTAATAAAATGTAGGTGGTGGCTCTCTTCCCTCTTTTAGACTAATTACTATTAGTTGATTTGAGAATATTTTGGGTCAGCAGCTGAAGAGAGTTGTCCTCCATCTGCACATCAATGAAAATTAATACTGTGAGATGATGACCCAGTGGACCCAGTACAGAACCTTGTGGCACTCCAGTATGAGGTGTTCAATCTTCAGTATAAGTTGCTAACAGATGGTTTAAAATGAATAAATGGCTCTAAATATCAATTAGCAGGGAGGCAGGTAGTGAAATACAGTTATTATTTTTGTGTTAAGGAATCAGAGGACTCATATACATTAGGGAGATTTCCAAATATGTGATAGTAGCCTTGCAATATCATACCAAGATCAGTAGATAGAAATGCAGGCTATCAAATGATTTTTTAGTGGTGGTTTAAAACATGTTATCAAGTAGAGGTTTTGTTGTGTTCTACTTCTCTACTGATTGAGCTTAGTCTGAACACTTTTCCCTTGTCTGATTGGTCACTTTGCATTTATCCTTGCACTCTTGTTGATGGAGGTTCCTTACAAGCAGAGCATTATGAACGTGTGTGTGTGTGTGTGTGTGTGTGTGTGTGTGTGTGTGTGTGTGTGTGTGTGTGTGTGTGTGTGTGTGTGTGTGCAAGTCTCTTCAAACCATTAGTGAATGTGGTCACCTGGGCGTGGCTGTCTGCAGTGAAGAAAGAGGCAAGAAGCTAGAGGGGGAGAGAGGAGACACACAACAGCTGTAATGGGTGTGTGTGTGTTAGGCTGTTCTGACCTGGTTTTAACTTCTGTCCTGAGTGATCGGATCAAGTGGCAATTCTAATGAATATGTGTTTTCTGACCTGGCAGTAGAATGTGTCTCCAAATGTGTCCTGAGTGACCACTTGTGATCGGATCTCACTTCCCCGCTCTATAGGCACATAAACACGTACATCATTTCATTTTGCATATAGGCTGATTGTTAATGTTGATAATGTCAGTTGTTACTTTCACATAAATCAAGCGCTGCCCCCAGTCTGACTGTGTGCCGACCATAGACTGTATCCTATATAAAAGGGTGCCGACGTGAGGAGATCTGACGGGCAGCAGGACCTGTGCAGAAGAGAAAGACGTTTTTAAAAGTTCAGTGTGTTCATCTCTCAGTACATTTGTAGCTTCTAATTGAATCTCTGCTGTTTGAAGTTCAGTTATTATATTACAACTGCTTTATTTTACATTTCATGTTCGCTCAACATTTCCTGATTTTGCCGCTTCATAATAAAAGCCATCCATCGTCTTCCGCTTATCCGTTGTCGGGTCGCGGGGGGGGGGGGAGCAGCTCCAGCAGGATAATAAAAGCATTTAAATACCAAAATAACGGAGGACGTTTATTATGAAGAAATTACAAGAAATTGAACCGTTTCACAGCCGCTGGGATGACCACACATTTCACCGTCAACTCTAGACAGCGCTGTAGCTCTGGTAATTCAAGATTTATCGTTAACAGACGGAGACAACATAATGGGAGGAATTTTTGTAGTTAGTCCTACATTAAGGGGCGAGTTATAAAACTATAATTAAACGTTATTTTCCGATCAACAGCGCTGCAGAGAGCTCAAGACAGCCGGGGATATAGGAGCAGGTAGCACGCAGGAACAAAAACACATCACTAACAGTATATGAAAATAACATCCAAAACTTACAACTCAATCAGTGTTTTTTATGAGAAATACTTTGAATGAGTACTAGTTCTGTTTACAATTGAGTAGTGGGTATTTAATGTGGACACAGGGTACATTCCCGTTCTCACTGCTATTAGAATGTGGACACATGCGGCTCAAACCACATCCAAATGTGATTTTTGCGATCCAATCTCAATGCGTCCTGAGAGAGTGTTCACCTTTACCTAGAGCTGTCCACTTGTGATCCGATCACCCAGACCAGATCTCACTACCAGGTGGAAACGGGGTTTCTGTGTGTGTGTGTGTGTGTGTGTGTGTGTGTGTGTGTGTGTGTGTGTGTGTGTGTGTGTGTGTGTGTGTGTGTGTGTGTGTGTGTGTGTGTGTGTGTGTGTGTTTTATGTCAGCTATTGTTCTTCAAGACAAAGCATGTAACTCGTCCTAAAACCACACATTTGAACATTTCTGTAAAGATATGACAATAACAAGCTGAACATCACACACGTTTGACATATTATGGCCTTATAGGTTGATGTGGCTACCGTGTTAGCAAACAAGAACCAAACAAGAACCTCAAAGCAACAGTAACATTCATTTGCAAGTGAGTTTTTGCGAGTTTTTGTGGACACCTGGCAAATGTCTAAAATTCACTCTCCCTTCAGCTCTGTTTTGGCCCCCACCAATGTGGGCAGTGTACCACCTACTGCCTACCCAACTGCAGGTGATACTTCTCTGTGGGATCATCACTATTCACATTCAGGTTTCCCCCAGTGTATTGCAAGCATAGTGGCCCCTGGAATTTATTTTTATGTATATTTAAGGCGTTATAAATCTTGGATTATAACATAAGATTGATGTCAATCCTCTCATCTAACTCTTGGAAAGAAAGCAAATAAGTGCATTTTCCAAAATGTTAAACTAGAAATTATTTTAAAGTACTAAATCTTAAACTTTTAAAGGTAAAAATCGTATTGTAATAACCTTTTAATTTTGCTTTTCGAATCTCAAACCACATTATCACATTCCGATTTTTGAGCACTGGTTTGGGACTGATTCAGATTCCTGTTTCCCTGCTGTCTTCCCCAATGATATCATCCCTTTGTCCTGATCACATGCCTGGTGTGCAAGCTAAAAAAAGAAGGAAGGAGGGATGGAAGGAGGGGTCATGTAGACGAGGGTAGAAACAGAGAAAAAGGAGGAGAGCTTTTAGCTGTTCTGCGGTGGGGCTGGAGGCAGGGATGAAGGGATGCGCTGTGTGAGTAAAACACAGAGGTAGAGAGAGAGTGAGCAGAGGGAAAGCTGGCCGTCTGCAGTGACTCAGCATCAGGCAGTATGGATCGTTTGATTGGCTGCTCATGGAGGACAGAGGGAGGGAGAAAGTGAGTGAACGGCAGCCCACTGCAACCACTCCTCTAATCGCATCATCTGTTAGCTCTCCTGCAGCCATGACACAACACACAGCTCTTTCTCTTGCACTTTGTTCTTTTGATACCCCACTAGTCTCGCATTGCCAGACCTTCCTCCACAGTACTGATTGATTAAACCAATCACAGTTGTCTTAGGCCAGACGGAGCCCAGGTGCTTCTGCTAAATAGTCTCAGGAAGGAACTTGTTTTGGTGGAACATGTGTACGTTCAAAAGTAGTTTTAGTTGTGCAACAGAAAACTCAGAACCTCCGGCAGCACCTGTACAATTCCGGAAATGAAACGTCGTCGATATACGTAGACTAATCCACCCCTAACACCAGTCACCATTTCTTCTCTGCCTGTTCCCTCTTTCTCAAACAGTAAAAGCATTGCAGCTCCTTTGGACTTTAAAAGGAATAAACCAAGAAAAAAAAAGAGAAACTGAAACAAAGTTGAGAAACAAGGAGTCTGTGGTTCTGAAACAAGCCTCGTGTTTCTCTAGCAGCTATTAATCAGAACACTGAATTAGCAGCTTTGTATCATAGCCACTGTTTTGCATTCATCCGTGACCTTTGTGACACATTCTTGGCTCTTGATTGCACCTTTTAAACTACAACTACACTACAAATACAGATACAATCTTACTAGTTACCTTGGCATGAATAGACATGTTAATAACATGATATGAATACTGTATATAATTTCCCAAAATAAATTCCTAAATTAAAATGTAATAAAATAAGAACCTTTCAAAGATATGACACTTACTTCAGATTATATACATGTGAAAGTTGGGTCAATGAGCTGGTCCCACTTTGCCTACATGTCCCAGTATGCATCACACATTAAGGAACATTCAGACCAGGCAACCGATGGTGTACCACAGATACTACTGAGGTCCTGCAGCAATGTCACCATCCAGAGGGCTAATATTCAACATAAACAACACTGTTTCATTGTATTTTTATGAATCATCAATATGTGTATCTGATGCCTATACTGTCCCTGTTCAGGTGGTTCTATACCTAAAAATAGTAGCATGAATTCCAAAGTGACAGCTGGATATAAAGTTCGACCTGCACCCCTCACACACACAGCAATAATGAAATGAAGAAATTAAAACAAAATCATAAATTGTCATGGTCCTGGGTTTCGCACTATTTGCACTTTTGGGGCTACAAGCACTGTCAATAGAATGGAAACTGCGTCAGACCTTATTCACACACTAGTGTGTGTTGTGGTTGCAGTAGAAACAGGCACAAAGAAGTCCAAAATGAGGCTATACAAGTTCAGACATAGACTGCCACAGTAGGCATTTTAAATATGACACCATTATGACTCCTACATGCAAAAGAAGTTGCAAACAGCCAAAGTTTATCTTGGAAGTTAAAAGTGTTTTTCCTGTCTGTTTTCTTCCCTTGTCCAGTCTGGTCTGGTGTCCCGTGAAAACCCAGAGCAGCTGATCATCGCCTTAGAACCAGAGGCAGCATCAATCTATTGCCGTAAGCTCCGCCTCCACCAAATGGTGGACCTGGGCACCCATAGCACCCAGAACGGCAACAGCCCCACTGACAACGTGGGGGGTGGAATGACCCAAGGTACATCCCATCAACACTGACATCATGTGGTGCTGAATGTTCTCTACCACGGTGCTTTCATACAATTTCTCTCTTTGGCAGCATTAGTACTGACGTAGTAACATACCGTTTTCTCTCCTGTTGAATGTTGTTTCTTCCAAAGTTTCTCCCGGTCATGGTAAACATGCTTTCTTTTTTTAAATTCAGACAGGGAATGCATGACTTTTTTATTTTGATCCAACCATCACATTTCAACTTGCTTTTGCTTCTTTTCCAAGATTCTATCCTATCTAAAAGCGTATCCTTATCCTTAACCTCTTTAATGGGAGCTTCATTAATGAATTATTCCCATTTCTGACTTTATTATAGGTCCAAATGTCCTCCCAGGTCCCCCTTGATGTTTGAAACTGTGTTGAGTTTCAGTCATCACTAGAAAGCTTATTACCTGGTTATTAATGAACCATATTAAATGGAAGGAAATGTCTAGCTTCCATCCATTACTCACTTTTTGATCATTATTCTTGCACTGTACATTCATATTACATAGCTTTGGCAATGTGAAGCAGCAACAGCAAGTACCCTCTCCTTTCTTTTTTAAAATAATATGTTTTCACTTTTATTTAGTTTTTGTCCAGCACCAACATCAAAATGTAAAACCCAAAATAAGGATTTACAGGGTTCCTTTTAGTCCAGTTCTTATCTTCTCTGTAAAGACAACCGCATTATATCATTCACTTGCATGCAAACAAGATGTACCCAGGTCCAATAGGTCTGTTTTTGTTATCCAAATAGACAGCCATTTAAAAAAATCTTGACTAATTCTTCATTTAATTCATTCTTTCTTTTTTATTCCATCAGATATAAATGTGTATGAAGGTGTTTTGTTGGAAATGTTGACCACATGCCTGATGTAGAGTAGATCAGGAGGCTTTTTATTATCTGATCAGGCAGAGGGTGGAATACAACAAACAGCTGACTGCCTGTTTATGATTCCAAGTTCATAGGACTTGTGATTTCCAATAGATTGTGGGATTCAGAACGTTCTGCAAGGCTGCAAATTAGTACCAGAAATATGCCCCCTTTTTGTCCAGTCGCCATGGAACTAAATCAGGAACTAAAATTCACTTTTGCACAGCAGAAAAGGCTAAATAGTAGCGATTTGATTTCGCCCTGCAGATCAGGCTGGAAACCTGCACTTTTAATTCTCCTGCTTCAGTTCACAGAACCAATCACAAACTGGCTTATCCACCTTGCGCGCTATTGGCGGGATTAACACGATGACGATAGAGAAGCAACGGCAAGCAGCTTCTTGTTTACATTCAATAAGCCGGCCCCTAAAGCGCAGCTACCCACTGATGCCTGATGCCACTGTCGATCATTGGTCTGATTGGTTTAAGGACTACCCAATTGCGTACAAAGTCATTTGAACTATGCCCGTTGATCACGCCTCACGCCAGAGCAGACTCCCCAGACCAGTGCACAATCTTAAATCTATTGAGCTTGGTCTGGTGATAGCCAGACTAGCTAAATAGCTCAATAACGGATCAAAAATGACAGCGCCGTTAGATTAGTCAGGAAGCCAGCAACATAACGTTAATCTTAATAAACTTGACAAGCAGCCTTATGTTATGTTACAAGAAATTAGATAAGAAGACCAATTGGGATTGACAAGGATTGAATGAAAAGTAGGATTACAAGAAAAGTCTGTCTCGCATCCTAATATCGAGACAACCAGTGGTTTTACAGCAGCACCGGCGTTTGGCTTTGACCCATCAGTGATGTTCGTTACTGCAAACTCCACCTCAATAGTTCCAGGGCCATCAGAAAGTTCTACCCACACAGCAGGGACCTTTGGGAACCAGGAACTAGAAGTGTGTCTCAATTTGCATACTTCCATAAGTGCACTTACATGCAGTGCACTGTGCATACTTGTGCAGTGCGTACATTTCGACAGGGTAGTGTTGTCCCAAATTGCGCATGGCCGTTATGCACTGACTGGAAATGACTCTTTTTCTTCTTGTGTTTAAGGGTAAATTGCAGCCAGGCGCAGCGTTACCGCCCCCTATTGTCGCCCGCTCGGCTTGTTTTCTCACTAACTGGTGACAGTATAGTGGTACATATCGAGAAAAACGTATGCATATTACATTTGTATAGTTTGTGTTTTGCCGTTTCAATAATAACCGCTGCAGCTCCCTCGCCTGCCATTTTCACAAGTTTGAAAATGGTGGTCCTGTCCGCTCCGTAGCAAACATGGCGGCCGTTGAGTAGTAGAGTAGTGTCAAGCGATCCAGACTTTTAGCATGTATAGAGCCAGCATATTTCCACATGTAAATGGGTGAATTAAGGGTTTATTTCAACCAAACCAGAGTGGTGATTGTTAGAACAGTGGAAAGACGAACCAAGACAGCTTTTTGTAGTTTTATTTTGTTTCTGTTCACTTTGAATGAAGTGTGTTTTACGATGATAAAAGTCCTGATTATTTACATGGAGTCTGGTGGGTTTGGTGATGGTGATTTCGGGGCTGTTTCATGTTAAACTAAAAAGATCGTACTCTTTAACAGAAAGGTCTATTTCTGTAGGGATCCTTTCCATAATGTTGTCAGACACTTAGAATAATAATATGAGTCTGTCAGTGACGGTTGTTAGCAGTCTTGTTTACAGTAATACTGGACCATGTTGTTCCTGTCAGTCACTTAGAAAACCAAAATAGGGTCCAGGTTGAAAAAAACTTGAAGTTACCGTTTAATAATGTATCAGGATATTACCTTTTTTTCAGCTCAAGTCTTTAGCTGTTGTCTGGAAAACAAAAGGAACATTCAACTTGGAATCTACTGCTGCGGTTTCCTTTTGACTTTCCCATGATGGGCCTTCCCACTGAAGTATCCTCTAACTCCTTGTCATTTAATGTCTCCTACTA
Organism: Gymnocephalus cernua; assembly: GCA_023631565.1. Classification (NCBI taxonomy): domain Eukaryota; kingdom Metazoa; phylum Chordata; class Actinopteri; order Perciformes; family Percidae; genus Gymnocephalus; species Gymnocephalus cernua. Next base: position 24,634,902 of record CM042437.1, read on the forward strand.
GACAATAATTTCCTGGCTGATATTTGATATGTAATTGTTTATTGTTGTTAAAACAAGAACAGCTACTCTTCCTGGGGTCCCCACTAGACACACAATACATACCCATTACATCGCAGACATTCCATTACAAGAATATATGTAAAATCACATCAATATGCAATACACTTATCCACGCCCACATACATACGTATGCATGTGTACACCCTCAAACATACACATACACGTACATTTCCCATAAACAAGAGATCAAACTAACACACTCACACTCAGCTAACTAACTATCACATTATAAATAACTCACAATCTAAAACCTGTTCGCACAGAACAAACATTTCTTATAGAAAAACAATTATAAAAAAAAATAGGAATATATATTTTTAAACAGTGTAAGAAGCATACAAAACGTATACAGTTTCTAGATAAATAAATAGTGATAGATTTGCAATGATATACTTTATAAGAATTATTAGAATATTACCAAATTCAGATTTCACAGAACATTTTGTAATAAAACTGCCAAATTGTAAATCAGTCTTGGGTGGTAATGATATTGTTGGAATGTTAGGCTGATGTCATGTTAACACCTCTCTCATGCCCTCTGCAAAGCTAATGAGACTTGTCCTTCATTGTGTGTATTGTTTCCTGTGTGTAGGAGGAAATGTCCCGCTGACATGATTTCCTCCTGTCAGGTCTTCCTGCTGACCTCAGGGCCCATGGCTTCACGGGGCTACAGCTGCAGTAGCCTGTAGTAGGAGACTGGGGTCTTAGATAGATGTTAAAACACCATGAATTCTTGTAGAACTGTTTAGGTATTTGTTTTAGAAAATGTTCATTTAATCACAACCACTGTTGCAGAAACATGTTTGCTTTATGTATTTTCCTTCAATGGAGCATGAATGTAGAATTATGAACCTGGGAGGTTGATGTTGGATAAGTTAAACTTTGGATCACCTATACAGAATATTTATTTCCTTTTGTTTCATTGTGTTTTTCCATTACATGGTACCTGCTCGCCTCGTCTCGACTCTACTCGCCTTTTTTTGTTTTCCATTACGAAAAAAAGTCCCTGGTACCTGCTAACAGGTACTTTTTTTAGTGCCACCTCCGTCGAGGTTCCAAGCGAGCTGAGCCGATACCAAAAGGTGACGTGAAAGCGACAGACGGGGGGGTCCTGAACAAACCCGCCACTTTTAAATAGTTTAGCCAGCTGTGTTTTGTTTTTGCTGCCTCCAGCTTCATTTGAAACAAAATGTGTCTTCTGGCTGTGGCAACAACAACAAACACTTCCACGTTCTGTGTGTGTGTCGCGTTAGGTCACGGCAGTTTCCTGCGGTGCTGCTATAAGATGACCAGCCACTCTCGCCTCACGCATGAGGCGGTACTAATGCTGCAATGGAAACAGGAGGACGGGGCAACGCGGCCGAGTCGAGCCGAGCCGTTGAGCCGAGCAGAGCTGGTACTAGCTGGAAAAACGGCATTAGTTTCACAATCATTTTTGGCCCACCTAGGTTTTGTCGCTTTTTCTGAAGTTTTTGTCAATTTTTCTGACGTTTGTGGCACTTTTTTTCCCCGACGCTTTTGCTGCCTTTGGCTAGGTTTTTGGCACTTTTTCAATGCTTTAGGCGAATTTTTTCCCCCAAATGTTTTTTAAACAACTTTGTTGCTTTTCCACCATTTTTGGTGCTTTTTTTCAACATTTTTTGTCACTTTTTTTCTATGATGACTAAGGATCTTTATTGCTGACGTTTTTAGGGGCTTCATGTGGCCCAAACTGTAAGTGAGATAATGAGACATGCAATAATACAGTCAAAATATTTGAATTTTTCTCTAAAACAAAAGCATGTCAATAAAGTAAACGTGTCTGGCCCTTGATGTGATTCTCATTTTCCAGTCTGGCCCTTAGTGAAACTGAGTTTGACACCGCTGTCCTAGAGGCTTCCACTGCATCTCTATACTGGTATATACTGCACACATATATGTGTTGAACAGGCACATTATCTATTTCTTCTTCTTCTCTATTTCTTTAAATGCAGTTGTTCTTAAAAAAATATATGCATCATAGACAGAATAAATGATTAAACTCTGAATCTGACTGATCCATGTGCATCTCAGCTTGCTGCTTGCCTCACACACACCACTGTATATGAGCCACACAGCAGAGCTTCACGGCTTCATCCCACTCACCAGAACATTCTCTCTCTGTTAACAAGCAGCAAAGGAGCATGTTCGGCGCAACCGGCAGAGCCGCACCTTTTTGGTGGAAAATGTCATAGGGGAGCTTTGGTCGGAGCTGGAAGAAGGTAGAGTCTCTCTCTTCTTTTACTCATGTGTTATGCTTTCCTTTCCCTCTTCCTCTTGCTGTTTCCTATGCTGCCAATCTGCCACATTAGGTACTAACTCTAGAGACTTTGGTAGAAATAAAGCATGTTGTTTTTATGGGGAACTGTAACAATCTGGAGACCTGTACATTTTATCTTTTTTTTCATTATATTCAATTTTATTTCATTGTATGATAACCATTTTGGTTGTACCAAGCTTAGCTTACAGTCATTCATTCATTCATTCATTCATTCATTCATTCATTCATTCAATCATTCAACCTTTATTTAAACTCGAAAGATCATTGAGGGGCGGCCCTCATTTACAACAACATTGAGTAATTACAACACAGAAAAGAATGCCCCATCATATGAAAGGTAAAAAGACAATACAACGTTGAAACATTTGGATTGAAAAATTGATAACAAAAATTTGATAAATAAATTAGGACAAAAGAAAGTACAATTATGTACAGCAAGTACAAGTAGAGGTTTGCAAGTTTAAACCCAGATTTCTAAATTGTCCAAAAGGCACAAGTCTGTTGATTTTAAGAAAGTGCTGTAATTTGTTCCAGTACACTCCATGTACAGCCATGTATGTATGTAATCTACCTCCCACTTCTTCAGTTTAGTTCTAAAGTCCTGGAAGGAAAACCAAGGTTTATTACAACTAGGATTTTTTTTTAATAGTACTTGTCATTGGTTCTGTCAGGTAGGATGACTTTTACTCGGAACAGGGCAGTGTCATAGGTTAGACAGGTGAAGAAACACCGGCAGGCCGACGCTCAGAGAGGTTGTAAACAAACTCCCATGTTAGTTGGACATACTTGGAAGAGAAAACAAAGGTTGATAAGTAAAAGTATTCCGCAAACTGTCTGTACCAACACGTTCTCATTCTCACTCCCATCGCGTAAAATATAGATGCTTGGTCAGGTATCTTTGGCATTGTTATTGACGCTAAAAGACAGATCTAAACGCGCTTTATCTAAAGCGCTGGGTTGGGACTATTGATGCAGTTAGGTTTAGGGAAAGATGGTGGGAGGGCTTATAAAAAGGTACATTAATGTGACACACGGGACAAGAACCGGACAGTTGGGTTTAGGAAAAGAAGGACGGGACAGTTGGGTTTACAGTTGAGTTTAGGAAACGTGACACGCGGGACACGAACCCCGGTCTCCTGGGTGAAAGTCCTGTGTTGTTTGACCCATCCTTTTATTTTGCCAGGAATAATCCCACTGAGATTCAGAATCTCTATTATAGGGAGTCCTGGCTGAGACAGCAGCATGACAAAATATCACATAAAAACAAAAAACTGACTTAAAACAAAATAGAAAATTACATCAAACAATGAATGATTGTTTGAGTAGGTGTTCCATTATTTCTATTTTATTTATTATTTCTTGTATATTCTGCTATTCAGCTGTGACTGTCAACATGCTGTCAGTCAAACAGGCCACTCAGAAGCTTTAGTCATGCCCAAAGACCTACGTATTTTATCCATTTCAGTTATAGAAACATTTGAAGTAAAAATGTAAAAATCGCTTGGACATTATTTCAGTTGGATTTCTAAAAATATTATTTGAGTAAAAAACTAATTGGTACCACTTCAACTGGTACCATTTCAATTCAATTTTATTTTATTTATAGTATCAAATCACAACAGAAGTTATCTCAAGACACTACACATAGAGAAGGTCTAGACCACACTCTATAATTTACAAAGACCCAACGATTCCCCCCCAAGATCAAGCATTTGGTGAGCCAGTGGTGAGGAAAAACTTCCTTTAAACAGACAGAAACCTCAGACAGAACCTGGCTCTTGGTGGGCGGCCATCTGCTGCTGACGGTTGGAACACAGAGACACTGATACTGCAATACAGATATAGAGAAATATGACTCATAATGATTATAGCAGTTGGCATGATGCACCATGGCACTTATCATAACAATAAATATAATAGAACTATGATTAGAAATAATAGTTGTAGTAGCAGTGCAGTGAACGGCATTAGTAGAGGTACCCACCTTGAGGCGCACACCCACATTAGGTTCTGTGACATGTAGTAATAAAGCAATGCTGAAAATGTGACCTGAAATGTGTTTCACTTTGTAAATCATCTGATTTCCAAACGGATGTGTCAAACTGTGGCAAAGCCAATCCCGAGTCCCTCTCCTAACCTCATCCACTTTCTCTTCTTTCATCACCTGACCGCTGTAGTGCTGATAATGCAGCTACAGAAATGTAGGTCAGCAGTACGCTCTGAGTCACAGAGAGTCATGTTGAACCTCCCCTGAGAATGTTCTTAAAATCAGCAGAGTTGTGGTAGAGAAGCAGTGGCTTCCTGCCAGGAAGGATGCTGTTAGACCTCACCTTTATTTATTCAGGGAGGGCCAGTTGAGAGCAAGCTCTCATTTCCCATGATGCCCCAATTACATGCCATATAAAATTGCAATACATATAAAAATGACTGAACATAGTAATTTATATATAATATACAGTTGCAATACACAGTACACACATCAAACAATTACAGAATGTTAAACAACTTGAAGTGCACATGTAGAGTCAGGATACATGGACTCAAAGAAATGGAGCATAGAAATTTAAAGTGATTAAATGGGATCAGGTTGTTCAATTTCATTAGAATCTGCAGGTTGTTCCATTTATATGGAGCATAATATTCAAATGGCATATTTAGATAACAAGCATTTTAGATGCCTTGCACCTCAACGTACTGCACACCATGTTCCATGTGTGTGCATTCTCTGTGCAGGTGACCGATATGTGGTGGTGGACTGTGGCGGGGGAACAGTGGACCTGACTGTCCATCAGATCCGTCTTCCAGAGGGACATCTAAAAGAGCTCTACAAGGCCTCAGGTAAACGGGGCTTTACATCATGTCTCTCTGCTTCATACAGCTGAGGTTTCATCCTGTTTTTATTTGATTCACAATCCCCTCTTTTCCCAGGTGGTCCCTATGGCTCTATTGGGATTGACTATGAATTTGAGAAGCTGCTGTGTAGGATCTTTGGCCAGGATTTCATCGACCAATTTAAGATCAAGAGGCCGGCCGCCTGGGTGGACCTGATGATTGCGTTTGAGTCGCGAAAGAGGGCAGCAGCCCCTGACAGAACCAACCCCCTCAACATTAACCTGCCCTTCTCCTTCATCGACTACTACAAGAAGTTCAGGGGCCACAGCGTGGAACACGCCTTGCGCAAAAGCAAGTGAGTGAAAACCAGGGAGTGAACCTAGTCTATATCGACATCGTTTCATTTCCGGGGTTGTTCAGGTGCCGCTGGAAATTCTGCCGGATGTCCCTCATTTTTGGCCGGATGTCCGTTACCTTTCTTTTTCTTTGTGTTGGCGTTCTAACCTCTGGTGGATTTCTGAGGACTGTGGTTAACTGCTCCTCAGATCTCTGCAGGGTAAATCCAGACAGCTAGCTAGACTATCTGTCCAATCAGAGTTGCACAACTAAAACTACTTTTGAACGTACACGTTCCACCAAAACAAGTTCCTGCCTGAGGCTATTTTGCAGAGGCACCGTGGCTCTGTCTGGTGCTTAGCACCGCCCAAGACGATTGTGATTGGTTTAAAGTAAATGCCAATAAACCAGAGCAGGTTTTTCTCCCATCCAGGAATGCTGTGTGGACTAGTCAGACCCTCCTCCGCAGCGCTGTAACGAAGGTCTGGCAATGCAAGACTAGTAATACCCTGAATAGGAATAGATAGGTAGAAGATAAGATAGAGAGTAGATTATCCATTACTGTAAAGATGCACTATTTTTTTCGACAGGAGCAGCACCAATTACGGTAACGTTGGTACTCACCTCCGCAGTTTAATTGATGCATTTGCATGGCAGCCGTACAGCGCATGGAGACAATGAATGGGACATAGAAATGCATTTGCACAACAATGTTCACCGCATTTCCACCAGTTGGATTTTGTTATCAGGAAGCTGGATGTGTGGGGCAACCTCAAGCTCACCCATGTAGGCTGAGTCCTTTGCGGCTGCCTGGGTTCGAATCCGATCAGCAGCCCTTTGCTGCGTGTCATCCCCCGTCTCTCTCCCACCTTTCCTGTCTATCCACTGTCACCTTCAAATAAAGGGAAAAAGACCCACAAAAAATGATCTTAAATAAAAGAATTAGCTGGATGTGTACGTCTTTAGTGGTACACAAAGGGTGAAATATACAGTAAACAAACACAAAATACAAATTGTATTTTTCTTTGTACATAATTGAACACTTGAAATTGGTGAAATGTGAGCTTAGGAAACAGTTTAATCACATACTTCATCTTTTCACCACATTATAGTAGCTTATAAAGTTTTATTTAATGATAATATTAATACATGGATACATGAACAACACTTTTTCTGGAAACATGCAACTGCTTTAGAAGAATGGGTTTCCATCAGTGTGCTGACTCATACTACTGTCAAAGGCACTACCAGAGGCCATTACCAGTGGTAGTCTGATGACACATTATGTTTATGGATAATTGTAGAAAGCAAAGTTGACAGGAAGCTTGAACAGACTTGTTTCAAATGGTAAAAAAAAAGTAATTAAAATGGAAAGGTGTGTAAATGCTGTAACTTTAATCATCAAGTAGAGTGTAGCATAGTAAAAATTCACTTATTAAAAAAAAAGAATTCTTAACCTTCAGACTTGATAAAAGAACACAGCATTAGCACTCAGTGTTAGACAGAGAAGATATAAATGGTGATGTAACTTTTCACTTTAAGCCATTAGAGTACAATGACGACTTCTGGGACCAGCGTGGAGTCTAGATTTTAATGGCGCTGTCTCATGTCTGTGTGGATTTTCATAATCCCACAGGGAGGGACATTAAAAGATATTTATATGGCAGAAACTGGAGCCCTCAGTGCGCCAAAGGCTCCTCTGACACCTAACTGGAAGTGCTCAGTCTGTCTCGTGCTGAAGAAAATTGGGAGGGGCCAACATTATCAGCATCACACTCCCATGTGCACGAACTGTACATGAATCACACACGCGGGATCACAGCAGATGGATAATATTGATTCTTTCAGGATGTATGATTGGACATACAGACTGCATCAGGCGTAGAGATGTGGTTGTAGGCCTCAAGAGACAGGAATGAGGAATAGAAACATCTTTGATAGCATACAGAGCCCAGGCTGTCTCTAGTTTCCGCTTCTGGTTTTCAAGCTGGGGAACACAGTAACTGATCTGAAAATATACTTTTCTTTCAATCTATCCACCAAAAACACTTTATGAATGCATTTCAAATGCTACAGTTGCACAATCATGCTTCATTTTAAAGAACACCTCTTGTAAATATTTGCTGATTGATCTGCCCGTGCTGTATAGATTCCCAAATGCTCGGACATACTTTCTGTGCACACGGACAGCTGTGGACTTGTACCGGTTGCGCAGACATTTTCGCGGTTCAATTCATAATACAATTGAGGGTCCGTGTCAGTCTGGCGTTCCACCTATGCAACTGTTACAGATTTTAATTTGATTTATGATTTGGCAAACCCATGTCATATTGTGATATATTGATACGTGAAATTGTTGTCATCAATATTGTAATATGGCTTCTGATCATATCACCCAGCCCTTTATACTCATTCATTTACTCTCACGTCCTCTCCTAGTGTGGACTTTGTTAAATGGTCATCTCAGGGGATGCTGAGGATGAGTCCAGATGCTATGAATTCTCTCTTCAAGTCCACCATAGACCACATCATCCAACATCTCAGTAAGCTACATTTCAACACTTGCACACGCGCGCGCGCGCACGCATGCACGTACACACACACACTCGCACGCACTAACACACATATGCACACACGCATGCACTCACACACTGTGTATCATGCTGACAATAACATTTTAAGATATACCTTGTAGTCATTGTGTAACTAATGTAAAACTATATAATACACTGTGTACTGCATAAGGAACTCAATCTCACAATGGTCACAGGTAATTGCAGATAGTTAAATACAATTCTAGCCTTACACTGCTGTGAGGACCTGCCCAGCACGTTTGCTTCATATAGTGTTTTACTATCAATAAATGTCCAGCACATTCATTCTGAAACTAAAAAAATGCTAAGAGGACTGGAAACTTCCAGCAGCCTGTTGCCCCAGCTGTGTGTAAGTTCTCTCTTAAGTTAACGATTAAAAGTGGTATAAGTTTGACACTAAAGTAGTGTTGATGTTTGGTTGCACCACAGAGACATAAGGTTAACCTTAGTTCCACTGGCGTAAAGTCCACACTAAACATAATATTGTCGCAGAAAATGACATTTCACTTCACACTTTGCGCCGCAATTGTTAAAGGTATAGTGGAGGATTTTCTTTTTCCGGGTGGATCATCAAGACTATTGGTCCTCCTAGTTGTCAATCATTCTGCTGATATGTTTACGTAAGGCCGTGCTCGTCCCTAGGTAGTTTTCGCTTTCTGCGGCCTCTAGCCCGACCGCCTTCTCCCCGCTCCTCCACTATACCTTTAAGAAGCTAAGTTGGTAATGTTACAGTAATCACCAAACAACAACAGACATAAACTACAACCCAAATCAGAAAAAGTTGGGACAGTATGAAAAACACAAATAAAAAAAGAAAGTAGTGATTTCTAAATGTACTTTGACTTGTATTTCATTGCAGACAATGTGGACACAAAATGTTCATAATTTAATGTCTGTCTGGTCAATTTAATTTAATTTGTAAATATACATCCTTTCCTGTCATTCAGACCTGCAACACATTCCAAAAAAGGTTGGGACAGGAGCAATTTAGGGCTAGTAATCAGGTAAATTGGTTAAATAATGATGTGATTTGAAACAGGTGATGTCAACAGGTGATTGTCATTATGATTTGGTACAAAAGCAGCATCCAAGAAAGGTCTAGTCCTTTAGGAGCAAAGATGGGCCGAGGATCGCCAGTTTGCCAACAAATACGTGAGAAAATTATTGAAATGTTTAAAAACAATGTTCCTCAAAGAAAGATAGGAAGACATTTGCTTATTTCACCTTCAACAGTGCATAACAATTAAAAGATTCAAGGAATGAGGAGGAATTTCAGTGCGTAAAGGACAAGGGCGCAAGCCTAAGCTGAACAACTGTGATCTCCGATCCCTTCACTGCATCAAGAATCATCATTCATCTATAAGCGGTGTCACCACATGGGCTCAGGACTACTTTGGCAAACCTTTGTCAAGTACCACAATACATAGTTACAGCCACAAATGGCAGTTAAAACTGTACTGTGCCAAAAGGAAGCCCTATGTTAACAGTGTCCAGAAGCACCGTCGACTTCTCTGGGCTCGGAGGCATCTGGGATGGACCATGACACAGTGGAGATGTGTACTGTGGTCAGATGAATCAGTATTTCAGGTATTTTTTGGGAGAAATGGATGCCGTGTGCTCTGGACCGAAGAAGAAAAGGATCATCCAGACTGTTACCAGCAACAAGTCCAAAAGCCAGGGTCTGTCATGGTATGGGGTTGTGTCAGTGCCCTTGGCAAAGGTAACTTGCACTTCTGTGATGGCACCATTAATGCTGAAAAGTACATAGAGATTTTGGAGCACAATATGCTGCCTTCAAGAAGACATCTTTTCCAGGGACGTCCATGCATATTCCAACAAGATAATGCAAAACCACATTCTGCACACATTACAAAGTCCTGGCTGCGGAAGAAGAGGACACGGGTACTTGACTGGCCTGCCTGCAGTCCCAACTTGTCTCCAATAGAGAATGTCTGGCACATTTTGAAGCGCAAAATGCGACAACGAAGACCCCGTACTGTTGCCCACCTTTTTTTATTTGTGTTTTCCATACTGTCCCAACTTTTTCTGATTTGGGGTTGTAGGACAAAGCGTTGTGAATAGGTGATAATATACAATCTTAACCTACAGCTAGTGCAAAATATCAGCAGTGACATAGAGTAGTGAAACGTCAACTACAACATGGGCTAATATAATGCTAACGTTACCCTGTTATTGTTGGGAAGATGACATTTTAACAATAACAATGATCACCTACAATGGCAAACTGTTATAAATGAGTAGCTGTTAATTCGAAAGTTACCTAACCAGAGTCCGCTGCCAGCAGGTCAGTAATCCTCTGTCTCTCCGCTCAGTGAAAACAAAAGACTATTAATCCCAATCATCATAGATATCCAAGGGGATAAATCCCGGAGAACGCAAAACAGCCGCTCACTCCTCCTCATCCTCCAAGTAATCCCACCTTTCAAAACTATGCATCATCACTATACACCTACGCCTACAGGGCTAGGTGTAAGATTTAAGTTGTAACTTGTGTCTACGTTAGAACTATTTCAACTGGTGAACCCTTAAAATGTTAGTAGAGCGTCTATATCCACAACGTTTTGCTCCGGTGCCTCCGGAAATTCCACCGGATGTCCCTCATTTTTGGCCGGATGTCCGTCCCCTTCCTCTTCCTTTGTGTTGGCATTCTAAGCTCCGGTGGATTTCTGAGGACTATGGTTAACTGCTCCTCAGATCTCTGCAGGGTAAATCCAGACAGCTAGCTAGACTATCTGTCCAATCTGAGTTTTCTGTTACACGACTAAAACTACTTTTGAACGTACACGTTCTACCAAAACAAGTTCCTTCCTGAGGCAATTTTGCAGAGCCACCGTGGCTCCATCCACCGCCCAAGACGACTGTGATTGGTTTAAAGTAAATGCCAATGAACCAGAGCACCTTTTTCTACCGTCCCGGAATGCTGTGTGGACTAGCCAAACCCTCTTCTGCAGCGCTGTGGAGGAAGGTCTGGCTATGCAAGACTAGGAGCGCGTAAACTCCAACCTAAGTTAGAACTTATATTCAAATTAGTCTACCTTTATACTTACACATAGCTGGTGCAACCTGGTGCTGGGGTTACAAGTAACTGTTACACATAAAATGTACATCAGAGCACATCCATTAACATTAACCTAAATACATCACCAATAGTCACTCATAGTATATGTTGTCCTTCCTGTCAGTTGAGATTCTGTTTTTGTCCTACAGCGGAGCTGTTTGAGAAGCCAGAGGTGAGCGACATTAAGTTCCTGTTCCTGGTCGGAGGTTTCGCTGAGTCCCCCCTGCTGCAGCACGCTGTTCAGGACATGCTCCAGGGCCGCAGCCGTATCATCATCCCCCACGACGTTGGCCTCACTATCCTAAAGGGCGCTGTGCTGTTCGGCCTGGACCCCAGCATAATTAAAGTCCGCCGCGCGCCCCTCACATACGGGGTGGGCGTCCTCAACCGCTTCGTAGACGGCAAGCACCCGCCGGAGAAGCTGCTGGTGAAGGACGGCACGCGCTGGTGCACCGACGTCTTTGACACCTTCATCGCCGCCGACCAGTCGGTGGCGCTGGGTGAGATGGTGAAGCGGAGCTACACGCCGGCCAAGCCCTCTCAGCAGGTCATCGTCATCCACGTCTACTGCTCCGAGAAGGAGAAGGCGGGCTTCATCAGCGAGCCGGGCGTCAGGAAGTGTGGGACACTTCGCTTGGATGTAAGCGGAACGGAAAGCACAGCGCCGCGCCGCGAGATCCAGACGCTCATGCAGTTTGGTGACACAGAGATCCGGGCCATGGCAGTGGATGTGTCCACCGGACGCACCGTTAAAGCTAGCATTGACTTCCTAAGCCACTGAAAAGAGAGCGAGAGAGCTAATGTTCCAAAATTGTTGGAAAAATATTAACATACACACACACACACACACACACATACACACACACACGCAGCAAGCTGGGGAGGTTTACTGGAAAATGGTTAATGATAATGTATCTCAAGGCTCTGTCACTGTGTTTAAGTGTGGGTGGTAGACGGTCGGAATCAAAGTGTTAAACTTCCCCTTAAACCCGGGTTGACTGTTCAACTGTAGAATTCATGTTAAGAAAAAGAAAAAATACAGTCTAGTTGAGTTCAGTGTGTTTAAGGTCCATCGCCTCACTCCGACCCTGTAGTCTGTTTGCTGCGGAGCTCCATAGTGTTGACACACTCATAACAAACCATAGCATACACACCCACGCTGAGGCTGACGCTGACGCTGAGGCTGAGGCTGACGCTGAGGCTGAGGCTGCAGCCGTGGAGTCAGGTTGTAACGCTGCTGCTGCTGACAGGAAGGATAAAGGCTGATTCACTTTGTATTCACCTCTCAGCCATAATGTATTACAGGACAGCTTTTCAAATCTTCTCTCTGTGCATTCCGGAGGAGAAAGAAAACGAGACATGCTGTATAATATTCCAACACTAACATGGTGGATACACATTCAGAATGCATCTTTACATGCTTCACTTTATTTGTCGGATCACAGCAGACCATTATACAGTATATCTGTGCACTACAAAACATCATAATGACATGTCATCAAGCTTGGATGGAAGGACTTAATACTCTTCATGTACTCCAAAAACGATACAGCTCCACTACGCTACAGTTGTGAAGGTCATACCTGTGGTTTTGCACGATTCAACCCTTTAAACTTGGTGTAAACTGTTAATAAGTCACCCTGCTGCCAGGCATTTTTCAAAGCATACCATTTTATTTTGCATTGATTTTCTCCATTGCAGAAAACCAGCAGTTATAGTGATCCACTTCAGTGAACATGTAGTCAGCTTCAGTTTAGTTGGTTTCACCCTCAAAGTCTACAATAGTTTGCCTAAATATATGTGGCTATATGTGTTAGCCTGCTAGCCTAACGAACTGAGGGCCAGATGTGCGTACATTTGCGAACGTAGCGTTATCAGCGCCATGGCTCACCCGCAGATAGCGAACGCAATGATACCATAGTTTACGCCATATTTACCAAACCTGCAGGTCATCCGTAATTAGCGCCTTTCTCCGCCCACTATACCGTAAACTGTAAGTACTTGTGCTATGATACGGCTGAGTGCAGACTGCGATATTCCCACTGCTGATGCTATGACTGTTTGAAATTATCCTGATGCCAATATTTGTAATGTAGTGAGGAGTTTAACAACTGCTGGAATGTGAACTCTGAGTCGGAGATTCGATGTCATCTTTGATTTCTTCCAGTAACTGTAATCTTGCATGGCTGCTTAATCTGTGATCCTTGTGGCAAAACTCCTTTCAGCTCGTCTCCTCGGCCTATGTCTTCGTCTTGCTCGGATTACTGCTGTCATTTCACCAGGAGGCATATGTGAGGAAACCCGCTTCCAGGTTTACACCTGCTTTTAAGAGGCGGAGAATTTTCACCGCAAAATAGAGGCGCGCTATCACTGGCGTTTTTTGTACATACCGCGGAATACGTAATTAAGTGCTCTTTACGCTTCCCCTCCCATCTCTTTACGGTAAACTCCCACTTTCCCCGCGACCCTCCCATGAATAAATATGCATGACACGGAAAACGCAATTTGCCCTTTTCAGCTCCCACGACATGCAGTTTGCACTTTTACATCATTGCGGCCTGTTTGTACATACCTCGCCATGATTTTACGCGCACGTTGCGACACAAATACGCCTGAAGTGGGCACAAAAGCGTTAGTACATCTGGCCCTCTGTGTGGCTCTGTGTGTAAAACATATCGGCCATGGATGAAGATGGGATTAAGACTGTCTGTGGGTCATTTTTGGCAACTTGGTGGCAGCGAAACAAGCTGTAAAAAAAGTCGATATGGTTAGCATGGAGACTTGGAGCAACATTAGCATTCATTCAGAGTTTGTGCTTGACACATACTCAAGGGTGAAACAAAGATCCCAGTGGAAATGACATCCGAGGAAGTACTTACAGAATCATAACTTTTACTTTTCATAACAATGTGTTAGTAGTCTGACTAGCTCTGTGTGGCTGTTTAAAGCACCCCAGCTGTGGATGAAGATGGGACTGGGATTTGAATATGTTGCATTTCTGCAATTTTGAATGATGCTTGTTCAACCGTTAAACAGCTTGTCCAGTCTCCCTTGTTGACAGGTTTTGTTGCTCTTACTGTATGGCAACAAGCATAGCAGAAAATAGGAGAACCGGCCTTAACAATATTCCAATATTCCATATTCCTCATTTAGAGACCGACTCCAATTAGAACCAGGTTTTGTTGGCCACCCTTACTTGACCTATAAAGAATTGATATGTGTTAACAAAAGTACATTTTTCAATACTCTGGAGTTCTGAAGCATAACTGCTGGTACCATAAAGATAACCCTACCTGGGAGATAGATAGTCTTAAAACTGATGGCATACTTTGGAGAATCACCGGCAATAATGTCACGTATATCTGATTTTTAATCAATAGGCTCATTCATGCAAAACCACCAGTATGTTCCTTTACGATTACCCGCAGTTAAATCTGAATCCAAGAATGTGAAAAGTGCCGCAAAGTAAGTACAGCTATCAAATGCGCTTACCGTAATTGTTGCCTTTATTTGTTTATGCTATTAGATGTGGACAAACTGCCACTTGCCCACCTGAATATTTAGAATCCAGGTGTGATTCTGCACAAAAGTGCAGGCCAGTTGAGACATACAATGAAGTATCTTTATTTCTGTAAATACAGTATTTAAATATTGTACAGATTTTTAGCGTTGTTTCTGCAGCTTTAGAACTGTGTGTGTGTGTGTGTGTGTGTGTGTGTGTGTGTGTGTGTGTGTGTGTGTGTGTGTGTGTGTGTGTGTGTGTGTGTGTGTGTGTGTGTGTGTGTGTGTGTGTGCTTTCACATGGACATCTCTCAACATTTTTGTTTCTCACCAGCCATAGCATGAGAGGCCGAGGCAGGTTATATTGCTCCGCTCATTTAAAGTGAGAGATTGGATGTGTCGCCTGTTACTCTTGAATTTTATTTTTTTTTGCAATCACAACAGAAACTTGAATACCTCCGTCCTTAAAAAAAGCATTTCAGATTTGAAATGGTAGCAGTATCTAAATGTGTCCAGTCCCATTTTTTGTCCCCCCGCAGTACTGTAGGGTAGTAATGATTTATTACATATTCAGTGAAGAAATATTAAGACAATATGCGAAGAACTTGAGCCATTTAATTTAGAAATTGTTGTTTCTTTGTTAGACCGAGACTGAGGCATAGTTAGCAATAAACATAGATGATTATGAAAAGTTTAAGTCTTAAAATCTTAAGTAAAAGTGTGCCTAGTATAACCAAAATGTGATGTCAAGATTCATTCACCCCATCAGAGAATACACTGCATTCCTTCGCCCTAACAATATACTCAGCTTTATATATTGGGACCTCAGATGTAATCACTGAGCATCACACTGATTGTAAATCCATCCAAGGCTTTCGCCACATCTAAATGTTTAACATTCTAACATTCCTGTGAAATATTTCACAGGTTGAATATTCTTTTCTTATTCAACCTCTGCTGGCAGCCAGAAGGAAGCACATTGGTAGAAAGCTTGGTAATGTCGTGACCACATCATGCAGTGGGTACATTTGGGTGTGGCTACACTGTAAAAAAAAAAAAAAAAAGTATTTCATTTTTTTTGTCAGCAATACATGTTATATAATGTTGTGTCAAGGGACTTGAGACATTGCGTTGTTCTGACTATTATAATTGCAAGTTGCCGGTTGATATTTGTTGTTATAAAAACTTGGGAATTAGTTGGAGGGACAAATTATTTTTGTACCCTTAACGTGTATCGTTACGTTAGCAGCACAATCCAGAAAGAGTTGTTACAACTCAAAATAATGCATGCAAGTAGTTCACTCGTTATTTCAAGTTGGTACAATTAAGCACTTTTTACAGTGTAGTTTCATCCATGAAAAATGCTCTGTACCTGTTGGCTCTCCTAGGACAGTAGGGTTGAATAAAATTGGAATGTGTGACAGCTAACAGGATAGCTTCATCCATTTTGGTCAAGATTGGCAAAGCAGTTTGGTCACAGTATGCCACAGCGTCCTCCAACTCGTCCAAGAACTCTTTTGTTGGCCTTTGTAGTCTCAGTGCAGTGCAATAATTTGTGCTTTCAAGGTAGGGGAGAGCCGGGACGATTGAAACGCGGGACGAATGAAACATTCCAGTTTTCTCCGAGTGCAATGATGATGGACAGACTTCCTTAGGTCAACACATAGAGCATGTTAACCTGCTTCTATCAGCCAAATATCGTCCTGTTATTTCCTTTTATCGCGGAGTTACAGGCGATAAACAAGTTTTGATGGTCGAAAGTAAACTTCATTAGCGGTTACATTTGTGTTTTTCATTTAAAGGTTCGACTACATGCTTATCCAGTAGACCGGTTAGTGTTCTCCACAATCCCAGACTTTCATATTGTATGCTTGTTTACATGGAAAGCAAAACAGGATATAATGGCATATGTCTATGTCGGGACGGTTGAAACAGCTGTTTCAACTGGCCCCAACCTGGCTGTAACTCCATGTATTTTAAGTAAATGCACAACTATCTGTGTTTATACAATAATGTATGGATACACATGGAAAAGCAGTTTTAGAAAGATGAATATATTTGGGCCCCACCAGGTAGGGGGGTTGAGTTTTCCCATGTTATCCTATGGAGACTGACGGGCTGTGGGTCGTTAAGGGCACTTATTTGGATGTGCAGTGGCCTAACTCATGTAAAAACCTAGTGAAATTACATTTTCCATAATAGAAACATGATATAAATGGGAAAACGTATTCTTCTAGCTATAAAAATAGCAGAATCATCCAGAGTGCATGATATTTCAATAACCGCTTCATACACGCTTTAAGGTGATGGTAATGAGTTGTTAACAGACATTCACAAAGACGTATAGCTGCAGCAACAATCTATCTAAAATAACACCTTTTGGGAATAACATTCAGGATATGTAGGTAAATATTGAAGTTGTGGGAAGTTTATATGCCTTAAACTGTATGTTTCATCCGTCCCCCCATGCTGTTTCAATCGTCCCGACCAGGAGGGACAGATGAAACATTACGCACGTCCCACTTCTGCTGTAATAATTCCTGAACGGTTTTGTTGAAAGCTGAAAATGCAGCTGTATTTGACAGGTGTAGGTTGCTAGTGACAAAATATTAGCTTTCAGTGCGATACGATCGCTTTGTAAATTACGTTTAATTAAAAAGTGTTTCAACTGTCCCGGCTCTCCCCTACAGTTTTTCTTCATGATGTGACCAAAGTAGTTGCAGTGCTACTAATTGCTGCGTGAAGTGGTAGCTGTCAGATTGTCTGTTCAGAAAACGTTTTAAAAATTGCTTTGGACGATTTACGAAAAGCAATTAGTTTGAAGCTTACTAAGACCATCAGAGTTGAAGTCAAACTCGACAAATGTACTTTGCCTCCATGAGTGAACCCACTGATTGCACGGATTCCATTGAAACAAAAAGATTGTTGTGCGGTTATAAATGCTGGTGTGATAGTGTCCTTACACATGCTACAGCGCGTTTCCTTGATTTCATACGGAATGCTGCACATCCTTCCTCCTGGGGCAGTTACAGTCGGATACTTCCAGTTCAATGCGTATACCTGACCATGAGTGCCACCATATCCTGACACAATTCAAGGAGGCAGATGTTTGCAAGACTTGCGCAAGTCTCTAAGCATCTGATTAGTGTGGAGCTAGACATGCGAAACATCATTGTGATAAATACTGGAAGAACAATACACCTGTACAATGCTTTGCTTGTTTGACTCAAGAGAAAGCAAAGTAATCTTTGGGTCATTGGTATTGACCAGCACCCCCACAGGAATATTAGTACTTTTGTGCTATAGTGTTTCCAGGATCTTAATAATACAGTCAAATAGCCAATTTCTGAATACATTTTCTTAGATTCTTTATTTGAGCTGTGAATCAAGGCTTGTCTCGCTTTTCAGTGTCAGTGTACAAAGTCACACAAGATACTGTCTTCGGCACTTTCTGCAGTGCATGTTTTGCATGTGTCGCATAGGAATGACTTAACAACAGCAACAAGCAACGAACAATGATGTTGATTGCTATTACGAATACACAAAATCAAGGTTAACCACTGATGATGAGGATGAGGATGAAGATGGTATTGTTTTCTGCTCCTCAGCCTTGCCACAGTGTTGGAGACTGGCTGGGCTGTGTATAACACCCTGCTGATTTCTGAGCTGATGTAGTTGATGTTAATGCTCATAGCTGCCATGGCAGAGCAGCACTTCACATACTTTACTGATATCTAACCTAATAACCTTTTTATTCCTTCTACACATCTCTGTACTCACAAAGGACTGACGGAAAGTGGAAGGATTTAATAACACCGTGTTTCTATTGTTTCTTTGGTTAGATGATTACAGTGTATGGTGTGCAACCTTGAGTGTTATGTGGTGCACAATGATACTGGTAAAACGTAGCAGCTTTACACTTAATAAAGTTCATAGGAAGACATGCTTAGCTGACATTAGCCTTCTATTCTCGACGTGTCGAGCGCCATTTGACATTTCAGCAGAGATGTCAAATGTTGGGTCAGTCTGAAGTGAAGAGGTTCAGTGGATGTGTTTTCAGGTAGCAGTCTAGCCAGCTTGCATCGTGTACAAGTGTCTGCTTAACACTATCTAAAATATACAATAACTCAAAAAATCGTACTGCTAGAATGATTGAGCTTATAATGTAGTTAGGATCATCTCAGCCACTTTGAAACGCAACACACTGTACACTTTGTTCATTTAGTTCTTTATTGAGGATGTAAAGGAGTTTTTTTTTTTATTATCTTGAGTTACTTAAATGTCTTGTTCGTTTGCAATTTCACACAATAATGGGTGTATTTTGATCAATGCCAGGTATTCACTGTCAGACTGTCACCAATAAAATGTATGTGTATTTCAAAGAGCATTCATTTGTCTGGTGTTTTCTGCCAAAGTTAGGCAAGAAGGAACATTTAATGATCCTTTCATGCACGGCCATAGCCAGGCTTTTACAAACACTGCGGTCCTGTTTCCAAATCCCCCCTCAATTAGACTCGAAATAATGAAGTTTTAAAATGTATTCGTTATTTTAAATTTGAACATTTTTATTCAGTTGACTGTTCAGTTCTATTGTATACATTTTACTATGAAGGTTTTAAAAACCATGCATCTCCAGAACAACTTTTTATGAGATAAACATTCCTGATTTTAGCTTTTTGACATTTACATTTTTAGGTTATCCATTGGGTTTGTAAATGCTTAATTTGGCCTAAGAAGTAGGAGTAGTTTCTCGACCGATTTAGAAATTCCAAAAATATATTTGGGGATAAAGGGTTTTCATTGGACAGCGACTCTGCACACTGCCAGGAAATACATTTTGGTGAGGAAATTTCATTTGTTTGTAAAACAGTTGACATAATGGCATATATTAAGTGTAAAAAAACTGTATAAAATATAAAACAACTATAGAATGTAAACTTCCTCGACGTACATGTGATCCATCAACTCTCACGTGATCTCATGATATTGTGACAATCCAGCTGCCGTGCAACGTAACCTGAACCCCCAGAAATAATGAGGACTTGTCCTCAGTGGAAGTTACAGTACTGCTTACATGAACAATTGCTACAATAAAACCCAGAAAAGATGGTGGTCCATGTTGGTTGAGATGGTTAGTTATTATAGTAAGAAACAACACAAAAACAATAACAAAATGAGTGGATCCATTTCAGCTATCCAGTGTTGGATCAGATTGGAAAACCAAAGAGAAAGCCATGGCATTTTTCCTTTAATCCTGCATTACACAATCATTCAATTTTGACAAAAAAACTGCTAACTCCATTATGGCCTGAAGTCTTTGTGCGGCAACAGCGCCACCAAGTGGATTCAATGAGGAATGAGCTTCACAGATGAACACTGTCAAATATTTATATACTTACATGTTGTAATTTATGAAAGTCTGAGAGTGGGAGATATATGGATCAGAAGCCCTCAGTGGATAAAAATGATAGTCTACCCCAATTACTATTACTTTTGTAGGAAATTTGACACACTAAGTGTCATAATAACTGATCCATTATCAGAAGTCATATCATTGCTCCTATTCCGAAGAGAATATGTGATAGCTTGCTAAGAAGATGTTTGAAATTGACATATTGTAATTTTTGACATAAAACTGTTCAGACAATGCAAATGATTTTTGTATGCCTGTAATGCATTTTCATTTCATTAAACGTCAGGAAGCTTCTTTGATGTCCTTTTGGCAGCCATGTTGGAAACTCTACTCTTTTAGACAACAGATGCGTAGAACAAGAGTATGAAAACCAACTGATGACTGCGTTGCTAAATGTATCTGTACAACATCTCAACGTAACTGAATACGTCATTTTGTTGATTTTGCCTCTTTGTTAGTAAGCAAAGAACACTTTCTAATTAACGTCAGTCTTATTAACAACTCTATTTAGATAGCTATACCATTAGCAGTGGCTAGCAGTGTGTTAACATTAACTACAGACTTTTAGCCATATGTTACTAGCTAATGAAGCTAAAACTGTCTGTTCAGATTCACAGTCTAGTTAAATCGGAGTATTTTGGACAATTTACCATGAAGGTACTCGTCCTCTGTTTTTCCTACCTAATGGTGTCAGACATGGCTGCAAGTAGATGTGTGACTTAAGAGCAAAGCCTCTAAATAAAAAAAATAACTCCCTTTGTTGTTTCTACTGTGATTTGTAGGTTACACAAACTCAAATACAGGAACACTTTCCATTAAACCCAGTTTTTTTTCTTCTTCTTTTAGTTCCCCTAAAACACCCCCACCAGTGATTCACCCAGTGGAATATGAAACTAACACACGCACTTATTCAGTAACCAGAATACATTTACACGGTGAGTGTATTATTCTTACAGAAGTGGCGGTAGAGAGCCACTCAACCCTTTACAGGGCAAGGTTGTTTTTAGCTTGGATGTGGTGGCGGCTGCGGTGTGTGTGTGTGTGTGTGTGTGTGTGTGTGTGTGTGTGTGTGTGTGTGTGTGTGTGTGTGTGTGTGTGTGTGTGTGTGTGTGTGTGTGTGTGTGTGTGTGTGTGTGTGTGTGTGTGTGTGTGAGAGTGTGTGTGTGTGTGTAGGGGTTAGGAAAAGGGGACTGTGGAGACAGGGTTAGAGGGTTGAATAGGTGTGGCCGATTTCACTCAAATAGCTATGAAGTAGAATAGTTGCTACGGCAATCTGGAGGGACCCAAACTCTCCAAGTGGCCCTTGAGTTGCCAGCTCGGCTGCCCTCCCACATGTGCGCTCTTTTCCAGTTAATGGCAGGGTTCAGAGCTACATGACTAACCAATGAAATCATGGGGCGATAACAGGGGGCTTGACACACTTTGTGCTTGTTAAAACTTCACTTGGTTGAAAACAGACAGAATGTAAGGTTATTAGAATTTGTTTGTTTGAATTGAATATTTGTGTAACCTTCTTAAGTGTTCAGGTGTAAAGGTACGCCTGAACACTTAACATGCACACACACTCACACTCTCACCCACCCACATACACACACACACACACACACACACACACACACACTCTCACCCACCCACCCACACACACACAATGTCTCTCTCTCTTTGGTGTGTTCTCAGACTGTTGAATATGATGTATGCTCACTGCGACTCCACCATTGATTGGTGTTCATGAGAATCTTGTGCCTCACATCGGAAGGGTTATGATTATTATACTTGGTGGGGACGGCCCTTTAGGATCCATTTGTAACTGTAGCACAAGTAGCCACATCTTCAGCCTGTCCGTAACGTCTATTTAGGCTGCACACAGGGTAGCTTGACATTTTGTTGGCACAATTCGGAAATCCGCAATTAAAAACCTTTTAGGTACCACAAAGCTACTCTTTCTGTCGCTCTTTCTTTCTACTCTCCCCCGGCACTTCTCTCTCCTGTCCCCTCAAACTCATGTTCCACACTGCAGTCTTCCAGCAACAAGTCGCATTGCAGGATTTCAATGCGATCTGATCCTGTCAGAGGCAAAAACAAGCACTTTTAGTGGATGTACATTGATGGTGTGTAATTGCAACATAGGATTACAATACATCCTGTTTTGCGACTAATGGCTACAGGGTTCTCGCTAAACACTGGACCAATTTCAGAAATTGTTGTTCCCATTTGTCACTTAGACACATACTTGGGAAAATACAGGCTGAAAAATATCAAAATTCCCCTTTAAGTGGGCAATTGATTCCCTGTGCTACTACCTCCTGGAAAGGCAATTCCAGCTGCAGACTGACCACCGAGCCCTGAAATGGATGCACTCAATGCAACACCTCCAGAATGCCTAGGGTGTCTAGCCCTCCAGCCATACCAGTTCACCATTTAGCATTGTCCTAAGAACAACCTTATTTGTCAAGGTTAACTGAGATGTGTGAGCCAAATGGACAGGGGGTGAGACATGTCATGGAGGCTAATTTCTCCACTCCCAATATGTAATTTCCTTGATTCAATGTTGGTATGTATGCTGAGAGGATTGTGCACATTTCTTTCGCTCATCTGAACAACATTTATATGAGCTGTGAACATGTGATGTTTGAGAAATGCTTGTTCCCTGGTGTATAGTCTTTCTGCTGACTCAGGTTTTCTGTAGGGAGGGGGGCTGTCATTCCTTGACCTGCACTTTCCCTTAACAATGTCTTTGTAAATAACTTTTTCTGCTGTAATGTTTTTAATGATCATCAACTTCACTAACAGTATGTTTTGATTGTGCCTTTTGAGAGGGTACATTTGATTCATATTTTTTTGTCAAAGTACAAGTAGTGAGTACAACAGACCTTTTTCACGGCAGACATGTTGACATGTCATAGTAGGAAAAGCACCTAAACGTTGGAGGCCATTAATCGGCGCGCAAAGTCATTGAAATCCATTCTGCAGTTAGCATCATATAGCCATAGCCAAAGAAAACAAGGCAGTTTAATTCATCTTGGTTTTACTAAGAAATTGTGTAGCGATGACGTTAATAGCACGACCGATTCACCTGCTTCAAGCCCTGTTAGCACACCTCCCACCGGGGTGACAATTTGACAACGCAAGAAGAAGCTGAAGATATAATGTCCTCTCTGGCTGAAGATGGGCTAAGCCAGCTGGTCAGAGGCCGGTCACGATCCTAACCCTCTTGATCCTCTCTCCCCTTAAAGTGGAACAGCCAGCAGTGGAGAGTGGAAGAGCCGATATACATGGTAATCTTCGGTAGCCTGAATAACTTTAACCGTCGTTCATGTGAAATCTCAAAGACAGCCTGATACTTAGTTTATAGACTATTTGTGGGTGGCTGTTTGCTGTTTGACCTATTAATTCCTGTTGATAAAGTATAATAGGGTAAATCCTGTATAGTGCATACACTTGTAGCTGTTGTGTATCTTTGTAAATTGCAAGTGCACGACCCCCCCCCCCCCCCATGAAAAAAAGGGGGCTCCCCCACAATCCACGGTATAGTTTGAACACTGCTCTAATCTACAACTGACATCAGGGATCATGCCGTGAAAATGTGATCCTCAATCACCCTCGGTAGCTCAAAGCTCTATTGAAAATAAAGTACAAATCAATAAATCATTAAATTAATCTTGTACATGTTGTCTATGGGTACATAACGCGGAGAAAGAAAGATTTCAGACAAATTAGTAAGCAGTCGCAATTGTCGCAAAGTGACGCATGCGCAACTCCGAGACTCAAATTGTGTCTCGACTCACATCGTGCAGTGACATATGTTTTGATTGTGCCTTTTGAGAGGGTACATTTGATTAATATTTTACAAGTAGTGAGTACAATAGACCTTTTTCACGGCAGACATGTTGACATGTCATAGTAGGAAAAGCACAGGTGTATTCAAAAGCATTAATGATGGCTGCATTCCACTTAGCAGAGGCCCTGGTATTGTGCATGCTGACTCACTGAAATAGCTTACTGGGACACTTGATGGAACTGAGCCATTGTTAAGGTTATCAATTTCAGCTGTGCTTTTCCTACTATGACAAGTCAAAATGTCTGCTGTGAAAAAGGTCCATTCAGCGCTAAATGAGGGGAGATCGATGCCACCTGGGTCAAAGTGGCATTCATTCCAGAGCTCCTCCCTGATTGGCCACAGATAGCAGGTTACAGAGTATAAAAGGTTTTGAAAGACAGGAAACTGGTTGGTCTGTTTTTCCCCTCTTTGGGAAAAGGTAGATAGGCCAGTTTGTTTGTGTACTGTGAAGGTTTTTTTCTAATTGTCAGCAGAGGACCCTAAGGCTATGTTCACATTAGAAGCAAACGTGTCCCAGATCCATTTATTTTCCAATTAGATCTGGGACACTTTCATATATATTACTATATGTGGCTGGGCGAACGCTGTGAGAATGGTCATATTGGAATTTGTGTGTGTTGTTCCAGGTCACACTTCATCACTCACCATAGTGTTCGGCCTAGTCCTGCCTGTTACTCGTAATACACACAATGTTTATATATATTTATATAGTTTTATATATTTTAATTTAGTTGCACAGCTAGGACTCCCATGTCCACCATTTCCAACACCAGAACAGATCAACCCTCAGCGCATGTGCTGACCTGCACACACCGTAGTTAACAGTTGGCGCTAGCAATGTGCTTTCCTACGCTGTGATAAGAGGGTGTGGATGAAGCATTAAGTTGTTCAATTTTGTTAAAGGGATACTTCACCGATTTAGCATTCAGCTTTGTATCAGTAGAAACCCGGTAGTATTTCTGAATGACCGTGCTTCCCTCCCTCATATCCCCCTGAGACAGGAGATATCTGCATTGGGGGGTCTGGAAGAAATCTTCCGATGACGTAAAATGACGATTTTTGCGTCATCGGAAGATTTTTTGGCCAGAGCAAAAGACTACAGCCAGTAGTAGGAGCTACTTCCGCATGTTTTCAACCCGCCCATCACCCAAAGCGAGCCGATCTCAGCCGGAAAAAAAACGAAATGTCAGCCATCTTTAATCCTCGCTAAACAGGGCTCTGCTCTATCTTCTCAGCAGCAAACTTTTACAACAATTATGTGCATTCAAACTACCGCACGTGTACCACCGGGATACATCGGTACAGATCGGAGAATATGCAGGAAACGTTATTATAGACGGAATAATCGGCCCACTACGAGAGCTTCGCCTGCACGGAGACCAGCACGGAGACCAGCGGACTCGCTCGATGCCACGCGCCGGGTAGGGGACCTCCTCATCGGCTAGGTGGGAAGCTAAAGCTAACCAGGGAAAAGGCACATCCAGAGCGAGCTAACGCTAGCCGGCCACCTGTCCCATCAATCCTGCTTGCAAGTGTCCGTTCCTTAAACAACAAACTGGACTACATCCAACTTCAACGATGCTCCCAACGCGAGTTCAGAGACTGTGTTTTTTGCTTTCATGGAAACATGGCTGAACAACAACGTACCGGACTGTCCAGCTACCAGGACTGCTAGCCCTCCGACGATCCGAGCTAGAGATGCTCTGTCACTGGGTAAAAGACCCGTGAAGGTGAGCTGTGTTAACACGGACTGGTGCAGAAATGGGGTGATTTGTATCCAACTAACTGCTAACCGCTGGAGTTTGTGACTGTTACATGGCGACTATTCGACATCCCACGCTAATTCACGGCTGTGTTTATACTCAGTGTTTACAGCCCACCAAGCCTAATGCTAGTATGCTTAGCTGAACTTTACAGAGCCTATATAATGTGTGTGTGCACTAAAGGTAGCCTGTTTCGTATGTCGTTTTTATATAAGGTCGTTATTATACATTTTAAATGTGTAACACCACTTAAGCCACGATGAAACGTTGTTTCGTGTATATGGTTGAAATAACAATAAAACACATTGAGTTGAATGCCTCTGTCTGTCTGCCTGTCTGTCAAGCGGTAGGCGCGTCTTGGGAGTGGACTCAAAGCAGCAAAGCGAAGTGCATTCTGGGATTTGGTGTCTTTCATCCATATGAGCCAAAAACAAATTTTCTGTCTTTTCTCGGCCCACAATTTCAATTTTTTTTCTTCACATTTCTGCTACATAAGTGACCCAATTTAAAGATATATTCAGCTTTCCAGCGGTGAAATATTCCTTTAATATTATTGTAGGAGTTTGATGTTGTCATTGTCGATGACTTGAATGACATCCGTATTGTGGGCGTGATCACAGTGACTATTCTTCTGCTCATTTCATTGGCTGGAATGGAGTGGGAGTCCAAGGTGAGCACATCCTCATACCTCTCACTTTATTTGATCACTACCTTTCACTCTTTATTGTATGTTATTCCCATATGTTATTCTGTCTTATTTGTCTCTGTTTCTCAGACCCAGATTTTGTTCTTTATAGTTCTCTTGGTCTCATTTGCCAACTACTTTGACAATCGTCCCACCCTCTCAAGAGAAACAGGCTCAATGCATCTTTGGATACAACAGTGAGTTTGACTTCTCGGGACAAACCACTGCCTTTTATTACAGTATGCCATCAATTTTAAAATATACTGTGCATTAAATAGTTTTTCAGAGGACAGTATTATTGCCTGTGACCAGGTGAGATCTTCATAGCACAGCTTTTTCCGGATGTTTTCTATTTTCTTTCCCGCTGCCACTGGCATGCGAATGGGGGAAATGTGTTTCTGTAAATTATATGTGTGGTCTAGATCTACTCTATATGAAAAAGTGTCATGAGACAACTTCTGTTGCGCTATATAAATAAAATTGCCTTAATTTATTATACTGTGTCTACATTTCAACCACATCAATTGTCTTATCTGTTCATTGACAAACCTTTGAGAGGCCTCTGAAAGCAAATATCCTTGCGGCCACACCCAAAAGCAAACTTGGATAAGCCACATGCTTTATCGGAAGTGTTTTTCAAACATACTTCAGTTTGACAAGAGAGAAGACTTCAAGGATGAAGACTAACTGGTGTGTTCACTGGCCATGCGAGCGCTGTGAGAATTGAATTGAATTGTTTGTGAAATGCACATCTGGTTCCACAGCTCTACAGCAGCAGCCTGTACTGATGAATTGATTTGTTTCTCCAAATTTAGGCAAAAGAAGGCCCACCTCTTAGATGCATTTGGAGAGACTTGCTCTAATATAATATATAACGGGACTGCATTGTCCTCCTATTTGATTTAGAAATGATGATTTCAGAAATGTGACATACGGTAGCTGGCGTGAGCAGCTAGAGTCACCGTTGATGACCAAACACAGAAGACATGGCTACAATAATTTGGGTTACTCAAACTCTCAAAAAAGAATTTATGGAATCACAAACTGAGCATCTCTTGAGTTATATACTTAAATGGTTGAATATGAGTGCAGAACCCTAACCCTAAACCTTGTCTAAACCATCAGCCTCTATTCAACCTCCCTCCTGCTCACTGGAATACATTCCTTTGTATCTCCAAAATTACGACTGAATCAATTTATTCTGAAGGTCAAAAAATATTGTCGTATTCAAAATAGTTTTACTGTGGAGGACAAAAAGATTTAACCTTTCTTCATTTGACAGCTTCAGGAAGACGCTGAAGAATTGAAATTCTCAAAACCCTTTGGCAGTTTACTGTTTCTCTCTGCTCCTTTTAGTATGTCTTTTTATATTATAACATAATGTAACATTTGTGTTATGTCCTTGTTATTATGGACATTCATTCCCTACTTTTGCCTCAACATGCATGTGAACTATTTGCCTCTCTGTTCATGCAGAATTGTTCTTGACAACAATACAATGTAGCTAACGGCCAGGGGTTAAGTTTGTTGTGCAAGCTTTCCCCAGGGGAGCCATTTCTCTCTTGCCACCTACATCTATACCTCACTAATTCATGACCTGTCTATAAATGCTTTGTTAGTAACAGTGCCACCCCCGGAGCTACTGGCTTAAAGATCAGAGAAAGACGCGCTGTCATTCGCAAATTTCTTTTGACAAACACACATAATTACAGGAATTAGCCCGCTATTTTGTCATTAGCCTTCACTTTCAATGAGCCAATAATGAAAAGAGAAACAAGAGTCAGAGACAAAGACGGATGTCTTTAGAGGATTTCAAGACACTTTCTCCCCCCACCTCTTAGCCCACACATTCAATTTGCTGTTTTATTAATATTATTAATGTAGTCAAGCTTGAAGCTTTGAAGTTGAGTTTTTTCTTCTGATTGGTATTGTGTGAGCACTGATGGCTCAGCTCAGGGGAAGTCAGAATGATTTCAAATGCACTTTGTTAGTGCCGTGATGAAAATGGCAGCTCGCCTTTTTAAAGCCGTATATTTGCGAGCGTGATTACTGGGTGTG
The DNA here is from genome assembly GCA_023631565.1 of Gymnocephalus cernua. Taxonomy (NCBI): domain Eukaryota; kingdom Metazoa; phylum Chordata; class Actinopteri; order Perciformes; family Percidae; genus Gymnocephalus; species Gymnocephalus cernua. Next base: position 24,663,360 of record CM042437.1, read on the forward strand.
TGTTCAAATAAATGAAGCCGAAACAATGACACACAATCAGCACTTCATAAAGCATCGAAAGGCCATGGACAGATTAATAAGTGGCTTGCGCAAACACACACGCACGCACGCACGCACGCACGCACACACACACACACACACGCACGCACACACACGCACACACACGCGCGCACATGTAGAGGTCTTTTGGAATTACAGATATATGTGACACATTAGACAAGATTTTGTCCGGGACCATTCTGTATCCCAATGAGCGGGAGAAAGCAGTGATCTCACCATGTAATTTACTGTTGATTTGTGTTTGCACAAATGGAGCCTGATGTCTTTCAACATTAATAAGGGCAATATTTACCCTCTCCTTGTCCTGACAGGCCGTGGCAGTGAGGAACAGTTAGCTTTGTGAAGAGAGAGAAAGACAAGGTACGCCAACAGTTGGAAAGTTGAAGTATCCCTCGTACTGCTGCTCTTGTTGAGCCTGTTAATGTGACAGTAATAACAGTGCAGTAATGGGGGACTATAAATAGCAATGAAGCTGTCAGGGATGGTTTTATGTGAATTGAATGGAGATTGTAAGCTTACACTTTAAGATGCACTCACTGATTTCGTCCCAGCTTACAGATTGTTTTAATATCAACACTGTTTGCACAAGCAAACTTAAGTAAATAAGTAGAAGATATTATACATTATAAGTCTGTGTGTTTGTGTCTAATTCCTACTTTGCCTGAACATAGTTTTGCAGGGACTTGCTGTGTGGGCACTAACTGAATATGAGACAATGGGCACTTACTTGCCCCCCCTCCCCCACCCACCCCCACCCCTCCTCATAGGAGCAAGATTCCCAGACTGAAAGAGACACAAAATGTCATGGCTTTAATTTTGCATCTCATTGTGCTAGTTTTGAGTCTGTTTGTGTTAGCTATGCTTTCCTTTGTGATCATTTTGCGCCTCTTCCAGATAGTTTGGCATTTCTTTGTAGGCATTAGGTGTCTCTGTGTGATGTTTTGCATCTAATGTGGTAGTTGTACTTCTCTTGGTGGTGGTTTTGAGTCTCTTTGTTGTGATGTGTCTCTTTTAGGCTGTTTTGCATCCTTGCAGTCATTTTGCATCTCAGTGTGGTAGTTTTATATCTCTTGGCAGTGGCTTTGCATCTTTTGTGGTAGTTTTGAGTCTCTGTGATCATTGTGTGTCTCTTTGTAGTCCTTTTGCATCCCTTTGTATTCATTTTGCATCTCTTTGTGGCCTTTTGTATTTCTTTGTAGTCCTTTGGTGTATGTATGTTGTCGTAATGCATCTCTGTGCAAGGGTTTGTGCCTTTTTGTGGTATTTTGCATCTCATTGTGGTAGTTTTACGTGTCTTTGTTGTGGTTTTGTGTCTCTTTGTGGCTGTTTTGCATGTTGGCACTCATTTTGCTTTTTTTTATACAGTATCTACTAAAGTACAAATGAAACTGGTGTTTGCCAGTTGACCTTTGTCCCTTTTGACTGCTTAGCCAGATGCTGATGCTCATGTATTTCTTTTACTTCATATACAGTATAGGTTTTGCATCAAGGCCACAACTTGCTGCTTTAAAGTTTCCTTCATTCATAATTCATAATCTCTCAGGTCAGTACAAACATGCTGTAGGAAAGCTAGTTCAGGTTTACATAAATTCATCAGCACCACCTTTCCTTTCTAATCTGTTTCTTTAAGTCCTGTGACCTTTCATCGTGCTCCCTTCACTGTCTGATCTTCATGTAACGCTATTACAACCAGCACAACAGACTGAATGAGAGGGCTGAAGAGGTTTGAATGCTAAAACTTTATTGAAAAACCCTAAGTAACCCTGAGTAACATGTGATTGTGGCTGGCTACGCTTAGCATGGAAGCACGTGCTGGATCTTGTTCTCCACCACCTTCTCTATTCCGCAGAAGAAGACACTGTGAAAGAAGAAAGGGAGAACAAAAGAGAAAGAGACTGAGTGAGACATTATAGAAGACAATGTGAATTAATATTCTGGTTAATGTATCAATTTTATTCTACTGTATACGAGGATGTTTAACAGCACAGTCTCCTATAACTTAGATTATCACTGAGGAATACATCCTTATATGCACCGACTGTTTGAAATCTGTGTGGGCTGACAAGCCAAATTAACACAAAAAAATCCAAAGATAATAAATTACTCTGGAACTAAAGTTGTCTTCTTACAGTTACATACAGTTTCCATCCAGCACATGCTAACTGTTTCCCCCATCACTGTATTAGTATTTATTTTGATAGATGCATTGTAATGATATGAAAGTAAAAACCATAAGGAGAAATCTTCAGGATGTACTCTGTACTTCAACATCCTCCCCCAGCCTCTCACCATAGGGAGCACTACTGCCAGTCTCTTGCTGCCCTCTAGTGGCTAAAGATAGTCCATGACATGTACTCTTTGTTCTTCAGTTCTTATAAATGTCTACATTTATTATTATTACATTTACATCAACCATGCTCTGTTTGTGGTCCTGCAAACCCAACTTTACCACCCAAAACAACATACTGAACCGTGTTTTATCACCTTGGTACTTCATGACCTTTCATGATTTTATGAGAACTGCTTACACTTGATGTTGTACTGATGACATGTTCAGTGTTGTAATGTAACAAAGTACTTGACTGAAGTAGATTATTCACATATATGTACTTTACTTTGTTATTTATATTACCGGAAACTTTTACTTTTACTCCACTACATTTCCTAAACAAAATGTTTACTTTTCCTCCACTACATTTCCCTGAAGCATCTTAGTTACTCGTTACTACAAAATAAAATCAGAAGAAATATGTTACACATGGGGGAGACAGAAACTACACAGCTTTAAGCTTTTTCCATGACTTTTAAGTGATATTCTAAAAGGTGACTTTAACTTCCACCAAAGTACGATACTTGTACTTTTACTTAAGTTTTGCTTTCAAGTACTTTATACAAGACTGGACACGTTGTAAGACACAGACAATGACTTCTGTTGAAGTCACTCATCTTTCACACTGCTGTCTGCTATGGAATGCCACTTGAGTCAAAATTAATTGAATTAATTCATACATTAATAAATAAATATGCCTATGAAATACATCCTAAAATAAATCAATAAATGCAGTCAATATAGTTAAGTAAATAAATAGGTTTTACTTGTATTTATTTTGGGGGTCTTTTATTTCATAATGTCACATTCATTTATTTCCCTCTCTAATTATCACCACTTGTTATATACAAATTAAACGGGTGTGGCTATCTAAAAAACATTGTTCAATATTCATTGAACTACTTTGTATATCGACTCATTTATATATTTATATTCACATTTAACTATATATATTTATTGCCTCAATTATTTATTTCAGCATGTATTTCAAAGGCAAATGTATTTATTTATTTATTTATTTAATAATGGAATAGAATGGCATTCCAGGCAACAAGTCACCTCGCGAGATGTCAGAATGAGACTTCACTTTACTGTATAATACCAATCTGAGCCTGCCAGAGGCAGCCAGAGGCAATAACAAGCTGTTTTAGTACTGTAGTGTGTAATACATATCAGAATCACAGCTCAAAACCAAATGGTTGTCATAAAAAGTATTATATATTATTAGCCAATATCACTAAAACCATTTCTTTATAACCAATTGTCTTGGAGAATTTGGCGGATGATATGCAAGATATTTACTGTGAAGGTTCCACTCTGTAAACATGGCTGCCATCTGACAGCCATGTTTACAGAAAAATTTAAATCTAATTTCTAATCTAATTTTAAAAAAAACTTACATCTTGTTGTCTTTTCCCCTCTGCAGCTCCACCTTGGATGCACCGTACTTGGGTCTCAAGGGGTTAAGGATGTGGTTGTTCCACCGAAACTTCACCTCTGTAGCATCACCGACGTCCACCTCGGCGTCGATCAGCACCTCATAGGTCCGTCCAGGCGTCATTGTACCACTGGACACAATCACAACATATCCCAATCAAAACACACTTCAAAACAAATATTTGTCCTTGGATGGCTTTGACAGTGCAATGTGTTATTCACTATTTCAATATGTTGCAATAATAGAATACTTCATGTAACAAAAGTATTAAAGGCATTGCACTTCCATTGCAGTTACTACATACCCATACTATACAGTAACAATCCAACTACTTTTCCCTTTGTGGTCAACCACTCCAGCAGACCAAATGTCTGTGTCATAAATATATATATATATATATATATATATATATATATATATATATATATATATATATATATATGCTTTTTTTATTGGTTTCATCTGGTTTGTATATCACTCTTTACTGTTAAATTTGATCCGTGTGAACAAAAGGCCAAAAGGCAAAATGCAAGGTGCTGAGCTGGATTTGGAATTTTCCACATTGGGGATGTTCAAAATTAATTTTAAAGGAACAGTTCACCAGTTGCTCAATCTAGAGTTTGGTGTGAGTGGCTCAGTGTTGGAGATCGACTGTAGATGTAGAATTACATAGCACAAAATCCGATTTGAAAAACTCAGAAATATCTCTTTCCAGAAATCATGACCCAGTTACTGAAGAGTTACATATAGGAACTATTTTCTTATATACGGATGGTGGGTGTAGTAGAAGGCAAATACTGGGCAACTCACACTAAAACAATCTAGATCGACATTTAGCACTACAGGCAAAAATAAATGTATGTATTTTTGATGCTGAGGTAAACTGTCTCTTTAACAAAAAATTCAAATCTCTAAATACTTTTTACTTTTTAATACATTCTGTTTTATGTGAGCGGAAGCAGCAAGCCATTGTACAGAGCCCTTTGTCAGTCAGCTGCTCCCTCCCCCACATTACATTGCCAGTGCCATCTTAGGGCTGTCAGCCCTCGGTTCTTGAGGCAAAAGTCTTCCAGTCCATTGGTGGGGTCTTAAATAGTCTACATTGACGACGTTTCTCTTCCGCGATTGTTTAGGTACCGCCGAAAATTTTGTCAGATGTCCGTCACCTTCCTCTTCCTTTGTGTTGGCGTTCTAAACTGCGGTGGATTTCTGAGGACTATGGTTAACTGCTCCTCAGATCTCTGCAGGGTAAATCCAGACAGCTAGCCAGACTATCTGTCCAATCTGAGTTTTCAGTTGCACGACTAAAACTACTTTTGAACGTACACATGTTCCACCAAAACAAGTTCCTTCCTGAGGCTATTTAGCAGAGGTACCGTGGCTCCGTCTGGAGCTTAGCACCACCCATGAAGATTGTGATTGGTTTAAAGAAATGCCAATAAACCAGAGCACGTTTTTCTCCCATCCAGGAGAGCTGTGTGGACTAGCCATGTGGAGGTAGAGCTGGCAATGTGAGACTAAGTCTTGAATGCCTTCTCTCTAAAAACACTGCAACATTTTGTATTTATTTATAGTGTCAAATCACGACAGGAGTTATCTCAGGACACTTTACAGACAAAGTAGGTCCAGACAACACTCTCTTCTGTACAAAGACCCAACTTTGTTATAATGTTCTTACCTATGAAGCTTGTACTCCTTGGTGCTGACATTGTCTCTAGCGAGTGCCACATACATGAAGCCTAGGTGAGGCCAGCTGGGACCATCTAGGGTTACCTTCACTTTGTAGCTGTAACCTAGAAATGGAAAGAAATAGTAGGCAATCACATTATTTCACCATTGCTTCGACATAATGTCATAACATCTTGATACATGCATTATTTATCATGGGTGGGGAGAATCAAAGAGCACAGGAGTAGATATTCAGTCTACCTGCTATGGTTGGAGTAAATAACTTTGAAATCAACTTCATAGTGCTGGCAAAAAATGATCAAACTCATCTTTTTTTTGCTGACACTTAAGTTACTTCTGCTTATGACTGCACTGGTATATTCTGACAGATTGGAGAAAAATCTGAGTTAACATTCTGGGGGGGCTGGGTAATGTATTGGCACCTGGCACAGTCTATATCCGGTCAGACTACTCCATCATTGACAAAACTCTTGACAAGACTCTGCCCAAATTTGGTTTAAAAGGATATAATGAGCCTACTGGAGTGGAAAATGGTACCAGCCCATAGACAACTTTGCATGTTATCCTTATGTTGTGGCCAGCATTCTGTTCTCCTCTGCCATCTGCTGGGGCAGCAGCATTGGAGCCAGTGACACAAACAGACTGAATAAACTGATCAGGAAGGCTGGCTCGGTTATTGGCTGTAAATAGGACACATCTTGGAGCTGTGGTGGAGAGGAGGTCACTGAACAAACCCCGACCACCCTCTCCACCACACACTGGTCCAAATGCGGAGGACTTTCTCCAAGAGGCCCTGACAGCTTCGGTGTCGCACTGACCACTACAAGAAATCATTCCTACCACAGGCAATACAACTTTTTAACACTTCATCACTGAGTGTTGGATAAGACTCCTATACATCACAATACTGCACTAAATGCCACTTGCACAAACATAGGTTTTACTTACATCTTTATAAATACTATTTAAGTAGTTGTAGATTTTTTATTTCCCAACTTGTATATACATTTGTACATTCTTTCCTTTGTATTTTCTTTCTTTATTTTTTGAATATTTGTTTGTATTCTATCCTATTTATTATTTACTATTTCTTGTACATTCTGTATGTGTGCTGTGTGTCTGATATTTTGCTGCTGTAGCATGGACATTTCCCAATGTGGGATCAATAAAAGTCTATCTATCTATCTATCTATCTATCTATCTATCTATCTATCTATCTATCTATCTATCTATCTATCTATCTATCTATCTATCTATCTATCTATCTATCTATCTGTCTGTCTTCTACTGAGCTGAAAGTATGAAAAACACAAAAACTGGAGATACCAATTTTTCTCTGGACAGTGATTATATGAAAATGTTTCAGTGGTTCTTCACAGTAAAATCTAAACAGTGAGTTCTTACAACCTATGTGTAATGACATTTTTCCATTACATGATATCTGCTCGTCTCGACTCTACTCGCTTTTTTTGGTTTTCCATTATGAAAAAAAGTCCCTGGTACCTGCTAACAGGTACTTTTTTTAGTACCACCTCACTTGTGGTTCCAAGCGAGCTGAGGTGACGTGAAAGCGACAGATGGGGGGTCCTGAACAAACCCGCCATTTTTAAATAGTTTAGCCAGCTGTGTTTTGTTTTTGCTGCCTCCAGCTTCATTTGAAACAAAATGTGTCTTCTGGCTGTGGCAACAACAACAAAACTTCCACGTTCTGTGTGTGTGTCGCGTTAGGTCACGGCAGTTTCCTGCGGCGCTGCTATGACGACCAGCCACGCTCGCCTCACGCATAAGGCGGTACTAATCTGCAATGGAAAAAGGAGGACGGGGCAACGCGGCAGTGGAAAAACGCCATAAGTAAGTAAGTCACACTTACAAGAAAGGGCAGGGTACTTACGGCCAAAGGGCTCTGAACTGCCCGTGTTGAGGAAGTACTTTGTCTCTGAAATGCCATCAGTCACAGTGAACCTGTCAGCATAGTAGCCCATCTGAGGACATGTGTCACCTCCACATGGGAAACACTTTCCCTGTGGAGACAAGGACGTGAGGTGTGAAAACTGAGCTCACCCTGTGATGGAGTGTGTGAGTCTTTGTCTGTCAATGAATAGTCAGGGAAAAGTGACAACACAAAAAGATTTTTCCCCCTATACGCCTTTAAAATGTTGCAGATTGTCACCTTATAAATATGAAGGTGGAGAATGGCACTGGTTTTGCAATCAGTTACTGTGTGGGAACATGCTGACTTTGTGGCTGTCAGCTATGGCTGCAGGAATGACACCAGACGGCGTTTACGAGGTGAACGACAAGGTGGTGCTGTCATCTCTCAACAGGGACATAGTCATATGAGGTCATGCCCGGCGCTCCCCCGGCCTCCTTTGATCGGGACATGTGTCCGAAGCAGGGATAAACTGTCATTAACACCAACAGCTGCAGATACAAGCCCTCTCCATGCAAGACATGAGGGAAGCCCATTTACATCGCCCCATCAGCTGCAACAAAAATCCAATTCTGCCGAATCAACTTCTAAAACCAAATAAATGGTTCACAGCCATATCAGTGTCATACAGCAACAGGTGGCAGTCCCATACATATGCTGGGATGGTGGAGATATGGGCCCCTTCTCCTTCTGAGTCACTTTTTGAATTGAGGACATAAGATGCCTCCCCGGTCCCACATCTGTGGCCCGTACCACCAGAAGCTTTGCTGGGATCATTTGAGCTGCTCGAGACACTATTTTTATGTCCAAATCCAGCTAACTCTTTATGCAACTGTAACACAGACGATAGTTCTGTTTGAATCCATTGACACAAATTAATTTCAGGAGTTTTATATGGTGACTGGTTGCAAAACTCTATGCTTCTCACTAAATGTCTGTTTAAACTAGCATTTATAACAGCATAATAATCAATCATTTCAGTGAAATCAATTCTGGAGCAATTTATGGATTCTCTTAGGCCAGGTTTCTGTTGCAGGTCAGCTGCGTGGCGTCTGCGTGGATTTTTCTATGTCTTTACACACCAGAAACGTGTCTGACGCGGTGCTGCTGCTGCTAGCCTCGTCTGTACACATGTAGGTTTCCCATTGATTTACTGCACTCAAGCAGTAGAATACTTCATGTTAAACATAAATATTTACTGATTTGATTACAGCAAAGACAACGTTGGCAGTATTGACAGCAAAATAGGCTACAGAATATTTCATTCTGTATTGACAGGTGCAATATTTGAAAATCGATAATTATTTATTATTTTTTTAAATTACCGTAAAACTTCAAATAATAGCCCGGGCTTCTATTTACCCAAATCTGTTGTCACACCAGGTGTTTAAAAGAGACAGGCGTCTATTTGGGACTCGGCTATTATTTGAAGTTTTACGGTACATTTATATCTGCATTTATGTCAAAACCTAGAGACTTTCAAACATCAACATGTCATTTATTAATATGTATTCAAGTCAAAATGTCATATAAACATATTTTCCTATTCTATTTTGCCTGGAAACGCTTCCAACACGCTTGCGTGTCGCGTGAAAAGCGCGTGAGACGTGCGTGTCACGCAGGCAGTGTGTAAGCTCTAAGCTGTTAACATGGGAGCCGAAATAAAAAGGGACACGCCACGCAGCTGACACGCTCACGCGGTGCAACCAGCATGTAGCCATAGTGCAGATCTTTCACATAGAGTTCAACTTTGGTGAACAATGACATGCTTTTTACAAACTGCAAACCATCTTGACAGTGCTGACCTTCAAACCGGAGAGTCCAAATTGGAAGCTTTAATATTAGCTGTGTTGCACCATCCAATTTGATATAACCCTGTTCTGTTGGAGTAGGATGTGGCATGGTTTGACCTCAGTAACAAGACAGGAGCTGGCTCAAAGAAACTGAAATGATCTGTTAGCATCTCCATCGTTTACACGCAGCTGTTCTAGTAGCTAGTCTGTGTTACAACTGCATGATGTGAGTTGACTGCCAGACAATCCTTTTTCATCATTGACGCGAGGAAAAGTATCCTAGACGTCGTTCTAGCGTTATACACAACCGTGCTATATTTAGCCAAGCAAGTAGCAACTATAACACTTTTACACAAATAGACAGAATTACCTGTTGAGAAGAAAGCAGGCAACTTCGGCGTCCCTTTTAAAATCCTTGCTCCTCATCAGCTCTTTCCATCTTGGAAAAGCCACAACAATATTAACTTTGGTTGCGTTGCTTTGCCTGTCACGTTGTCGTTTTAATTTCCTCTGCGATTCAGTTACATGTCCTCGATAATAGACGCAACAGGCTTTCAAATCTGCCGGCGGTGAGTCGCAAGTAATCTTCTCCCCCTCCCTCCCTGGCATACGTCACAGTCAGTGCCACTGAGTGAAAAGCACGAAATGCGGAGCAGTATAGCCTGTATGTCCCTTACGGGCTACCGTAGTTCAAGATGGCGCATGGCTATGGAGCGTCTACCCCAGTTCATGTAAGCGCAAATGTAAAATTTCAAGCCAATAGAAATACTTGGAGTTGATGGTGGTGGTCAATATTCATAAAAAAAGACAAGTTTGTGAAGGGCAATACAGATTTTGATAATGAACAACTACAAATGTTACACACTGGGGCTTTAAAAAGACTTTGAACGTGAACCAACCAAACAAGATATCTAAGTCTGTAGAATGCACAATTAACTAATGTCTCATTATTTAAAGCTTGCAAAGAAATAACCACTTGGACAGGCATTAGGGGAACTTTAAAACTATTAGTTAAAACCAAAGACTTACAGCAGCAAAACTGTCCTTGTTAGGGCAGGGGTATGCTACAAAGCCTTGGCGTTTAATAATGCTCTCGCTGTAGTACTCGTAGGCTCGGGCGTGGTTGCAGGCATCAAACTTCTTGGTACCTGTCAAAAGGAACAGGTGATGACAGGGAAGAGGAGAAGAAGTGAGAGGGACATAGCATTAAAAGAGGGTAAGGTAAGGAGGACTCAGTGAAGAGATGTGAATGTAGATTTGAGTCTTGTATTTCAGATAGCTGAGTAGGAACTCATGACCATCTGACCAGAGTCATCATGGCTGAGCACGAGACACATCTGGGCGTTTAGGAGACTGAGAAGCCGTCAACTGAGAGAGAGAATAACATTCAAATGTATCATAATGTCCTCCTACAATTTTGAATGAAATCAAAATAAGTTTAGGAAGAAGTTAGACTTTTGAAAGTCAGCACCAGTAGAACACGAATAAGGAGAATCTTACAGTCACAGTAAGATTGTGTGAACATTGAGTATGTTTATATGCACACCAATATTCCACTATTATTCAGAAAATGACAATATTCTGAATTTAATACAGGTCATGTAAACAGCATATTCCGTTTGGATATTCCGAATAAGGCCTTTTTCCGAATTTAGCATTTTCTGATTAAGACGTGGGATATTCTGGTAGTTTTCTGGTTTTAGAGGCATCTGGCCGTGTATACAATGTATTCGGAATATGCGTCTCAATCAGGGTTTTTACTGCAGTTTACGCCCAGTTTACGGCTTACGGTCTGTGCGTTGCTGTGGTTACTGTACACAAACCAACCAGCCAACAAGTTTGCAAGGCTGCAGACCCGATAAGAAGGAGAAACACAGCTACTTTGAAACATGATCAAAGACTTGGATATCAACAGGTTTTTTCAAGAAGCTGGTTGAAGGAATGAAAGAGGGAGGCTGTGTTCGCATGCTCCAACAAATCTTATTTTGCACAGCTACATGTAAACAGGAATATTAGTGGAAAATTCACTTTCATTAGCCATGGAAACAGCTTAGTCGGAATATCATCTTTTTCGGAATAAGGGCAAAAACCGGAATATTATGTGCATGTAAACATAGTCAGAGTCAGGGAGAGACAGATGGAGAAAGAGGTCACAGCCTCTGTTGTTTTCTGTTCCAGAACAGGGCAAACACCAGGGGCTCCAAGACCTCCAGCTATGCAGCCCTGGCTCCGACTCTCCCTCTCTTATCTATAGGATCAAAAGTGGCAGATGTAGCTGTGCCAACTCCCCCCCCTGACCCAGGCATGGCACCAATGCTGCTACTTGAGCCTCGCTACTCAGTGCCACATTTCAAAAGAAGGCCGTCGTCATCCATATTAGAAAATATTTGCTCACATAGGTCCAGCGGGAATAACTCCTGCCTGGGGTTTCTTTACGATTTTTCCATTGGGACGACTCCAATATTCCACAGGGCGTCTGCATTGTAAGTTGCATGGTTGAAAAATGAGGATGTATGAGTCATTGTGTTATGTATAGGAGGGGTGCCTGTGACAGAGCCTTTAGACTTGAGAACACTGGAAGTGTAGTGTGTAGAGTATATCAAAAAAGTATATCAAAGGTCACTCTGCAGTCTAATACCACAATATTAGACTCCAATAAAAACCTGCAGTAAATCCTTCCTTCATGAAGGCTCTAATGTTGTTTTATATTTTAACAGAAACACCTCTTTGTATAATTCAAAACGGTTTAACAGTACCTCAAAGTACATCGTCTGAAATAATAATGCAGATCCTTATCGGGTACTCTACCAGAGGCCTGGGAGCCTGAGGGTTCTGTGCAGTATTTTAGCTCTTCCTGGAATTTGCTGGAGCCACTGTCCCAGTTTGAGGGTTACAGCCCCAAGTGCTCCGATTACCCCTTGAACCACTGTTGCCTTCACTTTCCACATCTTCTCTAGCTCCACCTTGGTCCTTGGTATCGGCCACCCCATGACCGGGATTCGAACCCTGCTCTCACAGTGATGTTAACCACTGAGCTATCCAGCTATGCAGAATTGCAGAATATATATATATATATATATATATATATATATATATATATATATATATACACACACTACACAGCACACACACACACACACACACACACACACACACACACACACACACACACACACACACACACACACATTGAACTCAAGTAGACCTCAAGTTAAATAATCAGTTCAAAGTCATCTCATGAGTTGTAAAAATGTAAAACCAGCTGAGCTATGATGTGAGTTTGAATCAAAGAATCAATAATTTTAAAGTACAGCAAGTTTCCATCTCATGTGTGTAAAATACAAAAAAAACAGGAGGAGAGTTTTGACTCTCACACAATGCATGCTAGGCAGTCTGCTGAAGTGCTTGAGAAACTTACTTTGATGAGTTAAATAAACTCATCAATACAAGCATTCAAGTGATCATTTCAGTTCAGACCTCTTCAAGTCAGCTGTTCAACACGCTGCTCTAAGTTACACTTTCTCAGTTAGACCACATGGGCATGATCCATGGTCAAAGAATAGTCTGAATTCTGGTTTAGCAGGTTGCTTATGGTTCACAAAAGCACTAGACACACCAAGTCAGGGACTGCAGTCCTTGTTTGGGTGGCAGAACAAATGTGACTATACTAAAATCATCATTGTTAATATTGCATTTCCATTTTGTCTATTCAAATGAGTCAATGCGTGGATTTGTCTCACCCTCCCAGATGGCGTCCAGGTCAGAGTAACGGCCTTTGTTGGCGGAGCAGCCGGGCATCAGCTCTCCCCCGTTGGGGTAGAAGTCAATGTGGCCCACAGATTGAGACATGCCCAGACCTGAGAGGAGGGAAACAGAAATCACTTTTTGTACAGAGACAAAAGATTTTTTTTCAGATTTGACTGACATTTGATAAAGGTGATAAAGCCTCAGTCCCCTTATATTCAACTGTATTATACAACTTTTAAAACTAGCATACAGATGGGAAATTAAAACTGACTTTGCTTGGTTATTTTTTTTGTGAGCAATTATATAGCACTTTCCATGCATGTAAATGTAGCACAAAGTGCATCATACAAAATCCACCCCACCAATCCCCCCCACCCCCCACCCCCAAACACACACACACACACACACACACACACACACACACACACACACACACACAGAACAAAATATTCCTCCCCCCAGCCCTATTACTAAATTTACACAAATATATTCATTCAAAACAGGAACCAAGCTTATACATTTGGACTAGAGTTTTAGAAGGAAGAAGTGAAGAAGAAGAAGTACGTCAAAAAGAAAAGACAAGAGTTCAGACCAAGCGTGTCTAAATAAGACTCTAAAGGAGATTTTTTGCATCAATAACAAACGCCAAAGGCACCTGACCAAGCGTCACTTTTGACGCGATGGGAAGTGAAAATGTGTTGTTTGAGCAAGTACTGCCCACTCTGATCTCAGTCATTGGGATCAACAGTGACATGTACCAAGTTTGGACTTGAAAGGAAGTCCGTCAGTGTGAATGACATCCACAAAGGCGGCGTCGCTGGTGTCCAGGCGTACGGAGGCATCAGTGTCCTGGAAGTAAGGTTCAGTCGGGTCTAGTCCTGAGCAGAGAGAGAAAGGTGTGAAATCACAGATCACCTTCTGATCCTATTACTGGAGCTCATTTCTTAAAACATTGTCATGAAATAATCAAACATGTACAGGGACACACAGAATTGTAGAAACTCAGCTGGGCCACGTGTGATTTTAGAGGTACCAAATATATTAAGCACAAGTTTTATATACCACCAACCCTCCATAGGTTTGGTTCTAGACCACATATAACAATGAACACAAGAATACTCTATTCAGTGTTAACCTGCATTTTATCTATCGCTGCAAATGAATAATATCCCCTCTTTGGGGATAAAGATGGGTTTATATGAAAATATTTGACAGAGTTAGAGGGCCCAGAGTGGGGGGTCGAGGATTAATATTAACTACCCCTGTCCACAGGGAGTGCCTTACAGATTATTCAATTCAATTACATTTTATTTATAGTATCAAATCATAACAATAGTTATCCCGAGACACTTTACAGATAGAGTAGGTCTAGACCACACTCTATCATTTACAAAGACCCAACAATTCCAGTAATTCCCCCAAGAGCAAGCATTTAGTGCGACAGTGGCGAGGAAAACTTTTAGGCAGAAACCTCGGACAGACCCAGGCTCTTGGTAGGTGGTGTCTGACGGTGCCGGTTGGGGGTGTGATGAACAGTGGCAATTATAGTCACCATAAAGATAAAGGAACAGTGACTAGAAATAGTAGTTGCTGCAAGTAGTTCATGGCGTAGCAGGGCACTGCAGGGCGTAGAAGGGTGTAGCAGAGTGTAGCAAGACATATCATGACACGAGTAGTAGCAGGTGTACCTGTGATGCGTGCGAGGCCAGCCGTCCTGCTGCCAGCGTCTCCTGCAGCGTGAGCTCCAAGGCTGTGTCCGATAATATGGAACTTATCACTCGTTTGCTTGAAGTTGACCTGTGTCATGCAACATGTGACATTCAAACCTTCTGTATCTACCACGCTATCGTACAAAGAAAATACAGTATGTCCTTCAACCACAATGTGTACGTGAGAATATCCTCCCAGCTCCCAGTTGTCTCTCCCCCCCCCGTGTTGTGTAATACGACTCACTGGAGGCAGTGATATGAAAACGCTGGAATACTCCCTTATAGGAACCTGACCAACAGTAAGGGGAAAATTCATGTGTGCTGTCTTACATGGAGTCAGATGGAACATATGTATCAGTTCACAGCTTACTTTGTCCACTAGAGACATAGGTCCAGGATGTTTAGCCTAGCTGGGGACAAAGACTGGAAGCAGGGGGAAACTACTATGGAAACTGCTAGCATAGCAAAAGGAGAAAAAAACATATTGACAGTATCTCTGTACTAGGAATCAGCAGTGGTGGAATGTAACTAAGTACATTTACTCCAGTGAATGTCCTGTGTTGTTTGATCCCCCCACACACACACACACACACACTCCCCCAACCAACCTTCTAATGCAGATTTGAGGTCTTTCATTCTACTCTCTACCGTCGTTTCTTTTAATACTACGTCATCTTACAGTGTCTGCCCGGTGCGTTCCATGCAGATGCTGAGGGGGGATTTTTGCGTCGGTATCTGACGCTGAGAGACACTGACCCACCAAGCGTCAGAATTCTACGAGCTGGGAGTGAGAATGGGTTGGCCCAATCGCAATGTTTGTTTCCAATAACTTTGGCTAGAAAACTCCTGCGTCCTGTACGTACAATTTTACAGCGCTGACCAAACGGGGACGAGTACAAATGTTGAGGTACTTGTACTTTACTTGAGTCTTTTCTTTTCATGCCACTTTCTACTTCTACTCCGCTACATTTCAGAGAGAAATGTTCTACTTTTTACTCCACTACATTCATCTGACAGCTTTAGTTACTAGTTACTTTACACATTAAGATTTCTGCACACAAAATACATGTACTTTATAAAATCTGATGTTTTATTCTGAAGTAAACTAGCCAACAATATAATGGCCTACAAGTCCAGCTGAGATGATGAGAATCAGACAGCAACAAAGCGTATTTCCCCAAAATGCCTCTCTCTTTGAGAAGGAATACTCATAGTATGGCATGCCTGCAGTATTCCAGTGACGGTTAATGAGGTGCTGTATTTACCTTGAGGAATGTGATCATGAATGCCACCTGGGCCGCCAGCACCCTGGCGTTATTGGCCGCCTGGACATACTGAGTCTTCACACCCTTCTTCCACTCCACAGCAATACAGTTCACATTCTCCCACTTCAGCATAACCTAGAAACAGCAACACGGTAGTTTGTGGTGTCTTGTAATTCCATGTGGGATGGGCCAAAATGTTTGGCATGACACAGAAATTAAATTTCACTGAAACTAACTAACTATAAGGTGCTTTACAATAAAAGCATTTAGGATGACACATCAAACAGGCAGGACAGTAACAAACCCAAGAGAACAATAGAATGAACAATAGATAACATTAACAAAAGAGCAAAAGCATCAGTTCATTAGTTGATTGAAGGAAGGGAACATGTGATTCTTGAGAAGTAATTTACATTGTCAGTTCAATTGAATGATCTAAAAGTGGCAGGGAAAACATACCCACAGCTTATTCTTTTATGAAGCCTCTTGATCAAACTGTCATTCTGTGTTCATCACATCTGTCAAAGAACAGCCATGAAGGAATTTTTCAATGTGTGCCTTCTTACCTTACACATCTCCTGTGGCCAGTCCTCATCGCCTTTTTTCAAATAACCAGGAATGATGAATCGAGTCTTTCTCGTCCCGCCGTAGTTTGATACATGGATGGTTTGGTCAGTCTTGATCTCCTGACAGTTTCAAAATCAAAGATGAATACGCTGAAGCTTAAAGGATAGGTTTACAAGTCTGTCTTAACACAAGACTCACATGTGGCCCTTTGCTGCCCTTGCGGCCCTTTCATGTCTAAGCTGTCCTATCAAAATAAAGGCCTAAAAATGCCCCAAATAAAATCTTTAAAAAAATAGAGTGTTCTGATTGATGGGAAATGCTTGCAGGAAGAAAGTCATGTTGTCACAACATAGAACACATTTTTTCCTCTTCACACTTTCTGAATTCTTTATTATTCTACGGGCCGGACTGGAAGCTTTGGCGGGCCGTGTGTGGCCACCAGTTGACAATCGCTTAGTCTCGCATGGCTAGTCCACACAGCATTCCTGGATGGGAGAAAAACGTGCTCTGGTTTTTTGGCATTTCTTTAAACCAATCACAATCGTCTTGGGCGGCGCTAAGCTCCGGACGGAGCAACGGTGCCTCTGCTAAATAGACTCAGGAAGGAACTTGTTTTGGTGGAACGTGTGTACGTTCAAAAGTTGTTTTAGTCGTGCAACAGAAAACTCAGATTGGACAGATAGTCTAGCTAGCTGTCTGGATTTAAAGAGACATGGTATCCGGCGGAATTTCCTGCAGCACCGGAGCAATCCCGGAAGCTGTTTTAGTTGATCCCCACAGTGGACACACACAACAGCTCCTTGTTATCTGTAACCAAGCCAAATCAAATAAAACCTTCTCTTGCCTGGTAGTAGCGGTTCTTCTGGGTGAAGAGGAGGAAGCGGGTGCCGATCTGGTCTGGCTGCCAGGGCAGGACGGAGATTGGTCTCTGAGCAGTGCCCCCCCAGGGAGGCAGATCGTTAAAGCAGCCTAGCTCATTGAAACAGACCTCAGCCGCTGTGGACATGGAGAACACGCCACCATCACTCTCGCACATCCAGGAAAATTCACAATGAGGCTCATGCAGTTTGGATATCTTAGTTAAAAAATATTATTTCAATTTATTACATTTTGGAACTTTATTTAACCAGGAAAAGACTCATTGAGATTAACAATCTCTTTTTCAAGAGTGTCCTGGCCAAGACAGGCAGCAGTACAACCCAAGGCCGTAACGCTGGGTTCAACATTGGGGGGGTTGAGATCTCCAACTATCTTGCGTGGCAGTTTGTTTCATCATTGGGGTAACAAATCCTAACCGGTGGGTCTTGGGGTCCTAAACACATCAGGCAAAACATCTACAGCCAGATGTGGCTGCCTCCAAGTCAATCAACATCCTCTTAAAAGTGACCAATGAGAGCAGCTCGATAAGTGTCATGGATTTCTGTAAGTTGTTCCAGGTAGAGGGAGCTCAGTTCTAACCTTTGGAACAGACGGAAGAAAAAAATCCTGGGAACCAAGATTGTAAGTCCCGATTCTATTTACACAGCTATAGATAGGTCAGATGAACCTTAAATAAAGGTTGCATATCGGCGACGAGAAGTCCAAAAGGATTCACATTTTCAAGCTTTCTAGGCTGCAAATTTGCTACACATAGACCTCTGAATGTATAGTAAAGTTATTTTGCCATTTCAGTAAAAGTGAATCCAGAAATTAAAGTCAACTTACCATATGATGTGCCAATAAGGAAGCAGAGCAGACTCCATATGTGTGACATCTGTGAACATAAAGTCCCATGAGAATGTCTGATTGTGGAGAAGTGAAACAAAGAAGTGAACAGGATCATGCTGTGTACTTACCTTGAGGCCAGACAAGAAGGTAGTGAACCAACTCTGCACTGTTCTTTAAATACCCCAGCCAGATGCCTTTTTGCCCACGCAAGAGTGGGAAACACACAGGTGAATAACTGACATTTAAAAGGTCAAGAAAAGGTCATTTAATAGTTAACGTGTGTGGCTATTTGATGCCTTCATGTGCCGTCCAGAATTTGAAGTCTGTAGGAATAATCTTAGTGATCAACACAGCTTAGGTATACAGAGAACACAGTCCGCCTCGCAGTGAACCAGCTGATATCAGCACTGTGAAAACAAGGAAAGACATGTGTCAGAGTTTGGATATACAGTATAGATGGTACATTCAGCTCTGATTCACCTTCTCAGTTAGAGGTTAGAGTTTAGCTACATTTTACCTGAGAAACATTCATGTTTGGGAGGTCATTTCTGAATACACATAGTAACTACATGTGGGTATGGAAAATAGTGACTGAATTGTGTAGCACCATAACATTTCTTGAACTCTTTTTTAAAATTATGTTTTCATAGTTTCAACATAAAAAAACTAAATGAGCAGAGAAAAATAAATCCCCAGCTCTCCAAATCCATAAGATACACAGGCCATAGACCTAAATAATAATTAAAAGAATATTGATTCAATATTCAATTGAATAACTGTATATATACTAGTCTTGCATTTTTATATCTTATCAATATAATTGTAATAAACTGCTTACCCTTTTCCTGTAAACCAAACTGACCACTCCAAGAAATCTACTATTTAAATCTGAAAATATATTTCTATTACCATTTTGTTCTGCTGGACCAATACTGACAAACAGCCAGAACAGTAAAGTTATGTATTATTAACACAATAACACAATTTCCCTTTAAATAACAATCTATAAAATGTTGTTAAAACAGCATAACAGTGTACAATTAACAACGTGTGGCTGCTATCAAGGTCCACAGCGTTTATTTATAGCCACCACCCCCGACTCTCCCGGGGGCATGTTTAAGATGATCCGCTGCGGCAGATTTGATTTGGGCCTCTGCTGCAGCTGGGTCCCATTTCATGACAGCAGCTACAATCAAAGTAAAATAAATAAATACAAATGCCATTGTATACGAGTACTCAAATCAATTAAATGAAATCAGTTATTAAATCACAAATCAAGTCAAATTACATCAAGCCTGATATTAAGTATTCCACACATATACTGTATATAGGGTCATCAGCTGATTGGTGAAGAGCCTAATCCAAGACAACAACAAAAATATGCAATCATTCTTCATGCTATACACACACAGGTGATTGCCGGTTACATGATTGTCCATGCATGGTGACTGCAGGTTGCGTTTCTCCAATAAATTGAATTTAAAAACAAAACAGCGATTTTGATAGAGCATTGGGATTATGCACAACCATACTATTTTCACCTTCATCAAATCGCCTGAAAACGACGCTAGACTGATATTACAATTATTACAATTCCAATATATATCGCAGAATATCTCTCTGGTGATTCCCACCCCTACAAAGATTGCTAGTAGACCGATCAGTGTACCAAGAACTGGAGCAGGTAATGCTTGGCCCTTCTGTTATAGTTGTAGCAGGATAGCAGATGTTTATTGATTAAAGAATTATTATTCAGTATTGTTGGAGTTAAATACATTTAATTATACTTTAAAGAACAGTTGTCTGTGATTGTTTGTGTATATGTTGTAAAAACAGCTGCTTGTGCAGGACAAGGCTCGGATTTCACTCCTTCATTTCCAATGGAAACCAGTGTCATATTTTCTTTATCGTTTAAAATAGGGGCTGATCACAGAGACTTATAAATAAAATAATATCAATCTAATTTGAAAGTGGGGGGGACACAAACTGGAACTGCAGGAGAAAGATTGTCTGTCCCCCTGGGATCCAACCAACTACTGAACTGGGTAACACTTCACTTAGTCCCCCTATTTAGCATTTATACATTGTTAGAAAAGTCTGTGGAAATACGGGCTAATATAATGTGGTAAAGGTACAGAGGTTAAAGGTATACAGGATATACTGTAAATCTACAGAATTTTCCGATTTTGGATTAACAGCAATGTTCGTTACAGTATTTCTCCAAACTAGGTAACAGCTCTCAAAACAGTTAACACAGCAAACTAAACACACTCTTATGTTGGTGAAACAGTTAAGTATTCATTGCACAATGAAACACAGCATTTTATTCTAGTAATGCATTTATCAAAATTCAATATTAACATCAAAACTAAAAGTGTGTTCTCTGTTGATCTGATAACAAATTCAGCTGAAGATACACAAAGAAATAAATGAAAATACATGTTTTTCATTAAGTTCTTTAATGAGGAATTCAGGTGTATAACAATGAGTTGTCACCCCACAAAAAAGTATATATATAAAAGTAAATAAGTACATAGGTAAATAAGTACATAGGTAAATAAAAAATAAAATAAAAAAACGTACTGCATTCATTGAATCAATTAATGTATTGATCATGCCTCTCAGTTACATCTGGCCAGAGAATTGCATCAACATCACAGCAAATATTTTCACGAGTCATGCATCGTGGGAAAAAAAACGCCTTGAATGCTGTATCCATCCTTGACATGCTTGTGCCCCAATATCTCCACAGGCCTCTTCCATCGCCTGAAGAAGACTTACTTGGTTGTAAGGGTTGCGATCATGTACTTTCCATCTCCAAGAGGAGAAGAATTCCTCAATTGGATTCAGGAAAGGAGAATATGGTGGAAGGAACACCATCCTGAAATGTGGGTGATTCTCAAACCACTCTCGCACTAGTGCTGAATGGTGGAATTGGACATTGTCCCAAACAACTACAAAATTCTGCACCATTTTCTCCTGATCACCCTGCGGAAAGAGGATTTCATTGAGGAGGTTTAAAAAAATGTAAGATCGTTGCTGTGTTGTATGGTCCCAAGACAGCATTGTGTACCACAACACCAGTTGTAGAAACTGTGGCACAGAGAGTGACGTTGCCTCCTCGTCCAGGGACACTGACTGTAGCACGAAGGCCAATCACATTTCTCCCTCTTCTCCTTTTTTGTGAAGAGTGAAGCTTCATCAATATACAGGTACTCATAATGAGTTGCACTGCTACCCAACTCAAATATTCTCTAGAGTAAAAGGAACACAAGGTACAATACAGTATGTTAGTGTGTTACAGTAATGGCATTGATTGCAGTCAATACTACTCTGAAGCTGTTGCTGAAGTTTGAGTTCACACTTTGAAGCAGCAGTATACATAGATATGCCTAAATCTTTTCACTTACAGTAGCATGGAATAGTTTATGGACACATACTTAAAATTCAGGAAAAATATATCTTTGTGTTGACAGTAAAAGTGCAGTAATTGGGTTGCACATACTTGAACAAACTGGAATTGCAACTCCTTCACTCTAACGAAGTTCCTCTCAAAGGGCACTTCGTATACTTGCTTCATTCGAATTGCATTTCTCCTTAGAACACGACCAATTGTGGAGAGACTGCATTGGTGGATATTGTGGAACAGTTGATTGTCCTGTGTTATTCTTTGCTGAATTTCTTTGAGGCGGAGGGTGTTGTTCTGGACCACCATGTCAACAATGGCATGCTCTTGTTCAATTGAAAGAAGTCTTGTTTGTCCACCTAAATGTTCTTTAACTTCAATTCTGAAAAATGTTTGGACAAGCAGGAACATTTAATGTAGAAATGTAGACCTATGTCAAACAAGACTACATGGACTCTCATTGTAGAAGTAGAATGATATAGTTACTTACCGGTTTTCCCTCTGAAATGTGCGGAAAATTGAAGCCACTGTGGATCTGTTTATATTGGGCTGAACTCTCTGCCCAGCTTCTCTCATTGAGAGACCATGATTTATGACAAGTGTGGCTCTGATTTCATTTGAAACACGTGTGTACCCTATCCTTCTACCTCTCCTCCCTCCTCTTACACCTTTCCTTCCTCTTCCTCTGTCCATCTCTTATATTTTCTACTCTCTCTTTCCACTATACCATTGCCCTCCAATCTATCCATCTCTTCTCCCTCTACTCCTCTATCTTCTCCTCTTCCTACATCCTCAGCTCTTCCTGCTCTTTCTCCATCTCCTCTTCCTCTCCCTCTACCCTGTCCACCACCTCTCACTCTTACACCTCTTCCTTTTCCACTGCTCATTCACCTTCTTTTTATTGTCTTTTCTCGTCATTCGTCTTCTTTGTTGTTTTTCTCTTCCCCTTTTGTAGTTGTAATTAAGACAGCTGTGTGAACAATTAGGAAATTGGCTTTTTCTGTGTTGAGTGGATTAATAACTCATCAGATATCAATTTGGGGTTAATTGAGGACATAAGGTGTGCAACTGACTATTTTATAATTCACAGAGTTTTGTTTGTTGTGTTTTGAAAATGGTACAAAAATGTTTGTGATCTTTGTGATCTTTGTGAAGACCAATGAAAAAGCTGCAAATGTTTTTCCTGATATATTAAAGATGTGGTTGGCTGTATGAACTGCTGTGATAACATTAGGGAATTTTGTCCACAGTGTTTTGAGAAAATTATGCTTTTGATTTGTAATTTGTATGAAATGAAGGCAAATTTACTATCTGTTTAGGACAATTACAAAGTGTACAGATCACTGTGTTAACTGTTTTGAGAGCTGTTACCTGAGTTTGGAGAAATGTACCAAATCGATTGAGAAAAACTGTAACTTAACGTAAAGGTAAGGTACAGGTCATTTTCTGCATTTTTAAGCATTTATTAATATTGTAACCACTGTGTTTTGCGATATTGTCATTCATTATCTGTTTAGAAAGCCACTTAGAGTATGGGTGTTCACAGGGAGATTCACAGTTGTTAACAAATATACACACTTATAAGTGCTTGAAGCTATATTATAATGTGTAATAAATCATCTATTACATGGTTTCATACTTCTTATGAATGCTAATCAGGGGACTTAAGTAAAGTGTTACTGTGTGGATGTATTACAACAGTCATTTGTTTCTCTTCAGTTTTGGGACATTTAGAATATGTCCAATAGATGGCATTAAAGAGCCGGTAAATGTATCAGTGTCTCCTGTTTTATCACTGAACCATGCTGAATCCTGTGTCTAAGCAGATCCCTGCACCAATGTCTTGTTCAAAGTGCTGACTTCATTTGCCTTGCTTCATGATGCCTACCTATGCAGTATGTGATGTCATATATATGACTGATTTATCATGTATCATATCATGTATTAATCATGCAATATGGCGCACCGATCACATTAAATGTGCAACACGTACATGTATACAATACATTACCTCCCTCTTTCCCCCCCCCCCCCCCCCCCCCCACACACACACAGGAATATAATTTATGAGGGCTGAAAATAATTAAAAAAAAATGTTTATTAAAATAGTTTCCGACTTTTTGGACATTCAGGAATAAAGAAAAATAAATCCCAATCAGTTTTTCACCTTCAAATCTGTATGTGTCATTTTCAGGAGTCTTTGTTTTAGGACAAAACACCACAGTGGTGATGCTATGTAAAATACAGGTTGCTCCATGCTGTCATGCTATTTGTGCTAAAGTTGATGTGATCATGTCATTTGTTTTTATAATTATGTGTGTAGCATTCCCTGCAAGAAGACCAGCAGCTCAGAAACACAGAGCGGTCAGATTGGGTAAACAGGCCGGCAGGGGCCAATCTTTGCCAGATGATGCAGTAAGAGTGTTGAGGTTTTCTCTGTGAAGTGTGTTGGGATTTGGACCTGGGTTAATCCCATGTGAAAACAGCCCTGCGTGCACTCTGCTCTCCTGGGTTCCTGGATAAATACCGGCCAATTAGAGGTGTCTGGGATAGGTTTTAGACAAGAGCTGCAGCTACAGCTGGTGGGAGTCTGATTGTGTGTGTGTGTGTGTGTGTGTGTGTGTGTGTGTGTGTGTGTGTGTGTGTGTGTGTGTGTGTGTGTGTGTGTGTGTGTGTGTGTGTGTGTGTGTGTGTGTGTGTGTGTGTGTGTGTGTGTGTGCGAAAAGTTTATTTTCTGTTCTCTTTCATACCGTTTAAGATCAAATAAATCAAAATATGCTATGATGTATGCAAACACATTACATTTCGAGGATTTATAAACACACAGACTGACACATTGTTGGTTTGGGTGGTTATGATTTTAAGACAATAAAAAATATAGAATAACACCAGGCTTACATTTAAAAAAATTTTATGACAACATGGTACATTTTAGAAGTTTAAAATGGCCCTACCTATCGGGCAATTAGCTCATGAGAAGGAATAGAATAATTCTTTGGTTTCCCACGTGTAAAAATAGAAACCAGTCAGTGTGTTTGCCTGTACACCTGCAGTACAGACAAATAGAAGTACAATGTGTGTGCGTGGCATGCATGTTGGAGTCCATTATTTGGATGATGGGGGAGTTCTAAGGCAAACGGGAAATTACATGCAAGACAGCACAAGCTGGAGGGGCTAGGGAAGAGGACAGCAAAGCTTGGTAGGTTGGGTCTGCGCTGCAGCGGCTTACTGTAGGAATGTTAATCCTCCTAATGTATTACAGTTGGAGGAAGAGCAGGACCACAGGCTGAACCGGGCCTTCAGGGCACAAGGAGGAGGGGGAAGGAGACAAAGTGAGAGGAGAAAGATGAGAAGGTGAGGGGAGAGAAGAAAATGTAGGGATGGAAGGGGGGAAAGGAGAGAGATGGAGAAAAGAAGTAGAAGTACACAATATAAACAGTGGGGTTACTGAGTGTGTGTGTGTGTGTGTGTGTGTGTGTGTGTGTGTGTGTGTGTGTGTGTGTGTGTGTGTGTGTGTGTGTGTGTGTGTGTGTGTGTGTGTGTGTGTGTGTGTGTGTGTTTTTTCCGCCACCTGGCATGTGGACCATATGTTTCCCCAAATCCCTAAAACAGCACTGAGCTTAACAATCTTTTGAAAGAGTCCAGGTCCTGTTTCACTCACAACATTTGAGCTTCAAACATCTCATTTCCTGCATCCTGATAAATGTGTATGCATCTTTTATGTGTAAATGTCTTTATGTATATGAAGGAAAACACAAAATTAGTATCATTATAAATATGGCCGTAAGGCTCTCAGGGATTCTGTATTGTTTTCAAAATGGAATTCTGCTGGAGATCAACTTCTCTCAATTGCAAACATGTAGGCATCATTTACTCCATTTACGTACATCTCCACTCCTCTGTTATGTCTTTTGTTTGGAGAAGTAACCTCTTTAAATGTGTCACCTGTTTACATTAATAATACATTAAATAAGATGTAATGCTCATGTGCAAAACCTTCTGCACATTCAAAATCCCACACATTTTTGTTCTCTGAGATTTTGAGAATAAAGTTATGGTATTACAAGACCAAAAATGTAATATTACAAGAATAAAGTCATAATATAAAGTCAATTAAAACAATTATGCAATTATGACTACTATATTCTTGAAATATCAGTTTATTTCTAGTTATATTATGACGTAATTATTGAAATGCCAGAGTATTGTTTTTTCTAACAGTGGGCCTAATACTCTACCTTTCAGTTTATCTTTCTCCCTCAAATTTGCAGTAGCTTTTGCCGTGTGTTACTGCTCCTCCAGCAGCAGCAGCAGCAGCCAGCTCTCCCTGCACTATCTATCACTACCTGCGTCTTATTCTTTGTTTTATGGCAGATTTAAACCATTGCTTTTGAGGTTGCATACTGCCACCTACCTTACTGAAAGCATTGTCTAAGTCATATTTTCAGCTGTTCTTCAAAATAAAAGTCCTCTCTGCTACTTTCATTTTTTCTTTGTGAAAGGGTGCATGTGTTCTAAACATTGATGTGTCCCCTGTGTGTGTGGTTCCTATGCTAACTGTTCATAGTGAGGTCTGAAGTTTGTCCAGCGTAACAGGGACAGTTTCTGGGAGAACACATTACTGTTGAATTGTAATTTATGTATCTTAGACTACACATAATCTAAGACTTGCAGCTGCAATGAAAGTAGTATTAGTAATACTAGCAGCAGAACCAGCACTTATTTCTTGTATTCTTTGAAAACATGAACATGGTCAGATGGACATTTGGAACAAATTATTTACAGACCATAGCGAAAGTTCTACTCAGATGCCTCAGTCCAAAATTATTAGATCTCATAAAGTCGACTTTTGTTGTTGTTGACCGCAAAGCTTCTGTTGCTGATAAAAAAAGAATGCTTTGTTCTGGATCAAACCCCAAACAAGGTGTGTTCCTTCTGTCCCGTACAGGTGTGCCACCTCTGGCTGTTAGCTGCAGGGAAGGCTTCATTGTGTAGCTGCTGACACCTGCTGTGAGTTGAAGGGCATTGTGTAAATACAGTTACTGATCTACTAGCTAGCTGATATACTGGACCAATTCAGGGAAGCACCACTAACTTCTGTTGATTCTGTGCAATCTGTCATTGAGTTATTATTTGTTTTAAATCAATCTGCTACAGGGATTTCTATTAGAATTGGAACCCTTTATGGCCTTAACAAAGTTAAACTGATAAATTTCATAGCATTCAAAAAACCTCCAGCTCCCATGAACAGCGCACATTATTCGTCGTTACAACAGCTGGTTTCCAGACTGTCCTCCCAATGAAAATCACATTAGCCTTTTGTTTAAATGTAAAACATATGACATTTATATGACTGACAAAGACCTCTTGTGGCCATGTGATTTGTCAGGAGCAAAAGTAGTTTGACGCTGCCATAAAGGGTTGAGTTTGGGATGGATCAATCATGGAACCCATCGGCTATCAGTCATTTTGCCTCTGGGGGCAACGGCCAATATTTCGGAGGTTCCAGTGTAGCCAGTGTACAGTATGTGTAAATGTGTATAGTGGGTGGGGCAAACCATCACCATGATAAAGGAACTCTCTTCAAGTGCAACAGCCTCTCACAAGAGTCTACATCAAAGGGTTCAGTAGTTATGAAAGTGTCGTCACACACACCTTAGTCTCGCATTGCCAGACCTTCCTACACAGCGCTGCAGAGGAGGGTCTGGCTAGTCCACACAGCATTCCTGGATGGGAGAAAAACGTGCTCGGGTTTATTGGCATTTCTTTAAACCAATCACAATCATCATGGGCGGGGCTAAGCGCTGGACTGAGCAATGGTGCCTCTGCAAAATAGTCTCTGGAAAGAACTTGTTTTAGTGGAACATGTGTATGTTCAAAAGTAGTTTTAGTCGTGCAACAGAAAACTCAGATTGGACAGATAGTCTAGCTAGCTGTCTGGATTTACCCTGCAGAGATTTGAGGAGCAGTTAACCATAGTCCTCAGAAATCCTCCGGAGGTTAGAACGCCAACACAAAGGAAGAGGAAGGTGACGGACATTCAGCCGAAAAGAGGGACATCCGGCAGAATTTCCTGCGGCACCAAAGCAATCCTGCAAGTGGAACGTCGAAGATATAGACACACGCCTAAACCACCATTTGTCTGCTTTACTTTTTATGTTTCTGTTCTTTTACACTGTACAGACTTTCACTTGTCACTTGTGACCTTGCACACGGCTGTTCTCACTATAGTCCTCGACTACATAATCCTTGAATCCAGCTTTTATTATTTTTGTCATAACCCTCTACATAACGGCTGCCTCCTGCATTAGCCTCTGTGGGTCTGCCGCACTCTGGAAGGTTGCTAGGTTGCCATGCATTGCATGAAAAATTACCCAATCATGTTTCAAAAAAACTAAATGAACATTAATAAAATTGAAGTCTTTTCAAGTCATCTGTCTCAAGTCAAAATCAAGTCTCAAGTCTTGAATACCAAGTGAAAGTCAAGTCTAGTCGTTTATCGATGTAAGTCAAGCAAGTCTCAAGTCCTCAACATTTGTGAGTCTGACTCGAGTCAAGTCATGCGCCTCGAGTCCCCCATCTCTGGTTAATACCATATGTGCCCCTGGTTAACATGATGGAGGTTTCTTCTTGACAACAGCAACATGAAAACCAGCCTGACTTTTAAGCCAGGGAGCGGAGTTCGCTTCCCGGGGAAAACAAGACTTTCACCCAGGAAATGTGTTTCTTCAAGTGTTCCTTGGGAGTGTTTTAATCCAAACCACGATCTTTTTCCTGAACTTAACTAGTCTTTTGGTGCCTAAACTTAACTTTCGTCGCCGCATAACGCTCAAATTTTGTTCCCTCAACTAAACCATAATGTCCGCCAAAATGACCGGCAGCTCATGGTGCTCTGTACCTGGCTCAAAGCCACCAATTCTCGAGTAACTGAACCCCAAACTATCGCTGATGCGACGGAGCACCATGCGGCGCACCATGCGGAGCACCATGCGGAGCACCATGTGGAGCGCTGGCGTCCCAGAGCTCTGTAGCGGCTGAACACATCTACTAACTGAGCTGTGCCGGAAGTCTGTAGTTGGCGTCACAAAGCTCTGTAGTGGCTTAAACAGCTAGCAACTGCTGCTCGGCGTCATGGAGCTCGTACCCAGCCATTGTAGCCGGCATTATGTGACCTGCCGACGGTCTCCTGGTTTCGTACGAATATCATATGTTTTGGTCTACATACATTTTCGTACGATATACGGACCCATTCATGAGAATGCATTGATGAAAACAGCTGTAGTAAACATTCATGTGGCAGAAAGATTCATGGGTTCATTTTATCTTCCCATCTATGGAACTTCTTCCTAAATCAGTGCTCGCAATAAACTCCCGAGATTTATCCCACTTTAAATAGGTTGAGCAAACAGCTCATAAAAAGTATTACCAAAAAGTCACTTTGTTTAGTTAATAACTTTGAAAAGCTTGTATCAGCCAGTTCAATTTTTTCCCTAATCCTCTACCAGGAACAAACAGTAAGAAGAGTCTGCTGAATTACTCCGTCACTCTGTATTTTCAACAGTAATTACCATGAAGGTGTTTTCTGCTTGAGTCCTAATTATATTTATCACATTCCTCGCTTTCTTTTAGTGTGTCTCCTCTGAGACAATAATCTGCCATATCAATGAGGAATAATGAAATGTAAATACTTCCTCAAATTATAACCACGTGCTTTATGCAACTATCAGATTTCTGGGCAGAGGTCAGCAGAAATGAGCCACTGAACTGACCCCTTGTGGGTAGGAAACAGTTCTGAATAATACACACATCATCAGCATTTACATATTAGATTTAACAACGACAATCATGCATAATAAGTGTGGCCCGGTTGGATCAGTGGTAGAGCAGGCGCACATATACTGAGAGGTTTATGCCTCGACGCAGAGGTCCAGGTACCTGTAACGATTTCCTGTCTTCCCCCTCTCTCTCCCCTTTCTCGCCTAGCTGTCTTATCAATTAAAGGTGGAAAAGACCAAAACAAAATCATGCATAATAAGTTTTTGAGTTAAATCACTTCAACCTCCATGCGATTATTGTACCGGCAGGGTTTAAAATTGTATGTGTTTCCAAATGGCTATCAAAGCTGCTCTGCCACTGCACCACAATTTTATTTTTGTGGCTTGATTTAAGTACAACATATGGGCCATCACCTTTATGTGTAATGCTGATTTGATGTTGCTGGGTAAGACATGAAAAAAAATTGTTGCAGAATTGTTGTTGCATTAAAATACATGAGTCAATCTGCATATTGTGTTTCATATTCCAGTCTGTTGTCATGAACCATTCATTCAAAAGGCTACGAAAAGTTAAGCACTGTAATTCGTAAGCATTTTTTTTCTGTATTCAACTTTCGTGGCGGCAAAACGCTCATATTTTATGGACTAAATTTAACCGTAATGTCCGCCGAAACAACCGTCAGCTCGCGGTGCTCTGTACCTGGCTCAAAGTCACCTATTTTCGGGTAACTGAACCATCAACTACTACTGATACAACAGAAGTCTGTAGCTGGCGTCACAAAGTTCTGTACCTGCTTAAACAACAAGCAACTGCCGCTCTGCATCATGGAGCTCGTAGCCAGCCGGCGCCACGTGACCACCCGGCGTCACATGACCAGCCGGCGGTCTTCTAATTTCGTAGGATATCATAGGTTTTGGTGTGCATACATTTTCGTACGATATCATGCGGACCCGTTTGTGAGAATGTGTTGCATATTCAGGACTGTCACTTCTATCTTTAGTAGATAGTTTTGTAATTTTATATGGAAATACGCTTGTTCACTTTGTTTTCCAAGAATGAGATGTGCAGATAGCTATCAATCTCATGTCTATGTGTTAAGTACAGAGCTGCATTCAGGACATGGTTAGCTTAGCTTAGCATATAGACTGGAAGCAGGGGGAAACAGCTAGCCTGGCTCTGTCCAAACAAACCAACAACTATATTTAATTTAAGGGGGAGCTACACTGTCCTACTCCCAGAAATACTCACTACAGTATGAGTCCCCAACAAATGCACTATTTCCTCCGGTTTCAGGAATATTTGATGAAACAGTGATGATTGAGCCCTTTTTATAAAACAAGTATTTGTTTACTGTTTTTAAAGATTTACTTTCAGAAGGAACCAATAGGCTGGAGTCTGAGCTCTAAAGACAGGGTAGAGTCAGTCAGAAGGTACATTGTTGATTTTGGTCTTTTTTAAGAGATTTGTTGATGACAATTAGATAAAGAAAGAAGAATGCTAGTCTTGAGAAAATCTATTCAAACTTCTGTAAATTAGTGTTGGACTAACTATACTGGTTTGGAGCCACTGGGCCGATATTGCCCTTTCTATGAATATTAAAATATAATAAATGTAGTATTTTAGCTCTTACAGTTTAGTTTTAACTGAAGGTCTGTAATAGACAGATATAAATAATTTATAAATATTGCGGTATCTAAATTACCTGAGCACATAGGCGGAATTTTCAGGGGGGATGGGGGGGGGGTTACAACCCCCCAATAATCAAAACTGGTCAATGCACATACTGTAGCCTGAAGGTTTACAATTATTTGCATTTCAGAGTGGTTAGCCATGTCCATAATTTGGCCATCTTATAGACTGTAAGCGGCATGTAATTTTACAGAGAGGATGTATAGATTTATTTAGGGTTGATGGCTCACATATGATGTTGGATAAAACTGATTAGTACTTCGCTTCAGCTTATAGCTTTCAGAGTATAGGCCTATATGTATGTTGGAGTGTCTTTGTATTTCTATGTGTGCATTTTCCTGTTTGC
Organism: Gymnocephalus cernua; assembly: GCA_023631565.1. Classification (NCBI taxonomy): domain Eukaryota; kingdom Metazoa; phylum Chordata; class Actinopteri; order Perciformes; family Percidae; genus Gymnocephalus; species Gymnocephalus cernua. The sequence continues at coordinate 24,694,811 of CM042437.1, forward strand.
ATATATTTTTCACTTTGGGCACAGAAAAAAATTGCACACGTGCCTAATATTATACAATTGATTATTATTATACTCAGTTATGTTTTGCATATATCATCTTACATCTTCAAATAAAATGACATGTTTTTTAATTTTAATAAGCTTAAGGCCATATGTACAAAATACTCCATATCATCCAATATTTAACATTTTCTTTGGAGGCGTTTGCATTCAGATTGTGTAAAGAAAAAACAAGAAAAGAAAGCATGAAGTAGACAAGCACTAATTCCTGAAATATGAGGTCCAATTAATACAACCATTTCAACAGACCTGGTGTCCTATGGAAGCATGGATGTTCCACCTTTGAATTCCTCCATGTGTTGTTCTGTCTGTTCTCCTCTCTCTATTCTCTGAGGTAATCGTTAGAACTTCGTCTGCCTCTGTATTTTTTTTCCAGACCACGGCCTGTGCTCTCTCCTCGCTGGCTGCAGTTTTGCCCTGAGTAAACATCAGGGACCGGCACACGGCTCGCCTCAACTGGAATATTGATTCTTTAGTGTGGCGTGGCAGTGAGGAGCACATACTGTGACCGCTTCACCTCACTCCACAAAACAGGTTTGTGTCTGGTCCACCAGGAGAATAGCTGCTGGCGGATCAGCAAGTTGTTTTGAAAAAGCTCCTCGTTGACTGTTTTAGAGTTTGCAAAGGCTCTCTCTTTCACTGAGGGTTTGTTTGATGCAATAACACAATGTCAGTGGTGGAGTATTCAGATCCTTTACTTAAGTAAAAGTACTAATACCACACTGTAAAACTGTCCTGCATTAAATATGTTACTTAAGTAACTGTATGTAACTATCATCCGCAAAATGTACTTAAGTATTAAAGTAAAAGTACTCGATGCAGAACAATCCTCCCATTGTAGAAAGAGTAAAGGATCCAACCAGTTGTGTGTTTAATGGTCTCATCATCTCAGCTGGACTTGCAGGCCATTATGTTTTTGGCTAGTTTCCTTTAGAATAAAACATCAGATTTTATAAACTACATGTGTTTTGTGTGCAGGAATATTAATGTGTAAAGTAACTAGTAACTACAGCTGTCAGATGAATGTAGTGGAGTAAAAAGTAGAATATTTCTCTCTGAAATGTAGCGCAGTAAAAGTAGAAAGTGGCATGAAAAGAAAAGACTCAAGTAAAATACAAGTATTTTAATTAATTTGGACTGAAGTACAGTACTGGAGTAAATGTACTTAGTTACATTCCACCCCTGCTGTATGATTAGCAGCAGATTTGTGTCAGGCCACTCTGACTCTGAGATTTAGTCGCTCTGGGCTTGTCTTTGTTGTGCATCTGTTTTTATCTTTTATTATTTGTACATGTTAGGGGTCCTTAAGTGTTGAGAAAGGCACCTATACATAAAATGTATTATTATTATTATTATTATTATTATTATTATTATTATTTGATAGCATGTCAGCAGAGCATTGCTGCCACCGAGGACACTAGAAACCTGGGAATGTGTAGGTGTTCACAGCCTTGAGGAAGTCTACATTATAAAGTTAGAACTAATTAAAGGACCCCTGGCATGAAAATTTCACTTTATGAGGTTCCCCCAGCCTGCCTATGGTCCCCCAGTGGCTAGAAATGGTGATAGGTGTAAACCGAGCCCTGGTATCCTGCTCTGCCTTTGAGAAAATGAAAGCTCAGATGAGCCGATCTGGCGTCATAAGGGGAAAGATTACCTCCCCTTTCTTACCCAGAGAATTTGGCCTGCCCATGAGAAAGAGAGAGACATCATGGCTTTGCAGTTGCAGTTGGTCAAGGCCACATCCCCACCCTCCACCTTGCCCCCCCTCTCTCCTCCTCAATAGCATTTAAAGCTACAGACACAGAAATGGTACGTCCTATGGAAAGCTCATTGTGGGACTGGCTCTAGTGGAAGTAATTCTGCACCAAGGCTGAATTTCAGGAAAGAGACTTCAGATAAAGTATTAGGGGACCACTAAGGCCTATATAAACAAGACTTCAGATACAGTATTAGGGGACCACTAAGGCCTATATAAACAAGACTTCAGATACAGTATTAGGGGACCACTAAGGCCTATATAAAAGAGACTTCAGATACAGTATTAGGGGACCACTGAGGCCTATATAAAAGAGACTTCAGATACAGTATTAGGGGACCACTGAGGCCTATATAAAAGAGACTTCAGATACAGTATTAGGGGACCACTAAGGTCTATATAAAAGAGACTTCAGATACAGTATTAGGGGACCACTAAGGCCTATATAAAAGAGACTTCAGATACAGTATTAGGGGACCACTAAGGCCTATATAAACAAGACTTCAGATACAGTATTAGGGGACCACTAAGGCCTATATAAAAGAGACTTCAGATACAGTATTAGGGGACCACTAAGGTCTATATAAAAGAGACTTCAGATACAGTATTAGGGGACCACTGAGGTCTATATAAAAGAGACTTCAGATACAGTATTAGGGGACCACTAAGGCCTATATAAACAAGACTTCAGATACAGTATTAGGGGACCACTAAGGCCTATATAAAAGAGACTTCAGATACAGTATTAGGGGACCACTAAGGTCTATATAAAAGAGACTTCAGATACAGTATTAGGGGACCACTAAGGCCTATATAAAAGAGACTTCAGATACAGTATTAGGGGACCACTAAGGCCTATATAAAAGAGACTTCAGATACAGTATTAGGGGACCACTAAGGCCTATATAAAAGAGACTTCAGATACAGTATTAGGGGACCACTGAGGCAGAAAGAGACTTCAGATACAGTATTAGGGGACCACTGAGGCCTATATAAAAGAGACTTCAGATACAGTATTAGGGGACCACTGAGGCCTATATAAAAGCATCCAAAAAGCAGCATGTCATAGGACCTTTAAGTATTTCTAGACCAAGTGTTGGTCCTATAGGGTTATGTATTTCTCGATCAGAACCAGGATGGAGAGGGCTTTGAGGCAGCATGTAGTTTCATGTTGTGTCACTCTTTATTTTACAGCCTAAAATGTAATAATCATTTCTTAAAAGGTCTCCTGAGAGAACTGTGTAATTATGAAGTAATATAGGAAAAATAGAAACCGTTTTTGGGACTTGTTTCAATGCAGAAAGTTTTTTTCTGTTTAATTTCTAGATGTTCATTAAAATGCTATATCATCTTATTTTGTCCTGAGCCTTTTCACTATAAAACCAATCAATCTGAACTCACGATCCTCGTACTTACTTTCACAGAGCAAACTCCATTCCCCGATAAAGACTGTGAAATGTAGCTGAAAGCTCTGGGAAATGGATGGTAAGTGTATTATGTTAAATTCCACGCAGATAACGTAGCTGGAACTTCCATTTCCATTTCTGTAAATTCAGTCAGTAGATGGAAGCTCCAAATCACAGCATTTTTGGTTTTATTTCCAACAATAGTTCATACATAACATGTTTTGGTCCTAACAATTTTATATGGAGCTAGTAAGTGGACCTTGACTTTCCAGGTTACAAAATAAATATTAATAGCCAATCTATTGGGGGTTTTTTTTCAATTGTGTATTTTGATATTTGATATGCCAAAACACATTTTAAACTTACTTTTGAATGTTTTAGTCTTTCCTTGTCCTCTTTAAAACACTGAAGTTTTTAATATGTGTCACTTATTTATATATGTATGAAAATATGTATAAGAACACTTTAATAATAATTGTTTAAAATATATTCTATGAGAGTAGTTATACTAGTATAAGCAGAAGTAGTAGGACTTTGTGTGGTAGTAGCGGCAGGACATTTCCACCCTCAACTTTGTGATTTAACCCTCGTGTTGTCCCGTTTTCAAAGTCTTTTATATCATAAATATGGGTTTCTTTCAACCAAATTTCCCAAAAATAACATGGATGCATGCTTGTATGTTGTATGCAACACATACAACATTATTTGCAATTAAAATTAATGATGACTTTCATTGCATTTTGTGTGTTTTATTCAATTTTATAGCATTGGAAAAAAAAATGTTTAAATGGTTTCAAAACAGTGTCCTGACTAAACTTTGATCCACTCAACATTCCTCTGATCTTACCTATTAGTCAAAATAATCCATCATTTCTGCCTTGTTTTGACTAAAAAAAATAGGTATAATGTCATATAAATTAGGTTTATTTACCATGAATAAAACAAGCGTTGAAATACTGTAAGTGACAAAAACGTTTTTAAAAAAAAAGCATCAAAGGCATCGGGAAAAAGCGCCAAAAATTCACTTTTGACCCGGAAGTTCATGGTCGACGGGAAGACAACACAAGGGTTAAAATGTAAAAGATTTACCTTTTAAATCGGCGTAAAGAAAAGACAACAGAGGTGGAAATGTCAGAGCAATAAACAGTTGCAGGGGCTGATGGGGATTGATGGGCTGCTAACCCCTGGTCTGTGGCTCCTTGAGGCCCTCATATAATCCTGGCCCTGGATCAGCCTCGGCCCCTGTGGATTCCTGCTGTGTTACTGGATAGCCTGCTGTTACCGCTCCGAGTGTAGGTCAAACATATCAGTGAGCAGCCATCAGGAACATCTCTATCGCCCCACCTCTCTACCTCCAGCCGTTGCATAAGGGTTGCCATGGAAGTGAGTCGGGGTTTCCATGGCGTTGTGCTCATTGTTGTGAGAACATTGTGTTTTGGCCTGTGTCATTCAACTAATGCCATAGGCTGTAGATTAGCGATATGAAAGGACATGTACTGTTCCGTTCAATGGCAAAGTCCATTTTGTAGTTCATAAAAACGGATCCTTTAATTGGTTCTTTAATGAGACAAAGCAGGCTACACCAGGGAAAAAAAAGCTTGTTTTTTTTGTTATGACAACTGCACTCTTACATACATTTTTTTTTACAGTCATGGACTCCCTTTGTATAACACCACACAAATCTATATACTCAATGGCTTTTTAGTTTTACTTGAAAAATCTGATATTCTGGTATGTGTAAGGAAATTGTTGTTTTTGTGTTTAACCACTTGAGGTTGTGTTCACTTTCCAGGACTGCCCTCCTCTTGCCCATCCAAGCTGACCTTTGACCTATGGCCTTCCAAAGGGGAGAAGAATTCACAACAAAGTTTAGAGTTGCTAAAGGATGAGCTCATAGTACATAAACCTAGGGCCTTTGCTTTTGAAGAACATGTTTTTCTCATCTTTAAAGTACGTTTTCATATATTTTTTTGTCACATACAAAACAAAAAAGTCCATTATATACATCCTCCATTTGTCCCGCATTGCAACCACAGGTCTCTTTTCCCGCGACAGTTGCAAAGATCGCATTTGATGGTTTGAAGCATCCAGTCCAGTTGAAGCATCCCTGTTTTATTTACTCTTGGTTTCTACGTTTACTCGAATCATGCAGTTCAAAAGAAGGAAAGAAAATGATAATGGACATAATCTTCAGAAATCCTTTGATGCAGTTGGTCAGTTCAGCGACAAAGTCTCACAAACTGGAAAGAATTCCTTTTGAAGCGCGGTGGTCCATCCGGGCTAGTCTATTTGCTGTGTCAGTTTCGAAGATTATTCTTATTGTGTACCATCACAACACGATCTGCCAGTCTGCAGCACATCTGGCAGTTTACAGATGGAACTGAAGAGATGTGAAGTGTGGGGGGAGGGGGGGAGGGAGGGGGGGGGATAGTGGACTTAGAGCTGGTCAGTTGGGTCAGGGGGCGCTGTCGGAGCTTCTTCTTCATACCGGCCGGTCCACAGCATACTGGCAGGGGCTCAGGTTGGACACGGGGTTCTGCACTGCCGGATAAGCAAAGTTGGTGTGCTGCTTGGCTTTGAGCCGCAGGCTGGCCAGGCTGGAGTTGCAGGTGTCTCTGTACATGTAGGGACTGGCTGTGGTGGCGTAGGGGCATGTGGCCGCACTCACCGCTACCGAGTTGAGCGCCGTGGGGCTGTTGAGGTTGTTGAGGTTGCCCAGGTTGTTGAGCCCCGTAGTGGGAACCCCGGCCACCGCTGAGGGTACCATGCCAGAGGCCATGTTCATGGAGGGGATGGAGCTGGGGGGGGAGAACATGGGCTGGGAGGATAGGGGGCTTACATTCATTGAGTTAAAGAATGGGAAGCTCTTGGCAGAGAGCGGGCTGCTCGCTAGGCTCTTGGTAGCCCAGTTGTTGTAGGAGTAGCCAGTGTACATGTCATCGTAGGGCTGCATGAGTCCATTGAATTGGGCACCAAAGCCATTTTTGCATAACTCTGCCTGCTGGTTCCTCTCGCGCTTTCTCCACTTAGCACGGCGGTTCTTGAACCATACCTAGGGAAGACAAAAGGAGAAACATCTGTACCATTGTACTCCTCGTGCCTTTATCACTTTATCTTTAAGTTGGTGTTCATGTTATAGTTTGTCATGCCAGTCATTGTTAATTTCCTTTAATTGTATGGTATCTACTTTGGGAACATAATATAATATATATATATATATATATATATATATATATATATATATATATATATATATATATATATATATATATATATATATATATATATAAAATGTCTTCTGATGCCAATAAAGCTCTTTCAATTGACTTGAAATTTAAACATGAGTTCAGTGTACAGTCAGTCAGTCAACCCTCTTTGAATCCTGATGCTCCCCTAAAAACTTCGATCCATCATAGTATTGTGATATTTTACGTGGCAATACTGTATCGATACACAGACGCCAAGTATGGAGCTATTATTATACATGTGTTGGTCAGTTTGTCTGCTCGACGATCCCATTTTGCAGCAAAAAAATTGAAGTGAGATGAACAAACAGAGAAATGTATCTTTATAGATAAAACAGATGTTGACAAAGTTTCCTTTCGGGGACATTATTTGAAATTGGGAAAAAGGTAATAAATTGCAATATATCGCAGAATATTGCAATATGTTTAAAATCGCAATAATATGGTGTCGTGACATAAGTATCGTGATGATATGGTATCGTGAGGCCTCTGGTGATTCCCACCTCTACTAAATATAGAACAGTCTCATTTATTTTTTGGAGAAAGAACACCTTTAGGTATTATTTATGAAATACTCAGATACTCGGCTTCATCAGGACCGTGTAGGTGTGTTTTAGTCAGAAGTATGTGACATCATCTTCACTCAAACCAGTGACAAGAGCACAGATATATGTGAAACAACCACAGCACTCATAGTAGGAAGCTCATTAATAAAATGAGGTTTCAGGGCCTGTCAAGTTTTCATTGAGTCGCTTCGACTGTATTTAAAAAAACCTAAAAGACTGATACTAAATAATGATTTTTATTTTGGGATTTTCATTACAATTTAAAGAAAAATTACTTATCACAACTTGGGTCTTATTTTAGTAGTTTTGTCCATCATTTATATCAGTTCTGCTGAGTTCTGGGAACACGGCACATTTCTAAAACGGGGGGGAAACCTGGATGTGTATATAAAGTAGCCTGGAGTTTATAGTTTTTTTTATCTAAAGTTACTTATGGTGCGATTTTTTTAAAAGGCTGATATATTATATATATATATATAATATTTTGTAGACTCAATGGCTTTAAAGTTACAATATTTTGACCAAGGAAATTAAGAAATACATAAAACATAAATATAAAAGTTCAGCAGTTTTCCTGGCTGTAGGTACTGGCTGTTTCCCACATCTCCACTATAACTGCCAAAACTATTACAGTAAGACCCGTGTTGTTAAAAAAAACAAAACGTTCTAAAAGTTACATAAAAGCCAGTAGTGGAATGTAACTAAGTGCATTTACTCCAGTACTGTACTTCAGTCCAAATGTTGAGGTTCTTTTCATGCCACTTTCTACTTCTACTCTGTTACATTTTAGAGAGAAATATTGTACTTTTTACTCCACTACATTCATCTGACAGCTTTAGTTACTAGTTACTTTACACATTAAGATTTCTGCACACAAAACACATGTAGTTTATAAAATCTGATGTTTTATTAGAAATGAAACTACCCAACAATATAGCTGAAATGATTAGCTGATTAAAGCTATAGAGTGTGTCCACCATGAGGAATTCGAAGTAATGACAACAAAACTGTCGGCGCGTCCACATGATACAAGCCTTCCGTGATCACGCATACACCTGCTAGTAGCCAAGGAGGACACGGAGAATTAAAAAAAACATGACGGACTCTTCAGAAGAGGTCATTATCTTTTAAAGTCACCGGACGCCACAATCTTCTGAACATAGTCATACTGAGAAATCCAGAGAGAGTTGTGTGGAGCTGATTGTCTTAATTCGCTTTGTAGCAACTCATTTGGCAATGGCTTGAATTAAACAGATTTTTATTAATATCAAAAAGTTACGGACTAAAGCTTTAAACACTTAGTTGATTGACACAACTGTTTTGATCGCTTCCAATTTCTACAATGGGAGGATTTTTCTTCATTGAGTACTTTTTCATGATGACACTTGCATACTGTTTCTTAAGTAACATTTTCAATGCAGGCCTTTTACTTGGAAACAGGGTATTTTTACAGTGTGGTATTAGTACTTTTACTTAGGAAACCCTCAGTGAAAGAAAGAGCCTTTGCAAACTCTAAAACAGTCAGCGAGGAGCTTTTTCAAATCAACTTGCTGATCCGCCAGCAGCTATTCTCCTGGTGATTGTGGAGACTCGTGCAGTAAACACACCGTTTTAAATTCTGTGGGGAATATTAGTTGAAAGTTGATAAATAGCAGTGAGACGAGTGGAATCGTAAAGTACCATCAGTGACTCAGTCAGGCTTCAGTAAGGGGGCTTGAGTTGCCAATTATACAGTAAGTCTTTTATATATTTTATATATTATATGAGATGTTTTCAGAGCTTCACCTATTATATAGATTAATGTCAGGAAAAAAAATAGAGTGACTAAAGAAGTTATTTTCAAATGACTTTTACCTTAACTATCAGAAAGTGTCTGGAGTCAATAAAGTCTAATTCTAAATCACATCTAGTCGGAGTATCCTAACCCCTCTCAAATACTTTCAGTAATATTGTGTGCATATGTATTCAGAATTTTTGAAAGACATAATGATCCCAGAAAGTAAGTTGAAGTGTATCATCAAACAGTCATATTAGGCAAGGCTTATTAAAACTAATCATTGACTTATTTGAATAGTGAGATCCCAATGAAGGAAATGTCAGAAAATGGCAATCTTCACATTTGTCATTTTATGGTCCTATATTTGGAGGATATGAATTGGATTAAAGCTTTAGTGGAAAATCTAAATTGAGGGTATTTTAGAAATTAAAACTGTGCCAAGTTCCTCTCAGTGTAAAGTTGTGGACAAACTTTTGCTTGGAACTAGACAGAAACCTTTCGTTTGTGCATACAAAAAGATCTATATACAGCATCTGACAGAAGTCTCCTGGTCATCTCTATGTGTTTGTTTTATATAAAAAATAAATTGCTATCAAATGTTTCATCTCTTATATCCTCGTCAAACTTCTACAGGCCTTTCCTGTGTTGATACTCAGCCATCTCTCTGCTGCTTTGGCATACATGCTGCGTAACATCCAATCCTCTGTTATCATAGTAACAGAATGCTGTTGGCCATTAATATGAGTAGAAAGTGCATGACTCTGAGTTTTCCATCCCACTTAGTGACAGCAGGGGAAGCCCCAGCCCAGAGGACAGAAGCTACCCAATCTTTACGGTGACTCAGAGGCAATGCTGTTTGAAAGGCTGAATGTCAAGGTCTCTCAATGGCTCGACTGCCACATGAATACATCTTCTGAGGAATGCTCAAATGATTGCATAGGAAGGAGATCAACGAAATTCTTTCAAAAAAAACAAAAAAACACTGATGTTAACTGTATTGCAGTGTAAAGTATATTGCCTGTCTGTGGCTCAGAAAATGAAAATCCCTAAAATTCCAAAGATCTTAGGGAGTCCTCAGAGTTACACACAATTATTTTTAATTTTTTGAAAGTTTTTTTCAAAAACTAAAATGCCTCAACATGAATCCAACATATTATTAGCTAATTTAAATCAGCCTATTTGGGGGAAAAAACAAACATTGATGATAGGCTTACTGGCCTATAGGTAAGGTAGTCACTAAGGAAGCCATCCACACATACAGTTCATCCTAAGAATTCACTCTGCCACATGTATTTTTAACATTACAACATAATTGATAAAAACATGCCAACATATATTAATAATGTAGTATTCTATGCACTAAACAGGTATGTGTAAAGGCTTTAGGCCACCCACATGTTATTGTAGGCCCGGTTTAATATGCAACTTGATTTTATACCTGATCTGTCTCTCTCTGTTGTATTCTGAATGACAAGAAAATATACAGAACTCAGGACTTCTTGGTGATGTCAGCATACTGTAGAGGCTTACGCTAAACAGCATTCCTTTGAAATATGTAAAAATGAATTTAAGTTTAATGTCATAGCCCTTGATATCAGTCCAGTCTCTGTTGGAATAATGTGCGATCTAAATGCTCAGTGCCAATGCAGGAACGAGTGTGACATTGATGTAGAGTAACAGAAGTTAAGTGTGTGGAAGAAACACACACAACTTGTTGCCGAACCTTAAACCTGTATAATGAATAGATTTTTTTGGGCCACTGGTGTAAAAGATACGGTGTAAAAGATGAGGTGATACGATGATATCGTATCACCTCATTCACTTGCTAGTTATAAACAGTTGCTTGTTTACACATCCTGCAAAATATGGAGCTACACAACATTCATCAGCCATATTCCAAGTCCAATACTCACTCGGCTTTTAGCTCCTAAATGTTGCACTATGTTCACCAGCTAGGTGCTACCTTCATCTGTTTGCTGGACAGGTAGTGTAAGTGAGTTTATCCACAGTGGGTTTGTCCATATGAGTAACAACTTTACCATTTCACCCAGTCATTTGAGTCAATGTTAATATGAAATATAGTTAATTAGACCTAATGCATTTTTACCATGCCTGAACCATACTGTAATGTATTGCCCAGATATTGTAGGAATAATATGTATCATTTTATTATTAGTGCTGAAAACTTGCAACATCTTTCAGTGATTTTGTGGGCAGAAGTTGCTTAATATACCATAATAGGCTACTTATACTCTATAATCCCATGCAACAGATGAGTATAGATTGTTGGGAAATGATAGTGCTTACCTTTTAGCACTCACCGAGGTATTTTGATAAATTTAAGTTCATGCGATGCTGAAAACAATTAAGGGGGCAATCACACAGAAAAGCATTGCCACAGATGTGAGCTGCTAAACATCAGCGCGTTATTTTAATTGTGAGCATGTCAGCATGCTGATGTTAGCAGTTAGCTCAAAGCACTGCTAGAGACCAGAACACATATAGCATGAGCTGCTTTTGTGGCATACTCTGAAGGTCCTATTATCAGACAGGTTAAGTGAAGTAAATTTGATTCATATAGTCTGGAATCACAAATAAGCTTCAACGGTCTTTACTGTGTGTATAGCATACTGTACAGCACCGTCCAGACCCACGATTGAGTGTTATCAATGTGTTCCATCAGGCTGCATCTTTGATGACTAACAACAGCTCTCTGACAAATCACATGGATCAAGCTGACAGGTGAAGTATTTTGGGCATGTAAGGGTTAGAAAGGACGCTGATAGACATTAGGGACAAGACCATGTGTAGTCTGTTTTCCTTTCAAAATAACAACCAAGAATGTGTGCTATGTGACCTTTCATCCAGCCAACATTAATTTGATCCATTACTTGTACGGCAGGCCAGGGACTGTATTGTCATCCATCAGAATGTGTGTCCTGTTGCTCCATATAGCTACAATGAGTGAGTCACTGGCTGTGGGCACACTGCTGCACCTCTGACATTAAGGTGGGCTGTGACAACTGAAGCTTTGGTACAGGGAATCAACAGCTTTAATCCAACGTGACGCCTAATTCGTTAGTACTAGTACTAGTAGTTCGCTAGTCATGATCCTGGGTTTTATTTTATTTCCTATTTTATTTTGTAGGTTCTTCTCATGTATCATGTCTTGTTTTACTTCCTGCCTTGTGTGTTTTCCCGCCTTTGTGATTGTCTGCCCCGCCCTGATGTGTCTCACCCATCCCTCGTTACCACCCTCCTTTCCTTGTCTATATTAGTCTGGTGTTCTCTCGTTTCAGGGTCCCATTGTCTGCTTTTGTTCCTGGCTCCCAGTGTTCTTTTTCCTAGTGTTTACTTCTCCAGTATTTAGTATTTCTTTTTTTGGATTCCGCTTTTGTGATAAAGCTTGCTTTTTGTTTGATCAATCTGCCTGACTTGGATCCTCCTTTCAAACTCTCCAGCATGACACTAGGGGCCCTATTTTAACGATCTAAGCGCACAGCGTGAAGCGCATGGTACAGGTGTGTTTAGGGCGTGTCCAAATCCACTTTTGCTAGTTTGACAGCGGAAAAAAGGGTCCGTGCGCCGGGCGCATGGTTCAAAAGGGTTGTACTTAGTGTCTTCATTAATTCCTAGGTGTGTTTTGGGCGTAAAATGCAATAAACCAATCAGAGTGTCATCTCCCATTCCCTTTAAAAGCCAGGCGCGTTTGTATCTTGGCGCATTGCTATTATGATGGAGTATTTGCAGCGTAATATTTTTATTTGGAATCTTTAGCATATTTGTGTGCTGCTGCGCTTCCCTGTGTGTGTGTAACAAGCATAGTGTGCACGTGAGAATGCACCTGAACACACCTCCTTGTAAGACCAGCATGCCCAGAATGCACCTGAACACACCTCCCTGTAAGACCAGCACGCCCATGGGCGCAAAGATGGGCGCAGGTGCATTTGCCATTTAAACGACGTGCGCGCTGGACAGGAAACTGACAACTGCGTCGGTCTTAAACTAGCAAAGACATTTGTGTCGGACTTTGAGCTGCGCTGGGTGCAAGATAGGACCATATATCTTTAAATCACCTAAGAGGCGTTAAACCTGCTTGAATAGATTTTACAATGAGGCATTAAGTTCATATGGGAAACTTGACCAAACAGTTGCTTTTTTACACATCTGACAGACACGAGCAATTCATTCTCCTCAACCTTAAAGTTGTTTCTCAACCTTTAAGACAGTAGTTTGAAAAAGAAAACAGATTTAAACACTTCTCACAGTCTTCCTCAGCAGATGGAGCAAGACCATGACATGTGGTTGAAGTCCATGGAAAAAGCTAGTAAGAGGACCTTGAGTTATTTTTATCAGGATTTAAAGCTATAGTGCGTAGTTTCTGTCGCCACCATGAGTAATGACAACAAAACTGTCAGCGCGTCCACATGATACAAGCCTTCCGTCATCACGCACGGAGGATTAAAAAAACATGATGGACTCTTCAGAAGAGGTCATTATCTTCACTACAATTTCTGCGCGGGAAAGTCACCGGACTTAATTAGTCTTAACTAGCTTTGTAGCAACTCATTTGACAATGGCTTGAATGTAACGGACGTTTATTAAAATCAAAAAGTTATGCACTAAAGATTTAAAATGTAAAGTTTGAGGGTGGCACTGAAGGTAAGATCATGGCTTCATTAGGAGTCATTCAAATCTACGGGGCAACTCCTAAGGAGCTCTGCTCTCCACAAATGTGTAATCTTTGCCCACAAGTTCATCATGTGTCCAACATGCTGCATTAAATTGCAGGCTTTCATTCTAACAAACACTTTCTCCCATTGCCAGACCCGCAACAGAAAACTCAGATTGGACAGATAGTCTAGCTAGCTGTCTGGATTTACCCTGCAGAGATCTGGGGAGCAGTCAACCATAGTCCTCATAAATCCACCAGAGGTTAGAACGCCAACACAAAGAAAAAGGAAGGTGACGGACATCTGGCGGAACTTCTAGCAGCACTGGAGCAATCCCCTAAAAATGAATGGTCGTCGATATAGACTAGCACACCTTCAACCAGGGAGGAATCAGCTGCTGTGCTACAGATATGATGAGGGCAGAGTGTGGGTACCTACCCTGACCCGTGCCTCTGTGAGGTTGGTCCACACTGCGATTTCCTCTCTGGTGCTCATGTCGGGGTAGCGGTTTCTCTGGAAGGTGGCCTCCAGCTCCTGCAGTTGCTGGCTGGTGAAGTGAGTCCTCTGCCGCCGCTGCTTCTTCTTCAGAGAGCCGTCGTCAGCGCTGGACTCATCCAGCTGGTTCTGGTGGGATTTCTCTGTGTCTACACACACACGGGAAGACAAATAATCTCATAAGGAAACCGGGAGGTGCAGCTGAGGTAGGAAGATAGATAAGAGTAGACAGAATAACATGATGTGAACATAACAATGCATCACCTGTACTGAAAAATTGTAGAAATGCATACGCTGTAGGCGTGTTATACATTCACGTAGTGTTTTGAGAATGATGAGGATGTGGAAATATATGAATGGCAATTTAATAAAAAGTGATCACCCAATTCTGTTCCATCTTCTTAGGCCACTTCATTCCAACTTATTACCATTATAGTTTTAAACTTATTTTTGGAATATATGGTCAATAAACCTCATTTATATGAACGTATACCTAATTTCTTAGTTAAAGCTCCATTGTGTAATTTTTAGAGTTGATTCTTAGCAGAAAAGCCTTTGTTCTTACACAAATATGTGCTCATTCATGTGTAATTACTTCCACCAACTAATCAAAGCATTCTTGTAAGCCTAGAATCTGCCATTCAGAATCATTCAGAATACATGCGAGTCGCTCGAATGGCGGCAGCCATGTAGCGCCTCCATCTTTAAAATACATTAGCCAAAGAGGGACATACCTCCGCATTTTTACACCCAGAGACGGCGTGACGAATGCCAGGGAGGGAGGGGGAGAAGATTACTCACGACTGCCGGCAGATTTGAAAGAAGGACATGTAACGGAGTTGCCTCGTCATCTTTGGAGAGTGTCTCTTTAGTTTTTCTTTGCCTAGGGCGGTCTCACCGGTCCACTGCCACTGGCTCTGTCTTTTGGTTTTTCTTTACCTTATTTCTAGTGCTGTCAGTTAAACACGTTATTAACGGTGTTAACGCAAACCCATTTTAACGGCGTCAATTTTTGTATACCGAGATTAACGTTCTTTTTGGCCTAGCAAACTTTGTAGTTTTTTTCACATGCTGTTGCAACAACTAGTAACGTTAGAAAAACTACAACATCACACCGGATCTAGCTAGACCGGAAACCAAACAACAGGCACGCTGCACACACTTGTTTGGGCTTGCGAGCCGGCCAGGGAGTAGTAGGCTAACGTTACGTTTTGAGTGGATGGCGAGCGCGAGACGCCGAAATGGATGTCAATAAGATTCTGAATGGAAAGTTTACTTTTAAAAAGTTGCCAAATGGTTTTATTGACAAGACCAAAGTGTCTGTGTGTTTTGTGGTTGTGAACTGAGCTGTCATTGCTGCACGTCCAGTCTGAAATACCACTTGATGGCCAAGCACACAGCTGATGCAAATTCTCTGCCCCTCATATATACTATATGCCAATGTTGTTTTCAATCAAAAAAGATTTGCACAAAGCAAGCCGATCCACTTTTCCATGTTGATAAGAGCATTAAAGAGAAAAAATAATCAATAACAATTAAAAAAAGAAATCAAGGGACATTCAATTTAATCGTTTGACAGCACTAGTTATTTCCCTCTTCCTTTAGCTTTCCATCGCACCTCCGTCGCATCAACTGATCTCTGACTCTCCGACAAATATGTAGCCTACACTGTAACCATTGCCTTACACTATTAATCTCATACAATATACAGACCAGACGAAGTCGTACTGGAAGCCATGCTAATCTTGGCATACGGCCACCGACTGAGTTAAAACGCTCTTGGAAGTGGCCGGGTTGGATCAGTGGGTAGAGCAGGTTCACATATACCTAGAGGATTATGCCTCGATGCAGCGGTCCAGGGTTCAAATCCGACATGTGATGATTTCCTGCATGTCTTCTCCCTCTCTCTCCCCTTTCTCACCTAACTGTCCTGTCAAAAAATGAAAAGCGGAAAAACCCCAAAACTGAACTTTATAAAAAGAAACGCGCTCGGAATGGGAGGGGCTAGAAAGTAATATTCATTTGGTTGTCATATACAATTTCACCGCTAGATGGGAGAAATTCTTATACAATGTAGCTTTAAGAACCCCCAGGAATTCTAATTTTTTTTTTTACTTATAGTTAAGATCTGAGGAACATTTGTTGATGGATAATCACAGACTGTTGTCTGATCCTCATCATCCATGTTATTTTTGGGCAATTTGGTTGAAAGAAACTCATATTTTTGATATAGGAACTTTAGAAAATGGGTGACCCCAAGGACAACATGAGGGTTAACGTTGTGAAACGGTTTGGTTAGGTTTAGGCACCAAAACTACTTAGTTAAGTTTAAAAAAAGATGGTGGTTTGGGTTCAAATCAGACGTCCTGAAGGTAACCACGTGACGCATGGAACGCAGAACGTGAAGTTTGTTAAGTAAAAAAAACTCTCCTTTTCCTCTCAAGCGGGACATGAACCACGGTCTCCTGATGGGTGAAAGTCCTGTGTTTGTTTGCCCCCCCCCCAACCTGCATCCTTATGAGGACATTTTGTTTTGCGCCCGTCAAAACTACTACGGCCACTAGAGGGTGCCGCCACTACAAACCTAAATATAGGTCAGAATGATGCTGGAACAAACCACTTATGGGAGCGTTTTTGGGTGGAGGACAGTCTCCAGCAGTAAAATGAGCTTAAAACTAAAAAAGTAACATATAACAGGAACACTTTATTTTGCCATAACCTGTTTGTGAAAGCTATACAGCATGTAATGTGACTAATTATAGAGAAAATGGTGTTCAGTATACTTGGCATTTGCACAATCATTTATTTAAGTTTGCAAGAACCAGGAGACAATATGGTGGTCACATTTCTATAATGTTGGGTAGTTTGATCTATACAAATACATGTCTTTTTAGTTGATCATAAATGTTTGGTATGTAAACTTTTAATCTGCAAAGAAACTATTGTTACCATTGCTGTCAAAATGTCACTCTAAAATGTAGTGGAGTAGGAGTATAAAGTCAAATGGAAGCACCTCCACATTGTTACTTTACTACAGTATTTGTATTGAAATGTACTTAGTAGCTTCTACCCTGTGTAAAAAAAGATATAAACAATGTCCCTATGCTGCCAAAAGCGTAATAATTGAAAAGGAATTATTTAAACCAAGATATTAGAATTTATAATAATGTCTATTCTCTTCTCTTAAGAAAATGTCTTCTCCACATTTCTTGAACTCTGTACTCTGACTTGATTTTCACCTGGCCTAGTGTGTTTTGAGTAAAACACCGTCTAGGCAGGTTAGATATGAATTGGAGTTAATTAAATGGACATGGACATTTACTAAAATTGTATCCATTTTCCTAAAAATTGTTACCAGATTCCATAGTCCTTCCAAAGGAACTATAAGAAATTACAAATCAGTTCCTTTCTAGGGAATTTTAAGGATACTATGGGACCTGTAAAATAATGTCACCAGTACTACATTGATAAAGCATTTTTAATGTATATACACACTCAGAGAATTTCTCAAACTTAGCCAGGATCAGCTGAAAGCAGAACTTTTCCTTTGCAGGTGATTTGAATCCTGCTGCGCGCCTGTAAGAGGCTAATTGCTAATTGGCTGAATACTACATAGAGAAGCAGAACTCAGAGATGTGAAGGAGCAGTGAGTGATTGCAGTTGGCCCCCAACGCAGTGAGTTTAAAGGACCACACATCCATGTTATGTCTGCCAAGGCTTCTCTCTGCCAGATCTGACTCCCGCAATTGGAGGACCTCACAGAAAGAAGTGAAATTAGTTGGCCAGCTAATCCTGCGGATCAGGCTTTTGTGACTGGGGCAAGTTGGGCTCTGTTTGGCGAGGGCTTAGCTCTCGGAGCAGTTCGAAATGATCAGCGGGGTTTAAAAAGAGGCTCCACAGGGCCGCCAGAAAAACCAATAAGGGCCAGGCCGAGGCTGTTATCTGGCAGTAAACTGACACTGGATAAGCTGTCACTTAAGGCCAAAGTCTATAACACAATAGTGAGGAAAGGGCAGCCCTTTTTAGAGTGGCGCGCTGACCAACAATAGGAGCAATCTGACTGATAATGTGCCGACATGACAGAGCCGTTCCAGGTCAGCTTCTCCGAGAGCTTTAATCTGGGGAAACAACTGCAAGAGGCTTTTAACCAAATCACTTTTCAACATCTGGAAAACAGCAAAATCCAGAGTAGGTTTTTACAGAAATAAAAAGCTGTCATGACTCTAAAGGGTCAAATCAAAGTCAGTTTTTACAGGAGCTGCACCTTTTTTCAAAGAGAAAGCTTATAATAAAGACACACACAGATGATTGAGTCAGGGCAGTCCGTGCCTCTGGCATGGGCGTCAGCGTGCTGTGGTAAGGCGCGGCAGCCGTATTATACTTCTGTCCAGATTTAAGCATGTATTTTGGGTTCATTATAAAGGTATAGGCTAACATTTAAAAACAAAATCCATCATGGATAATTCAAGACAGAACGTATTCATGTAGTCATAAGTCATTTTGCATTCGCAAGGACATGACTATTTGCTGGAATCTTCTGTGTGTGTGAAAGAGCTGATCCAGAAGGGCCATAGCCTTCACCACTCTCACACTAAGGGACAAGTTGACTTAAACCAGTACATATTATTTCCCACACTGCCAGCAAACATTTCGGGGGGGCTGAACTCTTCAATTATTCGTCATTTTGCTGGACTAAAAAGTAGTCTAAATTTTAAACACATGAAATCTCAAAATACTGAAATTAGCTTGTAAAATGCCAACCATGCGTAGGTTTTTCATTACAGAATGTTTAATCATTGAGATGAATATGTCATCGTACTTTATTGCAAAAGATTGCAAAACATTTCTTATTTAATTTAAATCATTGTGTTTTATTGAACTGTACCCAAATTCAGCAACATTTGAGGCTTTTATTGTGAAAATATAGATCGATAAAAGATGTAAGTTAGATGTAGATTACACGGATTTAGAAAAAAAAATAACGTTAGGGCTGCACAATATATATTATTTTTGTATGGTCAAAGCATTATCAACTGGCGTAATATACACACGGCTAAAAGGCTGCGACATATCACCATAGACAATCCGAGAAAACTGCACTTTAAAATGTAACTGTCATTCTTTTTTTACTTTTATAGTCAATTCAATGTTCAATTTGTACAATAAAAGAAAATTGGAAATGATTTCCTTTCATTTGTTTTAAACTCAACAAGCACTTTGTTGTATTTTAGCAGAACACTGACAGGATCAGAACTGAGACCACTTCAATATCTGGTTATTTATTACAAGTAATATAGTTATCGCGATATTCCACAATGTTATCGCATATTTCATGCAGCCCTAATTGCATCATTAAAAACAATTATACGCAAGCTACAGATTTGCTTAATTCATTCTGTCAATGCAAAAGACATGCACCTCAGATACTGTTTCTGTCCATGTTAAAACAGCCGGCTCCTCTTTCCTGGGCTAGCATACACCGTCTGGGCTTATATTCATATCAACTTGGCATGTAGGTGCTATTAAAAAAAAAAAAAAAAGCATCAGGTCCCAAAAGAGAAAGAGACACAGAGAGCAAATGAGTTTTACTGAGAAGTCCATGAGCTACATGAGTCCTCCTTAAGCAGCAGGAGACACACCAAAGCATTTTACACCACATTTCTTTCCCAAATAGTTTGTTTTTGACAGTTTGTTACGACTGGATTTCTAACCACACACAGTTTAGCAAGCAATTAGATTGGGTTACACACACACACACACACACACACACACACACACACACACACACACACACCACTAGATATAAATAGAGAGGTATGTGGTTTCAGAGCCTTTACCAAAGTAAAGTACTAATACCACACTGTAAAAATACCCTGTTAAAAGTAAAAGTCCTTCATGGAAAATGTTCCTTCAGTAAAAGTGTGTAAGTATAATCAGTAAAATGTAGATAAAGTATTAAAACATTGTAGAAAGAGTAAAGGATCCAACCAGTTGTGTGTTTAATGGTCTCATCATCTCAGCTGGACTTGTAGGCGGTTATATTGTTGGCTAGTTTACTTTCTAATAAAACATCAGATTTTATAAACTACATGTGTTTTGTGTGCAGAAATCTTAATGTGTAAAGTAACTAGTAACTAAAGCTGTCAGATGAATGTAGTGGAGTAAAAAGTACAATATTTCTCTCTGAAATGTAGCGGAGTAAAAGTAGAAAGTGGCATGAAAAGAAAAGACTCAAGTAAAGTACAAGTACCTCAACATCTGGATTTATGTACAGTACTCGAGTAAATGCACTTAGTTACATTGCAACACTGGTTAAGATGGCATACGCTGTATGGGGAAGTTAGAGAGGGAGTTGAGAAAATACAACCAGGTGATTATATGTCATATAACACTTGATCATATTCAATAACTGGGACTAGCTGAAACGGTCAGTTTGTGAAACCAGACAGAAAAGCTTACAAGCAGGAAGGACGTGGTGTTATCAGCAACCCTCCACCAATCAACAGTCAGCATTTACAGACCACCTGTTATCACGTGACCAATGTTTCAACGACAGGTAAACCTCCTTTTACAACAGGGAGAAATGCATTCCTTAAAGGTCCCATGGCATGAAAATTGCACTTTATGAGGTTTTTTAACATTAATATGATATGAGAAAGAGACTTCAGATACAGTATTAGGGGACCACTAAGGCCTATATAAAAGAGACTTCAGATACAGTATTAGGGGACCACTAAGGTCTATATAAAAGAGACTTCAGATACAGTATTAGGGGACCACTGAGGTCTATATAAAAGAGACTTCAGATACAGTATTAGGGGACCACTAAGGCCTATATAAAAGAGACTTCAGATACAGTATTAGGGGACCACTAAGGTCTATATAAAAGAGACTTCAGATACAGTATTAGGGGACCACTAAGGCCTATATAAAAGAGACTTCAGATACAGTATTAGGGGACCACTAAGGCCTATATAAAAGAGACTTCAGATACAGTATTAGGGGACCACTAAGGTCTATATAAAAGAGACTTCAGATACAGTATTAGGGGACCACTAAGGCCTATATAAAAGAGACTTCAGATACAGTATTAGGGGACCACTAAGGTCTATATAAAAGAGACTTCAGATACAGTATTAGGGGACCACTAAGGCCTATATAAAAGCATCCAAAGAGCACCATGTCATGGGACCTTTAATGAAGGCCATGAGATGCGGCTGAAAGCTCCCTAAAAAAAACTAGGGCGTAAGTGGACCCTGAGTTATTATTTCATAGCACAATTAGTTTTTCTCTCTCTCAGTCCTGAGGCAATAGTTCACTCATTCATTCCTTTGGTTTGCTGTTTTTTTTTTTTTTTTAATTAGCCTGTAGATGATCCAACACAGATTCTTAAATATTGATTTTCAATTCTTCATTTCAAATCGTGCTGAATAAAATCAAGTCTGATGACACTCTCGGGAGAAATAGCTTTAGCTCTTTTGCAATTCATTTTATTATTCAAAGTCAAGGGAGTGCGTGTTGTTACAGTCCATCCGCTGCGCCTGCGCAACAAACGGCTGCGGCGGAACGACAAGTGAGGACCAGAGACTCCCTGCAGACTGGTGGAAGGCCCTTTACAAGCTGCATAGTTTATAATATATTTTTCTTTTTATCAGTTGGCGCTGATTAAACTGTGCTCGAGCTAAATAAAACTTTAAAAAAAATACGAGAAGTAATCGGTAATTGTCCTCTGGTACCTCGGCAGAAATACCGAGGGCATAACGTCTGTTATAAAAGCAGAACATAATTACTATCTGTTTGTTTTGGAGCCGATTTGCGTCCATAATTTATTGAAGATATTGCGCAGAAACAAACCCGATTATTATAATTATAATTAGCCTAGTATTGTTATTATAGAATGTTTTATTGTCATTTCTATTGCATGATGTCTGCGTGTTTTCTGCGTGCACGGAATATAGCCTAGGCCTATCCGTAATTGTCATAATTATTATTTGAGCATTTTCTTTCATTTTCCAAGTTATTTTTGGTTCGACCCAGTATATGTGTCCACAGTCACACAGATGGAGAGATGCACGGTGCTGGTGTGTTCACTGACCGCTCGTGTCCTGGCCTTTACATCCCGGCTCGTGCTGCGGGGTCCCGGAGTCGGAGAGCGACAGCGCCGGGCTGCGGGCTTCACTGTCCGTCAGCAGGTTAAAATCCATAACCAGGCTCTGCGAACGCACCCGCGCGCGCGCGCACACACACACACACACACACACACACACACACACACACACACACACACACACACAGAGAGAGACAGAGAGAGAGAGACATGTCAGCCTCCATCCTCCCAGCTGAGTGCAGCCACAACATCTTCAACAACATGGGATCAAAAAACATTGTGGTTATGAAGTTATGAAGGCTTTCAATGGGACATTTTGTAAGGGTCCTAATTTTAACGGACACCACTACGATTCTAATTGTAGGCTAATATGCACAATATAAAGTTCACATCATCATAATATTTCAGTTGGTTGATCATTTTCACATACTTAATGCCTAATATCCCTGTAATATTCCTATAACTTAGTAGCATTCTTACTAGTAGTATTATTAAGTATTCTCTGCATCTGTGTGGCTGTGTCTCAGTTCCTGTAATATTCTGAAGAAGTAGGCTACAAATAACGTTTTCATTATTTTATTTTTTCATTCATTTGGATCGTTTGACTAACACAACGCAGGGGGTATTTTCCTCTGGACATTGTTACAGGACAGGAGGTGTTAACAGGATTATTGATACCCTGATCTAACACAGCAAAAAGCTTCATGAGCACAGACGAATGAGTTTTTTTTTTTGCTTTTTTTTTTTTTTTTGGACAGAAAGACTTATAGGTCTTCAAAACGTTTTCAGTTTATATTTTCCTAAACAGACAAAAGTAGGGCAGAAACAGACAAATACAACAAAATCTATATCATAAAGACACAAAGTGGTTTTAAAGGTTAGTGATTCATTAATAATACAGTCATTTATACAGCATTTATAATTCATCTCATTTTGTCATGATTACCAGTTTGTCTTTTTGCTACATTTATGCTTTTTTTTTTTTGTCTGACCTCACTGCATCCCCAAACATACACCCCATGTTTCTCCTTGAAGGGTCCGTATAGATTTAGTTTCCAATTTGGGCAAAATATCAATCTAGCTATTTAAATCAGTCTATTCTCCATGTGATGTGGGTTTGTGTACGTTAGTTTAATTTGGAGGTGCATTCTGTTTCTATTTTCTCTCTGGTCTTTCCATTGCCCCCTCGCTGTGGTTGTAATCCCGATCCCTTTGTATGAGCCTGACATAAGCAGCTATAACCAGACCGACCCTGAATTGACTCTATTTTGGGCTACGTGGGGAGAGCAATAGAGTTAATGCCGACAAATACACAATGATGTTTCCAAGCCAAATTGTAGCCGCTGAGATAGAACTGTTGCTCAATAGAGCCCAAAAATAGCTGGTCGATTATTTATCCGCAACCAGTTAACACCTTGAAAATGTGAGGGTGTGTGTGTGTGGGGGGGGGGGGGGGGGGGGGGGGGGGGGATACACTCCGTCCAAGCTGTAAGAGGGTTTGAATGATTTATGGCTACAATACTTATAAAGTCAAAAAATAAGCATAAGCACATGTGTGGCCAGGTTGACTCAGTGGGTAGAGCAGGCGCACATATACTGAGAGGTTGATGCCTCGACGCAGAGGTCCAGGGATCAAATCTGACCTGTGATGATTTCCTGCATGTCTCCCCCCCCCCCCCTCTCTCCCCTTTCTCACCTATCTTCTCAAAATAAAGGCGGAAAAGCCCAAAAAAATTATCTTTAAAAAAAGCATAAACACATGTGTTTGATCAAAAAATGTATCCAAGGTTCTTCTCCAAAAAGTAACATTGCTTCATGTTGTTCTCACGTGACTTCATTATTATACATTTTACTTTATAATACACTTTAACAGTACATCATGAAGCTCGGCCCAGTTCAACTCAGCGTGCTGTCCCTGTTTCCCCTCCTTTTCTCTTTACCTTGCATCTCCCAGGCCCTCGGGGAGTCAGAGCTCGAGCTGACAGGTTTAGAGGAAAGTCTTAAGGCTGCCGTAGACTACAATGAATCCATGTCATCAAAGATTTAAAAAGGCGATTAACCTCATCCCTGAAAATCAAACAGTGAGTGTATGTAGTCACCAAGAGCTTCAGAAGCAGCACATGTAGCTTTTGTCCCCCCCCCCTCACACACATACACACACACACACCTCTCTTGGCCTCCCCCTCTGTGTTTCCCAGCGGTCTGTTTGCCACCATGCCAGTCCTTTGTGTGCCAGTCACATGTGACTTGTGCTGGGGTTAAATGTGAAGCCTGGTGGTGTGTGTGTGTGTGTGTGTGTGTGTGTTTGGGGGGGGGTGGGGGGGGGCAGAGCATGGCATTGCCTCAAACAATAAAATACTGAGGACATGACCTCGGTGTTTAGAATGCACTTAAGACACATGAGGATCGTAAAACTCAACCGAGGTCAATTTCATAACAAAATTATTCAAAAAGCCAGTGTTAACCCTTGTGTTGTCCTCCTGGATTACAATTAACAGTTTTTAGACACTGTACACTGACACTTTACATTTTTGTCTCTTTTTTTTCCACGTTGTTGCTTGCTTATTCGATCATGAAGGTAATGGATAATCACACACATGTCACAGTTTAGTCAGGATAATGCTATTAAATTGAATAAAAACATCCCAAATGCAATTCAAGTAGAGATGTGATCCTTCATTTCACTTGTGAAGAGTCATACAGAACCATACGTGTTATTTTGGGGCACTTCGGTTGAAAGAAGCCCAAAATGTCTGATATAGAAACTTTGAAAATGGGTCAAATTTGCCCGGAGGGCAACAATCCTTGAATAGATATGAAGAGTCCGGCATGTAAAGGGAATTCAGACCAAAAGCGAGACAACTGGGTTTAAAAAGTCCTGGAAACTCCTCAACTAGAGGCTGCTTTGTCACGTCGTTCCCACGGAGCTCCACGTTCTTCTGGTTTCAGTGATTCCAATGATTTGAATTTGGCACCCAAAAACGAGCAATGTCATCACTGCAAGTCACGAGCTTCCTCTTAAAGTCTTCCTCACCCTCGCTTAACATTGTGTCAGTCAGTCTGACTACATAATGCCGCACTAAAGCCAACCTGCACGTTGTGATTAAAGGTTTAGCACCTTATTACCACTGAATATCTGTGACATCTGATAGGTGAAACAAACGCCCGGACCCTTGAAAAAAAAAAAAAAAAAAATGCTGCCTCGCACATTTCGTAGTTGTCACTGCTAACACAAAAAAACATTCTCCAGAGACTTTAAAAGAAAGACGTGCATCTGTTTTTGTTTAGCATCCGTGAGAATGATCGGAGCATTTCACAAAAGATTAGGAGACAGGAAAATGGGTATTCTGCTGTCAGCCAGAGGCCTTCCCCGCATCTCTGGGAAAAAAGACGCGAGACTAAGGATGAGGTCAAGTCTCCCAGTAGAGGGATTACCTCGGTAAGTACACTGCCTCTGGGTTGTGGCTTTGGAATAATGAGTCTTTGATATGATCAGTTGTCCCCTTGTTCATGACCGTGCGCATTTACTTTCCCTTTTTTTTCTCCTTCTTTTGTTAAGTTGAATGACTCAAAAACAGCTAATTACCTGTCTGAGTGGAATTCAAAAAAAAAAAAAAAAAGTGACTTAGCCTACTATTTGAATTAAAATGAATTTCTTGTCTTTTTCTGTTAAGTGCTTAGCCTACTTTTGCGTGGTTGAACGTGAATAGGTGATCTTACACATGTCAGGGTTTCCAACAACCCTGATGTGACATGTCGGGGAGCCTCATCCGACACAGCTGCAATTAGCACCGTGTTCACAAAACGTTACAGGAAAATGAAAATGAGTGATCTGGCAAACGTAACCGACCGTCCCGCCTTCACCTTTTGTTGTCGGATCCGTTTGACTTCTTTCAACTAAGACCAAACCGTGTTTGTGTCCCTTTTGAACGAGCTAAAACCGAGCTGTCACTTCGTCGAAAGAACAACTCGCCGCAAACGTCCAGCAGAAAGCAACAATAGATGAAGTCAACACACACACGTTACGCGTTATATTTAATATTCTCTCGTGTGTCGTTTTAGTTTGAAGCGGCGTTTACCTTTCGCTGCGTTGAGCCGTTTCCCTGGGTGACTCCACCAACAGGTCCCAGTGGCTGCGGAGCACTTCAGTCAGCCTGTACTCTGACAGAGCAACAGCTGTCCCTTTGTGAGCGCACAGCCCAGGTCTAGTATTAGCAAGGTCCAATAATTTGGTCAGTATTATAAATGCGAGCCAGTCCGGAGAGCTAAATCGGCCCGTGGCAGTGATGGATGGACGGGCGGCCTGGTGTCAATGTGGTGCTGAGAGGCTGGCTGGCCCGGCAGCGAGGGGCGTGCAGGTGATGCAAGCCAGTCATTTTGTCCAGAACAAGGTGTCAGTAGCCTACCCTCCGCCCCCCCCTCCCAGAGCCACACACACACACACACACACACACACACACACACACACACACACACACACACACACACACACACACACGCACACACACGCACACACACACACACACACACACGCATTAGGGGCGCCGCATGATTATATTTCCAAAATCGAGAGCCCTTCTCTCTCTCCCCCCCCCCCCCCCCCCCTCCCAGCTCAATATGGCCAACACGCTATCACTGAGCTAACGAGCAGTGGCTGACAGGCAGACGGATCTGTGGTCACACATCCCAGCTTCTATGCATGTCATTCTGTTTTTCTGTATTTATTGTTCATTCCTATATTAATGTTCAATAATGTTTGTTGGTATATGTATGCACCAACGCACACGGCTCATTCCACCTACGTGTAACTTACTGTGGCAATAACTATATTACTCTTTACTTCAGTTTTCATCTTTTCACCATCTTCACATTCCCTGATCCATGTTCTTAGTTTTAGTGTGTGTCTGTGTGTGTGTGTGTGTGTGTGTGTGTGTGTGTGTGTGTGTGTGTGTGTGTGTGTGTGTGTGTGTGTGTGTGTGTGTGTGTGTGTGTGTGTGTGTGTGTGTGTTTTATGTTTGCACCACAGAGTAGCACTATTAATTCCATGTAATGGTCCTTACAATGACTAATAAAGTCCGTTCTGTTTCCGAATAAACACTTTTCTGATTTTCTGAACTCCTGGGGGAAGTTTATGAAAATAAAAATCTGCTACAGGGCATATCAGAGGGTGCAGTCTATTTCCTGGAGTCCTATTGCGGCACTGAACCTCTACCTCCAGTTGGGATGCCACTGTGTGTTTACTGGTAATGATGGGGGGGGGGGGCCTCCTGTTCAGGATGAGACTCTCCGCTTTGCATAAGCAGTCGCCCGGTGACACCGAGCTCATTAAAATATATATCTGGTGATAATAAGAAAAAATAATAATGGAAGGGGAAATCTTCTCATTTTTTCGGGAGATTGCCAGGTCCATCTGGCGGTGCGCGCGGCAGACTGCTTGCATTGCCACGAACTGCAGGCATTAGCCCGGGAATTATTCATCAACACGTCGGGAATTAATTCCCGGGATTAAGAGTTGATTAAGATGTGTGTCACTTTGCTGTCTGAGAACTTATTAAGGGCCTCCTCGAAGAGGCGGCAGATGGAATTCCAGTCCAATGTTTGTAGATGTTAATTTCTGCCCTCCTAACAGCCATTTGCATATGATAGAGGCAGAGAGGCCGCGGCGCAGACAGCCAACACGGCCCACAGCACTGATTAACAGAGCCGGGCCATATCAACAGGGCATTACTGCGCTCCGAAAAATAGATTTCACTGATTCTGACTCTGACTCTAACAACAGGACATGATTTAAATCAGAGAACTGAGTCCAGGGAGCATATTTTTAAAACACATCTATTAGTCTAAGTAGCCGGAATGATTGGCGATATGTCGATGAATTGATGCATTGTCAAGTTGAAGTGGTGTTATTATGAGAATGTGAATTTAAGTGTGTTTTAAGTTGGCCCTTTTTTACAGTTTATTGTTTTAAAGAAAATAAACTTGCAGTTCATGAAATATTACACCGCTTTGAATGCAGCCTTTGTAAATACACATTTTGGCTGCGCATTCTGGTCTGTTTTAGCTATTCCGTATGTATTGTTTATTTCATATTCATGTTTAATATGTTTGTTTGTTTACAGTATAGCTATAGGCTATGCGCCATTCACCAAGGCAAATTCCACATAAGTGTAGTTTTTGTGGCAATAAAACCTTTTCTGATTCTGTTTTTGATTTGAAATGTTATTATGTGATTTAATAAGACATTATGGGAGTTAAGGTCCCACCTGTTAAGGCCAATGAGGATGATTAACGGGCTATATGACAACCTAAAGTGATACATATATTTGAAATCAAATAAAGCGTTGGCCATGTTGAGCTGCTGCTTGATGCCCGGTGGCGGGGCTGCAGCAGGGCCGGGGGGGCTGCAGCAGGCCCGGGGGGGCTGCAGCAGGCCCGGTGGGACTGCAGCAGGCCCGAGGCCTGCACACGGTGACACCTGTGTTGTTGCACAAGGCACCAAACAACACATTTACATGCTACCCTGAGGCCAAACGTAAAACTTCGATTATACAAATCATATTTTCATACGCCCTGACCAGGGGACAGATGCAAAAGAGGCTACTAACCGAAAGGCCTGCTGGAGGATTCTGGACAGTGAATCCGCCGTGCCTTTGATTTTTAGGAGACATCCTCAAAAAAAACAAAAAAACGGAAGAAATTGTTTAGTAAAAAGGAGCCGTTGCCTAAAGCTTAAAATACAGATTAGTCTTTTTATATTGTTAAATATAAAACAAGGCTCCTGGGTCTTTACATCTAGTAAACAGTGCACTGTGGGCTCCACTATTTATTAAACATGATTCTGATTTCCACAGTGACGGTATACATGTATTTAACTAGACTATTTCTTGTGAACGGTAGGCTAATGCAGAATGGCTCCACGTTTTAGTATTAATATCTCTTCATGCATCGGCCTCGGCCTAACTACGGGCCGTGGAGGAATAAAGCGTGTTTTATCAGGCACATATCCGCCCGATGAGGATGACCGAGATATTGTCGAAATCTCCGGAAAAAGCTAGTATGGGCCCTAAGTGGACCTTCATTTTATTTCATTATTATTATTATTATTATTATTATTATTATTATTATTATTATTATTATTATTATTACCTGCTATTAACCTGGTATTATCATTACCTGCTGGATGCTGTAAAGTGCTATATAAATACATGTTGATTATTATTATTATTATTATTATTATTATTATTGTCATTATTATTGTCAAACTACTGTTTCCAATGTCAATAAGTCACTCTTAAATATTAACGCGTTAATTTAACGGTAAAGTAGGCCTATTTAGTCATAATATTTGTAAAACAAATATTATAAGCATAAGTAAAATTGAAGTGTGTGTGTGTGTGTGTGTGTGTGTGTGTGTGTGTGTGTGTGTGTGTGTGTGTGTGTGTGTGTGTGT
Organism: Gymnocephalus cernua; assembly: GCA_023631565.1. Lineage (NCBI taxonomy): Eukaryota > Metazoa > Chordata > Actinopteri > Perciformes > Percidae > Gymnocephalus > Gymnocephalus cernua. The sequence goes on from CM042437.1 coordinate 24,724,349, forward strand.
GTGTGTGTGTGTGTGTGTGTGTGTGTGTGTGTGCAGCTTTGTTCCTGTGGCCCCGGCAGCCACCACCTGCCACCTATCAATTTCCTCCGCATGCCCAAATATTTTTGACCTCCCAAATATTTCCACAGCGTCCGCCGCCGCGAAGCATTTTGGAGAAAGCATAAACATGATAATTCAGTATAATACTACAGGGGCGGGAGCGTGGGAGGGATTCTCCCTGTTCCTAAACTGCGTGCGTCCTCACACGCAGACAGAAGGAGAATTTAAGGATGTTTAGTTGAACAAAACAAAAGCACTCATGTTTTTAATAAAAGCGTCAAAATGCCGCGAGGCCCGACATGGAGCCACAGCGTGTGTTGCTGTTTGAAATTCTGTTTTAAGCATCTGTAATGACGGTGATCATTTTGTCTGAATAGAAGATGCAATACACACTTTTAAATATGTCCCTCTTGTCTGACGTGTCAACAACAATAATCTGCTCAGCGGACGCACACCAAGAAGTAAACTCCTGCTGTTCACATTGAGTTTCCCCTAAGTGTTTGAAGCCATATCCAGAGCTCCGGGTACTTAAACTTCGAAGAATCAAGCGCTGTCGTTATTATGGAAAGCTGCAAATTGTAGCTTAGAAGAGAGTTAATGAAAGCCCTGCTTTACACCTCGGCTAGGTCTGGTCAACTTTTACGCACAAATCAAAAGGCGCTGGATAGATTCCAGACGCACAAAAGAGAAAAAACAAAAACAAACAGAGAGAGGAGAGAGAGAAAAGTGCGGGTATTTGCACTTACATCGAATCCCTGGTTGGTCTGGTTAAATTAATCCGTGGAAAAGGCAAAGAGCTTTGCTACAGGCTGATGGGTGTCCTGGCCTCAGGCTTGCTGGTGACATGGACAAAAAGTTCCCCGGTGCGTCAGAAAGTCAGAAAAAGCGTCAGTCAGTTTCCTTCTTCTTCTTCTTCTTCTTCTGTTCTTCTTCTTCCCTCTGTGCTGTCAAACATGAAGGCTGCGGAGTAGTGAGGCTTGATCCCCACACAGAGTATAGGGAGGGGGAGCGGGGGGGAGAGGGGGGGACTTTATGCTAAATATTGTGCGTGACAGGTCCACTGTAGAAAGGACAGCCCCTCTCACTCTCTCTCTCTCTCTTTCTCTCTCTCTTTCTCTTTCTCTCTCTCTCTCTCTCTTTGCGCGAACATGGGGCACACACACACACGCACGCATACACAATTGCAAACACACACTCCCCCCCGCCTCTCTTTCCCATTGGCTCTCTGTCTACAAACACTCTCCATCTCTCCAGCTCTCCATCTCAGTGCAGCCTCCCCACAGTGCAGCACTTTGTTTACCTGCCCGGCTGTTGCAGGTTAGACTTGCAAAGGGGCGGGGATTTATGGTAGCTTTTGGGGTCCAAATTGAATTGTTTTGTTTTATTACTGCGTTACATTTTGTTTCACTTTGATGTTCAAACTATCTCTAAGCAACAATCAATTTTTAAGCAAAGATAAACCCTGAGGAGAAGCAAGAAACAAAGCTCCCTGTTACACGTTTTGACATAATGTGAGTTATAGCATAGATCTGTATTGCCAATTTTGACACAAACATGTACATGTACAAGACAATGGAGCAAAGGGAACTAGAAAAGGCTGAAAATTCAGAAAACAAAGTACAGCTTGCTGCTAAAGAATTGCAGTTAAAACTTTTGAAACAGCTGAAATACTAAAAGTAGCCTAGTTAAATGTCAAAGTGGCAGTCGAAACATAATTACTGAAAGAAGTTGAAATGGCAAATTAATCAACATTGTGTAACTATTTGACCTTAAAATGACAGCTTCAAAATCATTTTGATGCTACTCTGACTTGTAGGGAGAACGGTGCCTCAGTCGTTCCCACTGCGGCCTCATCGCCTGTTCTCACTACCACTGATTTTGGTGAAAAGTTTTGTGGTTTATCCTCTGATGTCCTCTGGCTGCTCTGCCTCGACTCGCTGTGACTTTTTTTTTTTTTTAGATAATTTTTTGGGCATTTTAGACCTTTTATTTCTACAGGACAGATGAAGACATGAAAGGGGAGAGAGAGGGGGAATGACATGCAGCAAAGGGCTAACCCGGCCACAACTCTCTGTGATTCACGGAGTTTCCTAATAGACAGAATGCAGTGGCGGTTCTAGACCTGTTCAAATGGAGGGGCTAGGCTGGGGCCACATGGGATTTTCGCGGTACCAAATATATTAAGCACAAGTGTTACATATTACCAACCCTCCATGGGTTTGATTCTACAAAAGACTAATGATACACACATAACAATAAACACAGAAACACTGATTTAAAGGGATACTTCACCGCTGGAAAGCTGAATATATCTTTAAATTGGGTCACTTATGTAGCAGAAATGTGGAAAAAAAAGTTTAATTGGTGCCTTCTAGGCCGAGAAAAGCCAGAAAATGTGTTTTTGGCTCATATGGATGAAAGACACCAAATCCCAGAATGCACTTCGCTTCGCTGCTTTGAGTCCACTCCCAAGCCACGCCTACCGCTTGACAGACAGTGAGGCATTCGACTCAACTCAATGTGTTTTATTGTTATTTCAACCATATACACAAAACAACGTTTCATCGTGGCTCAAGTGATGTTACACATTTAAAATATATAAAAACGACATTATATAATAACGACATACGAAACAGGCTACATTAAGTGCACACACACATTATAGGCTCCATAAAGTTCAGCTAAGCATACTAGCATTAGGCTTGGTGGGCTGTAAACACCGAGTATAAACACAGCCGTGAATTAGCGTGGAATGTCAAATGGTCGCCATGTAACAGTCACAAACTCCAGCAGTTAGCAGTTAGTTGGATACAAATCACCACATTTCTGCACCAGTCCGTGTTAACACAGCTCACCTTCATACAGAGCATCTCTAGCTCGGATCGTCGGAAGGCTAGCAGGCCTGGTAGCTGGACAGTCCGGTTCACTGTTGTTCAGCCATGTTTCCACGAAAGCAAAAAACACAGTCTCTGAATTCACGTTGGGAGCATCGTTGAAGTTGGATGTAGTCCAGTTTGTTGTTTAATGAACGGACACTTGCAAACAGGATTGATGGGACAGGTGGCCGGCTAGCGTTAGCTTGCTCTGGATGTGCCTTTTCCCCGGCTAGCGTTAGCTTCCCACCTAGCCGACGTGGTTGTCCCCTACCCGGCTCGGGGTACGAACGAGTCCGCTGGTCTCCGTGCTGGTCTCCGTGCTGGTCTCCGTGCAGGCGAAGCTCTCGTAGTGTGCCAATTATTCAGTCTGTAATAACATTCCCTGCATATTCTCCGATCTGTACCGATGTATCCCGGTGGTACACGTGCGGTAGTTTGAATGCACATAATTGTTGTAAAAGTTTGCTGCTGAGAAGATAGAGCAGAGCCCTGTTTAGCGAGGATTCAAGATGGCTGACATTTCGTTTTTTTCCGGCTGAGATCGGCTCGCTTCGGGTGATGGGCGGGTTTAAAACATGCGTAAGTAGGTCCTACTACTGGCTGTAGTCTTTTGCTCTGGCCAAAAAATCTTCCGATTCGTCATTTTACGTCATCGGAAGATTTTTTCCGGACCCCCCAATGCAGATATCTCCTGTCTCATGGGGATATGAGGGAGGGACGTCATTCAGAAATACTACCGGGTTTCTACTGATACAAAGCTGAATGCTAAATCGGTGAAGTATCCCTTTAATGTTAAGCTACTTGTTATTTTTCACTGCACAGAATAATATCAAATATTTGCCACAGTTAGGGGGGCCAGAGGGGTGTCGAGGCTTAAAATTCCGGGGGCACTGGCCACCCTTGGCCCACAGCTACAACCGCCAATGCCAGAAAGCTTTATTTGTTGCTAAAGTAAAGCTAGCCGCTTACTGCTGCTAACTGTAGCTGCTGTCAGCTGGTTAGCTCAGTTAGCCGTGCTGCAAAGACTGATGTCGCCGAGCACCGTTCACACCGCTAGCACAGGAGCTTTGGGCTGCTGGGAGGAGGTGGTTTACTTTACTCAAGTACTGAAGTTAAGTAACGTTTTAAAATACTTAAACTTTACGTAAGATTTTTCATTTTTTTGGCGACTAAATACTTCTACTCCACTACATGTCTGAGGGAAATATTGCACTACATATGTCCTATTTGACACTGTTAGGCTGGTGGCTTGATATGATGTAGCAGTAGCCTACTATACTACTCATCTACCCAGTAGTATACAAAGTATCTAAACCTGGCTCCACATTGACGAACTTCAACATTAAAATGCTCTGGCGTGTACAGTATTTGTTAGTGATGAAAACCACATCATATAATGTTTTATGAGAATATAACACTTTGAAAGGAGCCATTCTGCATAATGAGTGCGTTTACTTTTGATACTTTGGGTTTTTGTGGATAATATATGTGATTGTGTGTTGGCCTGTGAACACTCAATACTGTGCCTGAACACAGTGTGTGTAGACACAGATGGAGCACTGAAGCTGCTGCTTCTGCTAGACTGGGTAAGAGATGAAATCAGGAAATGTAGGTGGTAAAAGTAGTTGAAATACAGTGGAACTTCCATTAAGCTAGCTTAAAGGACTACATTGATTTGACCTTTCATTTTTTACTTCAGGGTTCAAGCCCAACCCAGCCATCATTTTTAAGGAAATATAAAACACAAGGAAAGTTTGACAATGAGTATATATATTTCATTTAAATATATATGTGTGTTTACTGTTGCTGGCTAGTCACAGTTGGCTCTGCAATGACATCATGACTTTGCGTAAACATACACGCCCACTTTCTACATTTTGAGCGGCGTATACAGCGGACGGGTTGGGTTTAGGAAAAGAATAACCGGTTGGGTTTAGGAAAAGAAGAAAGCGACGGTTGAGTTTAGGAAACGTGACACGCGGGACACGATCCCCAGTCTCCTGGGTGAAAGTCCAATGTTTGACCCATCCACCCCCCGACCAACCTCCCTATGCGGATTTCAGCGCTTTCATACTACTACTCGCTACGGCGTAAATTCACACGCAATCGCAAGGTAATGTAAGTCAATGGAGGCAAAACGGCGTTGAAAAACACGCTAAAAAGCGAGTACTATGGCATACGAATTGGCATGTCATACATACGCCACTTCATGAGATCAGTCTGGGCTGTGTGGCACTGAAGTTAAGAAGACAACATTTTGTCGCCTATAACTTTCTCTGTGATCACTCATTTTAAATGCTGATACAACGGTTAACCTGTATTTTCTGTTTTTTTGTCAGATTATTTCCTGATCAGAAAATAATGATTTGGTCAGTTAGCTGTGTCTGTCCCACTTCTTACCACATGTTGGCTGGGATGCAGTTTTGTTGTTTGCCAACTGAAAAAGAGGAGATTTAGCTGTTTCTCTATTGTTTAGGTGTTTCACTGTGGACACAGGACTCTACTAAAACGACCCCCAAATGTAGATGCAATGTTTTAAAAGTTAGGCAGCTTATTGCTGACGTGATGGAAACTGTTTCAATACCAGATGACATGTAATCACTGAAAGCAGTTCAGTTGAAGAAGACATATTTGTTTGATTTACTTTATTACATCTTTTCACTCTGTTGGTAGTACAACAATGAAGGCCATGACGTTGGGGGTTCAGTGCTTTGCTCAACAGCATCTCAGCAGTGCCCAGGAGGGCAAAGTCCACATTCCGTACTTGGTTGACTTGGTTGGGTTGACTTGAACCGGCGACCCTCTGTTTCTCAAGTCAAGTCCCTACGGACTGAGCAACTGCTGCCCAGAGGGGGACATTACATGTTTTCACTCTGTTGATTATACACGTTACACACAGGCCCGAAATACACACACACACACACACACACACACACACACACACACACACACACACACACACACACACACACACACACACACACACACACACACACACACACACACGAGTAAGAGATGGACAAAGTTGAAATGTGAAATAAACGTAATCATATTTCACATTAAAATTATTCATTACGACAGCGATGTAAATTTGCAATAGTTGTTTAATAAAAGGTTTGAATATTTACGTCAGCTCATCTACCACGGCCAGTAAGGAGGTCGCTTCAGGTGGAAAGAGAGAGAGAGAGAGAGAAAGTTAGCTGTCTATACAGAAATCAGAACAAAAAACATATTAAACCTTAATATGAAATAAACAATACACACAGAAAGCAAATATATACATACAAAATAACTGTTGCATAAGAAAAGAAAAGTCTATGGTTGGGACAGCAGTTTCCTGTAAACGTATTATGATCCTCATAAGTAAACTACACAACGTGATTGGTTGATGTCTTTATTCGCGCTGCGTAAGCTCAGAAAAATCGACCTTGTTTGCTTGAATATTCACGTTCTGTGTAAAAGTTGCATTGACCTAAAAAATCTGTTCGAAAAACTATATTGGAAATTAATTCCACAGGAAAAGAAAAGAGATAAAGAGTAAGAGATGGAAGTAGTTCAAATGTCAGTTGACGAGTAAAAGAGGCAAAAAAAGTAGAGGTCCAAATGTGATTAAGTTATGAGATTAAATGCCAGGGGAAAAGATCAAAGTGCCTCCCAATTTAGCACTTTTCGAGAGCAGAGGCAATAATTGTTTGGAGATGTTGCTAAATTGAACCACTGCTCTAAAAATGGATGGATCAACCTGTTCGGAGGCCCCTGTTTAAAAGCTTACTATTGTGCCCCTTCTGCCCCTCCCATCTGTGTATGTACCTCCATGTTCCTAGTAAACCCAGTACACCCAGTACTGTTATGCTGGAATAATAGTTTGTGCTAGTTTGTGGTAACTTAAGTCAACACAATTTTATGCACCCTGTCAACACGATATAAACTACAATAAAGGTCTTAAAACTAGATTTAGTTGAGACCGTCTGTCCCAAGAAGAACGACAGTACCAGATGTTTCAGCAAAAGCCCCAAAGCGACAAATGTTTATGTTCAGGCTGTTCTCATAAACCATACGTACATAACCAGGGGCGTAGCACAGAATTCTGGGCCCTGTAGAAAGGCATTCTCTATGGGCCCCTCCCCATATCTACAGCTATTCATTCTAGCATATTTTAAGGCCCTCCTCACATGAGGGCCCTGGGTACTCAGTCCCCTTTCCACCCCTAGTCCGACACACCTGTACATATAGGTACGAAAAGTTAGGCACTAAAATTCGTAAGCGTTTTTTTTTTTGTGCTGTATGTACCACATTGACCGTTTGCTGTATAAGAACACTGTGGTCTGCAAAGCAAGGAGGTCAGGGTGGATGTTTGGGTCATAAAACACAGAGTGTTCAAGCCGGGGAGCAGAGTTTGCTTCCAAGGGAAAACAAAGGATCTCCACCCAGGAAATGTGTGTTCCTTGGGAGTGTTTTAATCCAAACCACGGCCTTTTTCCTAAACTTAACTAGTCGTTTTTAAACTTAACCGTAATGTCCACCGAAGCAACCGGCAGCTCTCGGTGCCCTGTGTCTAGCTGAAAGCCCCCTATTCTCAGGTAACTCAACTACCAACTGTCGCTGATACAGCGGAGCTTAGCTAAACACAGCTAGCAACTGCCGCTTGGCGTCACAGAGCCTTGTAGCCGGCGTCACGTGACTAGCCAGATATCGCCCAGTTTCGTAGGATATCATACGTATTGGTGTGCATACATCTTCATACTATATCGTACGGACCCATTCATGAGAACGTGCTATGTTCAAGCGACAACAACACATGACTTTCACCTAGCACATTGGGGTTGGTGTACTGTTCTTGTCTTGCTTGTCACTAATGTTCATCTATCAACCCCAACTACGATATTTTCCTACTTCTAAATAAGTACTTGTACCTTGCATGTTGAAAAGTTACGCCAAGGGTCCTGACTAAGCGTCAGTATTTGACTAGTTGGGAGTGAGAATGTGTTGTTTTACAATTACCATTACATGGGGAAATACATGTTAAATACAAAATATAAAAAACTGTGCTTGTTTCTTAGTTCGCCTATTCCAAAATGGAAAACTCACTTGGGACTTGTATTGTAAGGGCAGTGGAAGTGGTAGAAATGTAAAGCGAGAGAGTAATGGTCCTGCAGTTACACTGATTTAAAAAAAAAGATATGAAAGACACTTATTTGAATAGTGTTAACACATTCTTAACACAGCTGTGGGCTTCGAGATATGATGTTGGTGTACACAACGCTAACATTAGTCATCTTTCAATGACCTTTGCTGGTGATGCTGGAACTCGATCCCCAGAGCAGGTTAGGTATGAAAATGACCAAAACTCGAATGCAGGTGTATTTGTTTTTCTGTAACACCTGGTGTGTGTAAAGGAGCCCACGCTGCATGCCAGCACTGATAAACTGCTTTTCAGCAGTCTACAGGTCAGGCGATATTGAGTGATATAGATGAGGACAGTGAAGTTATGGAATGGTGGATGACTCATTAGATTTTAATGTGTAGTTTGTCTGGAATGGTCACTGGAGTTAATATTTGGGAGTTGTACTCTCTGCAGCCATCATCAAACATTGTAATGGGCAGATGTATTGCAGTGACTGACCATCCGAGCCAACCATAGTCTCACATTGCCAGACCTTGCCAGGTTAGTCTGGCTAGTCCACACAGCATTCCTGGATAGGAACCAATCTTAGGCACTAAGCACCGGACGGAGCCACGGTGCCTCTGCTAAATTGTCTCAGGAAGGAACTTGTTTTGGTGGAACATGTGTACGTTCAAAAGTAGTTTTAGTCGTGCAACAGAAAACTCAGATTGGACAGATAGTCTAGCTAGCTGTCTGGATTTACCCTGCAGAGATCTGAGGAGCAGTTAACCATAGTCCTCAGAAATCCACCGGAGGTTAGAACGCCAACACAAAGGAAGAGGAATCCGGCGGAACTTCTCGCGGCACCGGAACAATCCCGTAAATGATTCGTCGTCAATATAGACTAAACCAACCATAATACGTTGCCATCGTTTGGCTTGCTGCGAGCAGAGCAAGTAGTTCGATATACACAACAAGATGTGGACCAGACCACATATGCTGCGTAAAACCTCCATCAAAACCCAGTTTAATTCCCAATATATTACAGTTGTAGTTTGTCTGGAATCAGTGAGGAACATTCAGGGCCATAGCTTTGTCATGTCACCTGAATATAGCGGGTTTAGCAACCTGGGGTGAGTTTTACGTGGGTAAATGGGTAGTTCAAAATGTTGGGAAATATGTTTCTTTGTTTTCTTTCTGAGAGTAAGATGAGAAGATGAATACCACTCTAATGTCTGTGAATGAAGTGTAGAGCTGGAGCCTGGAGACATTAGCCAAGCTTAGCATAGCAGGGGGAAACAGCTAACCTCAACCAACATCTTTAAAGCTCATTAATGAACACTCTTTTGTCTTTTTTTGTCGGTTTTACAATGAACTTGAGAGGTGTTGTTAAAACATTTTGGTTTGGTGGTTACCTGTTTTCTCATCTTTCCAGTCTATGCTAGGCTATAACTGAACAACTAACTAAATAAAAAAATGTGGAAAATGTAAATGATAATAATAACAAACATGAGAGGGGAGTGCATTGGGGAAATTTGTTTACTTGACCTGGTTGGTTGTTGGTTACAGCCGAACTGGAAGGACCCATTTTGGGTGCTCCAGGTTCCAGAGGTCCAATTCCTTTCTCCTATAGACAATGCTATAGTTGCCAGTTGGAGCACTTCTGCAGCTTGGATCAGCATGGAACTCAGTTCAGTCATCAGTACAAGAGATGAACAACTGTATTAAAAAACATATCTGGTTCTCTGGACTAAAAAGTAAAAGGTACAAGCCTGTGGACATAAAAACTAAAGGATTGAAGTCAACTACGCGTCCAAAGGTGAATTTCGGCAAGAAACACCCAATCACAGAGCTTCAATTCATACCATTTTGTAGCCATGAATATGCCCTCAGGCCTCAAGCAGTGCTCAAAAATATCTCCAAGAATGTTGGAGGAACTTGTGATAAACAAGCCTCAATTTATCACTTCCACATCTTTCAAACAAGAATACACTTGCCAAATATGACACAACCCTTTTGCAACACAACGCATATTACAGCGTCAGGTTTTATGTGTGTACGTTTCGTAAAGCCAAAATGCTGAGTCTTCACTCACTGAAGCATAGGACGATCACCTGGAGCCTAACAAAGTGGTGTAAATGTGTCGTTTTGGTGTTTTGTCTAAAGAATTTTAAATAAATTATTTTCTCCTATATTCTCATGTCTGTAATTAATGATGAACCGACTCACGTCAAAGAGCTTACGTAAATATTTTCAGTTTGGATGAAGGAAATGTAATCAAGAGAAATCCAGCTGTTTCATATGCAGCTAAACAGGGATTGGAGAGGAATTTGGTGGATCAAATGAGGATATGCAACACAACTGCATGGTTATAAAAGATGATTTCTTATAGAAAGATACTATTTATTTGATGACTGAATCTGGTTCTTCAGCCAGTGATGATTAAACCAATCTGGGACCGCATGTTTGTTTTCCATATGTGGATAGATTTTCTATACTATCTGTGAGAACATTGCAAATGTACATACAAGTGCATGAGAAAAAAATTAAGAAAGTTATTGCGTCTGTGTTGCAGACATATTTGCTATCGTGGAAAATGACATGCATATATTTGCTGATGAAATTTTGCAATTACAAATCCCACAGGTGATCAAACACTTTGCAAAGAGCAAACAGAAGTCTGACACACATGCTGTAGATTCTACATGCTTTATACACAGAGGAATACTTTGAGTGTAAATGTTGAGCAAATGGCTGCTTCTGATTGCACGGAGAGAGAGATAAGAAATTGTAGGATTGTAGCTGTGCAATCTTCACATATAGGCCTCCACCCAATATACAGCAAACACACATACATTGTTTTGTGACTGATTGTTGGGTCATTGTATTAGATTGGTACATTCTCTAAAATCCTTTGATACTCTTACGTGAAAGTACATTTTTTTTGTTGTTGTTGTTGAAAAAACAGAACATACCAGGGAAGCAATATCATTCCATTCAACAATCATAAGCAAACAGGAGCCTAAAGACACAACATCAACAGCAACTAGTGGGAGAAATACTCCAGTACGTTCACAGATAAACAAAACACGATAGGCTTACTAAGATACTGAAGCTCAATGTACTCCACAAGATTATTGCTGGCCACTCATAACCAAAACATATGCTAAGAGGTTCCTTGTATTTCATTGGACAATCTCTCATAAGGAAAAATCTATGGTAGTCTTTCATACCACATTGATAAAGAAGGTGGATGTACATTAAAACACATAAGCAGGCTTGAGAGGCCTGCAACATAGACCATGATACTAAGTAATTGTGCAGTTTAACCAGTCAATGAGCTAACACCAAGAATACATAGTTTTGCATCCATTACTACTTAAATACATTTCTTAATGCTGGATCTAATAAAGATCTCAGACGACTGGGCGCCTGGGTAGCTCACCTTGCAAAGCGCGCACCCATATACAGAGGCTCAGTCCTCGACGCAGCGTCCGTAGGTTTGACTCCCACCTGCAGCCCTTTGCTGCATGTCATTCCCCCTCTCTTTTGCCTTCCATGCCTAAGGTGTCCTGTCATAATAAAAAAAATACAATAAAAATAAATAAAGATCTTAGAAGACCAGAATATTGTGATCAATGGTCATGACTATGTAATGTAAATGCAATGTACATTTCAAATTAAGTCTTATTTTCTTATACTAAAGTGTTGGATACATTTTGCGAAAGCATAAACATTACAGTGGAGTAAAGGTTTTAGAAGAACAAAACAAGAAAGAAATGACCAAAAAGTCCATGAATGTCTTGTAACAAGAGTATAGCAAGTAGAGCAAAATAGAGATGAAAACCCTCTGTCTTGTCTACTCATTGCATGGAAAAAGGGACAGTTTGGGTTTTTTTCTGCATAATATTTGTTGCATTGTGCATATTCATGTAGATGTTTTTTTTATTTTATTTATTATTTGTGCAATAAAACATAACAAGAAGACAGGACAATTGGATGGTGTTAAAACATACAGACATTAGGTCATTAAGACCAGTACAACAGTCTATATTGAACTGGGAGGTTGAGTTTGGCTAGTGTTCGTGACATGACATGTAAGATTAGGTGAGGTAAGTCTGTAACGTGGATGCTACTAAGTAATGACAAAGAAAAGAAGGAAAGAGACTAGGGAGGATAATAAATTATAAGTAATAATTGTAACGCTCTATAATACAGCCCGCGACTACACTTACGGTTTAATATCGTCCTATGATTCAGTACATATACATGTAGATACTGGTACTTAATTACAGATACAGCGGAACAAGAGAATAACAATAAAGGACTTTTAGAGGAAAGGAGAAATTACTAATATTCTAAGTATTTTAGTAAGTACTGGGTACTTACAGGTATTTTAGAGGAAAGAAGAAAAGACTTATACTGTAAGTATTTTACAAGTACTGGGTACTTGCGAGGTACTTTAGAGGAATGGAGAAATTACTTATATTGTAAGTCCTGCCAAAACGTAGTATACTAATAGATAAAGTACCCTTGTTATGGCAGTTGTGACAATCATTTTTTCCAGGGTGTGCCTTCGGCAGGCAAACTACAGCCACACTCCAGGATTTATTATACACGTCTTCTACTTAATTTGTAATAATAATGAGCCGAGAACCTTCAAAATGGGTCTATAGTTTTGAACATTAGCTCCTAGCAGGCATGTTCATATAGCAGTGCAGCTTATATCGATATCGATTAGCCTGGAGTAGAAAACAAACGTACCTCTCTCAAGTGCACAGCTAAGGCTTGTATTGTCATCCAAGGATAAAAAAACATAATACAGTAATAAAACACTAGTCTAATTACACAGTAACAAACCCTGAAAGTACCCTGTAGGATCAAGCGACTGGGTTGTGTATTATGAAGTATCCACTGTTCTCTTGTACTTACTTGCCATTTAAAATCCGGGGCGCAGGCTGTATTATGAAGTATCCACTTTTCTCCTGTACTTAGGCTACTTACTTTTTAAAATCCGGGGCGCGGGCTGGATCCAACTTCAAACTGATGTACAAATAGATTTACACGTAGTTGTCAGTGTGAGACTGGTCTCCCTTTTTTCCCTATTTTTTCTTTACAAAGAAAAGTAACAAAAAACATGCCAGGGGTTTAGCAAAGAATAAATAGAAAATAAAGTGAAAACCTTAAATACCCACTACAATCTTACATCTTTAATAGCTTTTTTTGATTTTGCCAAAGTTATTGTCTTAAGATATAAAACCATTTCCTTCTTGAACACATTAAAGTGAGGAATATTATAAGACTGATAAGAAAATATTCTTTCTCAAATGTAGTGTACCTGACAAAACCAAGGAACACATTTTACAGTAAAGTTCAAAATTACAGATAATATTATCTTAGATAAATCTACAAATATCTTGCCACAGTTTACGGGTACATATTTCCAGAACAGATGGACAATATTTTCAGTATGGTAATCACATGAGGCACAGCTCAAATCAATATCATTTTTTGAATTTAACAAAAAGGGACTTAACCTAAACTTCTTTAACCTTACTGATCAAAAACTATTTTTGTGGGAGAGGCCAAGCCCTTTTCCAGTAAAAATTGTTCACAGGCTTATTCCAATAAATTATCTAAGGTGAAACAGAAACAATATTACTGTATATTGAAATAGAGTATGGATCTTATGGTTGTTCTTACACACTTTTCCAATAGGTGAGTCGATTACATCAGTAGTTACATCAGTATAAGGAATCAGGTTGGATAGCATCAGAGAGAGACTGTTCTCTTCAATGGGCTTCAGACCGTGCTTTCGTCATCAACCCTGTGCAACCAACCGGTACTCCACTACGGCTACCTTTGTCCCGCCCTTATTTCTCTGTAACACAAGTGAAGCTTTCTTTTTTTAGGAGTCCCTGTAAGTCTATATGGTTAGACAACTTGCACAAACGCTAGATATCCTTAAACTTCGATTCTCTAATATCTTCTTGTATTTTAAAACCCTACATAACGCTTAAAGTGATCAGTTTGCATCCCTGTCAATCAAAACTCGGTCACCAGGCTAGGTTGAGACTGCAGAGCTTTTCCACGTCAGTGTGTTTACCAAGACCAGATTGACAGCTGCAGGAAGGTGTTCAGTTTATTCACTTATGGAACATTTTTTGAAGAGTGAATGAATAAGTAGTGTTTGGAAATATTACGTTAACACGCAGTGGAATGTCCGAAACTTTTAGTTTGTCCTGTTCTCCTAGTGAACTGAACTTTGGTCTTCTTCATTCACTGTTGGCCGGCTAGCCTGCTAGTTTGCCGAGCTAGGCTAGCGTTAGCTACAGCAGGACTCCATCTTTGAAAAAGCAGCATCATACAGGTAATATGTTTATTTCTAGAGAACCACAACAGCGTGCTTACATATCTGACAACAGGCGTTTTGCTTTATTAAATCAGGAAAATAAATGACTGTTGTCTGAGAGTGCAAACACGGAAGACACCTCTATCCTCAGCCAGATGACACGCTAGCTAAGTAGTTAGCTATGATGTTTCTGGGCAGGTAACGTTAACATATGCAACGTATTTGTAAACTCCTTACTTAGTACGTTGATAGATATTAGCTAAATGTTAGTTATGTGTCCTCTCATTGTGTCTTTGTTTGTCCTAGAGGACTGTCAACAGTCCCAACACCTTAATGTGGTGGAGAGCTAGCCTGTTAGCTTTGCTTTTGAGGTAGACGCCACTGACTAGCTAGTTAATCTAATTAGCCAGCTGGCCCCTTACTAGCTCTTCAGACAGTCAACTAGCAGGCTATGTCACATGCTTTTGTTGTATGACTGCATTATGTTGCACTTTTATAACGTGTTGAGAGTCTCACTATGTCTTTGTTAGATTCACGTTCGAAATGCCTGGAGGCCTGCTTATTTTTGTATGTCTTACAAGGTACAGCCAGAGATGCTGTGCTACCCAGCTGGTTGTTAGCATTGCTCTCTAAGAGCAAGGAAGAAAGTCTTGAGTTTACTTAACAACATGCTGTGGTTTATATGCTTCATTGTTAGCCTGACCATGAGTGTCACTAGAAAAGCTCTTATCATGCAAAACAGGTGTAAAAGTCATCACCTGCCAATTAAAATAACAGTTTTATGAAGACTTTTAATCTGGATACTATTGTGAAAAGCAGGGAGCCCCTCTGGCCCCTGAGCTGTTATTCAAACAAGTATATACTACTACTACTACTACTACTACTACTGATCTGCAGGGGAGACATGTTAACTAGATTAACTGTTGTGTTGTGTTATGTTAACTAACTAGACTTTAGATTATTTTGGAAATGGCCTTGTTTTCCTGTCTGGTACCCCAGTATACAACACAATAGACTATATCCACGACGTTCCACTTCTGGGATGCTCTTGTTCTGCCGGAAACTCTTTTTGGATGTCCGTTTTAGGATGTCCCGTCACCTTCCGCTTTCTTTGTGCTGTAATATTAAACTTCGGTGGATTTCTGAGGACTACGGTGGAGTTCTGAGGACTATGATTAACTGCTCCTCAGATCTCTGCAGGGTAAATCCAGACAGCTAGCTAGACTATCTGTCCAATCTGAGTTTTCTGTTGCACGACTAAAACTACTTTTGAACGTACACATGTTCCACCAAAACAATTTCCTTCCCGAAGCTATTTTGCAGAGGCACCGTTCCTCCGTCCGGCGCTTAGCACCGCCCAAGACAATTGTGATTGGTTTAAAGAAATGCCAATAAACCAGAGCACGTTTTTCTCCCATCCAGGAATGCTGTGTGGACTAGCCAGACCTTCCTTTGCAGCGCTGTGGAGGAAGGTCTGGCAATGTGAGACTTGCAACACAATAATAGTCTTATCATCCGACGGGAACCCTGCAGCTCAACACAGTAGCTGTAGCGAGACAGCTTGCAGTGACTGTATGTTTATACTTGTGGGCTTTATGAAATTACAGCATTCATTATTAATATGTTAGAAGGAGAAACTTCTTTCTTATATTGTTAATAAATAAATGAAAGTGATTGAAGGTAAGCTGTGATGCAGGAAGTTTTTGGTGATGCAAAACCATTTACAACATTTGAGCTAACGTCACTTGTTTTTACTAAGTTTACTGTACCTGCTGTGTGCACTGTGCAGCTGTATTATGTTGGAAATTATATCAGACACTTGACATTACTGATTCAGATTGGAATTGGTGGTTTGAAGAACTTAATCGCTAGTGAAGACTCATTTTATATATATATATATATATATATATATATATATATATATATATATATATATATATATATATATATATATATATATATATATATATATATATATATATATATATATATATATATATATATATATATGTCTCTACATCCTGACCCCTACCTGTCATACCTTTATCCTCTTATTATTTTGAATAGGCTGCTTACCATGAATTTGAAAGAATGTGCCCTCCGCCACCTAGTATTTACATTTTTAAATCTTCCTATAAAGTAAGAGTATTATGTGGCATGGCTTTCATGACACAAGGAAAAAGGTTAATCCTACCATTTTGAGGCATACCGCTTGTCAAATATGAACAGCATGTCATTTTATATTATATTGTTTGGTTATCCTTATTGGTTTTTAGGCATTGTCATGGACCTTTGCTGTTTGGTTCTTAGATTCTATATTCATTTGAGGGTGAGAGTTTTTAGTTTGACTTCAGGCTTGGTGACTTTTCAGATGTTTATCCATAGCTAGGGCCGGCAATAATTCAATATGATCATTTATCGTGTTTTAGTGGAATCATATCGTGATGAAATCGAGATATTGTGACATATAATTACGTTGTCTAAATTTATAATAACAAGCACACACTAACTCAATGTTCTCAGAAAATCTGTTGTGAAACATTTTGAGGTAATATCATTTGAAGAACTGCGGATTTGTTTTAACAGCACACTATTTTTGTGCATACATGTCAACATAGTCAGTATATAGCTAGAAAAAAATGTGTGTAAATGTATTTTTTCTCTATAATTTAACTTGAAACCACAGTTTGATAATTATTTATCTAAAAAAAAATGTTTTGTGAAAGCACCAGTAGTCAACCTGACAATATCAATGTATTTGTTCAAGAATAATGTGATATCTGATTTTCTCCATATCGCCCAGCCCTATTCATAGCTTAAGATGAATTCCAGTGTACGCACATGAATTGCTGTAGAAAATATGTTTGCCATAAGAAATGCTATCAGACAGTTTTACTTGATGGCTCGGGTCTGTAGCAGCGAGTAGGCCCTATATGCCAATCTTTCACGTGGTTGGCTGCTCTAAGGTTTGTGTGCGTTTCATTAATTGATTGGTCGAATATTTGATTCAGGCACCCACCCATGCACTCGCTCTCAAATCTTAAGATAGTGAATTTTGATTTCAGTAATGGGTACGGCAGGTTATAAATAAATCAATATTCTGATAATCACAACATTATTGATACAGATATTTTAACATATCTATATCATAACAACATGTACTTAAAGAGTAACTCTCGCCAAAATGCAACCTAGGGTGTTTTTGTGAATGTACCCGAGTCAAACTTTAGTTTAAAAGCTTAATTAGGACGGAAGCCCCAATTTTAAGATTTACTGTATTCTTGTTTTTCGGTCAGATATCCTTATGACTGGGACAGCTAGGGGCACTGCTATGATCGCGTCAAAATCACTATTTTTAAAAAACTAAGAAGGCTCGACACAACATGAAACTTTGCTCCAAGTATTTCCAGGGGCTCTACACACGAACTCCAGCATTGAGAACATTGTTTGTGTACACAGAGTTTACTAAAAAAAGTTTTGAGCAACTCACGTTAGCAGTTGTTGTTTACACTATCCACTGTTTTCGCTGTCAAAAATAGTTGATCTCCGAATGCAACGTAACAGGGAGGAGAGTAAAGATGGAAAGCTCCTAAAGCTTAGTTTCATAGAGATGCACGGATAATATGTTGTTTTGTCGTTAGTGAAAAACAATATTGGCCTTGTAGTTGAAAAAGGAGCCTCATATAAGAATGATATGACTCTCTTAAGGTAGCCAAATGCCTCGTCATCTAATTAGTGATGCGCATGAATGGATGAACGAGATTCCCACTGTCCCTACCTACTATCTAGCGAAACCACAGCCAAGGGAACGGGCTTGGCAGAATCAGCGGGGAAAGAAGACCCTGTTGAGCTTGACTCCTATGGAGTCCGTTCATTTGCATTCGGAGATCGACTATTTTTGACTGGGAAAATGGCGGATAGCGTAAACAACAACTGCTAACGTGAGTTGCTCAAAACCTTTCTTTTTAGTTAACTTTGTGTACACAAACAATGTTCTCAATGCTGGAGTTCCTGTGTGGAGCCCCTGGTGATACTTGGAGCAAAGTTTCATGCTGTGTCGAGCCTTCTTAGTGTTTTAAAAACTAGTGCATAGCTCATTGAAAATGTACCTGTTTGAAACAGGCTGATTTTTTCGCCTGTGGTATTGCTGCTTGTAGAATTCATGAAAACCAAATTGTACCCCAAAATTACTTACAGAAGGACCCCAAACCACTTCATATGCAACTCCCCTGTCTAGCCTACTATTAACCTACTGATTTACCTGAGAGAGAGTTGCAGATTCAGAATGTAATCACAAAATATCACAATGACAATGTGGAGTAATCAGACATTAGCGTAGTGTGTGCGTGCAGAGAGAGAGTCGTGTTGTCTTGTGTCGTATGATCGTTAATGAATTTAACATTTCAGCAGAGGTGTCCATACAGGTTTAGTGGCTTGACAGTTAACGGTGAAGTAGGGGATTTGATTCGCGGGGGTATTTTGCCGACGGTAATGTTATTAGATAGCAGTGTACTTGATTAACCCGGGGTGAGTCTGATGAAAAGTGCTGTCTGCCCGGTTCAGCTCTGAGATGTTCTCGCATTGCACAGCGCTGTGAAGGAGTAATCTCCGAGATTACTTCATATTCTGCCTCTGGTTAGAAGTGGTGAATGTAGGCTACAGCTCCCAACAACTTGATACTATATAGTGTCTGGTGTTATTTAGCAAATATGCCATTTGACCGAAAACAAGAATACGGTAAATCTTAAAAGTGGTGTTTCCATCCTAAATGTGCTTTTAAACGAAAGTTTGACTCAAGTACATTCACAAAAAGACCCTAGGTTGCATTTTGGCGAGAGTTACGCTTTAAGTATTCCAAATCACATGTAAATATAAGCTCATGTTCTTTGAGTCAAGTGATTTATAGTGTCTTTTTATTTTACCTCAAATTCATACCAGACATCAGTGGCGTGGGAATCTATTTCTGAAGCTTCAATCCAAACGGACTCTGACCTCAGTTCCAGTGTCGCTGTCCTGTCAGCAGCAGCAGGACACAATGTCTTCTCCATTCACCAAATAGTTTTTAAGTAGTAGTAAAATGAATTGTTTTTATTTATTGAAGAACCCATTTTGAAACTGGCAGCCTTGATCCATCATTATAGATGTAGTTTAAGTTCACAACATGTAGGCTGCGAGTAATGTTCATGCTAACTTTAACAAACAGAAGTGTGTCTGTGAGATGGAAGACTGATGACATTAAAACCAAAAATAGTGTAATAAAACAATATATAAAAAAAATAGTATACTTCCGTACTTCAGGAGTTACGCTATGACAGATTTTACTAAAATATAACCTGTTATATTTCATCTAGACCTGACAACTGTCAACCATGATATCTTGATATAATCATTTTGCAACAATACTGTTTTATACAGAGACTTGGTGACTAGAGAGTTATCGCTAAGCCCTGGCTTGAATTTATGCCAAAATCAACTATCCCCTCCTCTTTTTTTCTCTCAGAAAAGCAGCATGGTGGACAAGAATATCTACATCGTCCAGGGTGAAATTAGTACTGTTGTTGGAGCTATCAAGCGGAACTCCAGATGGAATACCCACACTCCACTGGTAAGTTAAAACACAGCAATTATATTTGCTACTTTTTAACTAAAGATATGACAGCTGACTCGTGGGTAGGGTAGGACTTAAAGGGTAACTCCCGTTTTCTCCCACAAATTTTCTTATGTGTTAGCGTGTAAGTGACTGATAGGAACAACAATGTTTGAAATTGGTCCAGCATTAGGTGTGAACACTGTAACCGGCAGCCACAGACCGGGCTGCAATGTAGCCCTATGGGGCAAATGTGCATCGTCAATTTGGTCCACTAAAAGTGTTTTTTTTTTTTGCTGCTGACAGACTCAGATTAAGATTGTAAATGTCTGACAACATTATGGAAAGGATCCTTTCAGAGATAGACCTTTAAAACCTCTTTGAGACCTTTCTGTTTAACCAGAAACAGCTCTGAAGTCGCTAGTGCTAAACCCACCAGACTCCATTTAAAAAAAAAAAAAAAAAAAAAAACTATATGTTTAGCGTGTATAGAGCCAACATATTTTCACATGTTAATCGGTAAACTATGTGTTTATTTCAACCAAAACGAGAGTTGTGATGGTTGGAAAAGTGGAAAGACGACCCAAAACGACTTTTCATAGTTTTATTTTGTTTCTGTCGACTTTGAATGAAGTGTATTTTATCATGCTAAAATTGCTGTCTGGTGGGTTTAGCAAACGCAATTTCGCAGATGTTTTTATGTCTAAAAAAGGGTCTTACTCTTTAACAGAAAGGTCGACCTCCTTAGAAATCCTTTCCATAATGTTGTCAGACACTTACAATATTAATCTGAGTCTGTCAGCGGCAAAACAAGCACTTTTCTGAAGGTAAATACAAGCTGGACAATTGCCCTATTAACTTACATTGTAGCTTGTTTCACTGATTGCCGACTGCAGCGATCTTGCTTAATACTGGACCAATTTCAAAGGTTGTTGTTCACATCAGTCACGTAGACACAAAAACATAGGAAAATAGGGTGCAGGTTAATAAAAACGGTAGTTACCCTTTAACTTCAGGTTTTACTAGTCACTCTTTTTGATTTGGCAACTGTATTTCCAATAACGTCAAACTGATACTCCACCCAAGGGTCAGTACTAGTTTAAAATGACTGATGTTGTGATGGAAGTTATATTTTTAAAGGAAACTTGAGAATCACAGGAATTATATTGTTGTAGTCTACAGTAATCATGGAATCATTCCTTATCTCTGTAGTTCATTTTGTCATCCACTTACATATTTTGCAATCAGTGATTGCTGGTGTAGAAGGGACAGCATGTATCAGGTCTAGTGATCTAATTAATAATTTTTTGCTGCTTCAGCTTTCCAAATTTAGTTGTGGTGTTGACTCAATTAAAAATTTACAAAATGTCTTGTTTTGCCTTCTTATTCTTGGAAATGAAGTCAAATCAGAATACAGAAACTCCTCGTTAAAATGTTCCTTTGATCATCGCTGACGCATCTCAAGAACTTGAAGTCCACCTGTTGCAAATTCATGAAGTTTGTTAAAGGGCTTTTCAAGTCTTGCACCATCTGTCTTTGAAGCCACGTATGCAAAGTGAACTGATGATTTTATACTGCTGATAACTCATTCAGGATATTGACCTGCCTCATTGTGCCATGCATACAAAAACAAAGACTTTCAGGAAAGTTTTAAAACTTTCCACATGACCTGTATTGTCAATTGAAACAAAAAAAATCTACGATCTGACAATGTGCTGAAAACCACTGCAAGGCTGTACCAGATAAACCAACCCTGTGCTTGTTTATCAAGACTCCATAATCCACTTTTTTAAAAGCATCACTTAACTCTAGTAAAATGAGAATGGAGCAATCTTGGGTCTCTGCATTCAGTAAAGGGCCATTTGTGAATCTTGAGAAGTTTCTGTCCTATGATTTTTCCAAAAACCTGACCTGAAAGGTTTTAAAAACACTATTGTTTCCCACAGCTTTTAGAAGTTGTAATACAACTGTATTTTTTGTGTACAAGATTTTGTACAAGATTTTGGCACTAAATAGAAGTTTGGAAGCTACTATAGTTATTTATTGTAGACAGGCCAGGTTTTGAAATAGTCAAGGGCACAGCCATTAGAAAGGTAAATGTTCACTATATTAAACAGCTGGCGCAACCACATCCCAAACTACTTATACAGATATAGGGGGCATAACATCAACTGGACTAGTGTCCACTAGTTTGTCAACAGAAATGGGGGGGAAATGGGACAATTGGCAAATTGAAGTCAAGCTCCAAGGAAGTCTTGGACGTTATGGATACCTACAATTTTGTTAGTGAAAAAGGCTATAAATAGCACTTTCTTGCATCTTCTGTCAGCTTAGTTTGAAGAAGTGGAAATATGGATGGCATTAAATGATCCACTCACAGTGTGCTCCCATCATGTTCTTATCATGTCTTTTCTCTGCCCAGGATGAAGAACAGGACCCATTACTTAACAGCTTTGGCCACCTCAAGGAAATACTCAACAATATAAAAGGTATGTGCGGCTGATGTAGGTTGGGTATAGGTAGGTATGGCGATGTGAGACTAGTACCAGTTTGATGGGGCAGACCAAGCTGTTTGACTGACAGCTTCCACACCAGCCTAGGCGAACCAAACCAGATTTATACCAGGGTTGGGCCAGAGTTGTATGATCAGTGTTCAATCCTCCTTTTGGAAATTCAAACCAAGCCAGTCAAGATGGGTATATCCCTGGTCATGACAATTCAGATATCACCTGGGTCACAACCTGGGAAAAATGCATAACAGTTACCTTAAGTGCTAGAAATGAGCGGGGCTTTCACGTCATGTTCAGTGAACAGCTAACTTGTCACATACCCCAGTCCATCTGTATACCACAATAACTAATATGCGGCTGCTGGGTACAGCAGTCTGCAGACGGGTGTCTGGTGGTGCCGAGAGAATCAAACTTAACTTTTCATATGTTTATAATATTTGTTTTTACAGGCAGTTGTGCCTGTAAAACTCCGCTACCGCTCTGCAAAATGTCACTAGCAGAGTCAACGTTTGAGACCGGGGGAGATTAGTGAACATCCGCACACTCACTGTCAGCTGACTGTGAAAATCCTAGTTTCATACAGTCTATGGTGAAAATCTAGTGTAAAGCACACTGAGACTAAATGTATGTTGTTGTATTTTCAAAGTGTGCGACGACCTTAAGCGGAGACCTGTGACGACTGCCCCACTGTCATTTTCAACCAATCACATAATTTGTCCCGCCCCGGCTGTTCGGACCCAGGTCGTGCGCAATTCACGTTGAAATCGACCCTTGTCTACCCTGATCCAACCCACCTGGTGACCTGGGTCGCGAAGCCGAGTAGATGGAGAAGGGTTACCCCATTCAAACGCACAGTCGACCTGGGTATAACTCTGTTTGAGTCATTGTTGTGAAAGGGTTATTAGTCTGAACTGGACAAAATAGGTCAGGTGTGAAAGCACCCTGAATCTGCAGAAATCCCCAAAAAACTTATGTCTGATTCTTTCTCTGTTAATCAAAGATTTCACAGTGGAAACTGTCACTTAGGCTTTTTTTGTCTTTAATTTTTGTTTGTTTTGACAGATAACTTGAATTGTGTTAGGACTGTGAGCATACTCAGGATTGCTTTCACAAATTGCCTTTTTCCCCCTTTTATCTGTTTCCATGAACGGAATGACGCATTTTAAATATCGCTCGATCACGTGAATTTGATCGTGGGAAGCCAAAATCGTGATCAAAATTTGATTAGTTGTGCAGCCCTAGTCCATCTGCCTTCTTTTCCAGGTTTTTCAAATGGAAACGCAAACTCAGCCTTAGCAAACAGTGACGTGGGTTACCACAGTAAGCTATTTTATTAAATCAAATGTTAAGGAGAGCGATATTACAGCTTCAGTTCCCTGTCGGAAAGGACTGTCTGACAGCAAGTGAGCAGTGTTTCCCATACATTGATTTATTTATCGCAGGCTGCCAACGTTAGCGCTTGTTACAGCTAACCCCAAATGTCAGTTAAATTAACTTTAACAAGCTTGTGCACGCGCCTGGTGTTTATGTGTGCAGGTTTTGAGACTCATCAAGCGCCATAAATGCCAGTCACAAAGTTTTAGTTGGTATTTTTGGTCACAATAATCTCGCCCCAAGCCCCTGACGTAAGTGGTTCTTGGTTCTACACCAGCAAAGTGTTGATGCTGCTCTGGAACCAGTTTTCCCCGGCAGAGAGCCGAGCCTTTGGCTGTCGAAACGCTCAGAACTGGTTGGAGATTAGGAACCGGCCCTCAAACTGCCTTGGTGGAAAAGGGTGAGACCCCAGCTGGCTCTGAGGAAAATCCTGCATGTTGTCATGCCTTTGCAATGAGAGGCCTGGCAGCTCTCACAGCCCTACAGCTCCAGTTGTAGAAGTTGCGAGCAATGGGAAAGATGCAACACATGGAGCTGCACAGTTTGAGCCCCCACCGCTGCTGTCTTACTCCAGGGAATGCCTTTGTCACCGTGAGATGGACAGGCGCTGCTGGCTGAGGCGGGTTCACCCTCCTCTTTCCTTGTCCTCTCCCTATAACCCTTTACCTTCAGCCCTCAAATCACCAAAAGCCTTTGTTCCTCCATTACCCCCACTTAAACAGATTCCTTTACAGTTACTGTATTTGATCAGAATGGAAGTCAAATATAAAAAAAATCCCCCTAGCTTTTTTAGGGCATTTGCATGAAGTAATGAGTCCATGTCAAGAATGTTTGAAAGCCTTGTTGCATCCTTAAGCCCAAATCCCCTGTGCACCTAGTCTCTGAAATGTTACATCCATGCCCTGATAAGAGACAAAATGGAGAGCAAATGACCACAGTAGAGCTCAATTCTGTGCTTGACAGACTGATCAATTTGTTTTGTTTTTGCAGCAGCATAACAACCTAATAGATCTCTCATACAGAAACACAGCAATATTTTGGCAGGAAATCTTGCGGGTGGGCTGTGTTTTGCTGCTGCTTTGAGGCTTCGCAGCGGCCCAGCTGTCTGCTTAATGACAGCCTAGTAATTCCATTCATTCTGGTGTGTATCTCTGCTCCCTCTAACACCCGAAGCCAACCAGCAAAGGACATATGAATAAGTCCCCACAAGGTTTCTCAGCCCCTCTGTCTCTCTACTCTTGTTTTCTTTCTTTCTTTCTATATTTCTCTGTCGCTCTCTCTGTCTCGCTGAGGGGTTCGCTGCTCTGGCGGTCCTCTGCTATTGTAACTAGTGTGATTGACAGGACCATGTGCCATGGAGCTGGAGAGTAGTGCAGCTGGAAGTATATCATCTGCAATTTTAGTTGGGTAAATATAGCAGGGAGTCTTGTCAAGCAGAGAGATAAATTGTTCTGGGAAAGGAAGTCTCGTCTCTCTTTTCTTAAAGCAGAAAAAAACGTTTCCTTCTACTCCTGGAAAATGCAAGGTCCTCTCTTGACTCCTGAACAATGAGAGCACAGTTGAAGAACATGACCCAACGATGGACCATGTGTTGTGATGCTTCAGCTCCACCTTGCTCAGTCAGCCAGGCAAATCGGGCCCAGGAAGCGGGGGCCTTTCCTCTGATATAAATGGGATGGTTTGGATTGAGCCTGATAGCGAATGCCCCATCCCTAACCTCATTAGACCCATATCATTAAGTGCTTTCCACAGCTTTGTGGCCAGCATCTGTCTTTAAATATGTAAAAAAGAATGGAGTTTTCTGTCCTACATAGGTTCTTTGGATTTAAACTTAAAGAACACAATGGTACATATATTGTTTTAAAATAATAATAATTAACAGTTAAGCATCAAGTTCAGTCCTTTAGTAAATTTGTACGTAAGCTCTTTAATGGTGGAGGGGTTAATGTCATGATCCCAAACCATTTTGTACAGGATGTTCAGTCTGGTATGCCCTATGGCTTCTACATTATGCAGGTTGAAGTCCTTTTTCATAATCTTTTTCATAACTTATTGACATTCCACAGTTTTTACAGTAAAAATGTGGGCCATTTTTTGTTTGTTTTGTTTGTTTAATAAATAACGCAAATTGTTTCCCTTTTGGGTTTCTTTTCCTGCTGCATTAAAGCTATACTCCACTAAACTGAGCTGGGCACCCAACCATGGATTGTGCGTATAAACCCATAGAAAACTTTGATTGGTAATTACACATTAATTTTGATTATTATTTGGATTATTTTCTCTTGTTATGTGATATGATTTCATTAGTGCTAGTTGGCCAACAGTTGGCTAAAAGGACCAGTAGCTGTTGTGATAACATGAATAGCCATGTGGGTTGTGTTGCGTCTAATCCAGGCATTAACGCTGGAATTAAAAACAAGAAACGGATAGTGACTAATTGGCTCTAAGATTTGATTTGTTGCTGCATATAAGCATAAACTCCAAATATAAGATTGCAGAAATACAGAAAGTACTATTGTATTTGGTATTCCAACATGTGAAACAATGTTTTGAGCTGCAGATTGAGTCTTTGTCTCTTAACTGACATTGACAGGAGGTCTCTCCCGTATAGGATTGTCATCCCACAGACAAATCTGTCTCAATCTCTTGTTGAATAATTCTTTGGATTTGAGAGAGAGAGAGAGAGAGAGAGAGAGAGAGAGAGAGAGAGAGAGAGAGAGAGAGAGAGAGAGAGAGAGAGAGAGAGAGAGAGAGAGAGAGAGAGAGAGAGAGAGGAGAGAGAGAGAGAGAGAGAGAGAGAGAGAGAGAGAGAGAGAGAGAGAGAGAGAGAGAGAGAGAGAGAGAGAGAGAGAGAGAGAGAGAGAGAGAGAGAGAGAGAGAGAGAGAGAGAGAGAGAGAGAGAACATTTTATTTCCTCTCCTGCGCACCTATTCTTTTCAGGTACACCTTTTTTTTTTTATCCAGAATTCACTGAGCCTCAGCTTTTCAAATCTTCAATTCTTTCCCTTCCACCCTCCTCTCCCATCATCCCCCTCTGCTGCAGCGAAGGTCAGATTTTTGACAAGTCTGCAGAAGAAACAGTCTGTTCCTAAATCCCTTCATTTTTATTCATACAAATACAGGTTTAGAGCCCCTTGCAGCCCCCCAGATACAAAGCCAGAGTGGCCTTTTGACTGACAGCTTTCTCCTTTTCATCCAAACACTAACGAAATTCACAAGCACACCTCTAATTGACTCGAATCACCAGCACAGCACCAGAAGTAGATATCAGGGGGCATGGCAGTGGATTTGCAGAATGAACATTATGGAGGATGATTTGATTACTCTCCAGCTGACCTTTTACAATAATGATCGTGCTTTCCCCAAAGCAGAGCTAATTTGGCATGGAATAGTAGAATTATGACAAAAATAATATATTTTTAATAAGGTAGTTACAGGCCCTAACAAGTGACGGTCATTGTATGCACTCATTCATGTATTTTATCTGTTGTAATAATAAATGAATGAAATGAAGTTGCTCAGTGTCGTCAGTATGACGACGCTTGTGTTTTGAAAATGTTTCCTTTTTGTTTTCACACAGCCTAATCCATGCATTACCGCCAACCTCACTAATTCATCACATTTTACAATCTTGTCAGTCATCAAGAGAGAATGCACACATGCCGTCTCTCCGTGTTATTTCAAGGTTAAGCGTGAGTGGGTGTCGTCTTGGTGCCCAGCTGTGGTCAGGCAGGCGCTGGCGGGCCTCGGGGGGTTGCAGCCCTCCCCCCCCCCTTACACCCTCTCACCCCTCTCTTCCTTTTCCCTGCCACCTGATCTTCACACATAAATCACTCCCAATTGAACCAGCAGAAGGCATCTGGCAAATGCAGGGGAAGAGGAACCATAATTCATGTCGCTCAGCCACTTATGCAAATATGTTTACTCATGAAGGCATTTTGAGTAAGGAGAATCTGCCTCACGGCAATTCTTTACGTGTTTGCCGCGTGGCCCGGGTGTCCCTTAGCTTTAGGCATGAGATCACGGGTTAAATTCTCAGTCCTGCTGTCAGTGTTATTTTTACGACATGGTCAGATTTACCTAGGCTTGGCTTAAGTAGCTAGATAAATGATCTGTGCTTGCACAGAGAAAAAATATGCAACAAATGATTATTTCCATTATTGATTAATCTGCTTGATTTAATTTTTCTTGAACATTAATTTGGTTGATAAAATGAAAAAAAATACCATTTACACTTTCTCAAATTCATGTTGATGTCTTCAAATTGCTTGTTGTCTAAAACCCAAAGACATTCAGTTTCTGATCATGCAAGACAAAGAAAAGCTGCATTTCTACACATCTGGGAACCTTGAACTAGTGAATTTTTGGTATTTTTGCTTGAAAGAAATACTTGAATGGTTAATTGATTATTGTAATTTATGTCAATTGACTGAGCGATTAATTGATTCATTGTTTTTGCCCTGAAATATAGCTAAGTCAATGTAACAACAATTATAAAATTAACATAATGGAACCTAATGGAACATAATTTCAAAATGGCTATGTCATGTTTCACACAATCTTGTAAATTTTACGGATTAATTTGTCCCAGTTATATTATTGTCAAGGCTTTGTGCAATAGTTCATACTGGTCTTACTATGTGTACAAATAACTGTCAAAGTGATACTGTTAGTTTTGTTGTACAGCCTGTACTGCCTGGCTGCTCCAGTTTTTGGGAATTCATTTCCTAGAAATCATGCATGTTAATGTCAGTGCAAGCAGTGCTTTACAATGTTTTATTTTTATTTTGTGGTGTTGTAGTTCTTCCTTTCGCTAGTCCAAATATAATTTGAATGTCTGTCTCAAATCAACTGTAAACTCTTTAGTATGCCATAGGAAACTATATACCTATTATGGGAACACTAAGTACATCCCTGGTAACACCTACTCTGTTTTTGATTGATCCTTTAAAGCATTCATTTTGAAATGTTCGCACTGTTGTGAAGTAGGCCTCGACTAATGACTAATTTGGCCATTAGTTTTTTATTCATTATTCATTTTTTTAAGTTCTCAGAGCCCAAGGTGACAAAATGCTGGTTTTGTCTCATCAACAGAAACAAACCACAGCCATTCACGTTACGATTTAAAAGAAGGAAAAGTAGCAAAGCCTCACATTTGAGGTGGAACTAACAATTGTTTGGTAGTTTTACAATAGCTGAATAATGAATTCATCATCATTTGTTGGCCATTTTCTGTTGACTAAATGTTGAAATACTTAAAAGAAAACCTTTTGTTAATCATATTTTATCTGAACCGAGATAGGGTTTATTAGAGATTTGAACCTCCATTTGTAGTTAATTTGACTGAATAGTGTCGCCTGGCTTCTGAGATCAAGATTCAGGTCACCTGTTGCTCTTAAATGAATTAAACCGAATGCCATGGTTGATGAATGGATGTGTAGTTGTGATTGATGGTAGATGGGAGGCGCCGTGGATTATACAGGTGTTATACAGTGGCAAGCCTTTGGCCTACCGGTTGTAAAAGCTCCCGTCAAAAGAGCTATGATTAATAGGAGTTGCCCCCCCCCTCCCCAGACAGGCTGCCACCTAGTACTGGTTAGTAGCTGTAAATCTGGCCAGTTAACAGTGCCCTAACCGGGGACTGACAGGCAGGGCTTAGGACCAGTGTGAAGAGGGGATGCAACTGTTGTACTGTTTCAGAGGCTCTCAACAATGTGCTGAGTGGATGGAGCGTCCCAGCAGAGGGCTATTAATCATGCCAGCTGGGGTGTCTGTTAGGTTGGAGGGGGATCGGGCTCAGGCATGGACAGAGCTGAGGGTTGGATGGAAGAGAGGGTCCAGGGTGACGCGGAGGATATGGATGTGCTGACAGGAACAGTGGGCAAGATGTGAGCAAAACAATAGCCCTCATGAGCACCAAAAGACAGGAGGAGGAGATGGAAGGCAGTCTGGGCCAGGGCTTGGACACAACAAAGTGACATTCACACTAAAGCTTCCAGCATGCACAGAGGAGTTTCCACACCATTTTCTTAATTTTTTAAAATCTGATTTGGAATCTAATTTAGCATTATTCAACACACAAATCAGTGTGGAAATACAGACATTGCCACTTATTTAAAACTCATGTGTGCTTTTTGTCACCATCTAAACTAAGTCACTGATTAAACCTCACTTTAAAGTGATTGTACCAGCACAATTTATTAGTGCTGGAATTGTGATTATACAAAACTCCATTCAGAGGCTACAATACACAACTTAAAATGCTGTTTATTTGGGGTGTAGCGATACACAGAAGTCACAGTTCAGTTCATACCTTGGCTTAGGGCTGCAGCTATTGATTATTTTAGTAATTGAGTATTCTACAGATTATTCGATGGATTAATCGAGTATTTGGGTAAGAAGTACAATAGTATATACAAAAGAGAAAATCCAACAATTTCCTAAAATGAACAACTAATTGATTTACCTTTTTGTTGTGTGGAAAAAACAACATTTGTATTGCTTAAATAGCATACAGTAAGTAAATGCATATTACATTCTGGGTTTTAAAGAAAACATTTTCTAACAGAAGCTCTGGAGCTGCGGTCTGCTGTCCTCCCTGCAAAGTACATTCCTAGGGAGTGAGGCGAAGGGATGCACTGTCTAAGTTTGGTCTCATTTGTGGTCTGATAAACAGTAAATTATACAATTCATTGCCCTATATCACTATTTCAAAGCTACTTTAGCTGTCATATTTCACAGAGACAGACCTTCAGTTAGCGGCTGTGGCAACTCTGTCAGCCAGTGCACGACCCAGTGCTGGGGGCCACGGTGGCCTGGTGGCCAACGGCTGCTCTGGGTCGAACCTGCGTAACCCGGGATCAGACCCGTGTCTTCTTTACGTCACGTGTTCACAATGTAAGCATGTTGTGCGACAATAATAATCATCCATGTCAAACAGTGTGCTGTATGATTTTTAGTTATCAAGTTACTTGAATATTTGTTTTAGCCTTTTGCCTTTTTAGGAGTCACGGTGTCAAAGACTGACACCGATATCTTGCAGGGGACTGAGTTAGCATTTTACCGACTGGCAACTGGCTAACTGTTTTCATTGAAAACATAAGGAACATTTCAAACACAATGGGTTTCCATTCACATGACAGCTCTGGCATTTCATTCGCTCTGACCATAATGTGACAGGCTCGCACGCCAATCAGCTTGCTGTGCTAACCTCAGCACCTGTTGCTAACAGCATACAGCTAACAATTTTTTGGCGGAACTTGCGCCTGGGGACTTTGGTTCTGCATTAAGTCCAGTTCAGACCAAAGATTCGCCACAGGACGAGTTGAAACTTGCCACTACTTGCAACGCGCCGATCTGCAACGTTCTAAAAGCTGCCAGTTCACACCAATGTGACGAGATGGTGCATCATCTCCAATGGAACGACTCTTTGTACTTCTGTTGTAACTTCCGACTTCCAGGCTTTTTGTAGCTGGATATAAAATTGGTTGCATCTAAATATGAATGTGGGTAACGTTAGTGATATTGAGATGCTTGCTACAGTTACATTTCTAGTGATGAATCGGCGAAAACACGTTTTATTTCTCTGATTCACGGCTTTGTCCGAGACACTCCCTCTCTTCAGTCACTCTCTAGCTCGCTCGACCATATGTGCTTGTGGGCGCACATTGAGCCTCCGTCTATCTGCCATTTCGACCAGTTAACAGTTTGTAACAGAAATAAAATGGATTATGGATCATTTTAATTCTATACTTTGTAGCTGACTTTACAAGATGACTTCTCTATTGGCTTTTGAAACAGTAGACGTCTCTTACGTTCTAAACCCAGCCTGTGGAGACTCGACCAGCTGAGTCACAGCAACGCCATCAGCTCGTTTGAGTCAAGCTGAGGCACTGCAACTTTTCTCTGCGACGTTCTAAAACAGTTTCGTCTCATCGCAAATCTTTGGTTTGAACTGGGCTTACGTGCATCAGTCTACAGACCGTGTATTCTGCGTTCAGTGGACCGTGACCCCCATACCATCATGGTTCGACATGAATACATGCAACTTTACAGCCCTAGTTTTTATTGTTTTTAACCAGCTTTTAATTATCTACATACAGTTCTAAGTACACATTTGCATATGTGGCCATTGGCAGTAACAATAATCTTACTCAGAAATGATGATTGTCCCGATTTGTGATGTAAAGAATCAAACAAATAATCATACAGCTAGAACAAACCTCCAGGTTAGTTAGTCAAACTTGTTTGAAAGAGAAGGCAAACAGTAAAAGTATTACCGGGACATCCGTCACAGTTTACAGACACTTCCTGCTTCAACCTAGACCACCATAGTTGTTGTAGTTTTACCTTTAAATAGAGTAGTAACTAAATTCTTGTTAGCCCTTTTGACTGGATGTTTTTCTAGCCATTATCTTTTCCAGGCCTGGCCCACTGAGTCAGATGGATCAGTTAAGGTCTAGACCTTCTCTGTGGTGTCAGTTGTGACTCGCTGGTGAGGATTTAGTGTTTTTCTCTGTGCAACCTGGATTCTGTTTTAATGTTCTGTTAAGCATATTCTTATGAGGTGGTAATTGGGGTTCAGCACAAGACTGATACCCTGACCCACACTCACCTCTCTTTAGCTAGTGAGCTTTGAGTTAAGTGTTGCTTTAATTACTCACACTGAGCTCTTAGCATTTATAAAACGGGGTATTGGGGTAGGCTTTGAGATGTTTCAACACTTCTGAATCCAGCACCCGCTCATCACTGGAGGTCTGCTCTAAAAACAGACTCATGGTCTACATGTGGTGACATATTGATTGGCTGAACAGCATTTTCAAGTATGACTATACAAGCTGGCATTGTCAATTTCTCACAATGTCAAGGTTTTCAATGTGTAAATGTGTGTGTGTCTAAGTTTAGCCCTCTTGCAAAGCAGAATTAGTGAGCATCTGGATTTCTTTGACATGACCTGCAGGGTATGACTTATAAAACTTATAAACTTAAATATGTTGTGTTATTGTTAACATTCTGAACAAAAACACAAACATCACCACAGTCTGATGATAACATCCAAAACATTGCCTCACCTAGTAGAAAGGTCATGCCAAACCACCACTGTTTGGGTCACAGGAGAAAAAAAGAAGCTGCGCAGTATGGGAATGTTGATTTAGAATTCAGATGTCATCATTGTGAATGGAGCTTCAAACTTTACGGAACAGCCGTAGGACTAGACAAGTATCTGTCTGTCCATCCAAAGAAATTGGATGGTTTGATTAGAGTTAATTACGGGTGTCATTGATCGAAATGATTTCAATCATTGAAATCAAAAGCAGGATAGGCGCGTCAGAAGAAAAAAACAACACGCATAGACGATAAGGTGTAGCTTACTGGCCGGTAGCATGCAGCTAAAGACACAGCATAACGTTAGCTTACCGGTAGCATGCAGCTGCACTTTTTGAGACACCATGTCCACTGCCGGAGTTGGAGATGATGGAGAAACAACAATTCAGTTTTATTTATAGTGTCAAATCAGAACAGAATTTATTTCTGGACACTTTACTGATAGAGTAGGTCTAGACCACACTCTATAAATTAACAAAGACCCAAAAATCCCCATCAAGAGCAAGCATTGCTGCGACAGTGGAGAGGAAAAACTTCCTTTTAACAGGCAGAAACCTCAGACAGACCCTGACTCTTGGTGGGCGGCCATCTGCTGCTGCCAGTTGGGAAACAGAAACACAGATACACAGAAATATGATTATTATAATAATTATAGCTATGACTAGTAATAATAGTAGTAGCAGTGCAGGGCGTCGAGCAGATAACTCAGAAATCTTGCTGCCTCCTTGAAGTCAACAAAGTGGCAACATTTTGCCTTCCCTGTGAGTTATGTAACAAACAACGAACAGAAAAGCACGTTGGCTCACACTGGACTTCATGGTGGTTGGGGGGGGGGGGGGGGGGGACGACTACTACATGGGTGATGCACGGCAGCCTTACGACGCCAGATGCTCACCACACATCAGCTTGTTAGAGGGAACATATTTCTAGTGCTGGGGAAAACCGGAGAAAACCCACGCAGACATGGGGAGAACATGCAAACTCCACACAGAAAGGCCCAGAACGACCTGGATTCGAACCCAGAAGCTTCTTGCTGTGAGGCACAGCACTTTAGATCTCATTTTGCTGTTGAAAAAAGTCTTGCTAACGTGAATCTTGCTATCGTTGCTAGCGTGAAAGCTTCTTGTTTGTGTATTGTTTCTACATGGAGTGAATCTACTACACTTTTTTTCATATACACCTAAGATTTTGCATCTGGTTGATAAACAAAAAATCTCAAGCATTAATCAGTATTATACTTACTTTTGCCAGAATTAGTTTTGACCGCTGCTACTTTTTGTGTTCTCTGGATATTTTTAGCTTTCATATAATTTCTTTTCATTGTCTTTAATAATAGTGCACTGCTTTGTCCCAACACTTGTGGCACACTGTAGAGAGATTAGCGTAACAGTTTATTGCTGGAACACAACCCAACATAAATAAGGCTAAGCATGCTAATGCCACAGGACTGGACTTTGACAAGGAGTTGTATTATGTGGACACTGCATAAGTCATAGCTAGTTAATGGCGTCGCCACCATTCTAGTGTCTGGTATGTTGCCATTTTGGTGGTTGTAAAATGCGTTTGTGAGAACACAGACTAAAATAGGTCTTTAAATCCGCTGCACTCTTGACAGAGCCCTGTAATTCCATATTGACAGTTATATAGGGTAAAGTCCTGTAAACTGGGTTTCACACTGTCCCGTTGATCATAATCACATACACATATACACACACAATGTTGTGCAAGGTGTACCATAATGGAGAGTCAATGAGTGTGTTTACATGCAGTTTAAAGCAACTATTACATTCGGGTTAAGGCAATACCCCGATTTCTCAACGTCATGTAAACACCTTACCCTGGTTAAAATCGGAGTTCTCATAACCCGGTTAACAAAGGTAGAGAACTGCGGCGTATTACTCCATGTATACACCTTAAACCAGGCTATGATTGTGCTTTAAGCGTCTGTGCATGCTTCAACTGCCCTTCAACCGGACATGCTCCACGCTGTGAGTCGTAGTCGTTGCTCTGACACCATACAACCAAACAGCGTTACCTTAATCAGTGGGCCATCGGCATCAAAGATCCTGCGGCCCATCTGTTTTACTTCCTGCCGAGGCAGCAGCGGACATTGGGAGATGGCTAAACCGACTGTCCATCTCCGGGGCTGTCAACGCTGTGTCTCAGGCAAAAAAGTGGAGGGGTCGAGCCGCCCCCACTGTGGCTGCTGGCTAACGTTAATTTTAGTTAGCTGGCTAACAAAGTTAGTTTGCTAAATCCATCCGACACTGGTTACAGATAACATTATACAAGTTTTCAGTCATCTGGCGGGAACACTGTGCTGTCGTACGCTGAGATAATGTGTAAATTAAACATTAAGTGTTTAGTTGTTTATTATCAAATCTGTGTTGCCCGTTCACAAACTTGTCCTTTTTCATGAATATTTACCACCACCATCAATTCCCTGTATTCTTTTTGGCTTGAAATTTTACATGTGCATTTGGATGAACTGGGGTAGACGCTCCATATTCACGCGTAATCTTGAAATACGTTAGCCGGTAAGGGACATACAGGACATACTGCTCCACCTTTCACGTTTTTTCCCTCACATGATCAACTCACAGGTGCTGCTAATGCTGCTAATGGGTATCGTTGCTTCCCGGCCCCGGCAAGTTTGAAGAAGGAAACGTGGAGGACCACACGTATTCAAAATACATATTTCAGAAAACAACAAGAAAATGCTGGCTTTTTGAAGCGTGAAGGCTACCGTAGCTTTAATATGTACTTTGAACTGCGTGGTGCGAGAGAGTTGATTGCGATATATGATCTCAACGCTAGATGGGAGAAATTCCTACACATTGGACCTTTTAAATTTTACTAATTTAGTGATCGGTCCGTGTAATTTTGACATAGGTCAACCGGAAGAAATCGCCAGTCGTCACCTACTGTACTGGAGGTAGAGTTACTCTTGTCATTCTCCCCATTCTTCCCTGCTCATTTATATGGGAAGAACTCGTATAACCGGTTATTCACTTAACCAAGGTAAGACCATACCCCGGTTACTGCTGTGCATGTAAACACACTGAATGCTAAAGAATTGGGGATGGTGTGGATAGTCTCTGGAGTAGGATAGACAAGCTGGTCAAATCAAGGCACACAGTCCACTAGCTGTGGAAGCAGCGCTGGTATAGAGGTGTTGGCTGTGTAGGGGGGTGGAAGGTGTGTGGGGGTTTGTTGTGGTAGAAAATAAGGGCCCATATTAGTATTTCGGAGAGGCACTGTCTTGCTGTCTTGCTTGTGTGGCGCTCACATCCTTAAGCCTTTGGTGTCTCAGTGTGAATCCCAGACTGCCTTGATGGACTGGGTTAATAAACCTCTCAGCAACCATCCCTCCCACACACACCGGCAGTCAAACTGAGCACACACACATGTGAAGTCTCTTGACACACACAGCTGCTTGTTATTTCATGCCCCATAAGGGTGCTGTGACCACAGACATTGTAATACACATATCCAATTAGCTAAGCATTGCATTGCGCATTGGTCTCAAGCTGGGATTCTCACAGATACATACATGCTCTCTTGTACTGGACATAGAATTTATTCTTGTTAGTCTCTCATCCCATAGTAGTACTTCTTTTTTCAAGCAGGACTTTACTTACATCGATCATTAAGTTGAATTATTTATTTTAGCAGATTGTAGATGTTCAGGCCTTTTTTCTAAGTTTATATTCTGTCCCACTTCATATTAGGGATGTCACAATGCCAAAAATGTTGTAGTCGGTACCAATACCACCAAGAGTACACGATACTCAACATCAAAGTCGATACCATGGTGTGTAAAAAAAAAAGTCACCAATACCAGTGAAATTTCATTCTTGATATCCAATACCACGGTAAAAAAACCAAACAATAAATGCCATGACCTCCTTTATAGCCTGTATTTTAGGATAACGAGGATAACACTTGTCACTCTCTTGTCAGTGTCAGTTCTTTTCTCTCTCAACTTTGTGTTACTGTTTTGGTGCGACACATTCAGATTTTTTGTCAATATCATTGTACGTAAAATGCGACCAAATATCGAGCTTCTTCCTTATTTCACCAGTAAATTCCTGTTAAACGACAAAAACAACCACTGGATGGGAAAAGGGTATTTTACAATAACTTTGAATGCAGCACAAGGCTGGCGAGTTTCAAGTGAACGCAACATCTGTTTTGTTGCTACAGACTGTCTTACGCCCCCCAGTATTGGAATCCTCTACAGTGAAATACAGACAAACTTTTAAACCATTTAGCTGTCAGCATTTTAACCTTGTTTAATCCAGCTGCTAGCTAACAGTAGGCTAACGTTACCTGCTGTCAAGTGTAGTGTTAACTAGCCTTACATGCAGCGATGTTTCTGTTGCCTCTAACGTCCGTTTAGGAGCATCAGAGAGCAGTGCAGGCATTTAAGTGGCACCGAAATCTGTGTTGCTATTCGGTCCGGTAGATAACGGTCGTTAAGGCACCGGTGCCGTATTAGCACCGGGTCTGAGTACCCAACCCTAGTAACAGCTGAATATTCTATCTCATGATGAAAAAGTAGAGACGATTGTAGACAAAAATGAAGAGATTTTATTATTTTATGCAAAACATTTTAGTCTCGTTTTTCATCAACAATAATGTATGTTAATTTAGTCTTAATCAGCGTTTTTGGATATTGGTGCAGTCTCGTCATCGTCTCGTCTTAGGAATTGGAAAAAAAGTTGACAAACATTTCTGACGAAAATTAACACTACTGTATTCAGACATCATCATTTAAATGCACAGTAGGGCGCAGTTATTTTTATAAAATCTTGTTTCTGACAGAAGGTTAGTTAAGATCGCTTTAACATAGGCGTAGAAGAAAAACAATCGGCGATCCCTTCTATCATTGATATACGATCCCATCGCCAATTGGCACAAGCTTACTCTGCCCAACATCCATGCGGTTGTCATCCCCCTCCGGTTTGAGCTTGGAACAGGACACTGGTACAAGGCACTCGCCTCTTGAGTGGACAACCAGAATTAAAAAAAGCTGTCCTATTTCTGGGCTGCAGCTGGGGCTTTGAAATGAGCGTGTGCTGTAAAGGTGACATGGGTCAAAAATGTCTTGTTGAGGGATGGTGGGAGGGTGACTGGTGGGTAGAGGAGGACAGTTGTGCTGGTGGGCATGTTTGGGGGGTGATTAAACAACTGGCCATATTTCATGCACAAATATTGAATGAAAAAGAGGTGACACATTCAGTAGGAGTGCTTTAAACCTTAAATAGAGTGGGATCAGTGGTGCCCTCCATGGGAGGGAGCCGAGCAGGCTGGTGTGGCCCAGTGCAGCTGACGACAATACATGCTAACAACCTGGGACAAAAAGAAGGTGTTGATTGCTCTGAAAGCAAAATAGACCTGCCGATATGTACAACCATGTTCACTGCCTGCTCTCTGGCCCACTGCTTTTTCACAGCTTTGGACTACACAGAGGTGTGGTTTAGACAAAGGTTAATTCATCTGGGTTGTAGAAAACTGAGGTTGAAGGATTCTAGTTGTAATATAAATAGTTTTTTGCTTTGTATGTCTTCAGATCGAAGAAGATTATTCATTTTAAATTAACAAATCGGTTTTTTTTTTGTGCAGGGAATTAATTCTGGCACTCAGCAAGATGTTATTTAGAAATACATGTTTTTATCAGCCTAAATTACTAAGTTTCAGTAATGGTCCCATCCTTGATTATTGCACAGCTCAAGTCTTACCATACTGCTGATGAGTATGAACACCAGTAGGAAGCTTTGTCCATGGTAAGATACTGATCACAAGAGTGGAATACAAAGTTTTGCCTAAACAGCAGTGAACTTAATGTCCAGAGAAATCCAGAATCGCCAGCATTTGACCCACCCTCTCTCGCCCCAAATCCTTTGGTATAAAATGGCATACATTAGGCAGGTAGGTCATGATTATGGCAGCTAGACTAACAATAGGCATGTTAGCTAAAGCTAGCTCTAATATATATATTAATATTATTATCGGCACAGATAGGCCTATATGAAATTACTTGAGGGACATTTTTAAAAGCATTGCATATATCCCACCAACAGTGTAAGTGTGTTTTTACATGTTGAACGTTTCTACCTTTGTCAAATGGTTCTTCTGGCGTTTGCCTCTTTTTTCTTACAAATTATGCACGAGGCAGGAAGTACAGGACCAGCACAAGCTACTGGCAGGCCCGTCCTGGTCCTACGTTTCTTACTCGGACATTCTCTTGTTTCGACTTTAACGTTACTGCTCGATGGCACAGACTCGCCTCTTCAGAACGCTGTAAGACTCTGCAGCATTCAAGCTTTTCTTTGTCTAAGAGTCTGTAGCAAGTGGAGTGAAACCCAGCGTCTCCGTTAACACTAACTCGATTTCTGTAAAATGTATGCATGGCTCTGATTTTCACCATTTGACGCCGTTTCTGAATTTGTCCCACCATGCCTGTGTACAAAGAAATCCTCTGTCCCTTCTTTCTTTATGGTCGCAAGA
The DNA here is from genome assembly GCA_023631565.1 of Gymnocephalus cernua. Classification (NCBI taxonomy): domain Eukaryota; kingdom Metazoa; phylum Chordata; class Actinopteri; order Perciformes; family Percidae; genus Gymnocephalus; species Gymnocephalus cernua. The sequence goes on from CM042437.1 coordinate 24,763,809, forward strand.
TGCATATAGCATTGTTTATAATCCTTTTATTAACTTTTGAAGGAGGTCTGGCCATAATTTCCTCTGCTTCGTTACTCAATGTTGACACTTGGATTTTCCTTCCAAAAAGTGACCACTTAAATTGTCTAGCGGGGAGCATGTGATCATTGGTCCGCGGAAACCTCATCACTAGTGATCAAAATCTGATTACGTGAGGAGGGAACTATTGCTGACTTTTTTTTTTTTTTAAACACTTATTTGTACATTTCCAAATATCACATAAACAATCATATTCTCTATTTTATAAATAACCATAGAAAAACAATCCCAACAAGTGAAAGACAAAGACAGACCAAACCCAAAATCGACCTGACAGACAAACAAAAGAGAAAAAAAAAATAACAAGTGCACCTAACATTCATTATTACAGGACTGACCAGGGGCAGGTGTAAACGTTCAGAGTTCCAGTTCCAGACCAGGTAAATTGTTCACATAAGTTATCAGAGGGTCCCATGTTTTGTGGAATCTGTTGACGGAACCGTTGAGGGTACATCTGATTTTTTTCCAGCTTAACATTCTGCATAATGTCCCTAATCCAGTGGTGGTGTGATGGAGGAGTAGCAGCCTTCCATTTAAATAAAAGCAAGCGTCTGGCTCATAAGGAGGAAAAGGCGATGACCCTCTGTAAATGAACAGGGGGAGCAGATCCCGTTGTATCACAGAACCAGCAAAACAACAGCAACCAAGGGAGAAGGTGAGATGTTATAAGCATAAGTATTAGAGATAACTTCAAAACTATTACCGACTCTCTGTGTTTTTAGCCAAGACAAAAATATCAGTCACGTTAATTCCCTTAGTTTGCAAAATTTAGTTTTTGAAAATAGAGTAATTTGGACTGTAAAGTTGTCAGGCATACTATAAACCAGAAAACCACAACATACACTCAACAGAAGCTCAATACATGACAGCATTTTGTAAAGTAATGTTTACCTGGGTAATGTTAAAATATGAAGACATGTTTGCAAACACATGGTGCATTGATTTGGTGTAGATAGATAGTTTAGATGTCTGGTGAAGACGAGCGTGAACTTTGTGCTAATGATTAGGTTGGGTCTTTGCAACAGTTGTGCATATTGTTGCACTGCAATGTTGTAAAGCCTAAGCCACAGCAATCATACAATGACATGACCTTACTTTTTTTTTTAAATATTCTAAATATGATTTTAATTCAAACAAGTTTTAAATTTACTAGAGCTACATTACATGTGAACAAATGTGTGCTTTTTCTCTACACAGTTTAAATATACCTCTACAGTTTCCCCACATGTGGTAATAATGTAGTAAATAGCAGTTGGAGATATTTATCCCTAGATTTGTCCATTGAACTTCATAATCCCTGTGTGAGACGAGCAACACCCTGGCTCTGCCTCCTCCTAGTCTGACCCGCGCCTGTATGTACAGGGCAGCTAGCAGCCATCCCAGCTATGCAGATATGTCTATGGTGGTTTTTAACTGTGAAAATTCCTGCTAAACTGGCAGGAGCTGAGCAGGTTATGAGTGATGAAATGCTACAAAGTTTACAACCTGAAAGGAGTCGTGATGTGCGGCCACAGGGCGTCTTCTGGGTCGGTTGGTCGACAGAGGTGGGGGTAGTGTTGAGGGGTGGTAGGGGGTCAGACTCAGAGGTCAAGGGAGAATGAACTTGTGAACTAGTGGGCATCAATGTTGAAGTCAAGTATAGGTCAAACTAATCCAGGGCTCAAAGCACATATGCCTCCAAACTCAACACCACAGATGTATTGGTCTGGGCTTTCTAGTGTGTGTGTTTGTGTTTGTGTGTGTGTGTGTGTGTGTGTGTGTGTGTGTGTGTGTGTGTGTGTGCTCTGAGAAAACAGGTTACACAAGTGTAACTTTTGTACTTTTTACATTTTAAGAAAAAAGGACACCACTTAGTTGCTTCATTTAAACCACCTTCTCACATGTCAGTAAACCAGTAATTTATTGACAAAATTGTGATTTAATGTTGCACAGTTGAAGTAATGACAACTGTTTGCTGATTGACTAATATTTGGACTGAACATAACATGACATAGTAACCAGACTGAAACCAACATACATGATGAATGGATTTCCCATAGAAAACAAATGGGTTGTGTCTGTCCTTAACAAATCTGAAGTCAGGTTAGAGAAAAGGAAACAGTAGTGAACTACAGCTAGGCTAAAAAAGAGCCGAAGCTAGTATAGAAAAGCGTGTGTCATCTTTCATGTATTTTTTACAATACGTTTTTCATATTTAAACACTCTAATTTTCACTTTTATCTCAGCTTTATTTTGGCCAATACTGATCCATTAGCTCATTTTCAGGTTCATGTATTTTGTGTTTCTAGTGGAACATGTGCTTTAATGTTAAAGTGCTCATATTATGCTTTTTGGCTTTTCCCTTTCCCGTATTGTGTTATATGTCTATTTTGTGCATGTAATAGGCTTCCAAAGTGAAAAAGCCCAAAGTCCCCACCAAAGGGACTTACCATCTCCAACAGAAAACACTGTTCACAAACTGCTCCAAACAGCTCTGTTGTAGTCCAGCCTTTACTTCCGCAAACAAACGTGCATCACTTTGTAACACTTGTTATAATGCTCGCCTAGCTGCTAGCGTAGCACTCCCTCATACTCTGCTTCTGACTGGCTAGTAGTCCTTACCTAGACCAAGCATGTGCGACTCCCAACAAAGATGGAACAGAAGTGAGATGCCTCGCTCTGTAGCTAAAACAGAGAGCTCAACACACAGGGTGAAAAGAGGAGCTGCAGCAATGTGCAGTACAACAAAAATATGGTGTTCTTTGAAAATTACACCATGTAAACCTATTCAGGTACAACCACTAAATACAATTATGAACCTGAAAATGACCATAATATGAGCACTTTAAAAAAGTCTGTGGATGCTGCCCCGGTATTCACCCTCTGTCTGAGTGCCTGTCTCTTTAAGCCCTCCCCTTCCTGAAAAAGCCCAGTCTGCTCTGATTGGTCAGCATTTCCGGGTCTCCGCATCTGTTCTCCAATCTTGCAGCCAGGGATGACTGTAACGGCGTATATAGCCGGACTTTATACAGTGAAAAATCAAGATAAGCCAATGAAGGGTTATAAACCAAAAACTACACTACCGGACATGTTACAGCAGGAATGTGATCTGGAGTTAGGGAGAAATTAACAACATCAGCAACCAAGATTACAGCTTTCCCTGATATAAGAATGTAGCTACATGTAGCAGTGTTTGTAATGGTAACACTGCAGCAGCAGGCCTATAGCAGATGACCATATGAAGAAATCATTGGTGTCAATTTAGCCGAGAGTAGAATAAACAGTTGGAAGCGGAGTGTTTATAACGGTCTAAAATCTGAGGTTTTGGCTCACAGGGATTTCTTTTAACAATGTTTACCTCATTATTTGAAGCCTTTGCCACATTTAATAGTAACCTCCAACATTGTTACATTATATTTATGACGGAAAATAAGGAAAAGCATTAGCCCTAATACTGATCTTTAGGATTGGCTTGGGATCATCTAAAATGTATTCATCTTTTTACATGCATTACTTTGCAGTGATTGTGTATGGGACAAGGTTGGTGGCCATTACCCTGAAATAAGAACTTAATTTTTATAGCACCTTTCAAAAGTTACAAAGTGCTTTAGAGTAAAAACAAATAAGTGTCATCTGCATAAATGTGTGTGTACGCGTGATTTTTCCCAGGGGTAGCATGTATTTGTTAAATAAGGGAACCCAGAATAGGACCCTGGGGGATCTGGACCTGGGAGGTCACATCTCCAAGCATAAGGACCTGTTGGACAGATAAGAGATGAACCATTGTAGAGCCACATCACTGATGCCAACATTGTCAGTTAGATGGCTGACATTGTGGTCCACTGTGTCAAAGGCTGAGCTGAGGTCAAGGAAATTAAAATGGAGTGCGTTGGTGGCAAACAGTAAGTCATTGGTGACTACATATTCCTACAGACCAACATCTGTTCACCTTTCAGGTACTTTAACTAATGGAATTACCATCAGCTGTAGTTGTGCACCTCACTGTGCATGTGGATCCTTGACTTCTTCCTGACGGGCAGACCCCAGGTAGTGAGGGTGGGCGACTTACCGCTTTCACCGTCATCCTTAATACCGGAGCTTTTATCCATCTAACATTTTGGTTTTCTTTACAAAGAGTATTACTGCATTACATTGCTAACATCACCCTTTTTTTGGTAGAATGTGTTAGGTTATAAGATATTGTGACTATTTCCCAACACTGTACTGCTTGTAAACCCCTGATATACAGCTGTATAATTCTAATTCAGTAGAGTCAGTTGTCTCTGAATTGATGTCTGTGACCATTATAGAACAGATTGTAAGGTAATCTCATCAGATGTGAATGATAGTTTTGGTATTTGTTTTTGTTACAGTATGTTTACTTGCACACCATTATTTCACTATCATGCTTAATATTACAATATTCTGAATTTAAGTTAAAAGCATATTCTGTTTGGATAGTACGGAAAAGGCTTTTTTCCCGAATTAAGAGTGCATGTAAATATAGTCAGTGATTTAGTAGAAAAGTCTCTTGTCAGTCATTTCTGAAGGTGTGATTATCGTATCTACATGGTATACATTTATTCTACATCCTTCTACTGTTGTTTACAGAGAAGTTGTGTTTAGCCATACAGGCGGTATCTGTCACTTACACGCACAGACACACTACCCATGCCATTTTCTTTAAAGGTGACAAAAGAGATAACCAATTGTTTTTCTGTTTATCCGAGGTGACATGACCAGTGGCGCAAGGGGGCGAGGAGGCCCTGTGTTGCCATAGCTAAATATACATCCCTGACAGCTCCATAATAGGTTCCAGGAAGTTCAGTCGAAAATAAAAACAAAGCAACATTTCTAGCTGATTGGCTTTGAAAGGCCGTTTTTCCTTGCTGAATGGGAAAAATGTGGACTTCAGCATTCCATGGCCGTGATGCCAGTCGGATTGGATAGGCGCAGCCTTGCGTGTGCAGAACGAGCTTGGTGTGAGGGAGACACATTGCACTGCAGAAACCAACTTTATGGGAAAGAATTTGTCTACATGTTTGAAAGAGCTAACAGCAAACAAAAATAACGAATATTTTGAGCTTTGCGTATTTATCAGTTTTCGTGTTATACATTATTTTGAATTTTGCACAAGTCTTAATCCCAATGCAGTGTCGTTTTCAGACATTTATTATGTTGACACTGGCTCCTTCTTTTTTGTGGTGTAGGATGTTAAAGAGTGTGAGGCCCACTATTTTGTGGTTTGGAGCTAATTCTTCTAAAGGCTGTAGTGTAAGCTAAAATTACAGGAAACCGTATACTGTTAGGTATCTTTTCACTTCAAAGTTTTTTTTATTTGATGCCAACAATTTTGCATTTCCAGATGTTTTGCACTGTAATGCCTTATTTTGAAAGGGTGATGCTTGTAGTAGGGATGACACCAAGTTTCCCTTTTTTTACTCAAGTGATGTGGTACGCTAAAGTCAAATGAGACAAATGAAGGCACATTAAAGCCTGCTGTACATTGTACATTTGTGCTCTTCAACATTCTTTTGGAAGAGCAAACCACAAGACAATGTGTATACAAACACCTACCCCTCTGTCACTTTCAGTACAAATTTTTGTCGTTAATTCATAAAGATAATGCACTCCCTGGATCCCATCCCGTTTGCTCAGCTGTCTGACATTACCCCACAGTATCTTTGAGGAGCCACTTACTGCAGCATGGTTTAGAATTACTGCACTCCTGGCAAACAGTCTCAGTATTAGACTCCAACACCCCTTTAGCAAATTATGTTTGTATTCCATTTTTTTCTCTTTTGCCTCTCAAGTTTGGTTAAATTATGTGCTGAGAGATGTTTTATGACAAAGAGCAAGCCCTAGGGAAGTGCACTTTATACATCAGTGAAAGTGAGCTGCCATGTGAACAGCAGTGAAGTGGCTCATTTTTTTCTCCTTCAACCACTCAGCTCTCTCCTCGAGTTGACACGCTGAGAAAAACAGGGAAACTTGGATCTTGCAGAAAAGAAGGCTGCAGTGTTGGAAATCTTGTGTGAAAGTGAAATGGCACTTTTATTAGAATATTTTAACTATTGTGAATATCTTATTAATTTGTACATGGATGTACAAATGACTAAAAACAAAATGGCTTTCTAATGCTGTTTCTGGCATGGCCGACATGCCGTCCCACAGGGGAGTCATTTATGACATTTGTCGCCTTGGTCTGCTAAGCCTGCCCGAGACATCTCCAGCTACTCTGAGCGGGGCCCAGTGGGGATAAACCTGATAGGCTTTTATGTTACCCCGCCATGGAGCCTGTGTGGCATCACTCGTTCGAAATGTCTCCTGTAAGCCTCTGTTGTTCTAAAGTCACCATGTGTTTCCATGGATAGGGCAACCTGTTGCATATGGTGAGCTTACATGCACAAGGATGAAGAAAACTGTGCCCTAGTTTAACAAATCAGTGTAACGCGAGCTGCATAATTCTCTAAATATATTTATAAATATATTTTAATAAATCATTTTAAATAAATATTTGCCTTAATTAACTAGTGACATGACATATGAGACAAAGCTGAATGTACCTTGTCTCTATTGCTTCTTTACTTATGTTTTATACATCATTATTAAAATCATTATTATGTACTCCAGTTTGTAACGTTCCCACAGCTACTTGCTACATTGTAGTTTATATACATTTGTATTCTTATTGTGAAGTGCTGTTAGTAGAGGACCAAGGACTTGCTGTGGCTCAGGCTTCACCAAGTGGACCCTGAGGCTTTCAGCTCTGTATAGCCAGTCTCCAATTTAGTTTATTTGGGTCTTTATCCCAGCTATAGAGAGCACAGGGTGCAGTGCTATATGTGCTTTTTATTTGTGTGTGTTCTCTGGACTAGCTAAACAGCATAGTAGTCCTGGAGATGGATCATCAGCAAGGCTTTTTCTTTAGCATACAAAACCAACTCTGTAATGCACATTTGCTTTGTTTGGGAACTGGCTGACTAGCTGCTGGCCAGGGGAACACACACTGCTCTGTTGTCCCCTCAAACCACCCACCCCCCTCAGCCCAGGGTAAACTGAAACAGCCAAGATTAGTATTAATCCCTCTTAATGCTGTGGCTCATAATATAGTCATTAGGTGACTTGAGACTAAGCCATCCTACCTAACTGCTGCGATTTATTAAACGCACACAGAGGATTTGCTGTCAATGCTGGGTGTGTATAAAGCGAGCATCATGTCTAAATACAGTGGTATCAGCCTGTTATAATATTACTGATGAGATGTGCTGTGGCTACATTCAAATGAGGGGCAGGGATGAAATGGGATGACTGGGCTCTCCACTGAATCCTCCTTTCCTGCATGTTGTTGAAATTCCTCTGCATATTCTACAAGCACCTCACGTATTGGTCAGTAACAAGGGATGCATTGATATGAAAATATTGGCCGATAACTGACTTTTACAGATGTTGATATGATCTGTGTAAAACGCGTTTTTTATGACAATCATATTTTGTACATGCTGAAAAACGTGTAAACACTCAATTTGAAAAAGTACAAACATTTGGAAAAGCCCATGAATCATAGATTTACCGCATTGTTTCCAAGTTATAGGGCCACCATGAAAAACATGTAAACAACAAGTAACAGTGTTAGTTTTAAGCTACTTTTACAACTATGTTTTAATGATCATTTTAATTTGTGAAAGTCACAGTCAGCGCCGGCTAAAAATGAAAAGCTTGTTAACATTATCTGAATGTCTTCTACGTCACTCTTTGCTCTTTGCTTATAAAAAGAGTAAGAAACAAAAGGTCTGGTAAAAGATTTGTTAGCTTTAGTTAAGAAATCCCGTTAATTTGCGTATAAGTATCCAAAATGGAACTGGCTATCTTATGGTTCTTTGCAGACGGGCGTTAAACAAGACATCATCGTCTGCAGCCGTTAAAAACCTTGGTTTGTTGAGTGGATTCAGACCAAATATTATTGAATGTACTGTCATCCACATAGGTTGGATGTAAAAAGCAGCTCTTTGACTAAATCTAAAAACCCACTTAATGTAAATAAAACATTATGATAGTGCAGTGTTTTTTGTGAACCCTATCCAGTCAATGGCATTTTTTAAACACTGCATCAATTTGTTCACAGTGGCCGTGTGTAATACCCGTAGTGCAGTGTGTGCCTCTGTGGCAGTGGTGCATTGTGTCCTGTGTGAACACAGTAGAGTCGGCCTGTACAGTACAGTGCATGGTTTCTGGAATCTCTCCTACCCCATGGGAATGTCATTAGTGGGGAGCTGAAGGAGTGCAGCAGGTGAAACAAATAAGGACGATAACTCCCCACTCCTTCACACACCCTCACACGCCACAGCTTTGTTTCTTTGTTCGCTGCTTTGCCTCAGTCTTTTTTTATCTCACCCCACATCTGACAAATTCTTGCCTTCTTTCTCTCATCAACTCCTGTCTGTCCACATTCTGTTTTTCCTCGATGCCACTTAGTACCCTTGCTATGGAAATTGTGGGCTGGACCACAGCAAAGCAGTCAGCCCTATAAGAGCACACGTCTGTCCCTGACTTCCTGAGTGAATGATGAAGTTATACCATTGGTCGGTTGAGCGTTGGAGTTTCCCAATTGGCTGTAGCTCTTTTAAAATGAATAGGCACAAACAGTCTTCAATTAAGCTTCATTATTGCTATCATGAGACACTGGGGGGCGTGAAGTATGAGTGCACTCAGAGGCGTTTATATGCTTGTGTTACGTGTTGCAGTATTCCCTGAAACAGCAGGGGACATGCAAACAAAACATTCTGTAAAGAAGCAAGAAGTCAACAATTGTTACCTAGTGCCCTTAAACGACCTACAGGGCCGAATGACAACGTGGATTTCGGTGCCTCATTTGCTGCCTTCTGGTGCTCTGAAACGGACAGTACATGGAACAGAAGCATCACTGCACGTGACGCTAGCTAACATTACACTTGGCAGCAGGTAACGTTAGCCTACTGTTAGCTGGTAGCTAACGTGTGGCTGTATTTCACTGGAAAGGATTCCAACACCGGGACGTACAAAACACATTTTTTGAGACACAATGGCCACTGTCGGAGTTGTCGGGAAGAAACAACACCGACGGGGCTTATTGGTGCGTTCACTTGCACCTTGTATGCTCATGGTGCATTCAAGTACACCGCGAGAATATCAAGCTGATGTAAAATACTCTTCTGCCATCTAGTGGTTCTTCTTTTTGATGTTTAACAGCAATTGACTGGTGAAATAAGTTATAAATCACCGACTTTTGTTTTATTCTCTATTTCTTTTAGTATCAGTTCCGGTACCGTTAAGGCACTGGCACAGTTTTAAAAATATTGTTTTAGCAGCTGTATCGGAAAAAACCCAAAGGATTCGTCAAAAATATAGCCCAACCAAGCAATCTTGACACGATACCAATGTGTCTACATGTTCGGCTTCTGAGATGGCTTGATTTGTAATTTCTTTGTCCATTTTGTCACTGAATTCTCTAGTTTTTCTTGGCAAGTTCTACCTTTCGTTGTTTTACTACCTCACCATACTTCTCTGGCACTTCATCCCTTATGCTTTCCTTGCACTTGTGGATGGCGGTCCTCATCAAGAGGGGTGTGAAATCCAGTCCGAGTCCGAGCATGTGCACTGGTTTATCCTGCCGACTGGATGCCATCTGCAGCTTAACCCTATACTATACCCAACCTCAAGCCCTTCAAAGCTCATTACCCACAACTGTGTTCTCCCTCCTTCCCTTCCTCCTTCTGCCTTCCCTATTTCGTCCTCGTACTCATTTTTTCCCCGCCCAACATCTTAACCAACACACATGCTGACATTGGCAAGGGTACATGGTTAAAGGATGGGATGGAAATTGTGCGTCTTGCTCTCCACTGTTTGTTTTTCTGGAAATAGAGGTGATAATATGAGCCTGCCTCGTCTGAAGGGCACATCGCTGTGACACTACAAGCAAACACTTATGCATCAATATGAAATGGAATGATTTGGATTAGATGGCTGCATTTATGGCGAGGCAGGTCATTTAAAGAAATGTTTAAAGAGTTGATATTTTTTCAGCTCCATTAAAGTAAACATATATTTAACCATGAAAGATAAATTCATGTGGGACTATTATTTTAAACAAATGATTTCATGATGAATTGCTTCTTTAAGCTCAAAGTGCTACAAAATATTTCCCTCCTGTACATCACACATTCATACAGAAATGTCATGTGCGCTCCCTCAGGTTTGAATTCAGCATGATAACACATCCGTTATTTATAAGTACACTGAGCGTAAAGTATGCCCATCCATCACTGAGGGGACAGCAGGCTGTGGAACACATTAAATGGACGTTGGGCCTTGGCCAGCTCCCTGCCGGAATAATGTGGCCTCTGTGCAAAGTATGCGGCATAGAAAATACATTTTATGTACAGGATAACAGGTGCAAAGCAGCACAGTGGCTGGCAGGCTCTGGCCTAGGCAAGGTTTGTGGATGAAGTCATGCTGTTTGACTGCACCTACTCTTTTTTTTTTTTACTTGTTCTGCTTTTTGGACGTGAAACACAACACTGCCCAAATAAATCGTCTTTGAAAATAATAAAGCATTTTGTTAAAATTGCTGATTTTATTGGAGACCTTTAGCGATCCAAGGTCTGCATTAATTCAGAGGCTTTCTCCCCTGACAGGAAGGGGGCGACATCTAATCTAGTAATCAGTTTCAGCAGAAACAAAATCAGCTCACTAATTAGTTTGCTACCATCAACCTGATACCTCCAAGCAGCTGCTGTTAGCATTAGCTTTGTGGTTATATGGCATCCTGGGCTGAACCAAATAGGAGCTCCACACCGTTCATCCGACTGCCACGGCTCTACCTCTGCTAAGCCGAGATAATATCTCACCAAAAACACACAAGCAAAGAGCTCACGTCATTGATCGCTGCGGTGACCAGATTCACTACAAGGTGGCCAGAACCAGCTAGCCATCGTGAGTCACCACAGTCCCTTAAACTGTGATAAGTGCATAATGTTACTATCCATGTTACAGCCATGTTTGCAGGACTGTCATGACTCATGACTCAAGACAGCTACTGTAGTCAGCTATCATTTCTATAACTTGATTTGCACAATGTTTGACATTTTGTGTTGTGCAAAAAGTAAAGCATGAATTTGTCAAATGAATCAAATAAAGTGGTAAAAATGAGTGATTTTAGAGCTGGGTGAGGATGACCATAGTACAGTATACTATACACACAGATTACGACATGGATTCATCAGAATCAACAAATACTAATGGCATCTGTTCATTAGGTCTGCCCTACCTGGTAAACGTCTTTCAATCTCCACGCCTCATGTTTGTAATGCAAGCTCTCTGTGAAAATGTTTTATTCTCCGACATCAACCCTGATGACATCATTAGGGTTATTTTCTCAAACTTGAGAAAGCTTCTTTAGATCCACAGAAGTCATTACACAATTGTTTTTACAGGATTGAGAGTAATCCCATGATTTGTAAACTGACCTTTATGTGTAAAAATTCTGTGATTTGATTTATCGCCCAGGCCTACGTACAGTACCAGGGATGTGGTTTAAAAAAAGGTTGTATTTAAAGATATTATACACTCTGACACAGTCAGCTTAAAAAAAAAAAAAACTGTTTAGTTGAAATTAAAGAAGCCCTTATAAATATATACTTATAGTGCCACAACATTGTACCTGACTGTGTTGCCTGCATTCCTTAACTCAAGCCCTATCACCTTGGCTGTAATACCTCTATTGCACTCATCCCTCCACACATACAGACACTCTCTAATCCCTCATAAAAAAGGGGAGCCGCATGTCTTCCCAGTAGCAGGAGCTCCAGTTTGTCTTAATGATCAGCATGAAGTCCAAAGGGCAATTTGAACAGAGCCTTTTAGGTCAGAGGTTGCCACCAGCACTGTGTGCTTGTTTGGTCTTCAGTGGTGTCGTCATTAATATCGGGGTCTCCGATCTCGGCTGTGGTAAACAAAGCATGAGGACTGCTAGTGGGGGGAGTTCTGTGACTTTCTAGGTTTTTAGTGAAATCTCTTAGATTGCTATTCATTAAAGCTCCATCGTTAGAAATAATTTGCTCTTAAGTAAAGTCATTAATCATTGGGTTGAAATAGTTTTTTACAGGATTGGTCAGTAAAGTTATTAATCAGTAGTGACTAGGTGATGCAGTGCATTTTCCCAATCCGTTGCCCCAACCTGCTGCTGTTTCCGATTGTTCAGCATTAAAGGATGATTGTAGAATGATTGGTTGCATCTTTTAACTGTGTAATTGTCTCGTGTAATTTTACCATTTTGTGTCCTGTTAATATTGTCATTGGTGTTATGTTGATTCACTCTAGAAAAAAACAAACAAGACAATGCTATAAATGAGTGACAGAGGTTGCAACACATTACATCTGCAAAGGCAAAAATCTACTCTGTCTCAACCCAAACAGAGTTGTGAATTGGCTTGGTAGTCGTTATTTTGGACCTTAAAAATAACGTAGTAGGCTAAATTTCTCTGAATTGATCTTACCAGCTTTAATTACCATTGTGTTTTCACGGAGATCAAATAAATAGCAACTGTTAAATTTGTTACTTTTCTGAATACATCTTTTGATTGACTTAGTGATTGATTAGGCTTTCGGAGCTTATAAGTGCGTGTAAGGCTATTGGTTCTCTGCTTCTTGAACAATCCAGTAACCGTGTTCTTGTAAATACAAATGCAAACTATATTCCTTGTAGCCCTGTAGGAAATGCTCCCCTGCAGTAGCCATTACAGCCGTCCTTCCAAGCATTTTAGAAAGTTTTAATTTCTCTTGGGCTTTCAAATTGCCTGTTTAGGTTGTGCAGAGGCATTGTTCCAAGCATCTATAAAATACCACTGTGGCCCAATGAAATGACCATATGGAGCACCATAGCATTGTTTCATCCTAATTGCCCCCTTCTACAAGTGTCAATTTCATTCAGGAGAATACAGGGACCAAGGGCAGAAAAGAAGAATGAATGAAACAAGGGTGGGGGCCGAGGGCTAAGGAGAGCTGACATTCATCAAACTTCTCCCGACAGATGGATAAGAATACTGTCGTGCAAGACTTTGTTCAGCAGACGAAGAGCAGAATTCTCCCTGGATTTCATTTAGCCTTGCTGGTCTTGTTAAAGCGTTGCCTCCATCCTCAGCATTGCAACCAAGGACCCTGACTCTTAATTTTAGCAGCTGAAGAGGTCCAGATCAATAACCATCAGTGTTTGGTTTTGGACCGCTGCGTCGGTCAAAGGGGGGATTCACCCCTCCCTCATCTACTGCTCCCCCTCACTCTGCCTCTGTTGCCCCTTCACAGAAGGTGTCATTTAGTTTTGTCCATTTTCACTGAAAGCTTGTCAACTGTGGGTCAGTGTCGGGGTTGAGATTTGTGTGCATGTGTGGTGCACACAGGTGTATACTGCAGCGTTGTCTCAGCAATGTAACTGCTAGACAAGGTTGTTTCTTTACGGATTTCGTCTGCTGCTGTCTGCACATAGATGCATTGATTTTATATGGCTACGTCAGAACCACTGTTGAATATCTATCTGTTTAGTAGTCTTTCACAAAAAAAGATCTACAGTGCTGTTTTATCATTACTGTCCACAAATCATACATCTCAACTCATCTCTACAAGAGAAGTCAATGGCACAGAATCTCTTAAGGACATTTTAATAATATAAATATAACTCATATAGTCATACGTAGAAAAAGGCTCATCTGTTGCTATCACACTTGTAATTCTGTTCACTTGTTCGGTACTAAACGACTTTTCACACTGAGGACAAAACGAAAACGAAACAACAATATGGAATACACGTTGATAGCTTTCCGCGTTCAAACCTTTTACACCAAGGCCGACACGAATATTCACGTTCCGTGTATTCCACCGAAAAGTAAAGTTGTTCTCTGTCACACAGTCATTGATTCATCATTGTGTTTACTAAAAGAAATCCACATTAAACGCTACACACTGAAGACAGGTTTGTTGTATGCAATACTGTAGTGTAGCTTTGCAGTTTTGTTGCATCTAGCATAATAAAGATGACTTTGACAGTTTGCCCTTTTCAACTATTGTAACGATTGTGTGTGATGATAGTCTTTAATACAAGGTGTATTGGTCAGTTACGTTCAGTGAGCTCATATGCTTCTGTTGCCTGTAACAACAATAATAATAAAAATAATTGATGTAACACTATTCCTTATCATATATGCTCAGGTTTTACCTATGCCTTTCACAAACTACATTTCTTAGGCTAATGTCCATAGCATATAACATCAGCTAATGAATTTGGAAATAAACTCTATACTGTACGTTACCTGGACAACGAAGTATGTTTACCCCTCATGAAGCCAGTTCAACTGCTATTCTTCCCCAGATGTTGTCTTTATTATTATTATTTGTCAAAGAGGACGCTATGCTGCGAGACCAACGGATCAATATCCATATTGTTGAGTGATGGTATGAACAGAATTATGACTTTGATGTCAGAGAAACTCTACTGATCGTGTGAGTAAAGTCATTGTTTTTTGGAAATTATTTATCGAAATCTGCCGAAATTGAAACAGCTGCGGAAGGAAAAGAAGCACACAACTAAATCTGAAAGTTCTGGATTGGATGCAGAAAGGCTTATAGAGAGAGATAGATACTTTATTTATCCCGAAGGAAATGAAGGTGTCCAATAGCTTATACACATCATACAAACACATAGGCACACAGACATATGACATATTTTACGCCCCACATAAAACACTGCATAACATCACTTCCTGCAAACTTCACGGAGAACATCACTCTGTTTTAACCCAATATTCTGTTGTAGCTGCTACAAACAATAAAACACTGAATCCGGCAGCATGTCATCGTGTCATTCATGACCGAACCTGTTCTTCACCGGTAGGCTACCAACATCATGATCTTCACTTAACCTATTCAACTGACTTTAGCGGTTTAGATAACATAACACTTCAGTTTCCTCGTTCATGGACTCACAAACACAGTAATGGATTGTTGGCGTTATTTTTGCCATAAAAAAACAAAACAACTGTACAATTATAGGGGAAACACTGCTTAATACACAGCTGAACACAACAGGTTACAAAGCCCCATGAACTCTGTTAGCCACTAACTCAACAGGATACACTGGATAGGCCATTAGGCTGCTGATCATTTGGTAGATGATAAAATGTTTGAAAATAATATAGTTTGAATAAATGATGAGGATGAATGATGATAAAGGTCCAATGCAACGTTGAGTAGAAACTCATTTGAAGCAGCGGCTTATCACTAAAATATGTGACACATTAGACTGGCAGATTCAGTTCTTTATCCTTTTGTGATTTTAATGAATCAACAACAAATGAGTTAGCTAACCCAGCGGCTGCAGTGTTAGTATTTCTTTGTGAATAGCTTCCCCCTGACTATAGCTCCACTATACCTTGAGCAAAATGACTGTCAGTCCCTCCATCGTACAAGCAAACAGCACACACTGATGCACACATTCCAACAGCTGCCTAGTTTGGAACATTGGCTTTTTGTTTGTATAGCATCAGACACAGAGAATTCCTCGGCTTGTTTAGTCTCTTTGTACCTAAGAATGGGAATTAACAAAAAGTAGATATGACTTGCAATCACACTCCAGGTCAATTTAAAATGCAATTCAGATGTTAAGATCACATAACTCTAAATAGCTTTTAAAAATGAATCTGTCTTTTTTTTTAGGGACACAGTTAAAGTTCAACAGTTTTAAATGAATGAAATCACCATTACTTTTGATAGTAATATACATTCAAAAACTATATTGTTTGGAGTGGCAGCCTGATTAATGTGCCCAAGCTGTGACAGCAACATAAAAGAAGATAGAAAACAGATTTGGTAGCCTGGGAACTTCAAATCTGGGTATTTAGCTACCTGGGTGTCAGAGCTGAGTCACCCATACAGGTGCACATACATCATTTCTTCTCCCACCCTAAATGCAAAGAAAATGCTAGCAATGTAGAGCCAAGGTTTTGTGTTATACTACTTTCAGATTTGATATACATTACCATATTGATGTACATGTATAATAGCCTATGCTTTGCAACATTGTCATACTATTTGGACACTATTCAGTGTGTTCTTTGTTTAATTTGCTTTTGTAAGACAAGGACTCAGTTGCAATGCCAGTACCATACAAATGTAATACTCCTCTGTGTCTGCCATTTCGGCCATTAAAAGAGCTTGTTTTGTTTCTAGTGCTCAGCTCCTCTACACTGTGACTCTGTGGCCTGTTTGTACAACTGTTGACACGGCTTAAAATTCCCTGCAAAGGTCTTTGGAGCCCCCACATTGAAATATGTGTGTTTCAAATTGAGATGGTCTGGTTAGGTGTGGATATTGTTTGTGCAGTTTTTCTTCTCCTGTTGTCTGGACAATAAGGTGCATCTGCAGCTCAGACTCATCTCCTGCTGTTGCTCCCTGGGTTCTAAGCCTTTTCTGCTCCAGTGCCAATAGATGTGCATTAAAGATGGCTTCTGTTTTGCAGTGAGCCAGCCTCATCCCGGGGTGCTCTCCTGGGGGCAAAGGTTCACCCCCGCCTCTTCTCTCTCTCGTTGCCGGGGTCATTTGGAGAGGTAATCCACACATGGCTGGATACTCTCACCACAGCTCCAAGCAGAAAGATGGAGCTCCAGCATGGTAGAGCTAGATAGGATTAGGCTCCTGGTGAATCGTAATGGGCTCATTTTACAAACCTCTGTTGTTTTACTAAATAAGCTGAACTCAAGTTGGACTTGTATGCGCTCTTATATCAGGCAAAGCCAGCCCCTAGATGGCAACATGCACGCCTGGGTGAGCCAGTTTAATCCTGCAGGTTTTTTTTTTTTTTGGGGGGGGTCAATGTCAGTCAGAGGTTAACCTGGTTATAGAATGATTGCCTCACCACGGCTCCAACCGTCGTTATTTATTTCACTTCACTCCACAAGCCCCGGAGATTGAGTTGAAGTACAGAGCCTGTATTTAGACTTTATTTAAGATGATTGGTGGTGGCCACCGACAGACTGCTCCAGTCAGCCCCGTGTTCACCGATGGCCAGCTGGATCAATACAACACAATTGAGTTTTCCAATCTGTGGTCTTTGGGAACGCAGCCATAGCACTTACAGGGTGATCGCCTCTGATGAAGTCTTTATCAGGATCTATTGACAGATTCATTTGAGCAGCCTCCTTCCACCCTTCCTACACTGTAAAGTAATGGGACACAAAACCTCTCTTTACAAAGTTTGCTGGCAGCTGACGGACAGCCACCTCACTCCCTCAGAAGTACACACAGATTTTTATTTTACTTAATTTCTAAGTATATGTTTTTCATTTTATCTTTCATGGGGAAAAGTTTGTGTAGTTGTTGCTAAATTTACACGTGGTGTCACCCTTCACCCTTTAAACCAAAACTGCTTCAAGCTTTCAAATTTAACAATAGCTAAAATAAAACACTGGATGAAAAAACATTCAATAAAGCAGCAAGCAAGAGGTAAGCTTTTGAAAGCGAGGCCTGAAAGTGACCTGGCGGCCGATGAAGGGACTGTGTAAATTTCCAAACTATTTCATATTTGATTTCTAAACAAGCTGCAGGGGTATTGGATATCACACGCTAGTGCACGGCGGTCACATGTGCACTTTTGGAAATTGGTTGTACACTCAGAAGCTTTTGATGTTCAAGTAGTTTTTTTTTTTCTTTTCTGGAGTGGAGCTGATCTTAAGAAAGCCATAATCCTCCTGGTATTGCTGTGGCAAGCACTCCTCTGGCCCAACATTTCACAGCGGCATGCGTGACTCCACTAATTTCCCCCGTTGTTGTTTTACCTGTTTTGTATTTTTGCTTCCCCCTCTGAACCCCCTTTCTCTCTGAATTCTCCAGAGAAAGAGAGAGACTATTAAAGTCAGGGTGGATTGGCCAAAGGTGTTTTCCCAGAGTGGAATGCCCAGCGAAGCTCCCTTCTCTCGGAACTGATTACAGATCTGTGGTCTCACACTGCAGCTGGATTTGATTAACTGTAGGATTCAATTGGTCTGGCTAATTAACACTCATGTTGATGATTATGGTTTGCTTCTGATAGATGATATTTTACTGTGGTCAGTTTTTAAATGGCACATTAATTCAGTTTTTTTTAATATATATACTGTATATATTTCATTAATTCATTATTTACAATTTTTAGAAGACAGAGGGCCCCCTGTTTTTTTGTTTTGTACTGTAAACGGTTTTAAAAATGCAGTTTGAAATCAGTTCCAACCCATTACTCTAAACAAGCGTATATCCACACTAGCAACTCTGTGAGACTGTACTGTCTGGCAGAAGGGATGTTTAAATAAAGGATAGATCAAATGAAATACAAATACACCGACCGCTGCGTGGTGACCGTCAGTCCAGCCGCCGAAAACACCGCCGGGATGCACAGGTAGCTCCGCGCTAACTTGGCCGGGTAACCTTATTCCGTTCTTCGTAGTGAGTTTCTACCAGTCTGGTGATGGTACGTTGTCACAGAATGTGACATGCTGGTTCCAATATCCATCTCAATGAACTTGCAGATCCCTTGGGTCGTTTCCTCTGCTCGTTGTGCATCGAAGCTCCTCCGTGCTAACGGCGAGATGATGCTAGGTTGAGACTGAGAGCAGGACGCACCGCCACCGTCATTAACCAGGGTCAGATGCACTTTGTGGTACATCATTTGAGTCGTGGCCGTGTTGTACTTATACACGGCGTCGCAGTGTTTGCAGTGAACTAAGTCGTTTTTTAAATAAATGGTCCCACGCTACACTTCGCCGTGACCTCTTCATGATTACTTTTGAAATCAGAACAGAAACTCGCAGGTAACTGAGTAGCCTATGGCGCCCCCAGGTGGTAAAATGTTTATTTGCTGCCACACAGTGAAATTAATTTCATTGCTTCAAGACTCACACTACGCAACGCAACCTGCATTAATTTAATCGATAACAAATTAACATGATCGACAAAATTCTTAATGATCAATTATCTTTTCGTCGATTAATCATGCCCATCCCTAGTGTTGACATGCTAACCTTTGCTCTACTAACGCTTAACAAAAAGTCTAGTTTAGGCTAATGGAAATGCCATTAATTTTGCAGGTATTTGGTCATAAAACCAAAGTTTAGGGCAAAATTCAACTTTTGACCTGATAAATGGGCGGGATAAAAAGTTAAGGGATCACCAAAGTTACTACAGATCATACTATGGGAAGCATTAATGTAATGAATAGTTTTCGAGACATCTCACTCTGAAATGTCAACTTCATAGTGGCGCTAGAGGACAAGTCAGGGGATCACCAAAGTCTGTGGCAGTTCTGACGCTTTACAATAATAACAGTCACAGATTTGCCACTTGAAATTTGTCATAACTTTTGGAACAATTGACCTTTAACTTCAGACAGAAGCAGACCCCAGCAAGCTTCTCATGTTTAACCTGTGACCTCTGTAGCACGTAACTCCCTAGGTGTTTAAAAAAAAAAAAAAAAAAAAAAACTTTGGACAGAACCAGGTTAGCTGTTTCCCCTTGCTTCAAGTCTTTATAATCTACTCATCTTTATAGTGAAAATAACATATTATAAT
Source organism: Gymnocephalus cernua (assembly GCA_023631565.1). NCBI lineage: Eukaryota > Metazoa > Chordata > Actinopteri > Perciformes > Percidae > Gymnocephalus > Gymnocephalus cernua. Next base: position 24,783,488 of record CM042437.1, read on the forward strand.
AACATGCTACATGAAGTTGCTATCGTGAAATAACAAAGACTTCCTGTAAACCAGGTACTAGCTGGCTTCTCCCTCTTCCCATCTCTGTCCCACTTCCGTTAATGGTACGTTCCAGTTGAACTGGGACGTCGTAATTTTTTCCGGCAATAAGGACATTTTTAACCCCTTCCGATGTGAAAAGTCTGGTCAGCCGCAGCAACCCTGACATCACACTGCTCCAAGCATCAACAATAGTGGAAGCTGTATGAATTTACAGTTTATTAGCATTTCTGTTAGAGCTGAGTGATATGGAGAAAATCAAACATCATTTAACTCACTGGAAAGCCAAAATACTTCCACACAAGTGACTTCAGTGAAAGCGGAGGGGGCTCAAGTTCTGTCAATGGGTCTCCTGCATCTGCACTTGCCATGCCATCTTTTGACTGGCTGTAGCTAAGTTAGAGGAGGTTGACTGACTCGCGCTTGGCAAGCCGACCAGACGTGACATGGGGGCGTGGCAGGATCGACGATTCCATTTTTTTTAAATTCGAAATTCAAGATTGTGACTTTTGCTGCGTTACAGACACACTTTTTAGCCCGTTAGTTACGACTTCAAGTCACGAGTTACGACTTGGTAGCGTTCCAGGTAAAGTCACCACAAACCCTTCTTGCTAGTGTTAGCGTTAGCTAGCAGCTACCTACCGTTGATGTTAGCTAGCATTAGCTGATTCTAGCGATTTCTAGTCGGCAACATACTTTGGGCTTCATTTAATAAACATAGCCTGTAGTAGTACACAATCAAATGTGTATTGTTTTGATTACAATGTGCGGAATTACTTTACGTTACATATTTATTTCTATTTCTCACCGGCGTCTGTACAGCATAAACAGGGAGGTCAAAACTGTAACTGGGACTCGGGAGTACAACGATCTGGTACGAGTTCATGAGTAGTAAGTTGGGGGTTTGACTGCCGTTCCAGGGCACTTTCACGGGTAGAAGGCTGTGAAAACACAAGTTACGGGTTGCCTGGAACGCGCCCTTAATTCCAGTCGATTTCGATTTTAAATCGAAATCGATTACTGACACCCTTAATCAGTAATGTGGATACAGTGACTAAATGGGTAAAGGCAAATAATAAAACAGCTACAACAGTCTGGTAAGTTCAGAATACAGCTGGAATACAGCCTTTAAAACCAGGAAAAGACAACACTTATGTCATATCACGATATTACGATATCTAGCCTCATATATTGATTTCGATACAATATCGATATATTGCCCAGCCTTCATTTTTGTCTTATTTTTGTCTCATTAAATCATTCGTACACTTAGTACTGTCCATGTTCCATCTGTGAACATGTTGCTACAGTCTTTGTGCGTGCAAAATACTTCATAATGTCTTGTTGTTAACTGAAATTGCAAGTCATTTCATTTTCATTTCATTTCAAACCTTTATTTAAAACTCGGGGCCCACTGAGGGACACCCTTATTTTCAATGGGGTCGAGTGCACAGCATGCATTTCAGCAAATATTTTTAATAAGCCATTTATTAGGACGAGTGGAAAATGGATTAACATATGGAGTTAACAAGATGGAAATGTAATGGGGTTAAATTAAATATGTTTTCTTTGACTTGCTACTGGAACACGTTCAACTTGGGTGTGATGTTGTTCCCAGTTCCTACTTCCATGGAACGCAGCATAACTCTCATACATCCCTCCTTTTTTCTTGCCTTCCATATCTCTCTCTCTCTCTCTCTCTCTCTCTCTCTCTCTCTCTCTCTCTCTCTCTCTCTCTCTCTCTCTCTCTCTCTCTCTCTCTCTTGTTCAAAAACTACCATCCTTATCAAAACATATGAAGTTACTCAGCATACTGCTGAGGCTCTGTTCAAAGGCAGGAATTTGATTTATTAGCATAGTTACAAATGCCAGTGGGATTTTAAATAAGGTTTTCTGGTTTCACTCACTATAATAGTTAATAATACAATAATATCTAAATACTAATGTAATGTAATAGTTTTACATTAACCAATAAGGTTATGTTGAGTTCCAGACACATTGCATTAACATTGTGAGATCTGCGCTCAACGAGTGCCCTTCTAGTTTTCTTGAGAATTGTATGCATAATCAGATCAAACGATCTCAAACTGTATATTTTGTAATGAGTAGTGACACAGCATACATTGCTAGTCACAGCATAATTGGTGAACAAGTACATATAAATGAAAAGTGAGAGGTCTAAAGTGATATTTTTATGACCGACTGTCTTTCTCTCTCTTCAGAGCTGTCAGATGTTGAACCCAACGTTTTTCTGAGGCCCTTCCTAGAAGTGGTCCGCTCTGAGGACACCACTGGACCAATCACAGGCATCGCCCTCACTTCTGTCAACAAGTTCCTTTCCTACGGCCTTATAGGTAAGACATCTTCACATGTGTCTGATCTTTTTTATTCCCTAGAAACATACCAACATCTACTATATGTTTTCAAAAGCACATGGCCCTGCAACATGTTTAAAGGTGGATTAGTTGATGAATTGCTTGCTTTATGAATATGGACCAATTAAAAGTTTGAGACACTTGCTGAACGTATTAAGTGTGGAGGACCAGCATGGAAAATTAACATGGTTCAGGTTTAGGTTCAGGAACGTGGTACCGGTCTGCCAAAAAGTGATCATCTGCCAAAACCTGATTGCTGTCCACCCTAAATGCAAATGATGAAATGAATCATACACAAACAGGTAATTTGAACGGCCAGCCTCTTGGGCTCTCCCGCATGTTGTTTTGTTGCCGGCGGTTGCGCACATTTCTCCATTCGTTCTGCTCGCTGTTGCGGCTGCTTCCTCCGCCCGGGCCACTACCACAATGTGTGACGGCTAGACGGAAAAAAGGGGACACGCCGAATCTCTAGATGAGCCTTAACCGTAGTCTGTGGATGTCTTCAGCTTTTTTTTCCCTCGTACAGCACCAGTAAATTGAAATCAGTTCAGAAAGCCCATGAATCATCTTGGGATTCTCAAAAGTGTGAAGGAGTTTTCAGTTGGGAAGCTATGTTTTAGTCAATGCTGTTGCTCATTGTCAGATCAGTCAAGGAATGCCAGGAATGGTCTATTCTCATCATCCATGCAGAAGCTGACTTGTGCTGGCATACAGTCAGGACTGCCTGTCCTCATTAGCCTCATCATGGAAATATTGCCCAGTGTCTGCCAGTTGTTTTGTTAAGTGTGAAATGACCATGTATCACCAGATGTTGGTCTAAATAGCAGAGGTTGAGTCAATGTTACATTGCTGTCAAAACAGCTGCATTGCTTAACTAAATAAGAGCCTACGCTTACAGGAACATTGCACACTTCTGGGACTGTACCTTGCAATTTCGGGCTCCTTTTTTAAGTAGTTTGAAGTTTTTTTACTTTGTTAACATGTGCAACCATAGACGATAGGATTTTTAATGTTGGAATTGAAATGTTTGGAAATAGCAAATTGTCATGCAGGTACATTTGAAAACATTCGGTCTGTCCAGGCTCTCACAGATGTACCGACAATATATGTTCAGAAATCGCCTCACAAGTCACCCCCTGCATCCCTGAGCCTCTGTCTGTCAATCCAGACCTGACACCAGTTCCCTTAATCCCCCCCACCCCCATCCCGACGCCATCCTACCACCACCAGCATATCATCAGCATTGTTCTAAGGAGTGCCAGTTGTGCCGATGCAGCACGCTTGCTCTCAAGGCAACAGCTCTCACTCTCCAGTTGTTGTAAAGATGGAGAAATATGACCGCAGTTCCACAACTTTATTAACCCTGCCGCATCTCAGTTTGACGTTTGCTCCTCAAAAAGTACAAAGTCTCCAGCAGCCTGTTTTACCTCTTGTTTTACTTCGCCATGCATCATTTGTTTCCCGGTAGTGTGGGTGGGTGAGGGCTATGAGCATGTGATATTGAATGCGAGTTCAAAGAGTATTGAAACCCGATCTGAAGAATGTGTCTGAGGCTCCCAGAGGAGACTGAAGACATCATTTCAGACGGTGTCTAAGATTTAGATTTTTAAGGAGAATTGTACTGTACTAGTCATTTTAAATCATCTGTATAACTGCAAGATATTGAATAGCTTTCCAGTGAAAAGCAATTCATCTTAAGTAGTGCTAATGTTTTTTTAACTTTAATGTTATAGTGTTGTTGTTGTTGTTTTTTAAGTGACCACAGTAATTTAACATGTTCTTGGAGAATGTCAAATGCATAACAGAATTGTTATGTGTTTTAAAAATACATCTTAAGTAATCCTACATAATATAATACCCTACATAATCCTGTCTGACAGTTGGTAAAGCAAAAGCACATAAATCACAAAGAACATTAGGTAGGCAAGAAGCAAAACCCCCTAACTAAAACTATAGATCCATCCCTAACTAACTATAGATGAATGGATTATACACTGTAGTGATGGTGCGCTATGATATACTGTACTTTGGTAGTGTAATTCAACTACATAATTGAATGGCCATTCAGGCCACCCAAATAAAAACATGGTACTGTTAGAAAACACTAAAGTTTGGCTGTTTCTCTTCATTTGCATCAGTTTCAATAATTCTAGTCAAAGCAAATCATGGAAATCATTACATCATATCCTATACATGATGGTAAAAAAACATTGATAACAACCATGTAGACAGTAAAACCATATCTGTTGATACTCCAAAGAAATGTCTGAATAATGTACCGACTGTATTCATCAGTACATTGTTTTAGCTAAAATCAACTTAAGTTAGCATATATAAAACTGACGTTGCATTCATGATAGATGAGTAGATAAGAGTGGTAAATGGACAGCACGTACAACACCACTGGTCTTGTCAAGTACTGCCATCTCCTGGCTGTGAAGAAAAACAAAACAAAAAGTCTTTGAACTCTTTTCGGGGCTATCTCTTCTCTTCTGGATTCAGATTTCCTTAAACAATGTTACTTAGCATCAGGTTCACCTGTGATGCCTCTCCTTAGATCTGTTTGTTTCATCCACCTGCAGTAAGAAAGTTGCTGCGTGGTGTGCATCTGGAAGCAGCTCTGATGCCGCTACATCATTGTGATTCTTGCTGAGTGATTCATGGTACCATTTTATGCCGCGTAAGCTTTCATCAAAGGATGGAGTGTGTTGATGTTCAGGGTCAGTTTAGGTTTGCACACATTACACCCCCCCCCCCACCTCTCTCTAAGCCTGCAGTGAGGCAGTGGTGTTCCAGTTTATCCTGGGTGTTGTGTTGAATATGATCCTCTCCTTTAGCGCGTCACTTCGAACATTTCCCCCCTGGTATCTCCAACATGTCCCCTTCACCATTTTTTCATTGTCTTGGGCCCAAGAGAAAGGGGAAGGAAATGGTCTCCCACACACACACACACACACACACACACTCATTTCACTCACCCATTTCTGTTAGTTTTAGATAATTCCTCTCAATCTGTGGCCTGAGGTCTACTGGCATGGAGGCAGCAGTGAACTAAACTGGTGCTGACAGATATCCAGATCTCGGCTCTGCCTTCTCTTTTCCCACTGCTCATCTGCCCTCCACTGTTTCTCCTTCGTTTCTCCATTTTTTCTCATGCCCAGCAGAGTCAGCAAAGCCCCTCGCTGTGCTGCTCGCAGCCCACAGAGAGCCCAGAGCGAGGCTCAGCTGAGGCTTAAGCTGCAGCCACTGCCAGAAGAGATGAGCTTAGAGTATAGCTGTTGCCTGCCTGTGATTTTAGTGTTGAATAAATTGTTATACTTGAATAAAATGGCTGGTATAATAACAGAAAGAAGTACATAATTAGCACGAGCTGCAACATTACATGTAGTTCAGCAACGGAAAGAGCAATACTTCTACATAAAAAAATCTGATGAACAATGCATCACTGTAAAAGTGAGGAAAAAAGAATGATAATACATTTTTTTTAAAAAAGAGTAGAAATTGTACTGTTTAAAAGTGGAGAAAATAACCCAATGACGTCATTAGGGTCATCTTGGCCTTTTTTAAATCTTGCAGGTCCCTTAACTTATAGAAACACAAAACTAAATAGCATGAGTACCTCGTTCATGTAAAGAAATGAAGAAAAGGTGAACAAGCTTATAATCCACAGGGTCTACAATGATAACCCTCCAGAGCCTAAAACAGTCTGAAAAGAGCACAGACACGACATTACAAAAAAGGTTTAAATTTGACAAATTTAGACAATGCAGACAATTACAGTTAGTTTGTCTTATCCTTCCTGGAAACTGCTCTTAAACTATATGCAACTATATTGAGAGCAACTTAAAATTGGAGTCAAATTCCTTGCATGTGTTCATAGTTTCTGAAAATAAAATTCACCATAAAGGTACAAGGCAATGATTGCCTTTATTTTCTTATTTATTTATTTATTTTTTTTTAGCAACTTCAATGTTGCCTTTTTCCTGGATTTCTGTTGGGGAAGCCATGACATCCCAGAGATCACGTTTGTTGCGTTATCTTCGGAAAAGGAAATGCAAAAACACCAACACTTAGACAACACAATTCTATAAATATATATGCATTCCATGCATGTACTATTGTGCACACTGACAGCGGAGCTAAAGATGAGCGCAGAGCAGCCTGGCTGAAAGGTGATCTTGTGCTATTCAGAAGATGAACAGGTGAACAAACTCTTCTCTGACGATGGAACAAGCAGCAGGCCCTTTGTGTTGTTTCTAAAGATGTATTGGCCCTTATAGAGTGCAGCTCGAGGGCTTTTTGTGTGTTGCTCTCTTAAAAACCAGCCACTCTGCCCGTCTGCTCGCTCTCACTCACGCCACGTCTTTGATTTTTGTGACCAGAGTTTGATATTACTTAAACTGCTTTATGTGGCAGCTGGTTCAAACCCCTATTGACTTTGCCCACATACCCTCAGGCACACACACACACACACACACACACACACACACACACACACACACACACACACACACACACACACACACACACACTCATATTGAGCCTCTCCTTTCCTCAGTGTTATTTTAACAATGCCCCCCCCCCCCCCCCCCCCCCCCCCAAACCCTTCCTTTGGATACCGCTTGTATAGACTGTGCCAAGAGAGGGATTAGTGTTTTATATCACTTCTGACATTGTGCTGGATCCCCCTGTGTCTCCAGATTCTCTGTCTGGACATTGGATGATTTCAGCACAACTTCCATGCTTGTTGTCACCCTCGCCTCTGGAGGGATGTTGGCATTGCTCTGTCTCAACGGCCTCAACCACGCATACACCAGTTCTCAGCCATTAACCAACTTCTGACTGATATACTGTCTGCACTCCAGGTCTTCACAACAGCTGCCAATTACCAGCATGTCCCAAACATTTCCTAAGAAATAACATTTATCATTTATTTAACGTCCACTATCACATGCTCACACAGAACGGTTCAGTATCACTTTAAACCCTGAGCTGCCCATCTTTTCCATACAGTATATCAGTCTTCATGTTGACAGGCTGCACTGTTGTTTAACTTAATACTTATCTGCACCTCCCTTTCTCCATCTCTCTCTCCATCTTTCTGCTCCCCTCTCTTTCCCCTTGTGCTTATTAGTTAATGAATTGCTGCTCCTGAGGGCGATGGGAAAGGAAAACAGGCTGGCTCCAGGCAGAGAGCTAGCCAGCCGGTCAGGTTTCAAAAACACTGGCTCCTGTTGCTCCGACAGCCAATTTGTCCCAGCCTGCCCCCAACAAAAGGCCACATCTGGTCATTAGATCCCAGGGTTTGAACACAACGTGGATAGGCCGTACCAGATTTGTCTAGTTTTGTTTGTGCGTTGAGCAGTTGGAGCTGTGTTCTTGGTTGCTGAGTGTACTACCAATCTCAGCCTACATTTACATTACCACTGGAACGGTGACTTGTTACGATTTTTTTTGTGTCATATTTGGCACAGAATAGGTTTAATTGCCCAAAGTACACATTTCCATTCAGAAATTTAAATGAAACACTTGGAGTGGGTTTCCACCATATACATCACAGGTAGGGCTAGCAGGGCTTAAAATACCACGTGCACGCCATTCTCAGCTCTACAAACACAGGTGCATGTAACTGTACAGGGCTGCCAAGTGTCACACATTGGCACTTTTCACACGCTCTTACGCCACATGTGCTTTTCTCACACCGTGAAAAACAAATGTATATCTGCCAGTGGCAGTTTTGGCAGGAAAACTCTGGCGGGGCCACACAATATATACAAGAAACTTTTATGATGCCATCCATACTATATATATATATATATATATATATATATATATATATATATATATGTATATGTATATATGTGTATATATATATGTATATATATATATGTATATATATATATGTATATATATATATGTATATATATATATGTATATATATATATATATATATATATATATATATATATATATATGTATATATATATATATATGTATATATATATATATATGTATATATATATATATATATGTGTATGTGTGTATATATATATATATATATATATATATATATATATATAAATAAGGGCTTTCCTCGACTAAAGAAATTCTTAGTCGACTAACACTTATATGATTTTGTCGACTAATCGATTAGTTGATTTAATCGACAGAGCTGTGCTCTTTGAGAGGTGGTTAAGACTAGAAAAGCGCAATATAGATGTAGTTAATTATCCATCTGTAAAACTGAGTTTCTCCGAAATTAATCCTGCAAAAGCATCACTTTAAATCTTGTGTTCACCAGAAATGTTCTCATAAGTTGCTTGGAAATGAGTAATTAAGCATGAATAAGCTTAAAAAATGACTTATCGACTAAAGAAATCTTAGTCGACTAAGACCAAAACGACCGATTAGTCGACTAATCGACTAAGAGGGGGCAGCCCTAATATATATATATATATATATATATATATATATATATATATATATATATATAGATATATATATATATATATATAGATATATATATATATATGTAATTAACACTATTTCATGTTTTTTATTTTTATTAAATAACTATTTTCTCTACAACCCTGCTTTACGAAGTATTTCTTAACCATTAACAAGGTATTATAATCATCAGTTAATAGCAATCCAAATCATTTAAAGGTAATATATAAAATGTTATCATGTGTGCAAATAGGAACTGTTGAAATAAATAATTATTGCATTACTAATAATTAGTAAACTTTATTATCATTTCATAGTTTGTTAACAGTGAAATAACTTACAACTTAAGTTTAATTAACTATCGATTTACCATTCATCCGTGATGGTTAGTATAAAGTCTTACCTCAATCTTAGACCCTCCTCCAAATTGCGCTGGAGGAAGGTCTGGCTACTCCACACAGCATTCAGGGACGGGAGGAAAACCTGCTCTGGTTTAATGGCATTTCTTTACACAAATCACAATCGTCTTGGGCTGTGCTAAGCACCGGAGCAAACTGCTGCAAATATCTTCGGGAAGGAACTTGTTTTGGTGGAACATGTGTACGTTTTAAAAGTAGTTTTAGTCGTGCAACAGGAAACTCAGATTGGACAGATAGTCTAGCTAGCTGTCTGGATTTACCCTGCAGAGATCTGAGGAGCAGTCAACCATAGTCCGCATAAATCCACCGTAGTTTAGAACACCAACACAAAGGAAGCCCAAGGCAATGGATATCCAGCCTAAATGAGTGAAATCTGGCGGATTTTCCGGCAGCAATGGAGCAATCCCAGAAGTGGAACGTCAAGGATATAGACTACGTCAATCTAAACTGCCCTGAGTAACATGGCTTCCTTTCAGTGCTATTTCCTATTAAAAGCTCTCATTATCAAGCTAATTGTGTTTGGGGTCAACCATTTGAGAAAGTTGTGTGTTCTTGTCTGTTTGCAGATGCCAACCATGAAGCAGCAGCAGAAGCCATTGAGAACATGGCTGACGCCGTCACACACGCTAGATTTGTGGGAACAGACCCTGCCAGTGATGAAGTCGTCCTCATGAAAATTCTGCAGGTACATGTTTACAAGTAGTAACTACACTGACCTGATGGAATCAACAAAAACAAATTCAAGTTGTCTCAATACCTGTTAAAGTGAATCCAGCACAGCAGCCTTCCAACAACTGAAAGCTTTGGGAAGCTCAGAGTTGAGTGTAAATTTAAGTAATGAACATGTGGTTGGAACAACACTTTTTGAAGATGATGGGTCACGAGTAGAGCAGGGCGAAACGCCTAAAACATATTTCCTCTGACACAAACATAGTATCAGCCTTCTGACAGTCCTGCATATTTAGATATTGATACACATTTTGTTCAGAAATATCTACAAAATATTTTTTTGACATGACAACAGCATTATTAAATGTGACATGTTTTGCAAAATGCACTTTTTCCATGGCTTTTCAACATGCCGTAATTATGTGAGAAAAGACCACTCTTTTTTTCTCGTGCTCCATCTATCAGAAAACGTGTGCAACAACACTCTAGTCAGATTTGCAGCTGGATATGATGATCCTATGGGGTTCATGTTCCATAGAACTACCTCCAGCTGGGCGATCATTCCCACGGAGTACCTTGTGAATCTTCCCTTACTGTCTGACCTTGTGATTTCCTCGCTATTTTGGATCTGGTAGCACTGTACGAGCAAAGCACGCTACTTACTACTACGTTCTGTTGTTGGCTGCAACCAAGTCTTGATATACCATCATCTGAGGATGTGAAGACCCAGTGGATTAACTTTATTTTTGCCTGAAATGTCCGCACAACAACTGGAAAACTCTTTCTCAGTGAGGGTCAGTACACAACAGGATTCCCTTCAAAACTGAAGCTCAAGGATAGATCAATACCGACTGTGACTTAACTTCAAACTTGGAAGCTGTAAGTTTTGCCATTTTGTATCTTGTTTTATGGTTTATTTAGAATTTAGTGTTAGCATGTGGCTATCTTTTATTGTAGGCCCAGATTGTGTGAACGTTAAGCCTCATGTGAAACCAGTTAAATAACGACCGTAGTAGGTTGGATGTGGGACGTTTTGAGGAACTTTTGAGGAGCTCGGCTGGCGTGTGTGTGTGTGTGTGTGTGTGTGTGTGTGTGTAGAGGTCCGCAACAAAATTGTAAAACTGTAAGGAATTACAGAAACAGATTATTTCCTTTGGCAACATTTTGTAACTTTGATTATTTTTGGTTCAGTCGCTAACATGCTCAGACCGAAAGCTGTTGTACTGTAATACTAGTATTAGCTCCTCCACTGCAGTTCCAGTGTAACATATATATTGCAATACTGTCAGCAGCCCTAGGTCTCTTCTTATACGGTCGTGTAGTCTTGTATTGTACTGTTTTCAGCGAGAACTTATTCTGACTTTTTATTTATAGTACTTAAGTATTTGGTACATCACAACACAAGTATACAGTTCCTCCATACTTCATAAAACTGATTCATGTTTTTAGCTGTTTCCATAACGTCCATGACCTTCTCCACCCATCCTGTTGAATACATGCTTCTCCTTCACATAACACCAAATGTATCGCACACAGGAGAAGTTAGCCTTCAGGGTTTGTTTAAACCCAAACCATTATCTTTTCCTAAACTTAACAAAGTAGTTGTGTTACCTAAACCTAAGAGATTTCTGTCACAAAAGGCTTTCTGGCAACTTCTCGCATGTGCAAATGTGTCTGCAGTTGTACATAAAAGGGCCTGATGTGACATGACAGTATCATGTAACATTTGATCTGCCATCTTTTACTTATCATCTGAGTGACCTGATGCTCTGTTTGACGCTCCTGTTTGATGAGGTGTTCCTGGACCCATCAGACTCTTCTCACAGTATGAGAAACCATCAGAGGAGGAAGTTATTGGCGGGCAGGTGTCATGCTTCAGTCCAGCGATGGTCTGAAGACAAGCCAGCAGCATCAGGAAAGTCTCCGTATCCACAGGATGACCACTGTGACCTCAGAGCTCCATTACCAGCTGACACAACTTCACTTTACAAGAAAGAAGCCCTTTAGTTTGACGGAGGACATGATCTGGACACTTTACATAAAAGTTAAAGTTGCATCATTGTGCATTATGCATATCCAATTTATATTTCCATATCATTGGCTATAAATAAAGTGCTTTAATTTTAAGATGGTTTTGGTCTTTTTTAAATGTAGTAGTACATATCCTGTGGTGTTCTTTCACAAAGGTTTTATGTAATTACACAGTTCAAACGGGTGATATGAAAAACCTTATTTAATTTCTTGCGTGTAGAAGGGTCAATAACTTCGTCTATTTAATATGTGGACTATGAAAAATGTAATCCTTTACCACAGGTAGTAAATAGTGACTGTGACAACACATTTCTCTATTTCACAGTACATATAAATTATACAATATTATCTACAGTATTTTGAAAAAGTATCAAGCTTTGACAAACATTTCACATCAATAACTGTCTGGAAAAAAACATTACAGATGAAAAGACCTAAGTTACTCTGGGGTACTTAATGATGGAGATGGCCCTGCGGATGCGGTGTTTCTGATAGATCTCCAACAGGAACGGGACTAATGATGAGGTGGCAGTAGCTCAGTCTGTAGAGAGTTGGGAATGGGAGGGTCGCTGGTTCAAGTCCCCGTACGGACTGGTCCCCCACTCGTGTTGTCCGGCCCTGTAGCTTTGCGTGGTTTGATGCTGGCGAACACATTTTTCACCCTGTTGGAGTGACTGGTTGCTGGACGATGGCAGGAGTTAGTTATAGGCTTTATCCCAGCACTGTGCATCCTGTAAGCCAGACTATTGTGGTGATAATGACGATACAAGTGCAGCTAAACCCAGTTACAGTGATTCCCAGGCTGCAATGATGTTGCATTAATGCAGACAGAGCAGATGCGAAGACCGAAAACACTGACCAATCAGAGCAGACTGGGCTTTTTGGGAGATAGACTGGCGCAACGATGAATACAGGTACATGCAGACAGTATAAGGGAATTATGTTTTTAACATTAAAGTGTGTAAATACAGTATGTTCTAGTAGAAAAAATACACAAAAGAGCATTATTAATGGTAATGTCTGTTTGTACCTCCACCAATCTTTCAGGAAAATATCACCTAGCACGAGTTAAGTGCTTATTTTTCCTTTATGTTCATAGTAAGTCCCAGCATTTGCTTGGGACGGGAACTACACATTTTTCAAACTCTTTATTTTGTATGTCCCCACTGTCAGTCCATGAGGGCTTTGGAGCTCTGTGTTTTTGAGATGTATTTTTCTGTGCTGGAAAAACACATGCATGTAGTAGTATGACTTCAGTCAAATGATACTGTGTTTCAGGTCCTGAGGACTCTGCTGCTGACACCAGTCGGAGCCCATCTGACCAATGAGTCCGTCTGTGAGATCATGCAGTCCTGCTTCAGGATCTGCTTTGAGATGCGTCTAAGTGGTGAGTCGCAACAAACACTCATCAACCTCTATTTCTGTATGATAGTAGTTTCTAGTAAAGCTCACTAGCTGATTTTAGATTGTTTTACTTCAACAGCCCTATTGTCTTTATCTGCCTGTCTTTATAGTACCTGCTTCTCTATTTAATTCTGTTTGGTTCTAATATTTGTTTCTTTTCTGTTTGCAGAGCTCCTCAGGAAATCAGCTGAACATACACTGGTTGACATGGTGCAGCTACTGTTCTCTAGGTAAATGAATAGGACAGTGTTTGTGAAGATGGGTGCAGTGTTAAGTTAGACATTTGTGTTCAGCTATACCTGAATGTGTACAGCCCTGAAGTGGTTAGGACTGAGTATGTTAACACTGAGTAGTGTCTGATATGTTAAAACCTGCTTGTGTGGGGACTGTTTTGTTAGATGAACTGGTAACACTTTATAATTATAGCTGCTCCGCAGCGATGGTCAGCGCCAAGCATTTTAAACTCACAGGGAAAGTGTCCAAAGCACAATGGCTGATTATGACCGTTGAGCTTTGAACGCAGCCTTCAGGTCCAAAGGCAAACGCTAATCTCAGATAGCTATTGTCCAGGTCATGAGTCCTCTAGCTATTTGGGCTAGATTTTATTGAGTCAGCCTGGGTTGACTCAGTATCATAATTTTCCTAAACTGCAACTGGACTGATTGTTAATCAGAATCAGGTGTGTGTTAATACAGACACACATTTAAAATATGCAGGGTGGCTGTCCACAGCACGATGCCTGATTAGATATACGCATGATCATTTTGCAACACCAGGGACTCGAACTCGGAACCATTGAAGCCATCGGGAGTTTCTGATCTCAGGGCATCGCAACACCTAGTAGACAAGGAGCAGGCTTGTGTGAAAATGCAGAATTTAAAGCTGCTGTAAAAAAAAAAAAAAAGATTTATTAGAAATTTCTGAGAATTTGTGTACTTGGTTAAGACAACATAGAGATGCCTGTAATTTATTAGATTACTAAATGCCCAACTGATGTTGAAAGTTGCTTTATTTTGCATTGACTGCAATGTGTAGACTGCAATGAGGACACAATTCAGACATTTTCAGACAAAAATTCACTTTCTGAGAAATCTACAATGATCTTCGAATGTTGTGAAAGTTTTCAATGTACGTCAAAGATTTAGTTTGGAAGAAATTGCAGTATTTGTTTACACGACTGTATGCAGTAAAACGTTTTAATGCATTGTGAGCTCAATATTTGATAAATCAATACTTTGAATGGTAAATTTGTGGAGGACTGAAGATGAAGTTGCCCAAATTTGGTGTCAATTGAAACAAACATGTGGGAGGAGATAGGTTTAAGAAGTTTTGCAGTTTTTGCAAAAAGCAGAGTGATGGACTTCAAAATTGCCACAAGGTAACAGCAGGGCGTAGTTTCTGCTCTATTGGGGCTACAGTTTGGCGTAAGTTGCGACGTTATAGCATGTATAGCTGATTTGTTGTGAATTTTTAAAGTTTAGAATTTTAGATGGCTGTTGTAACGCCACCATCAGCACACTTAGTACACAAATCGCACTGATTAAGTTAAGCATAGGACTGGACTTATGTGCACAGTTTGGTGAGTTTTTGTGCATGGGAACATGGATTTCTTAAGAAGAAGAAGAATAATACAGGCAAAATCAATAGGGTCCATACAGCTTTGCTGCTCTGCCCCTAATAATGGTACATGAATTATCATGAATTCATTCTTGTAGTACTTCATGAACTATCAGTAATGTACAAGGATTAATAGTATCTCATGGATGACTTAATGCAGGAACAATACCCTAATTAATGCATCAATGAAGGTATTTCAATCATCATGACTTCTGATTTATTAACAATGTTCATGTTTTCTTCATAGGTACCTCTGTAGTTAAAGTGACAGGCTAAAGAATCTGAATTGTAGTGTTGTAATCGTGATTAACTAAACGTTACTTCTTCATGACTTCATCATGTGTGTGGCCCTTCAAATAAAGTGCTGACCTGGTCCATCTTTAACATTGATAAATAAGATATGATTAATGGTGGCTATGCAGCAATCATCTTTGTGACCCCTCAAATGAAACAATTTCCCAACACCCTTCTGGTTTTAAGATACTTAGAAGTTAGTAAAAAACAAAATTGATAAATATTCTACTTGGGCAAGCATTTTTCTAAGGCATTACTGTTGAAGTGCCTTATGTTGGTGAATAAAGCAGCTATAAAAATGCATCTGCAGTGCATCTGTATTTTGTGTAAATGCAGTGACCTTAGTATCATTTTGCCAACCCACTTCTTTAATTCTTAATACATTTTATTTTATGTCACCATTAGGCATATCTTATTTATCAATGTTAAAGATGGAGCAGGTCAGCACTTCATTTCAAGGGCCACAAACATGATGAAGTCATGAGGAAGTCATGTTTAGTTCATCCTGATTACAACACTACAGTTCTTCAGAATATATGTACTAGGTCTGCACGATTCGGGGGAAAATATGAATCACGATTTTTTAGCTTAGAATTCATATCACGATTCTCTGCCATGATTTTTTTTCTCATGAATGCTTATTGCACACATGAACCATGACAAAACAAAACAAATTGGCAGTACCAAATGCGCATCACCACAAGCCTGTAAACATAGAGGCTTCAATGAATAAAGAAAATAAAGTACGTACTGGCCATTTAAGTACAGTAGGCTACCAAAAATAGTGACATGTAACACATTGAACTAAATATGGCCCTGATACAGGCTCTATCTGAACTAAATATGGCCCTGATACAGGCTCTATCTGAACTAAATATGGCCCTGATACAGGCTCTACCTGAACTAAATATGGCCCTCATTCAGGCTCTATCTGAACTAAATATGGCCCTGATACAGGCTCTATCTGAACTAAATATGGCCCTGATACAGGCTCTACCTGAACTAAATATGGCCCTCATTCAGGCTCTATCTGAACTAAATATGGCCCTGATACAGGCTCTATCTGAACTCCTTGAACATATCTTTACATAATTAAAACATGTCAATCAACATGCTGCAGCTACAGCTTCAGTCTCTAGAGAAATGGAGTTTGTCAATTGCCAATTTAAGTACAGTATCAAAAACAGAATGATTTCTTAGCACACTCCTTAACTGCTTGCCTTTGTCCTATCAAAATAAAGGCTCAAAATGACCCCCCCTAATCAAAAACGTGGAGATTTTTCTAGAATTTACTCTTGGGTGCTGCTTCTAAGTCTCTTTTTTATCTTGAATAACAGGAAAGTAAAGAGTAGTTACAAACCCCAAATCTTAGGTTGTCTCATCACAGAAGAAGAGTCCAGCTGCTCTCCTTTATCACCTCTGGATTGTAGATTGTCGGATTTCTGCAAATATCTTTCTCTCAGGCCTCATTATTCCCCATGAAGATCGTGAATTTCATTTGGCACTGTGCACAGGGTCAATGGGCCACTGATTCACTAATGCCATAACATGATTTCTCCTTTGGCATTTAGCATAAGAGATCCCCCCCCCCCCCCCCCCCCATCCAGATGCATCAGAGTGCCAGTCACATTCAGTCACAGATGAGGGGATGATCCAATTGAGCTGTCCACCGCATGATCTGCATACAGATGAAGCTGGTCTCTCTGCTTTAACAGCAGAGCTCCCAGCCCCATAAATACTAAGGAACACACACACACACACACACACACAGCCACACACACACACAGCCACACATAAACAATTAACATTGCCTGCGATCCTAGACAGAAGCAATCAGAAAAAGAATCGGCTACAAAAAAAAGCTCTCCGCTCATCTGAATGTGAAGGAACACACCTGCAGGACAAACAGAGCTCATGATAAGCTAATGGTGTTATTCACCTACTCTCTGAAGGCATGTATGTCTCCACCAAGACCATTTGACGCAGGATTTGTCACAAAGTGATGAGTTATCTTCTCTACCGTGGAGTCCAGTGTTTGTTTTTGCCAAGCTTGTCGCCATTCGCTGATGCGCCCTCCAAACATTCTAGGCCTGTTTTTATTTTATTTATTGGCAGGACTATTGTATGGCACCTTGTTATCATGTCTTCTAACAAGATTTTACTGTGCGAGCATGGAACTAGAGAAGCACGGCAGCCACAGTCGTAAACAGAGGCATCCCTGCTCATGAACAGGAGACATAAATTTAGTGTGGGCTTTTTATTACATCCTTCTGATACTGCTCACACACATACACACACACTCCCCACATCTCATTTTGCTCATGTTCCAGCCCAGCCCCCAACTTGTCCACAGACCCTGGATAATAGAGATGTGAGAGGGTCTGTGCTGGCCCCCACCCCCATCAGAGAATGATGAACAGCAGCTCTCCTCAGCTCCTCAGAAGGACTCTTAGATTGCCTGCTGAAAGTATTAGGCATGTTAATCTGTTAGACCCACAGATCATCCAATAATCATGCCCGCAAGACAACACTCTATTAACGCCGAGTTAATGTCAGGAGGGGGGCTGCTGGCTGCTTTTTTTTCCTCTTCTTTTTGTCTGTGTGTATGTGTGCGTGACTGGTGGTGACATCTCATTTTCCTGCAAAGCTTTAAAGTCCACAGCGCGCATGCACGTTTGGGTGATTCTCACGAAATTAGACTTATGAGGTGTCATGAAGCATTTTAATGATAAAATTAAATTCTATCAAAATAAGAAGCATACAGTTAGAAACATCTCTTCATGTACTATTTTGCACATGATTTCAAATGACATCATAAATTCCAATTTTTTTGTTTTTTCCACATTTAAGGGGACATTTTTCATTACCGCAACATGTCCATGACTGGATTTGGGTTCTTTGAGATGGAAATATTAATAATTAAAAAATATAAAAAAGAAAAAGCTTCAGTGCATGTTATACTATAAAGATTTACAATAAAGATACATGTGGTATTTGGGGATCATTGGTAAATGTAGTGACAATAATAAGGAATATAAATGTGTCCAAGACCAATTTTCTCATCCTCCGCAACAATTTTCAAGCATTGTTTAAGTCCTCAAGGAACTAACATTTTCAAGGAATTTTGTTGGAAGGGACATAATTGACTGTGGCACTCAAGATGGCTACCAGGTAAGCAGTTCTTATTTTTTCTCTCCCAGTAAAAGTTAAAATTTTGTTTGTCATAGTACTGACACGACTTTTTAGTTCTCATTACTGAAACAAGCGTTTGTGAAGTTTTAAAAAATGTTACCATGTTCATTTTTTGATTACTATATACCCTATAATGGTCTAAATATAAAAAGTGCGGGAAAGTTTAGCTAACCCTCATTTAGCTTCCACAGTTAGCAAGAATGTTTAAGGTCACTCATCCTCCGCAACACCATTATCATTCACCGCAACAATTGACGGCCTGTTGCGGTGGAGAGACTCAATGTTTCGGTAATGAGAAACAGACTTATGAAGGAGGGACATGCACTATAACTTTTGCTCATTTCAATATAACTTGATATTTGCCATGAATATTTCTTGAACAGATTGCGTAAACAAAATAGCTATTACAACCCCCCCAGCAGGGGTCACTAATTTTTCATTTTTATGTAGTGCTTCCACAAAAATCAGTATGAATGCAGTATAGGCCACCATGTAATGTACATGTAATATTATTTAATATTAAATAGTTTTACTGTGAAACTATGTATTTCTATGTCTTTTTACGAAATGTTACATTTAAGATGGCTATTGTGTATTTTGTTACAGGCAAGCATCAGTTGAAAAGAAAAGGGCATCAGCGAAAGACAGGCTGGCAAAGCATAGAGAGAAAATATACAGCAATCCAGTGTTACTTGAGGAGTACAGAAGAAAGGAGAGAGAGAGGTCAGGGGACAGGGTGATAATAGGGAAAAAATATAACTTGGATTCATTGATTTGACCAACACTTGCACTCACACACACACACACACGTGCAAACGTGAAGGCTGACCTAATTGTACAGAAAGAGAGTGTGTATACGATATATATATATATATATATATATATATATATATATATATATATACTCACACACTCTCTTTCACGCAGACATGCATGCACTTGAGTGTGCATACATACATACATATACACACACACACACCATTCCTAAACTTTGGACTATGATCATAGTCCAAAGTTTGTATCAGGGCTTACTGCATTTCACCTTTCATTCATTTTTCCTTTTCCAGGTATCGGAAACGTAAGGAAAATGGTCAAATTAAGACTACTCAGGACCTCACAAGTAGACAGCATGAGAGAAAAAAAATAAAATGGAGAAAGAATTCAGCAAAATATTACAGGAAAAAAAAGCAAGAGCAAGCACTTCTAGATCTAACGCCAGAATCTTCATTAAGTGAGGCAGAAAATTCCTTTGCAAGTGAAGAAAATAACAGACAGGAACTGGACACAAATAATGAAAATCTGAACAGAACACCAGCAGAAGAAAGTTTAGACCTGACAGGGCCAATGGAGGCATCTACCCCCCAGAGAACACAGCCATTCATTAGAAAAAGAGAGCGGGCATCAAAGACTGTGGTCAAATTAAGAGCAAAGCTAAGGTATGCTGAAGAGAAACTTGGGGCAAAGACAACACAACTGCTGACACTAAACAGAAAAATTAGAAGGCTGGCGGCTAATAGACCAAAAAGTGCAATGCCAAGGCTACCAGCAAATATTTCACAGAGGGTCAGGATCAGAGAGGCTAAAAAGGGACTGCCGATCAATAGCAAGCGGAAACAACTTGGCAAGGTTGTCAGCATGTTCCTACATCGGGATGATGTCTCAACTGTCATAAATGGCAAGGCTGGAGAGATTCGTCGCAAGGGACAAATTTATAGAAAAAGAGCCCTCACAGACACCTTGGCAAAACTCCATCGACGCTTCCTTGCCGAACATCCTGAGCAAACCGTGTCCAAAGCTCAGTTCTTTAGATTGAGGCCATTTTGGATAATTAGGCCTAAAGTTACAGACAGAGAGACGTGTGCATGTAAAATGCACGAGAACATTGACTTTAAAATAAAAAGAATGCAACAACTGGGAATCATTGAAACATCAAGCCCAGAGGATCTTGTGCAGTCCAGTGTGTGTGACACTGACAACATGTCCTGCATGTATGGCAGATGTCAAAAATGCATTGAAAAGACCTTTCCCACATCCTTAGATCCTCTCACTCAGGGGAACACTGTCATCTGGAAAGAGTGGATCACAAGGTCTGTCACTGTAACAAAGACCCTCAAGGATGGATCTACAGAGGAAAGGCAGACAAAGAAAACAGTCCTCGAAAAGCGTACCTCATCCATTGAGCGGTTGCTGGCCCTAACAACAGAACACCTTCCAGGTTTTGCCATTCACATGTTTAATGTCAAGCACCAATATTTGACATTGAAAGCAATGAAAGATACCCTGACAGATGATGCTGTTGCTGTGCATGTTGATTACAGCGAAAATTACAGCTGCAAATATGCCAAAGAAATCAAGGACACCCATTTTGGAACTGGGAATGATCAGGTAACCCTCCACACCGGGGTACTCTATCTCAGTAGGGGCAGAGTGGAAGCCTTTGCATCCCTCTCAGTCTGCCTACAGCACGATGCAGTGGCAACCTGGGCTCATCTTGACCCAGTGCTGAGATACATACGAGGGAAGTATCCTGAAGCCCACAACCTACATTTCATTTCAGATGGCCCAACTTCCCAGTATAGAAACAAAACCTCTTTCTATCTAGCCTCCACTGTGCCCTTTATGCATGGATTTCAATGGGTGACCTGGAACTATACTGAGGCATCACATGGCAAAGGTGCACCAGATGGAGTAGGTGGGGCCTTGAAGAATCTTGCGGACAGAATTGTTTCTTATGGGACCAGTATTCCTGATGCAGAGTCTCTGCATGAGCAGCTGAAGAACAATTCATCAGTGACACTGTACAAAGTATCAGAGGAGAACATAAAGGCCAGCTGTGAATTGGTTCCCCCCAACCTGAAAACAGTTCCTGGGACACTGAAAATACACCAAGTGAGTCAACATTTATATTAGTTATATGAGTAAATATGAAGAAATGTAATTAAATAAGTACATTTAGTTACAGAAGTTAAATAAGTTAAATTCCCCATATAATTAACATGGAAAGCAGACCACACCAGTATCTGAAATAATCTCACAAAAGAATGTCTGTAACTTAGTCAATGTGTGATACTCCAATTCATCTTTGTCTTTTTGAATTCCACGCTAACAGCTGACATCAACACAACCAGGAGTCATAAACACACGTGAGGTGTCATGCTTTTGTGGAAAAAATTGCCAGTGCTTTTCTGCAAATTGCCACATGTTCTCTGAGGGAGGAGATGAGGACCCTAACAGAACCGAGGCCCCCATAGAGGTTGGAAAGTGGGTCCTGGTTGAATACGATGGTGACTTGTTCCCTGGTACAGTCACACAGGTGAATTTTATTTCAAGATTTCTGTTAATATGTGAATATTTCTCCAGTTACATTATAGTACATGCTGTCCAGCCAAAATGTGTAGAAACTATAAAAATGTTTCTTAAAACAGATTGCTGAAGGGCAGTATGAAGTCGACACCATGACTTGTGCAGGGGAGAACCGCTTCTATGTGCCGAGCATCAGATTTCCAGGAGAAAGGGTCTGGTACTATCGTCAGGACATACGGGACATAATCCCAGAACCACTTCCTGTCACCTCCTCTGCTAGACATTTCTGCATTTTACCTGACATATGGGCAAAACACAAAAAACGCTCATGAATGGGTTACAGTTGGGGGAAAATGTGATTGGTACAAGGCAGTCGTTCCAGTTGTTTGTTTTAGTTGTTTGACCAACTCATAAATTGAGTTGCTGCTATTCAAGTTCTTCACATGAAATTATTCTCAGAAAAAGGTTGTGTGGTTGAATGTCAGGACCAAAGTGTTTTAGCTAAACTAAAATAATTTTACAAAAGCACATGATGCTGTTACATTTAAATGTTTCTCAGGACCACATGATGGTATGTTACATTGAAAAAGTTCTCACGAACACATGATTGTATGTTATACTAGAATGATAATATGTATACTAATGGTTGTATATTTGTTAGTGCTACAGTGTACATGATTCTTTATGAGCATAAGTTTGTAACTTGTATACACACCACTTGTTAACACAAGGCATGGTACTGTGATGATTACGATAAATGAGAAAATGAAACACTGTTTATGAAATAAATATTCTTTTAAAAATGTATGCATTGTATGCATTTTAAATATGTAAAATAGGGTTAGGCATCAAACCCCCTTTCAACAGTGAATGTAGCTAAATCTCATTTCTGAAACATTGATCCTCATTACCGAAATTACTTTTTCATTACCGCAACATGTATCTTTTTTACAAATTAAGTAATAATTAGATAATCATATTTTGTTTAAAAATGTATATGCATATTATACAACACTACTTATTTAAGGTCTGTTACATAACAAATGTGTATGTTATCTTTTTGTAAAACAATTAAATAAAAGAAATTGTAAATCATCACATATGTTTCGGTAATGAGAGTAAATGATGAAATTACAAAAAATAATAAATATGAAAAAGTAATCTCTTCAGAGTTTTACATAGATTTGAGCATGAGTAATAAGAGTCTACTTTAACATTTATCCAAAAATACACATTTAAACCATATATTTAATGTAATGACATGTTGCGGTAATGATAATTTTTATGGACTTCATCTAAAAATGTAAATAATTATATAGAAAATATTTTTTTAAATCTTCTGAAAATAATGGTTATAGTAAGTTCAGACCTTAATATTATATGTGCAAAAAGAAAATTGGCTTCAAGGGCATTTTAAAAATTCTGAGGCTGGACACCTTCTAAATCTGGATTTCGTGAGAATCACCCGTTTGAGTATGGTGGGAG
Organism: Gymnocephalus cernua; assembly: GCA_023631565.1. Taxonomy (NCBI): domain Eukaryota; kingdom Metazoa; phylum Chordata; class Actinopteri; order Perciformes; family Percidae; genus Gymnocephalus; species Gymnocephalus cernua. The sequence continues at coordinate 24,806,763 of CM042437.1, forward strand.
GGGTGTGGGACACACACACACACACACACACACACACACACACACACACACACACACACACACACACACACACACTTGAGCAGCAGCCAGGGTTGCTCATCAAAGGCTGGAAAAGTTGATTAACGGCTCGGGTTTGAAATGTTGAGATTCCAACCGTGATATTGCGTCAGTCTTAAGCAGCCACTCAGCTTAGAGCATGTTTAAAGGTATAGTGGAGGATTTTCTTTTTCCGGGTGGATCATCAAGACTATTGGTCCTCCTAGTTGTCAATCATTCTGGGATATGTTTACGTAAGGCCGTCGTACACTGGCTGTGACAAGTCAGCGAGCAGACAGCCACGGCCTCCGACCATAGACAATATATAAAAGTCTCCAACCGCTGCCTCCCCGCTTGCGGCGATGGCTTGTTTATTGGCCTGTAGCATGCTAACGTTAAAGTACAGAGATGCTTGTCGTAAATAGATTTCCACTTACCGGTGGCGAGTCTGACAGAATCTTCTTTTGGAAAGTAGGCTTGTAGAGCCATGCCGACAGCAACTTGTAAACAGAGCGTGCACGAGGAGAACTCGAAGGGCGGTTCTTTTCTAAAATTCGGGAAAATCCTCAATTATACCTTTAGTTCCTTGTCTATTGGTTGTTTCTTCTGTTTTGGGTTAAGGGAATACATGAAAAGGGATACTCTGGGAATTTAGTATTGCACAGCAAAGCAGTAGAGGTCGAGATAAACTGACCACCATTTCAAATGTGTTTTCTTAGTCTTATAACAGGATTTGGGTTTTGGACATTTGAAGACGTCACATTGGAAACTTGTGATGGCCATTTTTCACTATTGTCTGACATGTTATGGACCAAATAATTCATTGATTACCTATTAACATAATTGGTTTATAATCATCCAAGCTACAGCTGTAATGGTGAAACATGTAGGTAACGATACGTTTCACATTTATTTGGGAAGAAAGTCACCAGCTGAGCAGAGCAGCGGCACCATCTCCTCTACCTAATGGTTTAACGGCTCACTTTGACACTCAGACATTTGCGCTGCACACAAACCCTTTCCTCTCTACCCTTTATAATGCTTCTTGGAAGGTTAATGTTTAGATAATTTTTCAAAACCTAGCATCTGAACCAGCAAATAACGATTATAACTGCTTATAACTGCTTATAACTGCTTCTATGTTGTTTCTTCCCTGTTAAAACAGGGAAGAAACAACATAGAAGCAGTTACCAGCTACTCATTTTATCAGCAATATAATGAATAATTTTTGAGTTAAAAAATTATTTTTTGAGTTTCCTGTACCTGTAAGGACGATGCCTGGACAATAGGTTTATGTCAGAAGACTCTCCTAACCAAATTCTATGGGTCTTTTCTTATTTCTTTCAGACTACCACAGTTCAAAGAGGAGGCCAAGAGTTATGTGGCTGCCAACATGAAGAAGGTAAAAGGACTGAAATGTTGAATGTGTAATAGATCGCTCGCTACTATTGCGCTCTGTTCCCCAATCTCCACTGTGTTGGTTGTTTTCACTGTCATTGTGCCGTTTCGAATGTTTCTGTTTGAACGTTCTATCTGTGGCTGTGAATCCAGTTATTGATGTAATAGCATCACTTTACTGACTGAGAAATGTCCAAAATTCCAAGATCAGCCACATTATTCCTGCATATTGTAATCTGAAGTGCTCTATTTGCTTTACAACATCTTAGGTAAAATGACCATGATTCACTAAACAATGTAATTAAGGATGCAAAAATTAACCTTTTAGATGCCTATTTATGGTTGTCATCCTCCTGTCACCTGTTTTTTTTATCAATGCTGCCCCCTCTAATCTCATCTCTGTCCTTCAGTTCAGTTTAAAGAACTTTTAGTTATTTACTTTGAGTTGCCTGTTTGTCTGTGTCTGCCTGTTTTCCTTCACACAGACCCCATCCTGTATCCTGGCTCTTATTTGTGCGGAGCAGTGTAGAAACACTCTAGAGAGGGTAGCTAACTGGCCCCCAGGCATAGTGCACAGGCAGAGTTAACATGGCTTCCTGGTGCGCGTGCATGAGTGTGCATTGGGCAGCTATTAAACTTCGGTGGTTTTCAGGGTTTTAAAAATAGTTTTTCTCATGTCTTTTCTTAATTATTTTTCGTTCTTAATCAAAACATTTTTCTGTTATTTCACCATTGTACATTCTAGTTGCTCTAATCTAAACTAATTAAAGTAAAGACATTGCAGAGTAGAAGCCATTACTTGCTTTGCTTCAAAGTCCACATCACTTATCTAAAGTGTCTCTGGGAAACCCATGGGATGAGTAAGGGAAATGGAGAGAGGCATGTTGAGGGAAAATGGCTGTACTAAATCAATACTACTACACTGTGTCAAACACTTACTCAATAAATAGGTCTTTGAATGCACTGAACATCACAAACTGACAGTTCGATAACTGGTAGAAGTGCCTGATGTGACAAGATCCAACTCATTCCACCTTTGACCTCTGCCCACTGGGACTGCAACAGTCTCCCAGTGGTGGAATGTGGGGCAGTTGAAAAGGTTCAACTTTATGCATGTAATGACAATCTATTGCTGCTTTGTAGTGTGCCAGTATAGTGGTAACCTGACAAAATAACAGAGCTGAGTATGAGAATGATGTCTCAACACTAAACATTAGCTTTCAGGCTCACGAGAGGGAAGCCTACACTTTGAGTCTGTATGTATGAAATGTCAGTTAAGGGAGCGGCTCTATGCCGCTTTTATCAGAGATGGAAAATTAATGACCATTTGCGATAGCAATCACTGAATTCTCACCCTGGAAGCCTTCTATCTTATCAAATTCTGATAAAGCACCTTTCCAGGGCTAATATTTCAAGTGTGGCATCTTGTTCTTCTGAAGAACTGGCTCATTACTGCCTGCTGTGGCTTCACGGCTGGTGAAACCTGCAGTTGCAGTGGGTGTTTTTCTCGCGTTGGCCACGAGGGAAAACAATGAGCCCATTCCACACTTGAAAAGAAACGTGGACAAGTCACACAGAGTTTTCTATGTTTTATCTGAAGTGTTTTTTCACAGAGAAAAGACTTCATGGATGAGGTCTGGCTAGTTGGTTCCTTCCCTACCTCCAAAAAGAGCAGTAAAACACAGCTTCCATTAGCTTTTAAATCAACATTTTATGGGACTGCCCCAAGCAGGGCATTTTATTTATTTCTTTAAACTTTTCTACCATTGTTTGTACTACAGTTCATAATGAAAAGCTAGCTACATACTGTATAAATATAAGCTCTCAACTCAAGTTTCCCCGTTGTGCTCCAATGGCTGTAGTAATGCTGTTATACATGTAGTATTTATGTGAGACCTGAATATAGAGCTTGAAGCAGGTGTTTCCAGCAGTTTTTGCTTTTTTGCATGGTCTGTCTGCTCATCCACTGCCTGCTCATTGGCTGGCTGCACATTCGTGTGCGTGCGTGCGTGCGTGCGTGCGTGTGTGTGTGTGTGCGTGTGTGTGTGTGTGTGTGTGTGTGTGCGTGTGCGCCACACACCTCCCACCATACACAGACGTGTACTGTATGTGCAAGTGTGTTTTGTGTTGCTCCCACTGCTGACATGTTACCCATCACTAATCACGGGCCCCTGCCCGCTCCCCTTCTCTTCTGAGGCTTACAATATCTTGTGGAAAAACAAACGAGTGCAGGTAAGGAAGATGACTTTCAGTATTTAGGCTGGAGAATCTCTCCCTGTAACATTTCCCTTGTCCTTTCTAAAAGACCTCCCTTTAAACTTGGCTAGATGGAGGAACTTGTCATGTGCTGTATTTAGGAAATCACCATCTGTTATTGAAGAACACATCAACTGATGTAGTTTATTCTGGACAGTCTTTATCAAGTTAAACATAACATGTCTGTGCTTGCGAATGCTCACGTTACATTTCTTTTATTATTGAATTTTTGTTTTTAATTGAATCTTATTTTGGGTTTCCACCCTCATGCATATGTCTCAGCTGCTGTGTCTCATGCTACACAATACTTTCATGGCTGTCGCAGGATAGAGCATGTCTCAGTAGCTTGTTTGTCTGTCTGTTTTAAAGAAAGTTTAGATCAGGTCACCAAACAGATTCAAAAGAGCGTCTGAAACCGTAACTGGTTTGAATAAATAAACACAAACACCCGCACATAACAGCACGCCACATGAAAGCAGAGGAAGTGGCCGTGGCGCTCTAGTGTCCAGTATTTGTGTGCATGTACATTCAGTGGTGTTGTTTTTTTTTCTGTTCACTTTCTCATAGAATCACCTGCTGGTTACTCCACAGCTGAAGCTGTGCTCGTTTTAGCCCATGATCATATAGGATGTTCACTTTTGAACATCACTCGTTTTTTTTTCCAAAGTGGGATGCACCACCCATGTTATACAAGATGATTATGACAGGTGTACGTTTTGCTTCAGATATTCAAATTAGCTTAATTGTATGACCATAATTAACTTAAGTTGACAAAGCATGTTGTACATGGTTAACAGTGTAAGTGTAATACATTAGAATGATTTCTTTTGAGCTGCCATGTTCAGTATGCAGCTTCGATAAGACCTAACCCAAGTGACTCCGCACAGCTCCTTCTGGAGCCACAGAAGGCGTTACACAACTGTTTTCACGTAGGCAGTAGTGCTCCCCAACACCTGGAAACACACTTTTATGTATAGTATCGGCGGAGTTCCCTTCTTAGAAGCTCCACATCCCCTTCATGTTTCACTAAAGCTTATAAAAAGCAAAAAAAGCTTAAAATGTGTTTAACTACATAGCATTTGGCAGTCTGTTACTGACATTTCTCGCAGCTACTTATTTTCTGAGAACAAAATGAAGAATGTTAAGAGAAATGAGGCTTCCTATCTGATCATGGCCTTAATCTGCAATAGTAGTCCAGCAGTACAGTGTGTTTGGAGAAGCCTTACTCAGTGATCCACTCTGTTTCCTCCAGTTGAAGATGCGTGCCGGTGGGATTACAGAGTCATCCAAATGGAAGAAGCAGAAACGCTCACCGAGGCAGTCTCGCCACTTGGTCCGAAGTCCCTCTGGTCAGATGGACTCATCACAGTCCAGCACCCTCAGCAACAACAACATTTTAGGTAAGACACACTATTGTGATAATACACTCATCAATCATCAATGACCCATCACCAGCTATCTGGACTTTGAGGAAGCTAAAATCACATCAACATTGCCTTTTTTCACGAAGAATCGTCTAATATTGACTTTCTGGCAATGTATTAGAAACCTTTGGCGGACCTTATATATTGCTGCTGATTTTAACATGATAGATGAAGTGGTAGTATGCATTTGTGCATGCAGGTGATAGAGTTGGGTCAACTTCCGGTTTCACAGATCCAGTCCGGTGTACGAGGCTAAACCGGTTTGATTTCATGCTTGTCTGAAGCTCAGGTGCAGCGGCGCTTTCTGCTGTGGTCTGAAATAAAACGGATCAGGCACCACACTGCCAAACACGGGCGTACATCAGCTCCCTCATCAAAAAAGCCCAGTAGAGGATGTAAATAAATTTAACCTGTCAAAGACTATGATGGTGCTCTTCACCACTGCCATCATTGAGTCCATCCTCACCTGCTCCATCACCATCTGGTACGCTGCTGCCACTGCTAAGGACAAGGGCAGACTGCAGCATATCATCTGCTCTGCTGAGAAGGTGATTGGCTGCAATCTGCCGTCTCTCCAGGACCTGTACACCTCCAGGACGCCGAGGGGGCACCTAGTGGTACAATTCAGAATACAGGTTTGGTCGGTGTTTGGCTTGATATCAAACCGGTTTGAAAATGTTTACCCCGGCCCGAGCATGTTGGGTGAACGGTGAAAACACATCATGTTACACCCTTTTATGACTGCATCTCTGTCCCGGTAGGTGGCGTCCCGTTCATTGAGCAAGGCTTGTCCACCTCGGGCCTACCAGCTTCAGACAGTGCTGGGTCGTCAGTTTCCAGCCCTACAACCACAGACAGTGGCCTGGACACCTGTTCCAAAGCCGCCTCCAGGGAAGACCTCTCTGACCTGGAACAATGTTACTCATCGGCCACCACCCCTGGCACTGCTGCTACGCTTCCAGGGACTGAGCCCGGCTCTCCGGATTCACAGGTAAGGCTGTTTGGACTATCAATAGAACGACCAACATCATTATCAGTTATCAAATTGTCTTTTTTTTATTATCTATTTGATGAATGTCTTTTTCATCTTTTATGTTTATTTTGTGAAATTGTGTCTATTGTTTGTGACTGCGGGTGTACTCAAGTAACTAATCGTCTGTCTTATCTTTGGAGCTGTTACATGACTTTACCTTTCAGATATGACTAATGATTTGTGTTCTGTTTGCGTCTAGTCTGAGGGCAGGCAGGTAGAAACAGCTCAGTCGGCCTCGGTGGAGTCCATCCCTGAGGTTCTGGAGGACAGAGACGCCAATACAGAGCAGTCAGACAGCCCCTCTATCCATGACATAGACTATGTTAACCCCAGAGGAGTACGTTTCACACAGTCCACACAACGAGATGGTAAGGACACTGGGATTTTAAAGCTCTGATTTCTCTCTATTTTTGGATATCAGTTCTGTTTTGTATTCGTGCCACTGTTCCCTTGTGTGGAAAGATGGCATGAGTTGTTTTGTTTCTCTTGATAAAATGTACTGGTCAGTAGGGCTGGGTAAACGTCTGATACCGGTACCAATGCCGTGACTTCGATACCGATCCTGAACGATACTTTTTTTCTATGCCAATTTTTTTAAACCAAAATAAATTAAAACATTACACATTACGGTACACATTGTTGTATTTAGTTTTCAGCTCCTACTACATGAGCCGTCTCTGTGTAACAGAGTTTCTACGACGTGTAACGTTAGACAGCCAATCACAGACATTGTTAGATCTTGTTAGAAGCACGCTGCATGCTGATTGGCACGCTGACTCTGATGAGATTCACTCTTTAGGTCGTGAAATTGGGTATTAAATGACGAAGCATTTTTCAATCCTCAACTTAAGAGGCAATTCTGTCGGTGCCTAAAACGTACTGAATTGGGTACCCAGTTCTAATGGTCAGATACAAATCCTTCAGTATCTTCACAGAGTAACCTGTGTCCTCCTCTTGTCTCCCCTGTAGGAGCGTCCCTCATCCCTTATGGCCTGCCATGTCTAAGGGAGCTTTTTCGCTTCCTGATCTCACTGACTAACCCCCATGACCGCCACAACACTGATGCCATGATGCACATGGGCCTGCAGCTGCTGACTGTAGCGCTCGAGTCGGCACACATTACTAACTACCAGTCTTTACTCGGACTGGTCAAAGATGAGCTCTGCAGACATCTCTTCCAGGTAAAGTAGAATGTAGAAATAATTGCTTGTAGTTGATGAATGGACAGTGTGTACCTGTGCTGTTGAAGGATATTCAAATGGATACTGGTATGATATTTTCTCTGCATTAGTGACAGTTTCTACGAGGAAGACCTTTAAAAAAAAAAATCTAATTCTGAAACTGTTGTGACCAGGGCCTGAAGTTAAATGTTTTGGCCACCAGCCACTGTGGCAGGTGGATTTTAAAATCCGCTAGCTACACAAGCTATTTACCAGCCAATTGTTTTTGTTTTGTTTTTTTGCCTCATAAAGGTGAAATACAGGAAATGCATGAGTATTGTTCTTCAACTTGTTAAGAATACACATTTAAGTGCTTTTTGGCTGTAAAAGCCCAGATTTGGTGGCCTCTGGCACATTCTAATGCCCTATTTCTTCATCTACGCCAATCTTAATTATTGCAGAGTAGGGCTGCTCGATTATCGGAAAAAATATAATCACAATTATTTCGGTCAATATTGAAATCACGATAATTTAACATGATTACTGAGCTTAAATAAGTTAAATAAATCAACAGTAAAAAAAACACATACAACTGTTAAATTTGCCTTAATACTTTTCCTATTTAAACTTTATTTTTTCATTCAGAACACGAGAAAATAAGAGTTTACTTGCAAAACGTAATGAGCTAAATAATAGTTTTTCTCGATTATTCTGTTTTTGTGATCATTGGGAGCCAAAATCACGATTAAATTTTGATTAATTGCACAGCCCTATTGCAGAGAGAGAGAGAGAGAGAGAGAGAGAGAGAGCGCAATAAATACATATTTTCTGATTGTGTCCCAGCGGTAAACACATCCACAACTGTGAACGCAGTCTATGCAGAGCTTCATCCTGTCTGTTTCTGTCTGTCAGTAAAACTTGTGCATTGATATTAGATAATGAAGTATAATGAAGAGAATGGGATGCACACCCTGCATGCTGTTATTAGCTGGGGGTTACACACCCACCTGGGGCCTAAAGGCTCTTTGTCACTGCCCAGAAACATCCCGCACACAGCAGAATAAGAAGAAAAAAGTAAAGCAGGCTCTGTGCAGATATAGACACCACTACGCACCACGGGATTACTTTATAAAAGTCTATACATTGATTTTTATGAAATACTGCATATTATACCTTTAACTGGCATCATTCACACAGCCTACGTCAGCCGTCGGACATTGCCGTAACCCTTGTTGTGGTCTGAATGGTATTTGGAGAAAGATGGAATGCTTTTCTATATTGATGTTTTAATGCCATCTTTTCTGTTCATTTTGTCTGTGTTTTAGTTGCTGAGTGTGGACCGTATGAACCTCTATGCTTCCTCCATACGGGTTTGCTTCTTGCTTTTTGAAAGCATGCGAGTACATCTTAAGTTTCAGCTTGAGGTAACTATGCAACTAGTTTGTTCATTGTCTTGTTTTTTATGCATCAAATGATTGTTATGCTCTGTCAGTCAGTTGACTGCCATACAAAGTGACTGATCCAATCCAAACATCATCCGTCTGTATGCTGAACTGACAGATGTACCTAAAGAAACTGATGGACATCATCACGTCGGAGAACATAAAGATGCCGTATGAGATGAAGGAGATGGCTCTGGAGGCACTGGTCCAGCTGTGGAGGATTCCCAGCTTTGTCACTGAGCTGTACATCAATTTTGACTGTGACTACTACTTCTCCAATCTGTTTGAGGACCTCACCAAGCTGCTGTCCAAGGTAATATCCCTGTGGGATCACTTTAAGCTAGACATGTTCCGATACCGATACAATTATCGGGAATGCCTCCGATACTGCATAAAAGGCTGGTATCGGAAAGTTCTGGATTTTATACACCGATCCAATACCTCGCAATTTAGCCCAGAGGAAAATCTACTTTAAAAGTAGTTCATTCATGTTCTTTTTCTGTCAAACTGGATAGTAAAAGAAAGTTCTGTGGCGTTCATTCTCTGTCTGTAGTTCATGTTTTACAAAGAGTTTACCCTGGGCCAGGCCGTACAACAAAGATAGCAATCATATCACATCTATACAGGGATAGTAGTACATAGCTGTTAAAACATAATAAATACAATATATGACCCACTGGAATCGGATCAGTACTCGGTATCGGCTGATACGCAAGTTCAGGTATCAGAATCGGTATCAGGAAGCACAAAAAGGTATCGGACCATCTCTATTTTAAGCATATTAGGATTTTTATGGCGCTGTTCAAAACATCATGAATTCTTTGTTGTACATAAGACTGGAAATCATTATTGGATAGGCCAAACTTCAGTCAAAGTGCTTTTTTTATTTTTTCCCCTTTTTTCATGAATGTTTTCATAATTGACCTTTAAACAACTACATGTCTTCTACTACAATTTTGTATTACAAGAAATAACACAATGTGTGGGTGGGTGAACAATTGTCCGTCTTTTTAAAAGGTAGTGTTCCTCACCACTGATTTGATGGATTTAAAAACAATCGATCTGCAGGTTAAGGGGGCACTATGCAGTTTTGTCCATTCCTTCTCTGTTTTCTGTCTTTTTGCGGGCAGGTTTCTCTATAGAGCCCCCCCTACAGCTTCAGAATAGATATTTGGCAGCTCCTATGTTTACTTGTGTCTGACTCCTCGCTCGGTCAGTCTGCCGTTTCCTCTTTCTCTGTTCCTCTGACAATGCTGTCCTAGCTTTCTGCTTCTTTTTTGCCGGCTCAGCCATGACGATAGTGTGAAAAACTCCACTTTTCGACTTTTGGCTCTATATGTTGATTGAGACCAACATATAGAGCATTACAATAATCCAGCCTCAAACTAATAAAGGCGTCTTCTCTAGATTGCTCCTGTCATGCCTCTCATCATCGTTTTGTGTCAAATGAATTCCAATATGGTTTTTTTTCGCCTCTGGCTACAGAATGCGTTCCCAGTGTCGGGGCAGCTGTACACCACCCACCTCCTGTCACTGGAGGCTCTGCTCACAGTGATCGACAGCACTGAAGCCCACTGCCAGGCCAAGGTGCTCAACAGCACTGCTCAACAAGACCAGTCAGATACCCTGGTGGCAGAGGGAGAAGGTTCAACCCAAAACCCAACAGACGCTACCACTGGTACACACACCCCTGCATACATCAAACTGGATATTTGACTGTTAGAATCTGCAAAATAAAACGCTCTTGATCGACAGTCTGCCTTGATATTTTGTTTGTCAACATAAGATTTTTTTTTTTGTTGTCTTCAGACCTCAATAGACTGGCCAGTACCAATGGTGTGAATCTTCCACAAGCTGAGAATGCACCAGCGTGCCCACCAACCAGTGGCCATCTGATGGCAGAGAAGATGATTCTGGGTAGGCAGGATCAAGGGGACAATGACATTGGTGAGACTTGGATCTTACACACTGTTTTACTTAAGCATTACCTAAGCATTGGGATGGAAGCTGATATAAGGTTTCATTTTTTCATCCAGCTGAGAAGAGAGCCCAGAAAAAGCCTCAACGTTTCTCCTCATGTTTACCTGATTCTCAAGAGTTGATGGACATCAGAACGAAGAAAAAGGTGAGTGGTATTGATTGATCTAGTTTTGTTGCAACATTACACATCCACAGCCAATTATTAAATCTACTAGTACACCTTCAAATTGCCCTTTTGCATCATGTTTCCAGCTGCTGATCACAGGCACAGAGCAGTTTAACCAGAAGCCCAAGAAGGGCATCCAGTTTCTGCAGGAGAAAGGCCTCCTCAGTAACCCCATAGACAACAACCAGGTGGCCCAGTGGCTCCGAGAAAACCCCCGACTGGACAAAAAGATGATCGGAGAGTACATCAGCGATCGCAAGAACATGGAACTCCTGGACAGCTTTGTAAAGTAGGGTGAACTTTCAGGGCATATTTTGTCTTTGTTGATCATTTAAGGGCGCTTTCGCACCAGCCTCATTTAGTTCTGTTGAATTGCACTTGAGTGTGTTTGCCCCTCTGGTGCGGTTCGTTTGGGCAGGTGTGAACGCGGCATTCATACTCAGGTGTGCACCAAAAGCGGACCAAACAAGCATACCGAGACCTGCTTAATGAGGGGGTCTCAGTACGCTTTCAATCCAACTCTGGAGCGGTTCGTTTGTGGTGGAAACGTGATCCGTACTCGAACCGCACCAACTACTGTATGTGTACTCCACAAGTCTGAGCTAATGTCTCCTGTAGTCAGGTGTTTTTTACAATCTGCGATGTGGCAGAGCAACAAACTGTAGCAGCCTGCAGTGTTTCTCTCACAGAAACGGACTACAATCAAGCTCGCCGTCCGTCACTTGCATCTCCGTGGTAACACCAGCTGCCACTAAAGTTGGAGATAGACGCCGGCAGAGCAGAGCAAAGTCTCGGTGACCAGAGCAGACGTAGTCGCGAAACGATGTCTGATTATTTATATGAAATGAGCTGGTTTGACCATGGAGACGCAAGAAGTATGCACTAGTCCACACAGGACCGTCTTCCTGTATTTACTTTCTTGCTCCTGCCCCAGACACATAGGACCAATAAGAGGAGTGAACGTTCTTGCGTGATTTGTAATGACACATTTTGGTATGCTTGGATTTTTCCAGGTATGAAACAAAACCGAACCAAGGAGAAATCGCTCCAAGTTTACAAACTCATCAGCTGATTCAGAGCAGAGCAAACAAACTATAGGTGTGAAAACGCCCTAAATGTATTTGAAGGTGTAGAGGTTTTGGTTCCCATGAAGCAATGGTGTTTGTGAAGTTAATAGTAAATAATGCCTAAAGGGTTTAAACATTTAAGGTTATTCAAATAATGTGGATCTTTCTTTGCAGCACATTCACCTTCCAGGGGCTTCGTATTGATGAGGCCCTGCGGCTCTACCTGGAGGCCTTCAGACTGCCTGGAGAGGCTCCGGTCATCCAGAGACTTCTCGAAACCTTCACCGACAACTGGCATGTAAGGCATCTGCTCAACTTCTGAACAAATGTCTGAATAGCATTTTGACATTGAGATTAACACTAGCACCGGCAGGCACTTAAGGAGTAGGGTTGGGTATCATTTTTATTTTTTTTTATTTTTTTTCGATACCGGTGCTAAAACAGTACTTTTTAAAACAGTGCCGGTGCCTCAACGGTTCCTAGACTGTACCTCGGCCGATACTTTAAAAAAAAAAAAAAAAGAGGAGTACAAAACAATAGCTGGTGACATTAAAGAATGGCTTGTTTATTTGTAAAGGCCATATGGTCAAATTTAAATAATTTATTTAAAATGTAATAACTTATATATATATAAAAAAATATTTTACCAGTGGCCATGGTGTCTCAAAGTGCATCTAGTCTCCTCTGTCTTTAGCTGCAGACTGTTGTCCGTCCACATGTTGCAATCTTTTTTTAGTGAAGTACAGCCACACTAGAGTCCGGATCGGGGCATCATTTTTCTGTCCGAGCCCGGCCCGTGTCGGACAGAACCGTGACCGAACCCGGCCCGAGCCCAACAGGCATTAAGAGATTTTTGTCCGAGCCAGAAACGAGTCCGACACAGTTAAAATCAAAACATTTTCTCATACACATGAGACATGTAGGCATACGTTTGTTTATGTAGAAAGCCCGCTTTTATTAAGCAACTGTAGGAAGGCATTCGGAAATGTAAACAGATGAGCGCATCAGCGCACACGGGGCAACAAGCGCACGTTAATAAGCTGTTAAAATGTTCAGTGTGTTAACCTTCACTGCTCGCTTCGTTTCCGACCGTGATCAGAAAACCAGGGGAGACTCGTTACCTCCAGGGCCAACGTTATAACATGAATAACTCCGCTCCGGTCGCATTTACACGTCGGCTTCCTCTTTCTCTATCTCTCTTCTGACCAGCTTCCACATAGACACATACACACACAGACACATGAGCTTTCTTAAAGGAGCCTCAGCACCATTTTACAACAAATGTCTTATCACGCTGATGTGACCGAGCCCAGCCCGAACCCGGCCCGTCGGGTACTGTCGGGACCCGTCGGGCTCGGTTCAGGTATCCATGCCTTAAGCCACACGTGAGACGTTTTAGTTATCACCATTTTTACCCTGTTGAATCCAGCTGCTAGCTAATAGTAGGCTAACGTTACCTGCTGCCATGTATAATGTTAGCTAGCTTCACGTGCAGTGATGCTTCTGTTGCCGGTAACGTCCGTTCGGAGCACCAGAGAGCAGCGTAGACAGAAATAAGGCACCAACCATATTTAGTACAATAACCACCCAAGACCGCGTTCATCCTTTTGTTTGGCTGATAGGCTGTTAATGCGTGGCATTTTAAGCCCCCAACGTCGCCTTCCAGGCGACGCTGCCTGGTGGGCACTAGGATTAGGCAATGGTTAGGTGCCTTGAAGTTGACGGTCGCAGCGCCTCCTTGAAGTCGATGTTGGGGGCTTAAAACACCATCAAGCTTAACGCGTCATCACTCTCCATTTCTATAGCAGTAAGGGTACACATACACGCACCCCCCACACACACACATTCACAGCCAGGTAGTCTATCTAAATGCTTAAACCCACACAAAACTGATATACTCTTAGCAGTGTAGAATGTGCCATTTTGCTTTCTTTTTTTTTTTTTAATGCTGCCACTAGATGTGATGGTCGTGTTGTTCAGTTCAGTTGACACAAAGTCTCGGAGGTTTCTGTGAGCAACACCCGCAAAAATAAATCCTTTTTAATGAAAAAACAGATCTATTTGGTTCTATGTGATGCTGTTCTGAGCAGCGTATCATCTGCAGCGTAAAACTATAATCAATGTCAGCATTTTTATTTTGTTAAGTAAACTAAATAGTAAATATAATCACTTTGCAAATGATTACATTATCACATTTTGTCAAATAAAAGGACAGTTATTCCGCCCTGGGATTTATATTTGTCTCCCCATCTCTTCCATTCAGTTCAACAGTCAAGAACAAACCTTCCATCTGATCACACACATCTACACCAACCTATAAAAATACTACAATTTAGAAATATTAGTGTTTGTTTAAATGAGTCACATAAATAACGTTCCTGATTATTATTCTAGCATATAGCACACACGCGGGTCTACCGTGTTGGGACACAACTTTTATACTCAGACAGAAAGTGTGATTAGTTTTGATTTTATTTCTGATATTTTACATATATGAAAGGATGAATACTGTTGGCCGACATACCATAGTGTGATAATAAGGGATTAAAAGTCTATGTGACTCAATATTTGCATCAAAATGAGTTTCTATGTCCCATTCATAGTCTCGATGCGCTGTGTGGTCATCATGCAATGCTTCAATGTGGTGAAAATAGGACTCAAACACTCTCGTGATTGACCCTCCGGGTTATAGTAGTAGGATAACACAAGTGTTAACACAGACACACACATATTCAGTGATGGGCAGACTCCACCGGGGGAACATTTGACTTCTCAAAATAGCAGAAGGAGCCATGTGACCTGGAAACTATTTGTGGTAATGTCCTTTTCTTAGGCTGACCACATACACACAAATAGTGGCCTTGAAAGAGTCGATGAGTAATTTTAGGCAGTGACTCTGTCTGTAAATTACTTTTCCACTATGGGCTCACTGGAATAGCAGCAGGATGTGCAAGGTGAGATTCAGATTAGATACATGTTCAGCTACAGTAATAAACAGTAAAACAGTCCCTTCACTAGAGCTGTACAAATTCCAATTTTTTTCTATACAGTGAATTGTCTCAGAAGTAATTGTGATTAACGATAGAATTGTCTCTTTCAGTCAAATAAAAAAATATATATATATTTATGTATTTTTTGTATTATTAAGTTTTGGATGAATCCCAGATACATCTTTTGGTTATATCACTGTCATGTGACCCAGATAATGTAATAACACAGGGACACAGCCTATGAAGTAAAACATGCCTCTTTATTATCATTTTTTTATATCTTAAATGAACATGAAACTGACAATTATCATACACCGTAGGACCTTGCTAGTGTTAGCAATTAATTGCGAGTATACAAAGAAACAGTGTTTGCACTTAGACAAATTATGAAATAATTGTTACAACACAATGCTTTGTGCCTCAGTTGATGAGCTGTTTTCTGTTTATTGTGTGTTATATTGTGTGTACTGTATGTGTGTGTTTGTAGAAAGTGAACGGCTCTCCTTTCATGACCAACGATGCCGGCTTTGCCTTGGCCTACGCTGTCATAATGCTCAACACTGACCAGCATAACCACAATGTCCGCAAGCAGAATATCCCCATGACTATAGAGGTGAGTGATCTCTCTCTCTCTCTCTCTCTCTCTCTCTCTCTCTCTCTCTCTCTCTCTCTCTCTCTCTCTCTCTCTCTCTCTCTCTCTCTCTCTCTCTCTCTCTCTCTCTCTCTCTCTCTCTCTCTCTCTCTCTGTGTGTCACACACACTCACAGGTCCTTTCTACTCAACAATAGTCCCAATGAAAACTTTAAACCCATGTATGTGGGTTGTCCAAAGTAACCATGACAACACGTATTTCAAATGTCATTTTTTGAGCACAAATTAAATTCCATTCTCCTCCATTGTATTTGGTTGCAGATGTGATTCTCGCAAAAACCTTGGTATAGTCAAAACAGAACTCTCTGCTTGTCTCAATTCTTACAGGGGAAAGTCAGAACATGTTTTTTGTTTGTGTGTGCGATTTGGGTAATTGACCCTTTTGTATTTCCATTTCTCGTCATTTTGCCAATAAAAGTTCAACATTTCTGTGCGCCTGTTGTCCTGCACACACCAGGATGAAGGCACAAAGATGTTTCCAAGTAGTGAAGGACCAGTGAAAAGTCACTAGCAACATGATTACTCTGTTATGTCGTGAAATATATATAGTCTGAACTTTGAGACCCGATTCACTAGATACCTCTGGTGTGAGATAGCGGCAGGCTAGACTCGTCTTCTGTCATAATGAATTTGTCACTCCTGTTTGATGTAGTTCTGTCCAGCATGACTTTTTGTTCCTGTCAAAGCTGCATCAGAATAAACACTAAAGTGCCTCTGTGTTTAACAAATGTTAGTTTGCAGATTTCATTCAAAAAAGGAAAGAAAAAAAAAAGCTGTGCTGTATTCATAGATGTATTTTCTCTTTCCCTGGGGCATGCCTCTGTGTCTGATTGTGTGACATTCCTCTGTGAGGGCCAGCATTTGCACTGGTGCAGCTTGGTGGCTCAGAAAGCCAACAGCTGTAGGCAGTGGTAGTCCGTCTGAGAGGCAAACTCATCCTGAACAAGCCGGGGAGGAGGTGGGTGGGGGGCAGTCTCTCTCTTCATCTGCTGTCTCTGTCTGTGTTTTTTCTGTCTTTGATTGACAGTGGCTGAAGACTAAACAGAGTCTCTGGGGCAGCTCGTGGACAGTTTGTGGGTGGGCCACTCTCACTGACAAACAATAGCAAGCACTTGCTTGGCTCTCTTTTATGTGCACATACTTTGTAGAAATGATCTTTCTTGAGGCGAGTCATGCAGCTCATCACACAGCTGGTGTTGTATGTGTTTGTAAATTATCCCTGCACATTCCCAAAAGGTCAGTTGCGGTGTGATGAAGAAGGCCTGTTGACCTCCAGGCTCAGACAACAGGCAGAGGCTTCCACACAATAGTTTGGAGACAGCCAATAAAAGTGGCGCCTAGCCCTTCAGTTACTTAGCAGCTTGCAATGTGTAGTATCCACCGCAGCATGTGTTGGCAGTGGTGTTATTTTTGAAATGGGAAAACTATGCCTAGCATCACTGTGTGTAAATCAGATCATATTGCCAAGGATCTGACAATGAGATGACATGTGGTCAGTGAGTACAGGTAAGGTCAATTGTATAATCTTCATTTTTATCTGTAAAATACAGCATGCTGCTTTATTTCGCAGCCTGTGTGTTTACCAGTGGCTGCTCCCAGAGCTGCTCTCTGATAGAGAGTGACTACATGTGTCCCTGATATAAGCATGACAGATAGAAATAGATCATAGAGGTCTGGTCCTCGGTAGCTTCCTGCTTTCTCTGTCTCTCTCTGCTGGTGTTTATTTCTCTGTGTGTCCCTGCAGACAAGCTGGTTTCCCCTCGTCTTACCTGCCAGGAGCACTAACCATGTGTAGTCGAGACATAAAGCCGAGCCTTGAGGGCGTCAGTCATCGCAGGGTGGTTATGTTTATTTACAGGAGGCTCTTGGCTCTAATCCCTGTTTTCCTAACGCTGCAACTTAAGCAGATTAAGTAACACATAGCGAGTGTGTCTCCACACAAAGCCCTTTTAATTGTTGGTTGCTGGATGCGCAGTGAACGAAGCACTGAATGCCAGAGGCTTGGGTGTCTGAGATAAGCTCCCGTGTTGAGATTCATTGACTGACACATTAATGGTGGAGAAATGATGTTTGAATAAAGTTTTTGCCAAAGAAAGAAAATGCTGATTATTCCACAGCTAACTGCACTGTTTTCTTTAAACAGCAATTCAAGAAAAATCTGAAGGGGGTGAATGGAAACAAAGACTTTGACCAGGACATGTTGGAGGATATCTACAATGCTATCAAGTAAGCTGCCATCACACAACCTTTAAGATTGTTTGTTTTATCCAACCAACAAAACTCAGACATATTCATTTTCTAATTATATAAAACCGAGGACAGCCACACTCCTTCATCTTGGAGAATCTGGAATTGAAGAATGTTGGGCAATTTAGCTAAATAAATTACTCAAATGATTAATGGATTATCCCAATTGTGCAGATATATTTTGTGCCAATCCATTAATAGACAACTTGTTTCAGCTCTGCTGTCAAGTACTAAAATCTGTCAGATTCACAATCCTGTTATGTATCCTTTGATCAGATTGTTCCTGATTCAAACTTTTGCCAAAGGCAAGTTCTTTTACGACTGTTTGTGTTTAGGCAAACAATGTTTGTATTGCTCAATAATCTATTAATAAGACAAAGGTTCCCCTACTAGCTTTTTCCAGAGCCTTGATTTATTAGCTGACATGAATGAGCTGGTGTTACAGCTGCGATGATTTTCCTCTGTAGGAACGAGGAGATTGTGATGCCAGATGAGCAGAGCGGGTTAGTGAAGGACAACTATGTATGGAGTGTGTTGCTCCACCGCGGCGCCACACCTGAAGGGCTCTTCCTCCACCTGCCAGCCGGCAGCTACGACCATGACCTGTTCACCATGACCTGGGGCCCAACCATCGCTGCCCTCTCCTACGTCTTTGACAAGAGCCTGGATGACAACATCATCCAGAAGGCCATCACTGGCTTCAGGTAGACGTTCACAACAGTCGCAAGCTTGAGCTGTGGAACAGGAAATAAGGATTTAAAGGTTTTGGGCCATTGTGGCTCAGGAGGTAGCGTGATTCGATGCCTACGCTGTGTGTGTGTGTGTGTGTGTTTGTGTGTGTGTGTGTGTGTGTGTGTGTGTGTTTGTGTGTGTGTGTGTGTGTGTGTGTGTGTGTGTGTGTGTGTGTGTGTGTGTGTGTGTGTGTTAAGATGAACACAGCACTACCTAGGCTGTCATTGGTCTCTGCTTCTAACACCTTGCATGGTCACATTTCTTCTCAAGTATCCACAGAAAAATCTATGCTGTTGATGAAACATGAATACTTTTTATATCCATAATGGCTGGTTTGAATAGTTCAGGACTTTCTTAAGGGTGTTTTTTAAGTTGTGTCATTGCTGAATGGTCTGAGAAGTGAGCGTCTGAAATTTAAGTTGGGTGGATTTATGTTATTGGCTGTTTTAGGTGTAAACTCATATGTGTTTCTGTCATTGCAGGAAATGCGCAATGATAGCAGCTCACTATGGATTCAGTGACGTTTTTGACAATTTGATCATCTCCCTCTGCAAGTTCACCACCCTGAGCAGTGAGGTGAGGCCCTTTCATGTTGTGCTAATGTGCTCCAGTTTGTTTTACCAATATAGAGTGTGGACATCCAACTTCATTCTTCACATGTGAACATAGTACAGTAAAATGTTATTTTTTTCACATAAACTACAAGACAGGATCCTATCCTGTATTACAAAAAGACACATTGGTGTGGCCGGGTTGGCTCAGTGGGTAGAGCAGGCGCACATATATTGAGAGGCTTATGCCTCGATGAAGAAGTCCAGGGTTCGAGTCTGACCTGTGACGCTTTCCTGCATGTCTTCCCCCTCTCTCTCCTCTCTCTCCCCTTTCTCACCTAGCTGTCCTATCCATTAAAGGCGGACAAAGTCCAAAAAATAATCTTAAAAAAAAAAAAAGACACATTGGTAAACATCATGAGGTTAGAATAATTCATTGTCTTGATTATAGTTTGAGCCCAAAAATCTGATAACGGTAACATCCTTCTCTGAAAGATTGAATATGTTGTCTTTCATTTAATTTGGTTTAATATTGATATAAATGCTGCACTTCATGTGGCTCAAATACACAACACGTCTTTATTTATATATATATATAAATATATATATATATATACTGTATATATAAATATATATATATACACTGTATATATAAATATATAAATACTGTATATATAAATATATAAATGTTTTAAATTTTCGAAAAACCAATACATTACTATACCTCCTCCTTCCCTAAACCCAATCCCTAGGTGTGTGAAGCTCAAACAATAATCCAACATACAGTATATGGTAGAAACAAGCAATGCACAAACCTTACCTTATATTGTTAGAGCATTTATGTATGTTCTTGCATAAAAAAGCACCATTACACCATTAAAAAGGTTTCTTGTAGTAAAATAGAAACATGTAAAAGACTATGTTAAATTGTTGTTAAATTTGAATTAATTCATCACTTCTTTATAAAAGGTTGCCTGTAGTTAAGAATCACTGTTTCATGCCTTTTTATTCATATAGCCATTTCTAAATGCTGATGCAGCAAAACATCTTTCAGCTGTACAAGGCAAGTGCCTGTGTTGAAATGCCAATTTACGGTTTACACCCGATAATGGCGTTAAATACTTTTTATGTGGGAGCCATTTGTAGACATGCAAATGTGCAGGCTCCTCCTGGGACAATACAGATGATCTATGTAACTAACATCTACTGTAAATTAATGAAAGCAGTGATGTAGTAAATGTAAACAAAATGTTCTCGTATACCTAAAACAGCCCAAATCATGTCAGCACAGACGTGTGAATACGATATCTGTGTTCCCTCCCTGTGCAGTCTGTGGAAAACCTTCCTACAGTGTTTGGCAGCAATAATAAGGCACAGACAGCAGCCAAGACGGTGTTTGACCTCGCCCATCGGCACGGCAACATCCTGAGGGAGGGCTGGAAGAACATCATGGACTCCATGCTACAGCTGTTCAGAGCCGAGCTGCTGCCCAAAGCCATGGTGGAGGTCAGTAAACTCTAAACTCTCTGTTCCATCGTGTCAGTGATTGGATGATGTCTGCTTGTTGATAACACTGCAGATACAGTCTGTGGGATCTAGTTTCTGTCTCTGCATCCTGCTGTTCTGCTGCCATCTACTGTTCACTGCTCATACACTATGCGCGTTTCCTCAGGTGGAGGATTTCGTGGAGCCAAATGGGAAAATTTCTCTTCAAAGAGAGGAAACGCCATCAAATCGGTATGCACAAATCTGTTGATATATTTACATTAGAAGCTAATAGGAAAATGTTGGCAAGGTATCCCAGTGTGATATTTTTCCAAATATAGCTGCAGTCATGATGTGTGTGTTACAGCGCTGGAAGTAGTATCCAGATCCTTTACTTAAGTAAAAGTACTAATACCACACTTTAAAAATACAATTAATAGTCCTGCATGGAAAATTTCCCTTCAGTAAAAGTGTGTAAGTATCATCAGGGAAATGTAGTTAAAGTATTAAAACATTGTAGAAAGAGTAAAGGATCCAACCAGTTGTGTGTTTAATGGTCTCATCATCTCAGCTGGACTTGCAGGCCGTTATATTGTTGGCTCGTTTACTTTAGAATAAAACATCAGATTTTATAAACTACATGTGTGCAGAAAGTGTAGTAGAAGTAGAAAGTGGCATGAAAAGAAAAGACTCAAGTAAAGTACAAGTACCTCAACATTTGGACTGAAGTACAGCACTTGAATAACTGTACTTACTTACATTCCACCAGTGGTGTGTTATCACTCCAGCCGTGTTCCTTTCAAATGTGTTCATAAAGCACTCTTTAAGTCCAGAAGAAGAGACCATCTTTCTGTAATAAGGACAAATGTATTTTATAAAACCTGACCAAGATGCCAAAAGTCCAACTTGAATGTCTCCTTTGTTGCATGTCAGGGGGGAGTCGGCGGTGTTGAGTTTTGTCAACTGGTTGACGTTAAGTGGAGCCGAGCAGTCAGGACTCCGAGGACCCTCCACGGAAAACCAAGAGGCCAAGCAGGCTGCCATCCTCTGCATAAAGGTACTACTCAGTCACGCACCATCTCAAGTTAGGATTTATGATGTAGTATAATAAAACATATATGTGTTATATCAGGGTATTCACATGCACATGAATTACTATGTAATAGCCATAGATAGTTATTATTAGAGGCCTCATATTTCTTGCTGCATCATCACTCTTACATTAATGCAGAATAGTGTTTGTGGTCTCGCCAGTTGCCTGCTTTACTAATAAACACAACCAGAAATGATTTTCTTCACTATTAATCTCTTTGCCTGTATTTATCAGTCTATCAGCCCTTGAGTAGTTTTGAAGCTTCTGGCTAAAGCCACCATTTACAATATCTGTTTGATAGACAGGATTACTTTTCTCCACAAGACGGAAACTTGACTTAACGTTTTTCTTTCCAGGAAACTTTAACCCATAAATGAAAGCATTGCCTTATATTTTTCGATAAAGCATTGATTGTGGTTTTGTTTTAATGACTGCATTATTTCTACAATGACATCACCCATTCAGATAGCTTTCACTGTATATAAAGTGTCAACATCACCTTTCTGTTTCTCTCTTTCTAGCAATGTGACCCCGAAAAGCTGATCACAGAGAGTAAATTTTTACAGCTGGAGTCTCTGCAGGAGCTAATGAAGGTTATTATTATTTCTTACCAGCTGTGTATTGATTTTAACTGCAGGGGTAGACGTTTTTGTTCAAAGTGCTTGTTGGCTAGTTTGGATAAATGTATCCAATAAATGGCATTTACATCATGGTTCAGTCAGTCACACAGACAACAAAAACAAACCCCTTTCTCCTATTCAGTCTCTGATATCAGTCACCCCAGATGAAGAGACGTATGATGAAGAGGATGCTGCCTTCTGCTTGGAGATGTTGCTGCGGATCATTCTGGAGAACCGGTAGGAAGGAGAATCTGTCAATAATAGGGCTGCACAATTAATCGCAATTTTATCAAACTCGCAGTATGGACTAGTGCAATATCCAAATCACAGGGGGGAGACCAAACATTTGTGTCAAACCATCCAGAATGAAGTACTGTGGTGCTGCAGAGTCCCAGCCTACAAATGGTGTCCCACAGACTATAGAAAAAGTCTTTGTTTGGTACAGATCCTCGCAAAATACACACCCTTATCAATTTGAATTTTTTTTATTTTAATATTTCTCAATGAAAATTCCCAATATTGTGAATATTATCGCAATATCAGTCAAAATAATCGCAATTAGATCTTTTCTTCATATGCTGCAGCCCCACTTCACAGCACAGCCTAGGGATGGGCGCTATAAACGATATGCAATATAAACGATAGAAAATTGCGTGCTTTCGTGCATGCGTGCAGTGGTGCACTCTAATGTATTTTAGCAGGTATACTGTACTATATAAATATATGGACCAGAATGGACATATTAAAGTGGTGCGTTATTTTATCGCAAGAGGCTGCACTGTATATCGCAATATGGATTTTAGGCCATATCGCCCATCCCTAGCACAGTTACATGAATTGTCTTGTCATTATTTTGACATAATCATCAAATACTATAGATATGAAAGGGGAGAGAGAGGGGGAAGACATGCAGGAAATGGTCTCAGGTCGGATTCGAACCCTGGACCTCTGCATCGAGGAATAAACCTCTACACATGGGCATGCACTCCACCAATTGAGCTACCCGGGCGCCCGCCTTAGTTATTTCTAAGTGTGTGTGTGTGTGTGTGTGTGTGTGTGTGTGTGTGTGTGTGTGTGTGTGTGTGTAGGGACCGTGTATCATGTGTGTGGCAGACAGTGCGAGACCATCTCTGCCATCTCTGCGTCCACCCCAACGAGAGCTGCTTCCTGGTGGAGAGGGCGGTGGTGGGACTCCTTCGACTCGCGATCCGCCTGCTACGAAGAGAAGACGTTAGCTCTCAGGTACACCATACACACACACACGCTCACATACCGGGACACAAACACTGCAGCTGAGGCTGAGATCATCATTTCAGGTCAGCAGACTGTCACCACGGTGAGACTGAAAGGTCAGCCTAAATCCAAACAGCTGGTTGGCGTTGGTCTATAGACATGTGTCCTGTTGATAGACATGTGTCCTGTTGATGTCATTGACCAGCACACTGACTAGAGCCCTGCATGGGCTTAAAATTGGCCCTAGCCCGGCCCTGGCCCGAGATGTCAGGCCTGAGCCCGACCATTGACCTACAGCTTATCTGAATTTTCAGCCCGAGGCCGACTATAGCCCGTGTTTTTCTCTCTCCTCCCGATACACAGCCTATAGGCCGTAGTTCAGTTTTGTTAAAGTAATGTTTTTTAAAGTGACGACAGCGGCCAACAGTGAGTAGTTTGTTTGATCAGTTTAGCCTCTTAAAGGAGAAATTCGGCGCAAAATGAACCTTGGGGTTAATAACACGTGTGTACCGAGTCGACCGTTCTCTGGGATATGTTTTCATGCTAATCGAATGTGACCAGTTTTAGCGCAAACCGCTAATTAGCTTATAACGCTAGTCTTCGGGGCAAGGGTAAAGTAAAAAGAAACGAACGACGAGCGCCATGCAGCGTGAGCTGAACTGTCACTTGAAATCTCCCATATATTTTAATAAGCAGATATAATTTATGCATTTCCATGTAATTACATTTCACAAACGTAATTCCTATCGACCCACTGGGAAACCACGGACCATGGGAGATTTCATGTGACAGTTCAGCTCACGTTGCACTGCGTTCGTCGTTCGACTGGTCGTGACTGTTTTCCCAAGATGGCGCCTGCCTGTGTACCAAACGGATACTGTCTTTATAAACTATGTTTTTAATAAACTGTCCATGCAAGTTCTCAATGCTTCGGTTTACATGTAGGGACCCTCATTATGCTACCGTGGAACTGTGGTGCTATTTTGAGCCTTGTTAGTGGTGTAGAAATAGCAATTGCTTTTTACTTTACCCTTGCCCCGACAACTAGCGTTGTAAGCTAATCAGCGGTTTGCGCTAAAACTGGTCACATTCGATTAGCATGAAAACATATCCTAGAGAACGGTCGACTCAGTACCCATGTGTTATTAACCCCTAAATTCATTTTATGCCGGATTTGTCCTCTAAATCCCTAAAGTCCCTAAATCAACACTTACAGTAAGATCCATAAATATAAAACACTTTAGGCATATCAAATAGTTAGTTTAAACGTTTATTAGCAGTAAAAAGTCCAGAAGTTTGATGTCACGTGTGTGTGTGTCTGTCTTTGTGTCAGTGTGATAACTTATAAAACCTCTTTCTATCTTTGTTTTGAAATCACCAACCTCATAGTTTATTTAAATTATATACTATTTAGTTTATTTAGTGTATTTAGTATATTTAATTAATTAAAACATAAAGGAGGAGCCTAATGCTGGCCCGTGTGTGAATTTTGATGTGAAAATTTTGAGACCGCTTCTCAGACTTGTCTTGGTATTTGGACTCGGACTTGGTCATTGGACTCGCCAAATATTCTAGTTGGTCTCGACTCTTTTTCTAAAGCATCCATCTAGAATAGCTATTATCATTGGTTGCCTGGGAAACGCTTCGGCTGCGTCATATACCTCAATCATCAGGTATCAATCATTTTCAGGATTCTTTTTTATCTGTTTCGGTCATGATTGTCTCTCATTTGGACTCGGTCCTGACTCAATCTTGGCTAGGCCTGTAACAATTATTTAATAATTGTCTAATTGCAATAT
This sequence comes from Gymnocephalus cernua, assembly GCA_023631565.1. Lineage (NCBI taxonomy): Eukaryota > Metazoa > Chordata > Actinopteri > Perciformes > Percidae > Gymnocephalus > Gymnocephalus cernua. Next base: position 24,832,126 of record CM042437.1, read on the forward strand.
TTTTTAAGTAATCACCGTTATTTTGTTTAATCGCAAATAATTGCTAACATTAGCTAAGGTCCTAAGTTGATGACTGTGATGGTAATTGTCAGTTTTATGTTCATTTAAGATAAAAATACAATGTTTTGTGATAATAAAGAGGCGTTGTTTACTTCATGATTATTGTATCGAGGCATTCCTCATGGTACACTTATGGCAATGAAAGAGGTGAATGAAGAAGAATCTTAATTAGTTTTCAGTGGGTGTTTTTTAATGGGAATGTGGATCTCCTAGATCAATTATAATAGCATTTTCCACATTTTATCATGTCTTGACTCAGTCTTGCCCTGCCTTGGTCTTGGTCTTGACTCGGTCTCAACCCCTCGAAGTCTTGGTCTTGACTCTGTCTTGATACACTCTGGTCTTGGTGATGACTCAGTTTAGGTGGTTTTGACTGCAACACAAGTACAAGCTACAGTACAAACCGTATAAAGCCATCCTTCAAGTCTACATGAGTGCTTGATAAATGAGCCACACTGTTGCACATGTTCCATGAACACACACACTGAAGTTTATTATGACTTAATTCCCGCTTACACTGTCCTGCTGCCACAAAGAGAGTAGGACTAAGACATTATTGGTTTAGTGACAGTAAGACAAATATGCAATAAGCCTTTTCTTCTAACAGAGGAAACCTTTAATGGCGCAACACACGTAAATGGGACACATTCAAACTGTTCAGGTGGTGCTCTGCTTTTATCGTAAAACATATCCAAGCTAATCTAACATCAGTTAGGGGGGGGCTTACTGACAATAGGCATGAGTCATGCTATCATGTTCACATTGATGACCTACAGTATAATATGATAAGGCTTTCAAAGGTAATTCTTATTGCACTGGATTGCACTAGATGTCCGCCCTACTTTCCCAGTTAGAACACTGTCTGAACACTAATATCATGAAAACTCCTCCATTGTGTCTAAACAGAGACTCTGTGAGATGTGTTCTGATAAGGAGAGAAATGTAATGCTGACCTGACCTCTTTAGGTGGGTGACTTACATTTAACCCCATCATAATACTCACTAATCAGCCTTGCATCTCCACGTCGTTTTTTGGGTTTGTTTGTATTGTTTGTATGTAAAAAAAAACAACAAAAAAACAGCTTGACCTTTTAATACAACATAAGATCTTATTTTTAAATGATTGTTAAAATGTTCATGGGTCATTAAGTGGGGATATATCACATGCCATTTTATTGTGAATAAAAATGTTAGAATTTGATATTTTTTCTGACAAAGTTTTGTCAGAATTATAGAATATCAGTAAATGTAGTGTTGAGTAATTGTTTTGTTTCACCTCACCAACTGGTTTCCAGCTGAGCTGATGTTGAAACCAGATTGCCAGTGCTTGTCTATTAGTCATCGAACAGAAAATCAAAGCAAACTGAAATGGTATTTGCTCCTGATTATGTCAGGAGACCATAATTGAAGGCTGCTCCGATATTTTAGCTTTTTCAAATGTGCTTGTATTTGTTTTATAAATGCACTGAAATTAAGGTAGAATTAAAGAATGTAGATCCTACAAGAAATTAAAGCTGCAAGCAGCGATGAGCAGGCCTTCACACCTCCCGGCACGGGGCGATGTATACGATGTATTGCAACCACTTCCTGAGAATTTGCCGCCTTGCCACGCCCACATTGTTGGACATAACCACAACAGCTTCACAATTTATGTTTGGCAAGTTCTCTAGATTGTACTGACCAATTTTGAAGTCAATCGGGTTCAGGAGGTTAGCGTTAAAGTACAGCGCCTGCAAATGGTCCAAAATTAAAAATGGCTGACTTCAAGAAGCTTTTTTGTTGGTCAGGTCATGATACATATGCCAACCAAATTCCATACATCTAGGTGAAACACACTGAAGGGGCTAGGCTACTTCTTTGACATTTTGAAGGGGGCGCTGTGAAGCCAATTTACCACACTACAGCAAGATGACCATATTTGTATTGCAGGGCTGATCTTCTCTCTCCATTTGCACCCACAGGTTCTCCTCTCGCTGCGTCTCCTTCTGATGATGAAGCCCCCCGTCCTGGCCCGGGTCAGCAGGGAGGTGGCCTATGGCCTCCATGAGCTGCTGAAGACCAACGCAGCCAACATCCACTGTACGAACGACTGGTTCACGCTCTTCTCCCTGCTGGAGTGCATCGGAGCCGGGGTGAAACCTCCTGCCTCCTTCCAGCTCACCTCTAGCACACCGGACAGCGACACAGGTTCAGTATCTCTTTCTACACTAATGAGCACATATTAAACATGACACGTGGTTTGGGTGTAACACCTCCACAACCAGTATTGAAATTTGTTCTCTTGTTCTAAATTTAAAGCAAAAGGTTATATGGTACGATTTTTAAGATTTGTAAACTCTAGAACTGGATGATCCATAGTTTAGGTGATCTGAATAGTCGAATATTCAATGCTTCGATCGAAAAGGAGCCTGATTCGACTGCTGATCTCACAGTGGAATCTAAAGCCCAGTTCAGATCAAAGATTCTGGACGAGGCGAGTGTAAACTAGCAGGTACTTGCAAATCGTCGGTCTGCAACGTTCTGAAAGGTGCCAGTTTACACCAATGCGACGAGATGGTGTATCCTCTCCATAGCAACGACTCTTTGCACTTCTGTCCTACCTTCCGACTTTCAGGCTTTTTTTTAATCATTTGTAAATATGAATGTGAATGACGTTAGTGATAGTGAGATACTTGCTCCAGCTGCATTTCTAGTGAGGAAACGGCAAAAACGTTGTATTTCTCTGATTCACTGCTTTGTTCTAATACGCTCGCTCTCTTCAGTCACTCCACAGGTCGCTCCACCATATACCGTGCCTGCGGGCGCTCGTTGAGCCTCCGGGCCAGTTCAGACCGCTGCAACTTTTCCCTGTAACGTTCTAAATCACAAATCTTTTTTTTTAAATGTTTAAGAATATTTTTTAGGCATTTCCGGCCTTTATTAAAGCTGGACTGGACAGCTGAAGACATGAAAGGGGAGAGAGAAGGGGAATGACATGAAAGGGCCGCAGGTCGGAGTCCAACCCCGGGCCCGCTGCATGGAGGAGTAAACCTCTACATATGGGCGCCTGCTCTACCAACTGAGCTATCCGGGAAGCTTTTAATAAATCCAACCGCCCCATAACGACAGATTTAAGTTTCACTTTCTGTGATCCGTGACCAACGGTAATGCTAACTTTTGGGGGAATTTATAAGAAATCTTCAGACTCAAATAGACAATGTGTAGTAAAATAAACGTTTTTTTTTTTTTTTTTTCAATAGTCTGAAAAAAAGGCATGTTATGGAACCTAAACAGCCCAAAACCTCAACATGAAGAAAAAAATGTTGTTGCCTGTAGTGTCTCCCCTTAAGTGCGTGGTCCTTCCTTTTCCTCACACATTTGTTAATGCAGTGCTGTTAATATTTTACATGGTTTGACTTTTCAGTCTTTTGTCCTTTCCTGTTTGAGTTTACATGTCAGTTCTTCTCATCCCTCAAAGCAAAATACTACCACATGCATTCAAAAGGATCATCAATTTAGTTTTTTAAGGGATTTGAAAAATGCCTTGATATTGTGAAATTAGCAGATTGCTTTAAAGCTATTGTTGTAAAAGTTGTTTTTGACCACAAGAAAGCTGTTTAAAAAAACAGAAAGTAGTGACATTTCTGAAAGACAGAGTTTTGACCCATATTTTTGGCAAGAAAAAGAAAATATATATGTGTGCTTTGTGTCACCAGGAGCCCAGTCAGATAGCGAGCTGCCATCTCCTCATCTTAGTGAAGTGAGTTCAGAGCGTGGCTACACGTCTGACTCCGGAGTCTACACCGAGCACAGCAAGACCAGGATCCCTCGCTCAGCAACAGATGTGGACGTAGCAAGCAGTGGATGGCTGGTGGTCAGCAACACACACGCACGCACGCTCACACTCACGCACGGACACACACACTCTGTATAACATCCTCAGTCACCTCTTCAGATTCACATTTAAACCAGTTTGGTGCTCTAACATAAGAAATACGTGTTGTTTGTATAGTTGTTTTGATGAAGTTCGGATGCTTGTTTGTACTCATGTGATTTGTATTGTTTCCCAGGTTGGGAAAGATGACCTGGAGATGAGTAAGACGCCTCCTGTAAACTCCAAAGCTCAGTTGAATCACCCGCTGGTCAACCAGTACAGTCTGACGCTAGGCCAGGACCTGGGCCAGCACGACACCAAGTCTCTCATCAAGTGTGTGGAAACGCTGTCGTTCATCGTCCGGGATGCCGCCCACGTCACCCCGGACAACTTTGAGCTGTGTGTTCGAGCTATACGAGTGTTTGTGGAGGCCAGCCTCAACGGAGGTGAGACATTGAAAACCAATTTAAATTGCATAGGAGCTACTTAAAAGACTAGATTTACTAAGTACTTAAGGGAAAAGAAAAAGTGATAAGATATTGACTAAAAAGATCAGATTAAATTAGTAATATAGTCTTTTCCAGGCCAGACAACTGTTTGATAAAGACTGTTCTAAAAGTCAAATGTTGTTGTAGCAGCGTATAGAAACCTTTAATTCAAACTACAGTTGTAATATCTACTTAACCTGTAAACTCCATGGTGACTGATTCACTCCAGAGATAAAGTTAAAAATCATACAACCTGATAGGTTTATAATAGCAACCTTGTGCCTTTACTCCGCTTTGTTTTGTCCTCCCCCCTAAAAAGATTAGATTAAGTTTAATTGGTTTTGTCGTTGATCAGAGTACAGGTACTAAGACAACAAAATGCAGTTTAGCATCGAACCAAAAAAAGAAGCAAAAAGCTGTAAAGTGCAGAGTAATGTAATCAATTCACACAATTATATAGAATAACTAGAATGTGGAATAACAGTAAGTGGTATGAATACACTACATACAGTGTGAGCAGTATTAACCTATAGATGAATATGCTAAGCTATGCACAATATAGACAGTGGTATAAATATGTATACTCTATAGGTCAGTGTATACAGTATGTGGGTATGTGTATGTGAGAGTGTGTATGGTGCAGTTAGTAAGTGAATGTGTAGTTGGCAGTGATGAGAGAGATGACATTCCTTGTAATTATGTATGTATGTGCATTGTGCACACGCTACATTATGGCCAAGCATGCGCCCCTAAAATAGCATCTGAATAACGCGCCACTGACTTTAGACTAGCGCCACTGACTTTAGACTAGGTTTTTCCTGGTCAGTGGTGGAATTGTTTTCTGAAACTGCAAAATAGCACCAGGGAACGTTTGCGCCTGAACACGCCTCCTCTTTTCACTGAACCGCCCCCAGAAGCGCAAGGTCATTCCCTAATTTACCAACGTGCGTCTGTGGAGGGAAAGTCCGCTGTGCATCGGGTGCAAAATAGGAATGACACATGCGTTGGAGTACAAAGTCAATTGCGTTGGGTGCAAGATAGGGCCCTGAAAATGATATGAGATTATGACGTCATCAGGGTTATTTGTCAGATTTAACGAAGCTCTTTCAGAGCCCCAGAACACATAATACAACAAGAAAACCTATCCTGATATAAAACCAGGTGCGTGCCCCTTTTATTAGAGGCCTTAATTCATATTCAGATTGTGTTGCCTTGACATGCTTTGGACATACAATAATGACAAAACAATGCCCCCCAGCAGGATTAAAGTTCAACATTAGTTATTCAGATAAAGGAATTGTCGCGGAAGTCTATCTGAGTGTAACAACCAAATTAACTTGAACATAAGGTACTTTTGATCTTGCATTTACACAGGATATGATACTTCTCAGTTAGAAAGGAAACCCCCTTGGGACGAGGTACATTTCACAAAAGTTTGTCATTGTCTCTGTAATCCCTAAAAATATAGTCTTTTCCAGGCCAGACAACTGTTTGAGAAAGACTGTTCTATAAGTCAAATGTTGTTGTAGCAGTGTATATAAACTTTTAATTCAAACTACAGTTATCTAATATCTACATAACCAGCAAACTCCTTGGTGACTGATTCACTCCAGAGATACAGTTAAAAAGCATACAACCTGACAGGTTTATAGTAGCAACCCTGTGCCTTCAGTCTGATTTGTCCCCCACCCCCCACATTCCCTCTCCTTCTCTCTGCCCTTTAACCTTCTTGTCATCTGCCCCTAAAACCCCCTCCTCCCCTTTTTCCATTCATCCCTCCTTGTGCTGTTTGTGATCTACAGTATGACAGGGATTAAGGTTAAGAAATGGCAGTGGTGCACTTGTGCTTTGGCATAGCTGATGACCTATTCATTTCCTCCTAATGCTTCAGGCCATCGGATACATGCTGTCAACAGAGCTTTACACAGGCCAACAAAAGCGATGGGTTGATCAAAGCACTGGGCTGAGGCATGGCGCTAATCTGTACAAGATACTAATAGAAAGTGCAAAACCATACTCTGTTGAGCTTTTGTGGTCAGACTTGATAACTTTTTGTTAAGGGTGGTTTCAAGATAAATTGAAAACCTTTTGGAAATGGCCCATAGCTCGTGGTTGTTTGGAGCATCAGGCCCTCTAGGGTGTGATCCGTTCATGACAAGCTTTTGTGGAATGATAATGGCCCAAACCACTTCACAGGGGCATGGCTCATTACCAGGAAGAATGGTGTGTAGTGAACATATTTAGTTTGATGTTTGTCATTAACCATTACTGAGTCTTTTTCGGTGCTTCAGTCAGTCTAAAAGTGAAGTCTGATTTAAACTTTGGCGCGCAACATTTCACAGGTTTTTGCAATGATGCTACAGCATCAGTGTGATGTAGGAGGATTGGCACAGCAGCACTGTAGGCAGGTCGATAGGGGTTCTATAGGCTTATGCTACAGATTGCAATACGTAAACTTGCTTTAGGGTATTTTATCCAGGCAAGTTCAGCAGCTGTACTCTGCATCACATCCTCAAGACCATCTAGAAGTATGAAGCTAGGTTTATGGTAGCCGTTGTGCTCCCAGCGGCAAGAGCCATAAAATGCCGTCACCACGGCTGTCGTTTCCAGCGCGAAGGCTCCGCAAGTTGTCGCGGTGCGTAGCTGTGCACCTCTCAGTGTGCTCTGCGCTTTCAGTTCAACGCGGTCAGCTGGAAAGAGTGGCCGAGCAGGCAAAATAGAATAGGAAAACATGTTTATATGTCATTTTGACACAAATACATATTAATAAATGACATGTTGATGTTTGAAAGTCTCTAGGTTTTGACATAAATGCAGATGTAAATGTAATTAAAAAGAAAAACATTGATTCAAATATTGCACCTGTCAATACAGAACGAAATATTCTGTAGCCTATTCTGCCGTCAATACTGCCGACGTTGTCTTTGCTGTAATCAAATCAGTATATATTGATGTTTAACATGAAGTATTCTACTGCTTGAGTGCAGTAAATCAATGGGAAACCTACATGTGTACAGACGAGGCTAGCAGCAGCGCCGCGTCAGACGCGTTTCTGGTGTGTAAAGATGTGGAAAAATCCACGCAGACGCCACGCAGCTGACACGCAACAGAAACGCCACACTCACGCCACGCAGCCAGTCGGCCTTAGAGTAGATAAATGTAATGTTTGGCGGTACGTCGGTGTTTAACATGAATGTCTTTACTACTGTTGCCAGGCAGCCTGTTTTCCTTTACTTCCGTTCTCTTCTTCTTCTTCTCTACTACTTCTTGGTTTTTACACATTATTTTGTTAGTACGCCTCCTGTTTCGGAGAATTCTGCAACCAACAATGCGTTGAGCATAAACGTCTCTGCATGTTCGTAGCGTGCACACCCTCTACGCTGGCCTGCGCATGGTGTCGCGCGAGTATAGACAAAGCTTAACTGCACACTTCTGGTCTTTATATTATGGGAGCTGCTCGGTACAACCCACAATCTGGACTTCAGAGGTGTGCATTTTTTTAGAATTCTCGAAACAGTTACGGGATACCAAATACATGCTGATTTTCTTATTTTTTTCCCTTCAAATTCCACCCATTTACACCCAAACCATGGACAACAGGGCCTTGATTCCCAGGTGATTAAACATCTGTCTCCTCCTCCTCCTTCACTGCTATTCAACAAGTCCTCTCAACTAACTACAACATTGTTTATCATTTATCATTTGACGGTTGGTATGAAACTCCAGTCCCAAAGTCACTGCTTTGTTGACTCTACCACCTCGGCTGCCTCTTCAAGAGATTTTTTAACAACTTCCTCTCAGTACTTTCACCTTTGCTTCTGACAGAGAACTGTCATAATTCACACAGTTTAGGATGGTCCTTGTCAGTTAAATGTACAATACACAAGTCATTTTAGGCATTTGAAAAAACAAGTGCTGTTTTTCTCTGGTGAGTTTAGTCGCCTACTATTAACATGAACTATCAAACAGCACCATGAAAACTCCATGGAAACCAACTTTACACCAACATGCATATAGAACCACAGTGTGAGTTCCTAGATATGAAATGTAGGCTGTGCTGTTGAAGAACTGAAAAAGAGAAACACAAGACGAAAAGACTACTGACTGCACTGTCAAATCAACAGACCTCAACTCAGTCAACACATCTTTGGGAACATGAACATCAAAGGAGACCGTGATGTACTTTTGGAGCGCTAGAAAAAATGTAAATGTAAACAAATGTAAATTCTCAAATTGTGTCTGATCTTGAACGGTCAGTACCACAGTTCTAGTGCTCAATGCCCATCGTCAGTCTTAACCCCTCAAGCGGACAATGAAAAACCTCTACCTCTAGTTTTAGATCCTAAATAAGATAAAAAATGTTCTTCTTTAATAATTTGCTTCCTCAGGTTACCGCAACCACGATAAGAAGAAGAGCCACAAGTATGACTCCTCCAAGTCCCGGATGAGAAAGAAGGCCGGGGGAAGGGACAAGGAGGGGGGAGGTGGCCCGAGGCGAGGTGGCGGCAGGGCGTCCAGCCAGCGTCCGTCACGTTCCCACAGCGACGAGGAGGAGGACGAGGGTGTCCCGGCCAGCTACCACACGGTGTCATTACAGGTTAGTCAGGACGTAAGTACAACAGCACTCTTGACCCTTCTAGCTTCTGTTGATTTGAGCGCAGCAAGTCACTAGCTGTCTTTGCAGTGGCTGGGTAAACAGTGCTTTAGGATAAGGGGATTGTGGGAAACCATGGCTTTGGCTCCCACATGGACATTGAGTGCAGGTGTAGCTTTATATTCTGACCAAAATGAAAATGTTGCATAGTGTAGCTTTCCCCACAGCATGTCAGTCATGTGGAACAAAGACAGCGTTGTCAGGGGGCCTGTCTCTTCGGAGCAGTCAGATTGCTTGGCCCCCAGAAGTGCAGCTTGCAGCGTTTTTGAGAACTGCTCGTTCAATCGACTTCGACACAGCACTCCCTTGGGTCGTCAGCAATACACCTGCCAAGTGTGAAGTCGATTGGATGAACATTTCTTGAGATATGCGAAGGACAGTCGTACATGCATACACACAGACAGACAGAGCTACCTAGCTTATTAGATGATGCTGCTATAGCGCTACCTATTGGCCAAATGGCACCGTATTAGTCGTGGCCACTCAGACATCATATCTACACGTCCACCAAATGTGGTTGCAATAGCATAGAGTTTTCAATAGATATGACCTTTTTTTGTAATATACTGTAAGCCCTGCCCACAGCATTCGAGCAAACTTTGAGACCAAGGCCAGCCATAGCAAAACTGTATGGAATATTAAAAACCTTTTCTGGCTTGGTCCAGAGATGTTCTGTGCCTCGTGTGATAATGATTGCTTAACATTTGAATGATGAGTAGCAAAAAAAAACCAGATTTGGACACAATTCAAAATAGAGGGAAATCGATCTAGATGCAAATAGGTGTTGATTACATTGATAGATGCGTCTGGAAAGCAAGTTTGTTCCTGAGACTTAAGGTTCATAAGTTAAAGGCCAAAACGTAAAGTTCATTGTCATAGCGCCACCTTCTGGCTAAATTGATCCAAATTTAACACTTGCCGATGAACGGTTGTCGAGATATTCAAATGACAGACACACTCCCTCACAGAGATTCCTCTCTTTATAGTTATAGATTAGTTATAAGTGTATTTTTATTCTGTTGCCGCTATTATCTAGAGTTTCCAACTGTTTAAAAAAAAAGCCTCAGTTATTAATATAAATTGTAATGACAGTAAAGAGTGATCTGGAATTCTGCATCTTGAGATCTAATACCTTAAAGAAGTCAAAAGTTACAGCTCCATCGTGTAATCTTTTTAGTCTTATCATATACAGCATAATACCTGGTATCTGACTTTAGTAACTGTCTCCATCTTGACCCATTATTCATTTAGCTTCAATTGACTGTACCATCCTCCCACACTTGGCACTTAGATTTCTACTGTAGATAGTAAACCCATACATTGTGTGATTGTTAACTGTGTGTGTGTGTGTGTGTGTGTGTGTGTGTGTGTGTGTGTGTGTGTGTGTGTCTGTGTGTGTGTGTCTGTGTCTGTGTGTGTGTGTGTTGGGGCCAGCTGTTAGACCTGATGCACACTCTGCACACGCGGGCTGCCAGCATCTACAGCTCCTGGGCAGAGGAGCAGCGCCACCGGGAGGCTGCAGGAAGGAAGATCGAGGCCGACTCCCAGACTCTGTGGACCAGCTGCTGGTGCCCGCTGCTGCAAGGTAGGTCCAAATATCACAGTATACACCAGGTAGACCATCTCATGCAGCCCACTACAAAGGTTCTTGTAAATAGTACCTTCATGTCTTCCCATCGTCTATGAACTTGTTGTCCTCCCGGGTCAAAAATCAACAGACGTTCTTTTAGACGTTTTTGTCTTTTTTTTTCTTCAATGCTTTTGACGCTTTTTAAAAACGTTTTTGTCACTTAAATGTAACACTAACACCAACTTGTTACCATGAGTTTTACACCTTTTCTTGGAATTGATGGTCAACAAACCTCATTTATAAGAAATTATACCTAATTTCTGAGTTAAAAAAAGAAAGAATTGATGAATTATTTTGACTACTAGTTAAGATCAGAGGACGTTGAGTGGATCATCACAGACTGGTAGATGTCAACGTGTAGTCAGGATATTGTTTTGGAACCATTAAAAACATTTAGAAATGAAAGACAAAGATTTTGTCATTTAAAAATAAACGTGTTAGTGCTCTGGCGTTGACAAGCTACGTAGTTAGTCTTTTAAAAGGTTTTCTGCTTTATGATGAATCATGCACAAGGTAAAGGAGCTTACGGAGAAACATTTCACTGGAACTGCACCTCGTACGATTTCATGGGACAAAATGATGATTAGTTGATAGTTCCTTACTTACCTCAACATTTCTTTGGTATTTCTCAACTTCAAAGCTCTATCCCGGACTTTATATATCATTATTTATAATTGGCATTTATGAAACCTAGGAGGATCATGTTGATGATAAATTTAAATGTTAATGTACTTGCTGTTGTTGATGTGTCCATGTGCTAATAAAATATGCTTGGAGCTTGAATATCCATGTCTCTGATAAGATAAGAAAGATGTTATTGTCCTGAAGTAACTGTATCGGCTGTTTAGTAAATTCAACACAATATACACTACCGGTCAAAAGTTTGGGGTCACTTAGAAATTTCCACTACATTACAGACAGAATACCAGCTGAGATCAGTTGCATTGTTTTTTTAATCAGGGCAGCAGTTTTCAGATTACATTATGTGTTTACATAATTGCAAAAGAGTTCTCGACTGTCATAGAAAGAAGTTGCTGATCTTTAATGCAATATCTCCATTGCCCATTATCAGCAACCATTCATCCAATGTTCCAAAGGCACATTCTGTTTACTAATCTGATATCATTTTAAAAGGCTAACTGAGAAAACATTGGAGAACCTTTTTGCAATTATGTAAGCACATAATGTAATCTGAAAACTGCTGCCCTGATTAAAAACAATGCAACTGATCTCAGCTGGTATTCTGTCTGTAATGGAGTGGAATGGAAATGTCTAAGTGACCCCAAACCTTTGACCGGTAGTGTACATTCATACATACATACATACATACATACAATACACAGACTGTTATCACTCTGCATGGACATACTAATGTTGCATGCATTAACTGCCACTAGCCAACACAATTTTAGACTGCCCATTGTACAACACATAGTAGTCGTCATAATAGTGTACATAATATGTGCAGTAAGGGTAAGCAGCCTCATCAACATAGGTAAGTGTAACTGTGTGTGTTTAGATAAAAACAGCATTGTGACCGAGAGAGATTGATAAATGGTGGAGAATAACATGCTTATTTGGCCGGTTTTTGAGTTCATCCCAGTTTGAATAACAGGCTGTAGGTCAGTTTGAACTCCACTGCGGCTCATTTTCTGTTATATGGTTGCCCACCCCAGGCATTGCTTGGCTGTGCTGCGATGCCAGGCGACAGGTTCGTATGCAGGCCCTCACCTACCTCCAGAGGGCGCTGCTGGTCCATGATCTGCAGACACTCGATGCAACTGAGTGGGAGTCCTGCTTCAATAAGGTAAGAAAGAAGCTACATGTCTGCACTATCAACTCCTCCTATGTGCTGATTATATTATACACAGCTGATGTTAGGTATTATAAACCAACTCATTTAATCTTCTGCAGTCCCTTTCTTTACACTTCCTGATTTTGAGTGTGTGTGTGTGTGTGTGTGTGTGTGTGTGTGTGTGTGTGTGTGTGTGTGTGTGTGTGTGTGTGTGTGTGTGTGTGTGTGTGTGTGTGTGTGTGTGTGTGTGTGTGTGTGTGTGTGTGTGTGTGTGTGTGTGTGTGTGTGTGTGTGTGTGTGTGTGTGTGTGTGTGTGTGTGTGTGTGTGTGTGTGTGTGTGCAGGTGCTTTTCCCCCTGCTGACTAAGCTGCTTGACAACATCAGCCCAGCAGATGTGGGCGGTATGGAGGAGACCAGGATGAGAGCCTGCACACTCCTCTCAAAGGTTCAAAGCAACACACACTGCAGCACACCCTAACAACAAGCAGCACATGCTTTCACATGAGCAGATGATTTGGATGTCTGTCACTAGCCATGTTTCCATCCACACGTTTTTATGCAAATTAAGTAATGTTGAATGAAAAATGCCTCATGGAAACAGTAAAATTCTATTGAATTTCATGAATATCGACACAAAGTTTGTATGTTCAATCTCATCGGATTTTCTCTTAATCGGTAAACGGCTTATGCGATAAACGCTGACGGATACGTTATTTGCCGATTAAATAATGAATTGTGATTTACGTTTAAGGTCATTTTATGGTTGCAACCGGCCATAAAACGAAGAAGAAGTTTTAGATCATTGCCGCCACGTATTCCGCTTTCTTTGCAGACATGGCGGGTGTCAACAAAGACAGATATAAGTGGACGGAAGAGGAGACAAGAGACTTTTTAAAATTAATTTACGAGCGAATTATAAAAAATCTAAAATAACAAAACTCAGCATCAAGGGCCTTTCAGACTGTAAGCCACAGCAGCGCTGCTGCACTCTAAATCTAATGAACATGTACAATAGGCAGTTTGGCCAATAGCTTTAAACAATAATACAAATAATATTATCATGAATATTAATTATATACAATACAATATAACTAATAGTATACCAAAACATTTTTCAAGTCTGTCCTTGTACTGCAATATGCCCCATTGAAACCTTATACCTTAGCAATAAAGGTGGAAAACCAAACTTTATTGTAGCCAGTTGGAACAATGACCAAAACGTTAACCCTGGACCACAGAAAAGGGTCCTTGGCTTTGCTGTGTTGTGTGATGTTGGGTATGTAGCTATTGAACACCCAACAAGACTTGGTGGAACCCTAGCTGGACCATGTATGGTCAATGATAGCAAGCGGTGGTGTCTAAATGCTGTTCATACAGCTCCCGTTCCGTAGCGATTGTTTCAGCCTCTTGTCCATTCTTTCTGTGAGCAAATCACGAAAACACACTAATAATCTATTAAAAACGATATAGAAGACATTTTTTAAATGACGCAAATTATCTGATTCTGATTATCTGCTATTTGAAATTCCAACCATTTTCATTTTCAATTCCCCTGATTTTTACATGAGGAAACATCAAGCCGGCTTTATTTATCTAGAAATAGCCTCGTCTCACTGCTGTTTGGGATTGTTTTTCCCCCCAAAGTAGGTAGGCCTGCTAGTTCCACACATTCAGTTGTGTCTGAAGAGAGAGCGGCCAAGATGAGCACACACACACACACACACACACACACACACACACACACACACACACACACACACACACACATACACACACGTGTAACTTTCAGTTTGTGTTGATTCTAGCGGCTGCTTTGGATTAAGTGGTAGTGTTTTTACCACATCTGCTGTCCTAAAGCTCTTTTCTTTACGGTGCTGTATTATCCACTGTACATTACTGAGTTAGCGCTACCGGGAGGTCATATAGTCACCATGAATGTTTTGCTCAGACAGATTATCATTCAGTTACAATAAGAGAATAAGCTACAGATGCATCATTGCATTTCAAGTGTTGCATTCGGTAACTTAGCCTACTTTGGATGTATTGTGAGCTAAACCGGGTATCACTGTCACTGTGTTACGAGCCAAAGCATTAAGATTAAGATTGTTGTAGCAACCAACGTAATAATAATTATAAAAACTTAAATTAATATAGCGCATTTCATGAGACACAAGGACAGTTTACACAATTACAGGGGGACAAAAAGAAAATAGGCCGACACAATCACAGACTGAAGATAAATAAAAACGGGGCGCTAAATGGAAGGAGGGAGTAATTTAATGTTGGCTACCGACTACAACCACATCGCGCAATCTAAAGTTATTTTATGAATGAAATAGACATATTACATACCTGAGGGCCAATTCGGTGTCAGTTTTGAATCATTTACAGTCCCATAATTGTCTCCATCTGTTGAAAGCCTTTTAGCTTTTAGTTGTTCTTCGTTTAATTTCCTTTTTCCTGTGATGGTCCTGCCCCAGTATCAGCCATAACTACAGCAGATAACTTCTAAAATAAAAATACAATAAGGCCTGTATAAAGAAATCTCCTGCTACCTTTTACCTGGCTGGATACTCACTAACACAGGCTTTTCTGGAGTTACAACGTAATCTATGACCCGTCAGAATGTGTGTGACTGTAGCGTCGTCTACCTGCCGTAAATCATTCTGTGACTGTAGCGAAATCAGACCAGGCAGAGGCATTAATAAAAACTATATAAAAATAGCGTTCTTTTCACTGTTAAGTCTTTTTTGCTGTTACAGGTCAATTATGATCATCAGATGAAAAATGAAACAGTTGAGTTAACATTTAAAAGTTCCTCCTAGTTCCTGGCAGCAGCTGTGGCTGATGTGTGATTGTTCCCACTGGTCCAGGTTTTCCTGCAGCACCTCTCTCCTCTGCTGTCCCTGCCAACCTTTGCTGCCCTTTGGCTCACCATTCTGGACTTCATGGACAAGTACATGCACGCAGGATCCAGTGACTTACTGGTGAGGATAGGGTTAATACTAACATGCAGTATTGGGATGGGATTACAGCTAACCTATATATTAGACATGTATTTGATAACTATCTCATTACCTACTTGCACACTGGTTACTTCATATTTAATATTACACATATTTTATTTTGTTATACAATATATACTATGTATGTAGGCTGTACATTTTATTCTACTATCTATCTATCTATCTGTCTATCTATCTATCTATCTATCTATCTATCTATCTATCTATCTATCCATCCATCTATCTATTAAGGCAGGATGTGCAAAAATGTTGAGGGGTGTGCCAGAGTTGAGGATATATAGAGTGTGCAGAGGACAGGTGTATAGTCCAGGATGTAGGATATATTCAGTTATGGTGTAAAGATGTGTAAAGTATATATAAATATTGCAGCAGCAGTTCATCGGAATACTTCCATGTTCCAGTGTTTTGTCTTTTGTGGGCTAGTGACGTTAAACTCTCGGTATCAGCCTTACAAATCAGTGTAAATACATTCTTCTCTAACTTCTGTGTGTTCATTCACTTCTTGTTGGAATATACAGTCGTTCATCTATCATTATTATATCTAACTGAACATTGGTGAATGAGCCCAAACACAAGTATCTTAGAGACTGAAAGAGTGTTAAAGTATAGAGAAACCCCTTTAAAAAAATCCAGTGGCTGAAAGGGGTTTGGCAGCCTGTGAATGCTTTTTATATATCATTATATTATAATTATATATATATATATACCGCTTATATACATAAATATATATTTCCTGCATTTGTTTGTGTAGTTGGAGGCAATCCCTGAGTCCCTGAAGAACATGCTGCTGGTGATGGACACAGCAGGGATCTTCCACAGCGCTGACTCCAGGACAGGATACTCCGACCTGTGGGAAATCACCTGGGAACGAATCGTCTGCTTCCTGCCTCACCTGAGGGAGGAGCTCTTCAAACAGACTGTCATACCAGGTACACAGCCGGGAGCTTTCAGCTTTCACGCCTTTGTATGTTCCAGACAACGCCATGTTGGTCTGAGAAGGTGATGGCTTTGATGTAATGCCTCGACACTGATGTTTCTCCTCAATCATCTTCGCTTTTAGATCCAGTACCCAGTCCTCCAGCAGAACCCGTGCAGCCGCCACCCTCAGCAGGCCAGCCTTCATCCCCTCAGGTGTCTCCACCACCTGTCCAGCCGCCCTCCCCAGTCCCAGCCCCCCCTGCAGAGATGCAGACCCCCAGCAGGCCAGCATCCCCCCAGGAGCCCCAACCAGCCAGTGCCAACGGTAACACTGCAGGTTTCCTGCTACACACCCAGAGAAATGTTAATTACAGTTGGCTTCAGGGTTAATCAAGGCCAAAATAATAAACAAAACAAGTTCTGTCTAATTGATAATCTAACAAAGGAACAAACCAAAATACACCAAACTCCCTAAAGAAAAACAGGAGAAAACACAGTTTAACAAAAATGGTGCTTTGTGCTATTTATATAACGTTTTGACAGTTTGTTAGCCGTGAAGTTAACAGCAGAGCTAAAAGTGGTGACACACCACCCCGACCACCCAAAGACTACAGCCAACGGCCACCTAGCATGTACGTTCTGCGCCTGCGTCAGAGGAAATAACTCCAAACCAGCAAGCTGCAGCAATCTGGATTAGGGGTGTAAGAAAAAATCAATACACTTGAGTATCGCGATATTTTATTTTGCAATAAATACTATATCCATTTTCAAATAAATTTTTTGGGTTGTTTTTTTTATGTGCAAAAATATTCATGTAAGACAGTGGTTCATGTTTATGTTGTAGATGGCTATGCTGAGACACACCACTAGTGTCCTTGCCTAGCAGTGCCTGACTTTTTGCTAGAAGCTAACAACGTAGCTATGGCTGAACTTTGGCCTACTTGTTTTTCTGTGTGCTGCACTGTTTACTTCTTTGACTTTTATGCACATCATGTCTTTTTTTAAATATTAGTTTTTCTAAAATTATACTTTAAAAAAATCCCAATATATCGCCTTACGCACAGTATCGAAATATATTGCAATATATTGAATCGTGACCCATGTATCGTGATGCGTATCGTGTCACCAGATTCTTGCCAATACACACCCCTAATCTGGATTTGTCATTTAAAAAGGGAAACCAGATATATATGAAGCGTTGCTAAGATACATGTGTAAACCAGTGGAGAGGTTCACAGTGAGTTTAAATGAGTGGATGAAGAAGTCAGTGCTATTTCATTTTCCTACGTCCATGCAACGCCTCTAATGCTCTTTTTAATTCCGTGGCGTTGTAGTTCTTCCTTTCGCTAGTCTAAATATAATTTTGCTGTAGTACAACTACAAATGAGACCAACATGCAACTTATTTTGCAGTCAATCAGCTTTCGTTATTGGCGCGAGTCTCTTTCAGATTGTACCACAGACATAAAACAGATTTTATTCTCCAGCTTTGGGGGAATACAAGTTTAGCAATACTTGGCTTGAAAAAACTGAATTTAGGGCTCAGTTGATGTTGTGATAAAGGTCTTAAATTTCATTCATAATGGTCTTAAAAAAGGTCTGAAAAAGTCTTCAATTTGACTTGGTGAACCCTGCAGGAACTCTGATAATATCGTTAATCACAATTACAACTGAGACCGTGGATTGTATAGAAACATGTCTCGAACTGTCGTGACTGACTGACTGTATGAAAACGGCTCTTCTCTGTCTTGTAGGATCAGACCGCTCGTCTCCAGTCCCCGCCTCGATCCCCCCACTGCCCGTGCCGCTAACGACGTCCCCCACCCAGGCTCCCTCCCCCCTCATCCTGCAGCCCCTGGCCTCCCCCCTGCAGGTGGGGGTCCCGCCCATGTCCCTGCCGATCATCCTGAACCCCGCCCTGATCGAGGCCACGTCCCCGGTGCCGCTGCTGCCCAGTCCCAGAGCTACGAGCCCTTCTGACCAGGTCAAGTAAGGGAACTGGAGCCCCCCCCCCCCCCCACCCCACTCTGTCATCCTTCAGCCCACTGTAACAACTGGATCTAGCAGACTTCTACTACAACTC
Organism: Gymnocephalus cernua; assembly: GCA_023631565.1. Classification (NCBI taxonomy): domain Eukaryota; kingdom Metazoa; phylum Chordata; class Actinopteri; order Perciformes; family Percidae; genus Gymnocephalus; species Gymnocephalus cernua. The sequence continues at coordinate 24,850,632 of CM042437.1, forward strand.
CAACAGCGCGTCACAAGGTTTTCAAATGATGTCGTATTGTATGTAGAAGAAGACAAAATAGATGGGACACCGTAATTATACCACATTTTATTTATAGGAGAAATCCCCCCCCCCCCCCCTTCAACATCTGACATTGTTCAAAAAACCAATTGCTGGTGCACATTGCGTTCTTTGTGCCATGTTTGTGTTTGGTATATTCTTCTTCCTGTGGATGGATGGCTAAATGGAGACAATCGGACATCATGTCCAGATTGTTGGGAACAGAAAATGCAGGATGAAAGTCATAAAAGGAAAAATCTGATTTATTCTTTTAATATTTAAGCCCTTGTTGTAATGGACATTTTTAGCAAACCCACTCAAACTGTAGATTCCAACAAGGGCTGTAGCTGCCAGAGAAGACAGGGAGAACGGGGGGGGGGGGGGGGGGAGGTTTATGTTGTACTACACATGGTGAGCATTTTATTGGCTGATCCCAGAATTTTAAAATTCAATGCATTATATGTGTTTTAGACCAATACATTAAAATACAAATTCTGATTCCGTATTTCCCCACCACAGTTTTATTCCTGGCAGGTGTTAATTGTCTTAAAATCTCATCAAAGACCCAAAGCTAACAATGTGTCAGTTATCTGTCAACACGTCTCTACCCTGTCTGTGGCTCTCAGCTCCAAGCCCATTGGTTCCTACTGAAGAGGTCAATCTTTAAAAAACAACTCACAAAAGTATAGTTTCATTTTTATTTGAAATGGCTCAATTGTTTCCTACAACAGCTGGTCACTGTTGTTTTTAACAAACAGGAAATGGAGCATTTGTGGGGACTATTTTCAGCGGCAGATTAATCCACATTCGGTGCTCTAGTGAGTATTTGTGGGGTTGAGTCAAAATAAAATACTGTGTGTGTGTGTGTGCGTGTGTGTGTTCGTGTTCATGGCGATGAAGGCAGGTGTCACCCAGTGTGTGGGTCTCTATGGCACAAAGGAAGAAGATATACCGCCAGCTTTGGGGAACATGGTCACATGACTTCAGTATTCCCACCCCCCCACCCACCCACCATAGATTTGAACTTGATAAGACCAGGCTGACCTCATGGCTTCGCTCACACACACACACACATGTGCTTTAGCTAATCTAGACATGTTTGAGGCAGGGACAGTAAAGATCCACACAAGAAAGTTATTTCTTTTCAATTCTGCATGAGGACAACAAACAAACAAGCTTTGATTTTGGGCACCTTAAGAATTCCTCTTCCACTGAATCCAGAGGCACTGTGTGCTCATGGAGCCTTCTGAGATGACATTCCAACATGTAGATACCGGGGTGTGCAGTGAGCTCGGCCCACTATACGGAGGGCAGTTAGAAATCCAAATAGTGACTTTTATGGTTTATGATAAGTCTAACGAATCAGAGTTGAGTATTGATGTCATTTGATCATGTTTGTGTAGCTTGCTGCAACAGTCCACACATGATTAATCCCCAGGGTCTGATATAGCAGCTGGCTAACTCCTCATATCACACGCACATCTGTGGAAGCTAACTGAACTGTTAATGAGATCATTACTGAATACCTACCGCTGAATTTATAGCATCGGAATACTTTGAAAAACACCCATCTGTTGTTTTTCTGCAGGGTACTTCAAGTTGTATAATAAAAATAAATAAAGTGATTTCAATTCAATAATATGCATCCCCAGTGGAGCCATTAGAAAGTATACATAGCAGAGCAGACCAGAGGACTACGTCTTTGTTTAAGACTGACGTTTTGCTCGGGTGCGTTTGGCGTGTAGTTCAGTCCGTCTGAACGCTGTCAGTGATCTCACTCCACTTCCTGTTTGTCTGTGCGTTAATGCAAAACGGACCACAGGTCGTAGTAGTAAATCATGAATTCTCTGCTGAGATCTGTATTGTATGTAATATCATTTGGTAACCGTGGTAACATATGTGCACCAGCATGTGGGATTTTCCCTGATACATGATGTTAAAACAGATGTTTGAGCAGTTATTTGAAAACTAAAGCAACTGAAACGTAGTGGCCACACAGTGCCTCGATTGTTCTCTCCCGTTGGTGTCTGTTCGTCACTACTTCGGACTTGTGACATCCGTTATGATTCAGATTTTTTTTTCACCTGACTTGATCCGTTACATCAGATCATTTGACTAACTACATTTGAACAACATGAATACAAAACATAAAACCTACAATCTAATTTCTGATGTGGCACCACTTTGAATCAAAGGCGAGTTATACGCACGGCCATCAATGAAGAAAAGCCTTAATGACATTGTTTCAATCCTACATGGATCTTCATCAGCCATCATGGAGCTTGTCAGCATATATATATATATATATATATATATATATATATATATATATATATATATATATATATATATATATATATATATGGGTGTGGTTTCCGTTTTTCAAACATGTAAACCACTTTGAATGATCTACAGAAGAGTGGGATGTAGACCACATACATTTAGATCAATAGTTTTCAAAGTACAGTATTGTTGTGCTATAAATTCTGCGGTATTAAACGTTTCTACGGTATGTATTCAGTTGTGGTTACATTTCCCAATGAGGCGTTGAGCTGCTCCAGTTTGCTTCCATAGCACGTGTCGAGGTTCTTGCATGCTGATTGTGCCTTGTGTACAACGACATGGACCCTGACAAACTGATGGAGACTAATTCACCATGTTAATGCCAAATATGTGACGTGGACAGCTTAACATCCACCCAATGTGGCCCTGGGATTCTCTCAGTGATGTTAAATGTTATTTATTGAGTTGGGAAAGAAGAGATGAACTTTTCCATTGCAGTAGAGTTGGCGGTCAGGTAACACTACAGCCTTATAGAGCCACCAACATGAGACATTTTGTAAGCTGTGTTCATTTGTTGTGGGGGAGTCTTATAAGCAGCTGAGTCTTGCTTGAAAAGGAAATTACATGAATATGTGTATATATAAATAAAAGGTAATGTACTTTTTACTATGTAATAAATATAATGTAAAGAAAGTGCTCATTCTGGTGTTTGTGTTGTTTTTTACACAGTGAAATACAGACCGTATTCAGATCTTATCTTACCACACTAATGATATTAACTAAGAGTTTGATCGTAAAAACCTTCTGAGAGCAACTTTAACTGAGGAACTGTGTTTAGATCATCTAACTTCCCTTAAATTGCCTCCTCCACTTGCCTCCCTACCTCGCGTCTTAGTCCCTCCCACTGAGGAGGCCCGGGAGAGATGCAGAGAGGAAATCATGGGAGGAGAGAGGCAACGATAAAATGTGTTTTAGAGCAGGGATCTTCAACAGGGGGTCCGGGACCCCTAGGGGTTCCTCAGAGTCAACGCAGGGGGGCCTCCAAATTATTGTTCATTTTTGTTCATTTTTTCACCAACATTTTATAGTCTGAATATGAATCCAACATATTAGAAAATATAAATCCCCAGTGATGATAGGCTGACTGGCCCATATGTAATAAGGTGTCACTAAGGTAGCCATCCACAGATACAGTTCATCCTAAGTGTATGTTTAACATTAAAACATGATTATAAAATCATGCCAACAATTATTAGGCTATTTTAATAGCTTAGTATTCTATGCAAAAATGTATAAAGCCTTAAGTTTTTGTAGGCCCAGTTCAATGTGCAACTTCAATATACTGTATTTAGTACGGGTGGGGGCCCTGCTCTATCTCTCTTTCAGTTAAGGGGTCCTTGATTTAAAAAACGTGGAAGACCCCTGTTTTAGAGAGATTAGACGTCCTTTCCTCTGAAGTGTCACATGAATTCGTCAGCTGTTTGGGCGGAGTTAGTAACTCCTTCAGCTGCACGGCTTCCAGGAAGGCTGCTCTCTGTGGCTGCATCTCATCCTTATCTGATATCTCCTCCACTCCTTGGCTCCTCAGTCCTCGGCTGAACCGGAAGTTCTGTCCCTCCTTGGTGAAGGCCGTCTCAAAGCTCTTATTTCTGCCCCGATGACTGAGGAGCTAGCATCGAGGAGGGTTCATTGAGGAGCTATAGCCGAGGATACAGGGTTATTAAATGTAACCTGTATCCTCAGAGATCCCTCCATCTTTGCTCCTCGGGGCAGAAATAAGTTTTGAAACAGAACAACTTCCCGTTCAGTCTGCTAGGTTTAAAGTCCTCTATCAGACTGATAGTTTAGTTAGTTATTTTACAACATTGAGAGTGGCTCCCTCCCTCGCCGTATTTCTCAAAAATGATTTCACTAAATATGTGGACCAAAGAAATCTGATAATCATCCCTACCTCTGGCAGTGTTCAACTGTCCCATGAAGCACAGAGTCTTACAAAGCCAAACACTTAACGCAATCATAGCTGTACGGTTTTACCATGCAATTGCATGTGCAGGTCACTAAAATTCTCCAATAATATCATAAGGCATTACTACCAATGAAAGCTGCGGCCCTTAAAAGGCCTTTGAATTTGGTTGTATTTGGTCCGAACCATCCAAAAAAAGGTTTCACACCATAAAAGGACCGGACCATGGTTCAGTTTGGTCCAGACCGAGACCACCTCTTTTTATCGGACCATTCACACCTGAAATTTTGGTTCGGACCAAACTGAAAAGTCCGAAAGTCCAGACCAAATGAGGAATGTGTGAAAACGCCCTTAAATAGCTCAAACTTCACTCATTCAAACAATATCATATTAACCAATCACTTACGTATGACTCTCAAAACTGGCCAATATAGCCTTGTTAACTTCCTCATCAGAGGACAGTCTGGCAGGGCTCCCATGATTGAAAGGTCGGTGTCATAGTTGTCACTGACTAGTGGTGACTGGCTCACTGAGTTATCACTTTCTAAGTCAATGGTCACTTGTGGTGGGGGCTGGTCACTGGGCACTTGTGGTGGGATAAGTCCACTGCGAAAGTATGACAACTTCATGCCTACATTCACATTACAAAGAGAGCATGTGTACAATCATGTATCTGTTGTGGTGTGGCTCTGTTCTAGGACCTCCCTGTCCTTCTGTGTGGTTGTGTGAATCGGTTCAGTGTTTAACATGGGGTTATTTCATATAAGGGGGAAAGGGCATTTAAGATGCGATGGTCAAGGCAAAATTTAAGGGGCACCGGTGCAAACAAAGTTTTCAGTCACACTTTGCAGATTTTTGGTCATGTGTGCGACGAAAGAGGTTAACTCTAGAGCACTGCGAGGTGACATTAACTGAGACCAACTCCTTCATATTTTAACACCCTGTGAACTATCATATTCTGCAAAAATAAATCAATAAAATCATTAGTGCCCTTTGTGTTGAAGTTCTGACACAGTTCGACGTTGGTTTTGAATACCTTACCTTACATGGGAGATCGTTTGATGGCCTCACATATACAGCCTTGGACTTGAAAATCTTGTGTATCATAAGGCCACTAAGTTCTTGACCGCTGTGCAACTTTGGAGCAACCAGCTGTATACTGTAACAATAAGGAAAATATGAGTTGACAATTATGAAAATTTGTTTGCTAAAACACATCAATGGAATAGCTTATGATGTGCATTATACTGAAATTCCCATAACAGTACCTTGAATCCATAGTTCTGACACAAATTCACTCAGACAGCAGTTTGTATCAGAGAGTCATTTGACTGTGACGATCCAAAGGTGCACATTGCAACGAGAGAACAAACACTGGTCCAGCAGAATACAACGTTGGAAAACATGGAATTCCACTCCAGAGAGATTGAACATTATATCTAGTCATTTTTTCCTTGGTAATAATACAAAATATTGATCAGTGCAGCTTTAACCCTTGTGTGGTGTTCATATTTTTGTTACACAGCCAATGTTCCTGAGGACTATTTCACAAAACCAAGATAAGGGATTAAGCCGGGATTTCCCAGTTATCCTGGCTCAATTTAGCCTTGACTCGGTTTCACAAAAGCAGAGGCACCTAAGTTACCATGGAGATTTATTCTGTGCAGCTAGCCTGCTCCTGACCAGGCTAACAGCCAGGATTTATTAATGCTGGAGCCTTTTCTGTTCACTCAGCAGTGGTTTTACCTTATTATTATTATCAGCCTGCATTAAAGTACAGCAGGTGCATATTGCTGTTCATTTAAGTACTGTTATTATTTAAAGTTGTGACCATTATTTTTTTTATAATTATTCATGTGACAGTCATTGTTACTGTTATATTGGTGTATGAAGACTGTTGTTTATATTGTTGTTAGAAGTTTGATGAATATATTACAGCAGTTATTGAGATAATTAGAAAAGGCTGATAACAGTTGCCAAATGTGTTTTAAATGAAGTCAGTTACTAAGGGCAATACATAAAGTGCTGTACATGTGTGTTTCTATAGTGCACCAATGCACCTTCAATTATTTTAGTTGATTCATTTTTTTGTATTCTTTAACAATAAAGGATTCAATAAAATGGCATTCTTAGCACACGATTTGTGTTGTCCAGTAAACTGGGACTATAATTTGGGAGAATTGTACAATTATTGTAAGATTGTACAATCCTCCTTAATTATAGTCTTAGTTCATTGGACCAGTAACTATATATACTGGTTTATGCTACTGCACATTCATGTAACAACAGGGAGCAGACACCCCAATGGTTTTTGACCTCATATTTTGCTGGGCGGCAATAACTGATGAATATACTCTGTTACATTCATGTTTACAGTGTGCATGGAATTTATCACTTCATTATCTTTATACTTTCTAGATTTTAGAGTCCAATTTCTTCAGTGTCTTTCTTTTCTATCTCTGTATATACGAGGGAGCAAAGCATATAATATGTAAAGAAGGAAACTCTGCCTCTATAAAAAATAAAAAAGTAAACCTAAAAAATAGCGTGTCAGATAATAGCGGACCGATAGTCTAAACATATATATTTACAAACTACTGCTCTTAACCATTCAATGAGTTACTTGTCATTTGCAAAAACGATCAGTTGTACACTTTGCATTAAAAGCAAGCAGTGGAAGTTAATATTTTAGCCCATGAGAGAGAGGGAGAAACAGAGTGAAAGAGATATTTACGCATCACATTCTAGCGTTGTAGAAAATGGATCTTCATGGTAAATTTCCTGAGTAACATTAGCTTCTGCTTACTTTTAAGACAAAGAGTTAATTTGTGCAAAGTATTAGTAGCCTAATCCATGAATGGTATGATTATGACGGTCTTAACTCAGAGCAGTGGTCATTTAATGAATATATTTAGGCTGCTTACGCATTCAGTCGGTCCGCGATCGTCTACCAGGCTCTCTCTCTCGCTGTTTCATTACAGCGGCCGTGTTTCTTTTTTACAAATAATGTGTTTCATGTTATCATACTTCTACAAGAAGCTGCTGCTCACTCTGTATAAAGTATTAACAAAGCATATTCTCCATTGTAGCCTCAGTAAATTTGTGATCGACCTCGCGGTCTGTTAAGGAAAGCCGTGAACGCGCATCTATCCGAATTACTTCAGCCTGGCTCGAGCTAGTCGCTCCTCCTCAGCCTGGCTTGGCCGTCGTGAAACGCACCAAGCCAGGCTGCACAAATTAGACTAGATCAAGTCTCGCTTTATTGGTTATCCTGGATTTATATATTCTACTTTTGTGAAACAGCCCCCTGGGTCTGGTCGACCCACCCACATTGTTAGGCTTTTAAATCAATACAGCCATAACAATGTATGTAAAAATACTTAACATATACTATTTTAGCTCAATTACCAATGATATATACATCATTTATGATTCATATTTGCCATTTACCCCTGTGGGATCACATTTATGATCATGTGATCATTTTAGTTTTTTGTGAGAAAATAAGGAAATTCAATTATAAAAAAGGTAAAAAAAAAAAAAAAAAAAGTAGAAACAAAAGTTTTGATCATTATTGGTGCTTAATTCTTAGAATGTAATCAGAACAGGTGAAAGTGCTTGAAATGTAACAAGTTTGTAACTTTGTGTGGGAATAGCAGGTGCAGAAAGACAACATAGTTTCATAGCACCTACAGTTAAATACACTCGGGGCCAGTAGACCCCAACACCTCATATGTAATAGTAATGTTTAGGTTTGGGTGTGCCGTGTGCAGTCATTGAAAATAAGTTATTTTTTATGTTCTTCACAGAAAATGAGCCAAGGAGTTTGAGTTAGAAGAAATAATAAATAGCATCATTTTTCTTTTAGCAAACGTTGAAAATGGGTCCCACAGACCCGAACACCACACAAGGGTTAAGGATTTATTTTATTTGAGAAACACATTGGCCAGAGTGACTAACAGACAGCCTAATATATAGCCTAAATCTATACATCTATCTAAACAGGAAGAGAGTGGTGCAATAAAATGGGCATACACACAAATAAGTTGTCTTTGAATCCTAAGTCACAGTGCCCCATAAATCTACATTGTTATGAAAGTACCACTTACATGAGAATGCCCGGCTATTTGCCCAGCTTGTGGAAGGTAAGCCGTCCACAAGCCGGGCATATCAAACTGTTTATTGCCCTGCCTTGAGGTGATTATTCCGTTTATTCTACTTCTTGCTTGCCAACATAATAAAACAATTTAAATACTTTAATAATTATGCTTTTTCTTATTCGTATTACATGCTTATTAAATGTATACTCTGTTTGAGTTCATCACCCTCAAAAAGTAGTCCCCTTTAGAACTACGGTGAATAACGTTAGCTCAGCTGTAGCTAATTAGTTTCTATAGCAACCACACAAGGCTGCATCTGATCACTATCACTGTCAGTCTATCCTTCTGGTGGCTCTTCCACTCGGTGAAAACCTTGATAGCAAAGGCAGTTGCCTTTTTCGTGTTTCGGAAACGGGTACCCTGGGCCTCGTCTTTTTCTTTTGTCATTCCGTCGTCCTCGTCGCTCTTTATCCAGTCCTCAAATGTCTTCCCTACTCCAAATATATTAAAATTGACAATGTCAAATTGAATGAATTCGTCCATTTTTTAAACACTGTAATGTTTAGAACTATGGCGAATAACGTTAGCTCAACTGTAGCTAACGTTAATTAGTTTCTATAGCAACCACATAAGGCTGCATCTGATCACTAACATCAGTTGCTACATTGTATCTCGCTTGCAAAACTATATATCGACTGACCCTCCGATAGATTTCCGACACATTTTATAAACTTTTTTGAATAAGGTTTATTTTTACAATGGACCTCATGTTTGAAATTTCTGTGATAGAAAAAAAATACAAGCGGCGTATTGATCTACTATTTGATGACGCTGTGCTCAGTCAGCGGGCAACCTGCCGGGTTAATGCCCTCCTCCCAGCCAATCAGAATCAAGCATTCTTTAACAAAGTAGAATAAAGGGTTTTAATCATAGATATAGAACAATAGATATGACATGTAATTCTGACTTGCCATTCCAGGATGGAACCACTTAGCGGCCATCTTACCATGGTTAAGTTTTAGAATTGCTTCCATTGGAACCAATGGGGAAATAGGCTCATGTTGTCTTCATAATCCTTATATTTTTCTACCAATACATCAATAGTGGTTTTAATTCAAATTAATGACCATAAGACAACTGTACCTTTCTAGAACGAAACAAAAAAAATAGAGATTTGGGTGGAATTTTGATTGATATAGCTCCAAGAGAACAAGTAATTGAAGATAATCTCATAATTTTGCATTTATATTGCAGGTAAAAAAAAAATTCTGAATGGCTAATATACATTAAACAATATTTTTTTAATGTAAAAATCCTAAATAGATTTCAGTATTATGGCCTATAGAGGTAGTTACGATAAGACACATGAGAGAAACATCTAACTGTATTGTTCTATATCTATGGTTGTCCCTTTATCTAAGATTCCATTCTATCATGGAATCATGTTTTGATGAAAGACTTTTGCCTTTGATTTCAGACTCAATGTGACATCATGTCTGCCTTTGATCATCACCCAGCTATAATTCAACTTGATTTACCAGCACAAGGCAAGGCACAAACTCAGCAGTAAGTTGATACATCTGTCTGCAACACGGCTGCAGCTACCGATAATTTCAGTAATCGCTACCGATGATTCCATCAATTAATCGAGTAATCATACAAGAAAAAGCTAAATTTTTGTAGCTTAAATTGGGCTATTCAACCGTACCGTTCAGGGGTCTTATATAATCACACAACACACACTCAGTGTTAAGTAGAAACATCTGTATGCAATAGGGCTGCAGCACCGATTATTTTAGTAATTGGAAACTGTATGTGTGTCGAGTAATGGGATAAGAAATATTTTTGCTTGTGAGATCATTGCTGCCTTTGATCAGCACTAGTTTAATCCAACTTCCTAAGAATCAGTGATTTACCATCACAAGTCACAGCATAAACTCACACTGCGTCCGAAATCCCACAGTAGCATAGTAGCTAAAACAGTAGGCTCAGTAACGTCAACAACGCTCTAATTTATACATTTCTACATATTTAAACGACTGTCGCTCTTGTTCTTCCCCTCTTTCAGTAATTTAAGCGTTATCTGGCGATTGTTACGCGTTTTCAACAAGCAAGGAGGCTCTCAGGAAGTGACGTTGAAAATTACAGATTAGTGCGTCCGAAAAGATACAGAAACTACTGTTTATTTACACAAACGTTTGTTGATTGATAGTTTACATGTTGAGTCTGTAGTCTGTAGAGGTTGCAATTTTGGACGTGTGTTTCGTAGATACATCTGTCTGCAATATTTCTTTTAGTTACAAAACTAAAGAACATGGATATCGTGTGCGCCATAGATACATTGGAGGAAGGAAAGGCAGAATCACAGGAACTCAAAGTAGACAAACAGGCCTTTAAGAATCTCACCGAAGACCAACCGACCGTTGTTGATTGGAAAGTAAGACTAGCGCACCAAAAAGAGGTTGGAAACTTGAAAAGAATCCTTGTGGATGAAAGGTATGGGTTATCTCAAATCAAAAAAGAGGTTGAACGTCTGAAAAAACTCAATGCGGATGTATCTGATGAAAACTATCTTATTCAAAAAGAGGTTCACAGCCTGAGAAAAGTCATTAAGGTTGCACATTATAGGAGCTCTGTTATTGACGCAATAGAGAAGGAGCTCATGGAGCTACGTGAAATCTTCTACACAACGATTGAGCAAATGTGCAATCAAAATTCTGTCCTCAAAGCAGAAAAAAAGCATCTAAGAGAAGAGAATATGCGCCTTAGGGAAATTATTGAAAATAAAAGTGAGACAGAAAACAAGGATCTGAATGAGCACAGAACACAGAACACAGAAAATGACCTGCTCCAGATCCATAGCCTAGAACATGAGAACAGTAGAGAAAGGCAGAAAGATCTTCCCCCACAGCTAGGAGAAATCCTACCGAAAAAACGTTTTTTGAGGGTTTTTAAGAGACTTAAGGGTTTCATCTCCAGTGGGTTCAAGTCAAAAAGCACAGGCAAGTCCAACAACAAAGGCGCCAGCCTGTTGACAGGTTCGTCTGACATGGACGTAACCATTATAGAACTCCAAGAAAATAACCTGCTCCCAATAAATAAAAACTCGTTCCATAATGAAAATGACGTGAATTTAGAAATCAAAGTCTTTGAGGAGAACATTAGACAAAGGGAGACAGATTTTCCAACACAGGCAGAGGTCTGCGCTGTACAAATCCTCAAAAAGAACCGTTTCGTTTTGAATACAATTAGGGGTTTCTGCACACATGGATTCAAAAAGATACTTAATAATACCCAAGAGTCAGATAAGAAGTTAAATAGCAAATTAAACTCCCACAGATCGGAAAATGTTTCCAAAAGCGAACCAGAGTCTCACAGTAAAGTCATCAAGCAGGAGGAGTCAGATAATGAGTTTTCTACTGACAGTGAGATCGAACCACAGCCAGGTTGTTCGTACATGAATATCGATGGATGGGCAGCAGAAAGGACCTACAAGACCTCTGAAGCCTGTCACAGTAATGTCGACAAGAAACATGAGGAGTCAGAGGAAGAGTTTTCGACTAACAGTGATGACGAAACCCAGCCGGACAGCTCTCGTACGAGTAATAAGTCAAACAGTAAAGTCGTCACCGACAGATTAGAAAATGACTCCGAAAACAAAGGCGATTCCGACACGAAAGACATTGAGAATAAGCAGGGTGAGTCAGATGAGTCGTCGACTAGCGGTGACGATGATCCCCAGTTGGACAGCTCTCGTACAAGTGATAAGTCAAAGAGTAATGTTGTCACAGACAGATTAGAAAATGACTGCGAAAGAAAACAAAAGTCTCACAGTAAAGTCATCAAACATGAGGAGTCAGAGGAAGAGTTTTCGACTACCAGTGATGATGATCTCCAGCCGGACAGCTCTTGTATGAGTGATAAGTCAAACACTAAAGTCGTCACCGATAGATTAGAAAAGGACTCCCAAAACCAAGGTGATTCCGATACTAGCAGTGAGATTGAACCACAGCCAGGTTGTTCTGACATGGGTGTAACCATGAAGGAACCCCAAGAAAATTACTTAAATTCAAAAATCAAAGTCTTCGAGGAGAACGCTAGAGAAATACAGAAAGAGCTTGCAACACAGGCAAAGGTCTGCACTAGACAAATCCTCAAAAAGAACCGTTTGGTTTTGAAGAAAATTAAGGGTTTCTACACACATGGACTCAAAAAGAATTTCAAAAGCACCCAAGCGTCCCGCACTAAAACCATGAGTAATAAGCAGTGCGAGTCGGATAAATTAAACTCCCACGGATGGAAAAATGTCTCCAAAAGTAAACGGGAGTCTCACAGTAAAGTCATGCAGGAGGAGTCAGATGATGAGTCGTCGACTACCGGTGACGATGAACCCCTGCCACACAGCTCTCATAAGAGTGATAAGTCAAACAGTAATGTCGTCACCGATAGATTAGAAAATGACTCCGAAATCAAAGGCGATTCTGACACGAAAGACATTGAAAGCAGGCAGGGTGAGTCAGTTGATGAGTCCTCAACTACCCGAGACGATGAACCCCAACCTGATATGAACAATGAGCCACAAAATGACTCCGAAAACAAAGGCCAGTCTCACAATATTGATTTTGACTGGGAGTGGTGGGAGTCGAATGATTTATTCGTTACCGATGAATCAAAAACTAACGCTAAAAGCAAAGCCGATTCCACCGATAACAACATCGACTTGAACTGGTGGGGGCAGAATGATAAGTTCAGTAATGTATGCAGGTTCCTCCAAGGCGAGTCCCTCAATGACATATACAAGAAGCAGCGGGAATCGGATGAGACGATGGCGACTGCCAGTGACAAGGAACACCAGCCGGATAGCTCTGATGTGAATAGCGATGACTAAACAGCCTACCGGGCCTTCGAGGCCTGGGAGGTGTCTCGAGTCTATATTCAGGAATCGGAGGCCAAACTATGATATTTGTAGATGGTATGTGATATACCTTATAATGAAACATAAAACAAATCTCTCTGAATTTCACCAATAGAAGAGTAGCTACATTTCTGTGTGAAGATGTTTTGGCCTCTGAGGCTACATTCACAAAGCTACGTTTTGGTTAAAAAACAAATATATCTTTTGCTAAGTTTAAACTGCGCATTCCCCCTGCTCTGACGTTTCCCCCTCTCATTCCCCCTGCTCTGACGTTTCCCCCTCTCATTCCCCCTGCTTTAGCGTGTCCCCCTCTCATTCCCCCTGCTCTGACGTTTCCCCCTTTCATTCCCCCTGCTCAGGCATTTCTCCCTCTCCCCCTCTGGCGTTCCCCCCCCTCACAAGCAAAAAACTTCTCAGATGTTCAGGAATTGCTCCAAATTGAATTATAATTTCGGCCTGTTCTTGCACAGTGTAGGGAAACCTGATCTATAACTACATGTATTAATAATACGTCCAAAACAGCAGGCATTACGGCACTCGGGGACAGCTTCGATATACCAGACGTATATAATAAGATTTAACAGAGGACTTCCGGTTTAGCATCAGCCATGTGAGGGCGCATGAGTCGGGAGCTCCGCAAACCAACTTTTAAGTTTCGTTTTATAATCTGATACAGTGCTATATATATACTTTTTTTTTCGTTTTACATCTCGTGTATTTTACGTTTACTTTACTTCTAACAGTATTGTTGTAGTCAGTCGTTTGAATCCAACGATGTCTAAGCAACGACAAAAGAAGGCCGATTCGTCTGTGACCGGCGGCTCGCCTTTGGAAACGGCTGAACTTTCCACCCCTGAGGCTGAGAGTGTTGCGATTATGGGTGCCATTAACAGGCTTGAAAGTGGAATTTATGCCAAATTCGACGTGCACGCCGCTGAAATTCGAGGTGAAATGTCCCTGATACGAGAAGAAATGCACAACACATTTTCATCTTTCAAAGAAGACCTCAAAACCCAGAGTGAGCACTTAACTAACCTGGAGACAGCTACCTCAGAATGGACGAGAAGTCTTCACTCTCTCTCGAGCCAACGGTCGTTTCTCTCCAGAAAGAGGTCGCCTCACTGCAAGCTAAGTGCATCGATTTAGAGTGTCGTTCCCGCAGATCCAATCTTCGCTTGGTGGGAATTCCGGAAGGTTTGGAAGGCCCACAACCTACGAAGTTCGTGTCAGATGCTTTGGCAGAGATATTTGATCTTTTTGAACCTCCACTCCTTGCTCGCGCACACCGTACACTTGCACCTAAACCTGCGGAGGGTAACCGACCGCGAGCCTTCGGAATTTTCTTCCATCGATACGACGTCAAGGAGGATATTTGGCGAAAAGCGAGCCGTGGTGGGCAGCTTAAGTTCAGAGACAAAACTGTGTTCGTCTTCCCGGACTTTCCGCCTGAGATTGCCAAGAAGCGGGCCGCATACTACGAGGTTAAACGTCTACTGAGGTCCATGCCAGATGTTAAGTACGGTCTAAAGGGTCTTACCGGCTTCAGAATCACAAAGAACGGCGCTGAACATATGTTTGATACTCCAGCCGCGGCACTGGCTTTTGTGAAACAACACCTATTACCTGCTTGAACACCTATGAATGTGCTGGAGCTATAATATCTCATTTTCTCTGGGCCAGAGACTACTGAAAGCACTTCACTCAGGGCCAGAGGTGTGGTTTAATATGTAAGGATTTATTCTTTGATTATAGTAATCTTTTATTTAATTATATAGGATTCTAATTTTTATTTTATATGTATCAGAATACATTCGTTGTATTTGCTATTTGTTTGCGGAGATGCGTACGAGGTGAGAATCACAATATCTCGCACGCACATTGGGGTTTTTCCTCAGGGTAGCGTACGCTCCAGTTGGGGGAGTGTTAGCTTAGGTCAATGGCGCAGGGCGGGGGGTGGCTGTGAGGGCGGGGGGCGGTTCTTTGCGCTGGGGTTCTTGAAGTGTGTTAATATGTTCTCGTTTCTTTGTTCATCTCATAAGCACAAGACTGGGCCATCACTCTTTTGTATGGTTTCATACTTTTCTGTACTTGCTGGTCCTTGCATAATAATTTGGGTTTTACAAGTATCTTATTGGTCTCCTCTCTTTCTTTTTTTCTCTCTCTTTTTTCCTTTTTTTCTTTATTTTAAATGATGGGTAGTAGAGCTAATGAAGACGATTTGGTAAGATGGGTTAGCTGGAACTGTAAAGGTTTGAATAATCCAGTAAAACGTAATAAGGTTCTGACTCATCTTAGGAAACTGAAAGCCAGTTTTGTGTTTCTTCAAGAAACTCACCTCTGTTCATCTGACCATTTTAGATTAAAAAAACACTGGGTGGGTCAAGCCTATCATTCACATTTTCAGTTTAAATCCAGGGGCTGTGCCATTCTGGTACATAAATCCACTCCGTTTGACGTATCACAAGTAATTGCAGATCATAAGGGCAGATATGTCATTGTAACAGGAACATTGTTTTCAACCCCCCTAATTCTTGCTAATGTCTATGCCCCTAATTATGATGTTTCCTTTATGACCTCCTTTTTATCATGTATACCTGATCTTCACTCTCATTCATTAATCCTGGGCGGTGATTTTAATTGTGTGATGTGTCCACGACTTGATAGGTCCTCTAAAAAAGTTATATCTCTTTCAAAATGTGCAGCGATTATTCAATCTTTTCTGCATAGCTATGGTATTCGTGATCCATTTCGCTTTATAAATCCTTCCGCAAGGAAATATTCATTTTTTTCGCATGTACATCATTCTTACTCACGAATTGATTATTTTTTTCTAGATAACAAACTTCTTCCATATCTGCAGAATTGTTCATATGAAAGCATAGTAATATCTGATCATGCACCAGCTGTTCTGGAACTTAGCTTTCCAAAAGCACCCCTAAAACATCATCAATGGTCCTTTAACACTGGTCTATGTAAGGGTTAATGCCCGACGAGGTGTCCATTGTCAGGTATTAATGGACGACGGCGAGGCGTGAACCGTCCGAGGCGCAGCCGAAGTCCATTAATACCTGACAATGGACACCTCGAAGGGCATTAACCCGCTTATACCATGGTCACTTGCCAAATAACATATTTTTAAAACTTTATTTCACATTTTAATTAGTTTTACAATCGAAATCTAAAGTTTTTACAAACAATAACGCTGTTTCCCTGGTTACGCCTGGCGGTTTGACTAATACCTGGAACAATCATTCCCATCCATCAGGTTCTAATGCAATGCAAACGTTGTTCACTCCTCCAGGAAATAGGAAAACCTTAGATACCACATTGCCATCCTTAGCAACCGGAGATGTTTATAGTCCGCTCAGCTGATAGAACCCTTCAGCTCAGCTACGAGCCAGAAAGCTAACGCTATACTAGCAAGATCCAAAGTCAATAGCATTGTGTACAGTTGGCAATCAGTAAAAATAATTTGACAGTATGTTAAACAACAAGACAAGCTAGCTATCCAGCCATGTCATTGTCCCCAAAACAATATAACGACTTTTACGAACAATGTGATCCGCGATGTGTAACGTTACTGTCGGCCGCAGCAGTGCAGCCTGGAGTAGCGACCTGAACAGTGAACGGGATGTGAGATAACGTTATTCTCTGGGAAACAAAGTCAGTCCAGAGGGGAAATATAACTTACTACTTGCAGCGTGTGTGTTAGCGACATCCTGTGGTGATCAGAGGACGAGTTGGAAATAACAGATCCACATTTCCTTTTTGATTTACCGTAATGTAGCGCATTGATTTAGTTATTGATTTAACGGTAAACAGTCCGTTTCACCGGAACACCTTTACTAGGTGTCCTACATCACTTTTTTATGGACACCCAGCAGCCAATCAGAATCGAGTATTCACCCAGACCATGGTATAATAAGGGATAAAGAATTTGTAAAATTTATTTCCTCAAATATATCTTCTTTTCTTGAACTCAATAGTACTCAGGGTATGGCCTATTCTACCATTTGGGAGACCTTAAAATGTTATCTGCGTGGTTGCATAATTTCATATTCGTCTTATAGAAATAGAGACCGAAAAAGGCAACTTGACGAATTATCTACTGCTATATCAGCTATTGATGAACAGTACTCACTGAACCCGTCTCCCAACCTTTATAAAGAGCGTCGGATTTTGCAGACAAAATATGATCTGTTATCGACGGAAGAGGCGGAGAATCTTTTTTTACGAGCTCAACATAGGATCTATGAGTTTGGTGATAAGACAGGTAAATTGTTAGCTTATCAAATTCGTAAATCGCAAACGTCACGCTTGATACCCCAATTTAAGTTACCTTCAGGAATTACTACCACTGACTATAAAGAAATAAATTCTCAATTTAAACAATACTATGGAAATTTGTACACCTCGGAATCTCCTCAAGATGCATCTTTAATGAAAACTTTCTTAGATAAATTAGATTTTCCCACTGTAGAGAAGACTTTGTGTGATTTTTTAGATGAGGATATTCGAATTGAAGAAATAGCTGATGCGATTGCTTCCTTGAAAACAGGCAAGACCCCGGGTCCCGACGGTTTCCCGTCTGATTTTTATAAAGCATTTTCTAAATTGCTATGCCCTGTATTGCTTTTGGTTTTTTTAGAGAGTCTTCAAAATTCCAAATTGCCCCCAGCCTTTTATCAAGCTACTATTTCATTAATTCTTAAGAAAGATAAACCCCCCCTGGATTGTGGTTCTTATCGCCCCATATCGCTTTTAAATTGTGATTACAAGATACTAGCCAAAGTATTATCCTTTCGTCTTGAAAGAACTTTACATGGAGTCATTTCACCTGATCAAACCGGGTTTGTTCGGGACAGACACTCTTTTTTTAATATTAGGCGTCTTTTAATGTTTTGTATTCACCCCATTCCAACAATGCTGAAGTTGTGGTCTCACTAGATGCTGAAAAAGCATTTGACCGCATTGAGTGGGGCTATCTTATGAATGTTTTGGAGAGGTTTGGATTTGGTTTAAAATTTATTTCTTGGATAAAGCTCCTTTATGCTACCCCCAAAGCATCTGTACGTTCAAACAATATTATTTCAGATCCTTTTCCACTGTGTCGAGGTACAAGGCAGGGTTGTCCCCTTTCCCCCCTTCTATTTGCTATTGCTATTGAACCTTTGGCAATTGCACTACGTGCTGACCCAGAGGTGCAAGGCATTTTTCGTGCTGGCATAGAACAGAAGGTTTCTTTATATGCTGATGATCTTATTTTATTTTTATCCGATCCCCTAGTCTCAATTACTCGAGTTCTTTTAATATTGGATTCATTTAGTACTTTTTCAGGTTATAAATTGAATCTTTCCAAGAGTGAATTATTCCCAGTTAATGCTGCTGCATTAAGGCTCTCATATTCAAAATTCCGATTTAGAGTTGTTACCAACCAATTTAGATACTTGGGTGTCCAAGTGACTCGTAAACATGCTGACTTGTTTAAAACCAATTTTAGTCCTTTATTAGATCTCACAAAATCTATGTTTTTATCATGGAAACCCCTTCCTCTCTCACTGATAGGAAGGGTAAATGTAATCAAAATGAACATTCTTCCCAAGTTTTTATATCTATTTCAATGTTTGCCCATATTTGTTCCCAAGTCATTTTTCTCATGTCTGGAAAAGACTATCTCGTCATTTATTTGGAATAACAAGCCAAGGCGAATAAGTCTAAAGCATCTTGTTAAGCCAAAAGAGGTGGGAGGTTTGGCTTTGCCTAACTTTCAAACGTATTACTGGGCAGCCAACTTTAGAAACTTACTGTACTGGTGCCGGCATGATTTGCAACTGTGTAATCCTCTCTGGGTGCAAATGGAGGCTGTTTGTTGTTCCCCAGTCACACTGACATCTTTGCTCTGTTCTTCTATCCCCCCTACTCAAAGTATCTCAATTAATAATCCAATTGTTAAACACTCTCTGAGGATTTGGACTCAGTTCTGCCGAGCTCTAGAGCTTAAGGGTCTTTCTTCAGCTGCACCCATTGCCAATAACGCTTCCTTTCTACCCTCTCTTTTTGATGGGGCTTTCAACATTTGGAAGTCACAGGGTCTAGTTACAATTGATCAGTTATTTATTGATAATAACTTTGCTTCATTTGACCAACTTAAAAATAAATTTTCTTTGTCCAGTTCACATTTATTCCGGTATTTTCAAGTTCGGAGCTTTGCCCGTAAACACACATGAAATTTTGGTTCGGACGCAACTGAAAAGTCCGAAAGTCCAGACCAAATGAGGAATGTGTGAAAACGCCCTTAAATAGCTCAAACTTCACTCATTCAAACAATATCATATTAACCAATCACTTACGGATGACTCTCAAAACTGGCCAATATAGCCTTGTTAACTTCCTCATCAGAGGACAGTCTGGCAGGGCTCCCATGATTGAAAGGTCGGTGTCATAGTTGTCACTGACTAGTGGTGACTGGCTCACTGAGTTATCACTTTCTAAGTCAATGGTCACTTGTGGTGGGGGCTGGTCACTGGGCACTTGTGGTGGGATAAGTCCACTGCGAAAGTATGACAACTTCATGCCTACATTCACATTACAAAGAGAGCATGTGTACAATCATGTATCTGTTGTGGTGTGGCTCTGTTCTAGGACCTCCCTGTCCTTCTGTGTGGTTGTGTGAATCGGTTCAGTGTTTAACATGGGGTTATTTCAAATAAGGGGGAAAGGGCATTTAAGATGTGATGGTCAAGGCAAAATTTAAGGGGCACCGGTGCAAACAAAGTTTTCAGTCACACTTTGCAGATTTTTGGTCATGTGTGCGACGAAAGAGGTTAACTCTAGAGCACTGCGAGGTGACATTAACTGAGACCAACTCCTTCATATTTTAACACCCTGTGAACTATCATATTCTGCAAAAATAAATCAATAAAATCATTAGTGCCCTTTGTGTTGAAGTTCTGACACAGTTCGACGTTGGTTTTGAATACCTTACCTTACATGGGAGATCGTTTGATGGCCTCACATATACAGCCTTGGACTTGAAAATCTTGTGTATCATAAGGCCACTAAGTTCTTGACCGCTGTGCAACTTTGGAGCAACCAGCTGTATACTGTAACAATAAGGAAAATATGAGTTGACAATTATGAAAATTTGTTTGCTAAAACACATCAATGGAATAGCTTATGATGTGCATTATACTGAAATTCCCATAACAGTACCTTGAATCCATAGTTCTGACACAAATTCACTCAGACAGCAGTTTGTATCAGAGAGTCATTTGACTGTGACGATCCAAAGGTGCACATTGCAACGAGAGAACAAACACTGGTCCAGCAGAATACAACGTTGGAAAACATGGAATTCCACTCCAGAGAGATTGAACATTATATCTAGTCATTTTTTCCTTGGTAATAATACAAAATATTGATCAGTGCAGCTTTAACCCTTGTGTGGTGTTCATATTTTTGTTACACAGCCAATGTTCCTGAGGATTATTTCACAAAACCAAGATAAGGGATTAAGCCGGGATTTCCCAGTTATCCT
Organism: Gymnocephalus cernua; assembly: GCA_023631565.1. Classification (NCBI taxonomy): domain Eukaryota; kingdom Metazoa; phylum Chordata; class Actinopteri; order Perciformes; family Percidae; genus Gymnocephalus; species Gymnocephalus cernua. Next base: position 24,871,469 of record CM042437.1, read on the forward strand.
GGCTCAATTTAGCCTTGACTCGGTTTCACAAAAGCAGAGGCACCTAAGTTACCATGGAGATTTATTCTGTGCAGCTAGCCTGCTCCTGACCAGGCTAACAGCCAGGATTTATTAATGCTGGAGCCTTTTCTGTTCACTCAGCAGTGGTTTTACCTTATTATTATTATCAGCCTGCATTAAAGTACAGCAGGTGCATATTGCTGTTCATTTAAGTACTGTTATTATTTAAAGTTGTGACCATTATTTTTTTTATAATTATTCATGTGACAGTCATTGTTACTGTTATATTGCTGTATGAAGACTGTTGTTTATATTGTTGTTAGAAGTTTGATGAATATATTACAGCAGTTATTGAGATAATTAGAAAAGGCTGATAACAGTTGCCAAGTGTTTTAAATGAAGTCAGTTACTAAGGGCAATACATAAAGTGCTGTACATGTGTGTTTCTATAGTGGACCAATGCACCTTCAATTATTTTAGTTGATTCATTTTTTTGTATTCTTTAACAATAAAGGATTCAATAAAATGGCATTCTTAGCACACGATTTGTGTTGTCCAGTAAACTGGGACTATAATTTGGGAGAATTGTACAATTATTGTAAGATTGTACAATCCTCCTTAATTATAGTCTTAGTTCATTGGACCAGTAACTATATATACTGGTTTATGCTACTGCACATTCATGTAACAACAGGGAGCAGACACCCCAATGGTTTTTGACCTCATATTTTGCTGGGGGGCAATAACTGATGAATATACTCTGTTACATTCATGTTTACAGTGTGCATGGAATTTATCACTTCATTATCTTTATACTTTCTAGATTTTAGAGTCCAATTTCTTCAGTGTCTTTCTTTTCTATCTCTGTATATACGAGGGAGCAAAGCATATAATATGTAAAGAAGGAAACTCTGCCTCTATAAAAAATAAAAAAGTAAACCTAAAAAATAGCGTGTCAGATAATAGCGGACCGATAGTCTAAACATATATATTTACAAACTACTGCTCTTAACCATTCAATGAGTTACTTGTCATTTGCAAAAACGATCAGTTGTACACTTTGCATTAAAAGCAAGCAGTGGAAGTTAATATTTTAGCCCATGAGAGAGAGGGAGAAACAGAGTGAAAGAGATATTTACGCATCACATTCTAGCGTTGTAGAAAATGGATCTTCATGGTAAATTTCCTGAGTAACATTAGCTTCTGCTTACTTTTAAGACAAAGAGTTAATTTGTGCAAAGTATTAGTAGCCTAATCCTTGAATGGTATGATTATGACGGTCTTAACTCAGAGCAGTGGTCATTTAATGAATATATTTAGGCTGCTTACGCATTCAGTCGGTCCGCGATCGTCTACCAGGCTCTCTCTCTCGCTGTTTCATTACAGCGGCCGTGTTTCTTTTTTACAAATAATGTGTTTCATGTTATCATACTTCTACAAGAAGCTGCTGCTCACTCTGTATAAATTATTAACAAAGCATATTCTCCATTGTAGCATCAGTAAATTTGTGATCGACCTCGCGGTCTGTTAAGGAAAGCCGTGAACGCGCATCTATCCGAATTACTTCAGCCTGGCTCGAGCTAGTCGCTCCTCCTCAGCCTGGCTTGGCCGTCGTGAAACGCACCAAGCCAGGCTGCACAACTTAGACTAGGTCAAGTCTCGCTTTATTGGTTATCCTGGATTTATATATTCTACTTTTGTGAAACAGCCCCCTGGGTCTGGTCGACCCACCCACATTGTTAGGCTTTTAAATCAATACAGCCATAACAATGTATGTAAAAATACTTAACATATACTATTTTAGCTCAATTACCAATGATATATACATCATTTATGATTCATATTTGCCATTTACCCCTGTGGGATCACATTTATGATCATGTGATCATTTTAGTTTTTTGTGAGAAAATAAGGAAATTCAATTATAAAAAAGGTAAAAAAAAAAAAAAAAAAAGTAGAAACAAAAGTTTTGATCATTATTGGTGCTTAATTCTTAGAATGTAATCAGAACAGGTGAAAGTGCTTGAAATGTAACAAGTTTGTAACTTTGTGTGGGAATAGCAGGTGCATAAAGACAACATAGTTTCATAGCACCTACAGTTAAATACACTCGGGGCCAGTAGACCCCAACACCTCATATGTAATAGTAATGTTTAGGTTTGGGTGTGCCGTGTGCAGTCATTGAAAATAAGTTATTTTGTATGTTCTTCACAGAAAATGAGCCAAGGAGTTTGAGTTAGAAGAAATAATAAATAGCATCATTTTTCTTTTAGCAAACGTTGAAAATGGGTCCCACAGACCCGAACACCACACAAGGGTTAAGGATTTATTTTATTTGAGAAACACATTGGCCAGAGTGACTAACAGACAGCCTAATATATAGCCTAAATCTATACATCTATCTAAACAGGAAGAGAGTGGTGCAATAAAATGGGCATACACACAAATAAGTTGTCTTTGAATTTGTTGCCCCATAAATCTACATTTTTATGAAAGTTTTTTACTTACATGAGAATGCCCGGCTATTTGCCCGGCTTGTGGAAGGTAAGCCGTCCACAAGCCGGGCATATCAAACTGTTTATTGCCCTGCCTTGAGGTGATTATCCCGTTTATTCTACTTCTTGCTTGCCAACATAATAAAACAATTCAAATACTTTAATAATTATGCTTTTTCTTATTCGTATTGCATGCTTATTAAATGTATATTCTGAGTTCAGCTCCCTCAAAAAGTAGTCCCCTTTAGAACTACGGTGAATAACGTTAGCTCAGCTGTAGCTAATTAGTTTCTATAGCAACCACACAAGGCTGCATCTGATCACTATCACTGTCAGTCTATCCTTCTGGTGGCTCTTCCACTCGGTGAAAACCTTGATAGCAAAGGCAGTTGCCTTTTTCGTGTTTCGGAAACGGGTACCCTGGGCCTCGTCTTTTTCTTTTGTCATTCCGTCGTCCTCGTCGCTCTTTATCCAGTCCTCAAATGTCTTCCCTACTCCAAATATATAAAAAATTGACAATGTCAAATTGAATGAATTTGTCCATTTTTTAAACACAGTAATGTTTAGAACTACGGCGAATAATGTTAGCTCAACTGTAGCTAATGTTAATTAGTTTCTATAGCAACCACACAAGGCTGCATCTGATCACTAACATCAGTTGCTACATTGTATCTCGCTTGCAAAACTATATATCGACTGACCCTCCGATAGATTTCCGACACATTTTATAAACTTTTTTAAATAATATTTATTTTTACAATGGACCTCATGTTTTAAATTTCTGTGATAGAAAAAAAATACAAGCGGCGTATTGATCTATTATTTGATGACGCTGTGCTCAGTCAGCAGGCAATATGCCGGGTTAATGCCCTCCTCCCAGCCAATCAGAATCAAGCATTGGAACCATGGAACCACTTAGCGGCCATCTTACCATGGTTAAGTTTTAGAATTGCTTCCATTGGAACAAATGGGGAAAGAGGCTCATGTTGTCTTCATAATCCATATATTTTTCTACCAATACATCAATAGTGGTTTTAATTCAAAGTAATGACCATAAGACAACTGTACCTTTCTAGAACGAAACAAAAAATAGAGATTTGGGTGGAATTTTGATTGATATAGCACCAAAAGAACAAGTAATTGAAGATAATCTCATACTTTTGCATTTATATTGCAGGTAAAACAAAAAAGAAATTCAATTTTTGCCTGAATTTAATATGTAAAAACTGTCTTTGTTATTCTGAATGGCTAATATACATTAAACAATATTTTAAAAAAAAATCCTAAATAGATTTCAGTATTATGGCCTATAGAGGTAGTAGGGCTGGGCGATATGGCTGAAAACTGTATCACGATATAAGTGTTTCATATCAGTCGATATCGATAATTATTGATATTTTTTATGACCTATTTAAAATAAGGACCAGGAGAAAAAAATGTATTCAATTTAAACGTTTTTATTTTAAGCTTAACCTTCCTCCGATTATAATCCTCTCAGTTATAAAAGCAGAAAATGTCAACACAACCATGGAAAACACTCAAATAATTCAAATGGAAACATAAGTCTAAAATCACAATGAACACTTCTGGTGAATGAAGTGTTTGAAAATATGTGAATATTGTGAATATTGAAATAAAACTGAGGTAGACTTTACATCTGTAACATAAAAAACAAACCTGGTACAGTACAGTAACAGTTATTATTTTTCTCCGTCTAACAGTCACGGTACAGCCTAAACCGTACATGGTGGGGGGGGTGGTAACCTGGCTTCTCAACAGTGCTCAGCGGAAGCATGTCTTTGCCTATATGATATGCCACTGCCTCCGTTATTTATTTGTACCGTTTAGCTTTTACAGTCATAAGGCACTGAGAGTACCTCTCCGTGGTGCTCTGCTGCTTGTGCGGGGTTCCAGCTGCAGATGTTGTTGGACGTTGCTGGCGAATACGGCTGTGCTCCAAAGGTAAAACAGGTTTGCGGTGCGGACGATGGTCTTGCATAATTTGCAGACGACATTGGTCTGACTACGGTAAGACTTATAAAATCCAAAAAACTGCCATATTGGCGAGCTGACGTTTCCCGTTTCATCAAGAACTTCCGCGCTCGCTGTAGCACGCATTTTCCACTTATCACTCCACGCCGCTTGTGTTATTGAAGAATCCAACACGAGACAACGATATGGCGCAACCAAACACAATACTGTTACATGATTGGCTGTTAGCGTGTCACTCCCTACGTTGCTAGGCTACCAGAGAGCGAGTGCCTTTGTTCATGCAACCAAACTTGCTTTGAAACCTCTGGTTTCTTCAGACGAAGAAAAAAATAAATAAAAAATTATCGAACTTTTATCGAGCGCATTTTTTATTGATATTGATTACATGTCTATCGCGATATATATCGTTATCGTTTTATCGCCCAGCCCTAAGAGGTAGTTACGATAAGACACAAGAGAGAAACATCTAACTGTATTGTTCTATATCTATGGTTGTCCCTTTATCTAAGATTCCATTCTATCATGGAATCATTTTTTGATGAAAGACTTTTGCCTTTGATTTCAGACTCAATGTGACATCATGTCTGCCTTTGATCATCACCCAGCTATAATTCAACTTGATGTACCAGCACAAGGCAAGGCACAAACTCAGCAGTAAGTTGATACATCTGTCTGCAACACGGCTGCAGCTACCGATAATTTCAGTAATCGCTACCGATGATTCCATCAATTAATCGAGTAATCATACAAGAAAAAGCTAAATTTTTGTAGCTTAAATTGGACTATTCAACCGTACCGTTCAGGGGTCTTATATAATCACACAACACACACTCAGTAGAAACATCTGTCTGCAATAGGGCTGCAGCACCGATTATTTTAGTAATTGGAAACTGTATGTGTATCGAGTAATGGGATAAGAAATAATTTTGCTTGTGAGATCATTGCTGCCTTTGATCAGCACTAGTTTAATCCAACTTCCTAAGAATCAGTGATTTACCATCACAAGTCACAGCATAAACTCACACTGCGTCCGAAATCCCACAGTAGCATAGTAGCTAAAACAGTAGGCTCAGTAACGTCAACAACGCTCTAATTTATACATTTCTACATATTTAAACGACTGTCGCTCTTGTTCTTCCCCTCTTTCAGTAATTTAAGCGTTATCTGGCGATTGTTACGCGTTTTCAACAAGCAAGGAGGCTCTCAGGAAGTGACGTTGAAAATTACAGATTAGTGCGTCCGAAAAGATACAGAAACTACTGTTTATTTACACAAACGTTTGTTGATTGATAGTTTACATGTTGAGTCTGTAGTGCAGAGGTTGCAATTCCGGACGTGTGTTTCGTAGATACATCTGTCTGCAGTATTTCTTTTAGTTACAAAACTAAAGAACATGGATATCGTGTGCGCCATAGATACGTTGGAGGAAGGAAAGGCAGAATCACAGGAACTCAAAGTAGACAAACAGGCCTTTAAGAATCTCACCGAAGACCAACCGACCGTTGTTGATTGGAAAGTAAGACTAGCGCACCAAAAAGAGGTTGGAAACTTGAAAAGAATCCTTGTGGATGAAAGGTATGGGTTATCTCAAATCAAAAAAGAGGTTGAACGTCTGAAAAAACTCAATGCGGATGTATCTGATGAAAACTATCTTATTCAAAAAGAGGTTCACAGCCTGAGAAAAGTCATTAAGGTTGCACATTATAGGAGCTCTGTTATTGACGCAATAGAGAAGGAGCTCATGGAGCTACGTGAAATCTTCTACACAACGATTGAGCAAATGTGCAATCAAAATTCTGTCCTCAAAGCAGAAAAAAAGCATCTAAGAGAAGAGAATATGCGCCTTAGGGAAATTATTGAAAATAAAAGTGAGACAGAAAACAAGGATCTGAATGAGCACAGAACACAGAACACAGAAAATGACCTGCTCCCAATCCATAACCTAGAAAATGAGAACAGTAGAGAAAGGCAGAAAGATCTTCCCCCACAGCTAGGAGAAATCCTACCGAAAAAACGTTTTTTAAGGGTTTTTAAGAGACTTAAGGGTTTCATCTCCAGTGGGTTCAAGTCAAAAAGCAAAGGCAAGTCCAACAACAAAGGCGCCAGCCTGTTGACAGGTTCATCTGACATGGACGTAACCATTATAGAACTCCAAGAAAATAACCTGCTCCCAATAAATAAAAACTTGTTCCATAATGAAAATGACGTGAATTTAGAAATCAATGTCTTCGAGGAGAACACTAGACAAAGGGAGACAGATTTTCCAACGCAGGTAGAGGTCTGCGCTGTACAAATCCTCAAAAAGAACCGTTTCGTTTTGAATAAAATTAGGGGTTTCTGCACACATGGATTCAAAAAGATACTTAATAATACCCAAGAGTCAGATAAGAAGTTAAATAGCAAATTAAACTCCCACAGATCGGAAAATGTTTCCAAAAGCGAACCAGAGTCTCACAGTAAAGTCATCAAGCAGGAGGAGTCAGATAATGAGTTTTCTACTGCCAGTGAGATCGAACCACAGCCAGGTTGTTCGTACATGAATATCGATGGATGGGCAGCAGAAAGGACCTACAAGACCTCTGAAGCCTGTCACAGTAATGTCGACAAGAAACATGAGGAGTCAGAGGAAGAGTTTTCGACTAACAGTGATGATGAAACCCAGCCGGACAGCTCTCGTACGAGTGATAAGTCAAACAGTAAAGTCGTCACCGACAGATTGGAAAATGACTCCGAAAACAAAGGCGATTCCGACACGAAAGACATTGAGAATAAGCAGGGTGAGTCAGATGAGTCGTCGACTAGCGGTGACGATGATCCCCAGTTGGACAGCTCTCGTACAAGTGATAAGTCAAAGAGTAATGTTGTCACAGACAGATTAGAAAATGACTGCGAAAGAAAACAAAAGTCTCACAGTAAAGTCATCAAACATGAGGAGTCAGAGGAAGAGTTTTCGACTACCAGTGATGATGATCTCCAGCCGGACAGCTCTCGTATGAGTGATAAGTCAAACACTAAAGTCGTCACCGATAGATTAGAGAAGGACTCCCAAAACCAAGGTGATTCCGATACTAGCAGTGAGATTGAACCACAGCCAGGTTGTTCTGACATGGGTGTAACCATGAAGGAACCCCAAGAAAATTACTTAAATTCAAAAATCAAAGTCTTCGAGGAGAACGCTAGAGAAATACAGAAAGAGCTTGCAACACAGGCAAAGGTCTGCACTAGACAAATCCTCAAAAAGAACCGTTTGGTTTTGAAGAAAATTAAGGGTTTCTACACACATGGACTCAAAAAGAATTTCAAAAGCACCCAAGCGTCCCGCACTAAAAACATGAGTAATAAGCAGTGCGAGTCGGATAAATTAAACTCCCACGGATGGAAAAATGTCTCCAAAAGTAAACGGGAGTCTCATAGTAAAGTCATCATGCAGGAGGAGTCAGATGATGAGTCGTCGACTACCGGTGACGATGAACCCCTGCCACACAGCTGTCATAAGAGTGATAAGTCAAACAGTAATGTCGTCACCGATAGATTAGAAAATGACTCCGAAATCAAAGGCGATTCCGACACGAAAGACATTGAAAGCAGGCAGGGTGAGTCAGTTGATGAGTCCTCAACTACCCGAGACGATGAACCCCAACCTGATATGAACAATGAGCCACAAAATGACTCCGAAAACAAAGGCCAGTCTCACAATATTGATTTTGACTGGGAGTGGTGGGAGTCGAATGATTTATTCGTTACCGATGAATCAAAAACTAACGCTAAAAGCAAAGCCGATTCCACCGATAACAACATCGACTTGAACTGGTGGGGGCAGAATGATAAGTTCAGTAATGTATGCAGGTTCCTCCAAGGCGAGTCCCTCAATGACATATACAAGAAGCAGCGGGAATCGGATGAGACGATGGCGACTGCCAGTGACAAGGAACACCAGCCGGATAGCTCTGATGTGAATAGCGATGACTAAACAGCCTCCCGGGCCTTCGAGGCCTGGGAGGTGTCTCGAGTCTATATTCAGGAATCGGAGGCCAAACTATGATATTTGTAGATGGTATGTGATATACCTTATAATGAAACAAACAAATCTCTCTGAATTTCACCAATAGAAGAGTAGCTACATTTCTGTGTGAACATGTTTTGGCCTCTGAGGCTACATTCACAAAGCTACGTTTTGGTTAAAAAACAAATATATCTTTACGTTTAAACTGCGCATTCCCCCTGCTCTGACGTTTCCCCCTCTCATTCCCCCTGCTTTAGCGTGTCCCCCTCTCATTCCCCCTGCTCTGACGTTTCCCCCTTTCATTCCCCCTGCTCAGGCATTTCTCCCTCTCCCCCTCTGGCGTTCCCCCCCCTCACAAGCAAAAAACTTCTCAGATGTTCAGGAATTGCTCCAAATTGAATTATAATTTCGGCCTGTTCTTGCACAGTGTAGGGAAACCTGATCTATAACTACATGTATTAATAATACGTCCAAAACAGCAGGCATTACGGCACTCGGGGACAGCTTCGATATACCAGACGTATATAATAAGATTTAACAGAGGACTTCCGGTTTAGCATCAGCCATGTGAGGGCGCATGAGTCGGGAGCTCCGCAAACCAACTTTTAAGTTTCGTTTTATAATCTGATACAGTGCTATATATATACTTTTTTTTTCGTTTTACATCTCGTGTATTTTACGTTTACTTTACTTCTAACAGTATTGTTGTAGTCAGTCGTTTGAATCCAACGATGTCTAAGCAACGACAAAAGAAGGCCGATTCGTCTGTGACCGGCGGCTCGCCTTTGGAAACGGCTGAACTTTCCACCCCTGAGGCTGAGAGTGTTGCGATTATGGGTGCCATTAACAGGCTTGAAAGTGGAATTTATGCCAAATTCGACGTGCACGCCGCTGAAATTCGAGGTGAAATGTCCCTGATACGAGAAGAAATGCACAACACATTTTCATCTTTCAAAGAAGACCTCAAAACCCAGAGTGAGCACTTAACTAACCTGGAGACAGCTACCTCAGAATGGACGAGAAGTCTTCACTCTCTCTCGAGCCAACGGTCGTTTCTCTCCAGAAAGAGGTCGCCTCACTGCAAGCTAAGTGCATCGATTTAGAGTGTCGTTCCCGCAGATCCAATCTTCGCTTGGTGGGAATTCCGGAAGGTTTGGAAGGCCCACAACCTACGAAGTTCGTGTCAGATGCTTTGGCAGAGATATTTGATCTTTTTGAACCTCCACTCCTTGCTCGCGCACACCGTACACTTGCACCTAAACCTGCGGAGGGTAACCGACCGCGAGCCTTCGGAATTTTCTTCCATCGATACGACGTCAAGGAGGATATTTGGCGAAAAGCGAGCCGTGGTGGGCAGCTTAAGTTCAGAGACAAAACTGTGTTCGTCTTCCCGGACTTTCCGCCTGAGATTGCCAAGAAGCGGGCCGCATACTACGAGGTTAAACGTCTACTGAGGTCCATGCCAGATGTTAAGTACGGTCTAAAGGGTCTTACCGGCTTCAGAATCACAAAGAACGGCGCTGAACATATGTTTGATACTCCAGCCGCGGCACTGGCTTTTGTGAAACAACACCTATTACCTGCTTGAACACCTATGAATGTGCTGGAGCTATAATATCTCATTTTCTCTGGGCCAGAGACTACTGAAAGCACTTTACTCAGGGCCAGAGGTGTGGTTTAATATGTAAGGATTTATTCTTTGATTATAGTAATCTTTTATTTAATTATATAGGATTCTAATTTTTATTTTATATGTATCAGAATACATTCGCTGTATTTGCTATTTGTTTGCGGAGATGCGTACGAGGTGAGAATCACAATATCTCGCACGCACATTGGGGTTTTTCCTCAGGGTAGCGTACGCTCCAGTTGGGGGAGTGTTAGCTTAGGTCAATGGCGCAGGGCGGGGGGTGGCTGTGAGGGCGGGGGGCGGTTCTTTGCGCTGGGGTTCTTGAAGTGTGTTAATATGTTCTCGTTTCTTTGTTCATCTCATAAGCACAAGACTGGGCCATCACTCTTTTGTATGGTTTCATACTTTTCTGTACTTGCTGGTCCTTGCATAATAATTTGGGTTTTACAAGTATCTTATTGGTCTCCTCTCTTTATTTTTTTCTCTCTCTTTTTTCCTTTTTTTCTTTATTTTAAATGATGGGTAGTAGAGCTAATGAAGACGATTTGGTAAGATGGGTTAGCTGGAACTGTAAAGGTTTGAATAATCCAGTAAAACGTAATAAGGTTCTGACTCATCTTAGGAAACTGAAAGCCAGTTTTGTGTTTCTTCAAGAAACTCACCTCTGTTCATCTGACCATTTTAGATTAAAAAAACACTGGGTGGGTCAAGCCTATCATTCACATTTTCAGTTTAAATCCAGGGGCTGTGCCATTCTGGTACATAAATCCACTCCGTTTGACGTATCACAAGTAATTGCAGATCATAAGGGCAGATATGTCATTGTAACAGGAACATTGTTTTCAACCCCCCTAATTCTTGCTAATGTCTATGCCCCTAATTATGATGTTTCCTTTATGACCTCCTTTTTATCATGTATACCTGATCTTCACTCTCATTCATTAATCCTGGGCGGTGATTTTAATTGTGTGATGTGTCCACGACTTGATAGGTCCTCTAAAAAAGTTATATCTCTTTCAAAATGTGCAGCGATTATTCAATCTTTTCTGCATAGCTATGGTATTCGTGATCCATTTCGCTTTATAAATCCTTCCGCAAGGAAATATTCATTTTTTTCGCATGTACATCATTCTTACTCACGAATTGATTATTTTTTTCTAGATAACAAACTTCTTCCATATCTGCAGAATTGTTCATATGAAAGCATAGTAATATCTGATCATGCACCAGCTGTTCTGGAACTTAGCTTTCCAAAAGCACCCCTAAAACATCATCAATGGTCCTTTAACACTGGTCTATGTAAGGGTTAATGCCCGACGAGGTGTCCATTGTCAGGTATTAATGGACGACGGCGAGGCGTGAACCGTCCGACGCGCAGCCGAAGTCCATTAATACCTGACAATCAGGGATGTAGTGGAGGCTAAACGCACGTAAACGCCGTTTACGCACCTCCCAAAATTCGGAAATAGCGTTTACCCACCTCCAAAGTGCGTTTATCCACCTCTAAATTGTGTTTATCCACCTCTAAATAGCCTATAGTTCCTAAGACATTTTAAATTAAGCTTATGTCGTTTTAGTTTCATATTTTTCATTATTAGTTTCATAGATTGTTAAACCTAAGACGAAGTCTTTCATATTGCGCTGCTTACTCTCAGTGTTGACCAATCTCTTGCGGTGTTTGTTTGTAAAGCCCACAACGTCGCCTTCCAGGCAGCGATGCCTGGAAGGCACTAGGATTAGGCAACAGTGCCTTGAACTAAGTCAACGGTCGCAGCGCTGCCTTGAAGTCAACGTTGGGGGCGTAGCCAGCAGGAAGCAGCAGACTGCATTTTATATACTGTCTATGACTGCATCAAGACTCATCAGTTCTCTTAATACACCCATGGTCACTAGCCCAAACTAGCCTACATGTCTCATGTAATAAATTGTAAAAATAGATGTCCGGCAATCTTTTAAGCGGCGTCAAGACAGCAGCCCTCCTCCCGATGCCAGCAAACGGCCTCGGCTACAAGCCCAAAGTGAGTGAGCTCGAAAAACAGTACTAAACTTCATGTTTTTTAGGTTAATTTGGTTCACAGTAGATTCATGCCACTGACTCAACAAGTCACCTCTACCTGTTCCCATTAGCCCATGTTACAAGTAAAATTCAGGATACATTATCAGATAAATAACTGGATGTAATTATGCATTCTCTGACATTTAAACCACTGGAAGTTTGTGACAACAAGCTCTCTTTGCTAGTCACCTAGCTAGTTAATGTTATCGCCGTTCGCGGTTTTGCGGGTACGGTAAACGTTTCTATGGAAACGGCGAGTTGAACCAATCAGAGGCGTCGCTGTTAAGCTTAGGACTGTGGGTAGTGTAGTTTCTCTCCATAAGATTGCGGCTAAAAACATGTTTTTCTAGTAACAAGGTTGATTTCATACAGACCTCTAGCTTCTACAGGAGCAGAAACAAAATGAGACATTTGAGGATGTCATCCTGGGCTTTTGGGAAACACTGATCCACATTTTTCTGACATATTGTAGACCAAACAACTAATCGATTAATCGAGAAAATATTCAACAGAATAATCGACTATGAAAATAATCCCAAATCCCTAATCATTATGTACACGTGCATTGCATTGGAAGCCCTGGATATAAGCCTCCCTCTCTATCTCTTAAATATTTTTGTTCTCTCTGTTTTGTCATTTAGTAAACTTTATAGATTTCAACCATATTATTCCTTCTTGAGACTCTTTAACAAGAGCTTAGATTAATGTATGAATTGAATAGTGATTGTGTGACCTATGATGAGGAAACAACCAGTGATACCCTTGGTAGTACCATCAAATGATAGCCTATAGCGATGTCATCAGGATACACATACACCGGTAGGCAGTGGCCCACCTTAAAAGGTGACCACGTCGTGGTCCACCAGAATTTATAGTTTACCCACCTCTTTTTTTACCACTACACCTCTGCTGACAATGGACACCTCGAAGGGCATTAACCCGCTTATACCATGGTCACTTGCCAAATAACATATTTTTAAAACTTTATTTCACATTTTAATTAGTTTTACAATCGAAATCTAAAGTTTTTACAAACAATAACGCTGTTTCCCTGAATACGCCTGGCGGTTTGACTAATACCTGGAACAATCATTCCCATCCATCAGGTTCTAATGCAATGCAAACGTTGTTCACTCCTCCAGGAAATAAGAAAACCTTAGATACCACATTGCCATCCTTAGCAACCGGAGATGTTTATAGTCCGCTCAGCTGATAGAACCCTTCAGCTCAGCTACGAGCCAGAAAGCTAACGCTATGCTAGCAAGATCCAAAGTCAATAGCATTGTGTACAGTTGGCAATCAGTAAAAATAATTTGACAGTATGTTAAACAACAAGACAAGCTAGCTATCCAGCCATGTCATTGTCCCCGAAACAATATAACGACTTTTACGAACAATGTGATCCGCGATGTGTAACGTTACTGTCGGCCGCAGCAGTGCAGCCTGGAGTAGCGACCTGAACAGTGAACGGGATGTGAGATAACGTTATTCTCAGGGAAACAAAGTCAGTCCAGAGGGGAAATATAACTTACTACTTGCAGCGTGTGTGTTAGCGCCATCCTGTGGTGATCAGAGGACGAGTTGGAAATAACAGATCCACATTTCCTTTTTGATTTACCGTAATGTAGCGCATTGATTTAGTTATTGATTTAACGGTAAACAGTCCGTTTCACCGGAACACCTTTACTAGGTGTCCTACATCACTTTTTTATGGACACCCAGCAGCCAATCAGAATCGAGTATTCACCCAGACCATGGTATAATAAGGGATAAAGAATTTGTAAAATTTATTTCCTCAAATATATCTTCTTTTCTTGAACTCAATAGTACTCAGGGTATGGCCTATTCTACCATTTGGGAGACCTTAAAATGTTATCTGCGTGGTTGCATAATTTCATATTCGTCTTATAGAAATAGAGACCGAAAAAGGCAACTTGACGAATTATCTACTGCTATATCAGCTATTGATGAACAGTACTCACTGAACCCGTCTCCCAACCTTTATAAAGAGCGTCGTATTTTGAAGACAAAATATGATCTGTTATCGACGGAAGAGGCGGAGAATCTTTTTTTACGAGCTCAACATAGGATCTATGAGTTTGGTGATAAGACAGGTAAATTGTTAGCTTATCAAATTCGTAAATCGCAAACGTCACGGTTGATACCCCAATTTAAGTTACCTTCAGGAATTACTACCACTGACTATAAAGAAATAAATTCTCAATTTAAACAATACTATGGAAATTTGTACACCTCGGAATCTCCTCAAGATGCATCTTTAATGAAAACTTTCTTAGATAAATTAGATTTTCCCACTGTAGAGAAGACTTTGTGTGATTTTTTAGATGAGGATATTCGAATTAAAGAAATAGCTGATGCAATTGCTTCCTTGAAAACAGGCAAGACCCCGGGTCCCGACGGTTTCCCGTCTGATTTTTATAAAGCATTTTCTAAATTGCTATGCCCTGTATTGCTTTTTGTTTTTTTTAGAGTCTTCAAAATTCCAAATTGCCCCCAGCCTTTTATCAAGCTACTATTTCATTAATTCTTAAGAAAGATAAACCCCCCCTGGATTGTGGTTCTTATCGCCCCATATCGCTTTTAAATTGTGATTACAAGATACTAGCCAAAGTATTATCCTTTCGTCTTGAAAGAACTTTACATGGAGTCATTTCACCTGATCAAACCGGGTTTGTTCGGGACAGACACTCTTTTTTTAATATTAGGCGTCTTTTTAATGTTTTGTATTCACCCCATTCCAACACTGCTGAAGTTGTGGTCTCACTAGATGCTGAAAAAGCATTTGACCGCATTGAGTGGGGCTATCTTATGAATGTTTTGGAGAGGTTTGGATTTGGTTTAAAATGTATTTCTTGGATAAAGCTCCTTTATGCTACCCCCAAAGCATCTGTACGTTCAAACAATATTATTTCAGATCCTTTTCCACTGTGTCGAGGTACAAGGCAGGGTTGTCCCCTTTCCCCCCTTCTATTTGCTATTGCTATTGAACCTTTGGCAATGTGCTGACCCAGAGGTGCAAGGCATTTTTCGTGCTGGCATAGAACAGAAGGTTTCTTTATATGCTGATGATCTTATTTTATTTTTATCCGATCCCCTAGTCTCAATTACTCGAGTTCTTTTAATATTGGATTCATTTAGTACTTTTTCAGGTTATAAATTGAATCTTTCCAAGAGTGAATTATTCCCAGTTAATGCTGCTGCATTAAGGCTCTCATATTCAAAATTCCAATTTAGAGTTGTTAACAACCAATTTAGATACTTGGGTGTCCAAGTGACTCGTAAACATGCTGACTTGTTTAAAACCAATTTTAGTCCTTTATTAGATCTCACAAAATCTATGTTTTTATCATGGAAACCCCTTCCTCTCTCACTGATAGGAAGGGTAAATGTAATCAAAATGAACATTCTTCCCAAGTTTTTATATCTATTTCAATGTTTGCCCATATTTGTTCCCAAGTCATTTTTCTCATGTCTGGAAAAGACTATCTCGTCATTTATTTGGAATAACAAGCCAAGGCGAATAAGTCTAAAGCATCTTGTTAAGCCAAAAGAGGTGGGAGGTTTGGCTTTGCCTAACTTTCAAACGTATTATTGGGCAGCCAACTTTAGAAACTTACTGTACTGGTGCCGGCATGATTTGCAACTGTGTAATCCTCTCTGGGTGCAAATGGAGGCTGTTTGTTGTTCCCCAGTCACACTGACATCTTTGCTCTGTTCTTCTATCCCCCCTACTCAAAGTATCTCAATTAATAATCCAATTGTTAAACACTCTCTGAGGATTTGGACTCAGTTCTGCCGAGCTCTAGAGCTTAAGGGTCTTTCTTCAGCTGCACCCATTGCCAATAACGCTTCCTTTCTACCCTCTCTTTTTGATGGGGCTTTCAACATTTGGAAGTCACAGGGTCTAGTTACAATTGATCAGTTATTTATTGATAATAACTTTGCTTCATTTGACCAACTTAAAAATAAATTTTCTTTGTCCAGTTCACATTTATTCCGGTATTTTCAAGTTCGGAGCTTTGCCCGTAAACACACATGAAATTTTGGTTTGGACGCAACTGAAAAGTCCGAAAGTCCAGACCAAATGAGGAATGTGTGAAAACGCCCTTAAATAGCTCAAACTTCACTCATTCAAACAATATCATATTAACCAATCACTTACGGATGACTCTCAAAACTGGCCAATATAGCATTGTTAACTTCCTCATCAGAGGACAGTCTGGCAGGGCTCCCATGATTGAAAGGTCGGTGTCATAGTTGTCACTGACTAGTGGTGACTGGCTCACTGAGTTATCACTTTCTAAGTCAATGGTCACTTGTGGTGGGGGCTGGTCACTGGGCACTTGTGGTGGGATAAGTCCACTGCGAAAGTATGACAACTTCATGCCTACATTCACATTACAAAGAGAGCATGTGTACAATCATGTATCTGTTGTGGTGTGGCTCTGTTCTAGGACCTCCCTGTCCTTCTGTGTGGTTGTGTGAATCGGTTCAGTGTTTAACATGGGGTTATTTCAAATAAGGGGGAAAGGGCATTTAAGATGTGATGGTCAAGGCAAAATTTAAGGGGCACCGGTGCAAACAAAGTTTTCAGTCACACTTTGCAGATTTTTGGTCATGTGTGCGACGAAAGAGGTTAACTCTAGAGCACTGCGAGGTGACATTAACTGAGACCAACTCCTTCATATTTTAACACCCTGTGAACTATCATATTCTGCAAAAATAAATCAATAAAATCATTAGTGCCCTTTGTGTTGAAGTTCTATCTGACACAGTTCGACGTTGGTTTTGAATACCTTACCTTACATGGGAGATCGTTTGATGGCCTCACATATACAGCCTTGGACTTGAAAATCTTGTGTATCATAAGGCCACTAAGTTCTTGACCGCTGTGCAACTTTGGAGCAACCAGCTGTATACTGTAACAATAAGGAAAATATGAGTTGACAATTATGAAAATTTGTTTGCTAAAACACATCAATGGAATAGCTTATGATGTGCATTATACTGAAATTCCCATAACAGTACCTTGAATCCATAGGAATTTTCTCTTTAAAGGCTTGCTCTATCTCCATGATGTCCCAGGACTTGTACATTTTGCATTCAATATGAACCCTCTATCATGTAGTTTTCTCCATGTTTTATGTTTACACACTTGGTCCCAAGATGAGTTTGGCAACAATATCACATCCTTTAGGAAGGTTAGGGTGATTTGGGGCAGAAGGTCTACAAAAAGAAAGCATTACATTTAGCCTTTACCAAACAAATCAACCCCAATGCAATTAATGATTGATTCATTAAATATTAAAAACAAGCAATGAAGCCTTCCAAGTTCAGTAAATAAGTAATGTATAGTAAAATAACTGATACAGCACAGCAATGTGCCAATTTCTCTGTCCAGCTTATCTCCTTGTCATATTTTTTATTTTGTTCCAATAATCCAAAAGCCAAAGTAGCATCCTCGACATGACTTCACTATTTATGGAAGCATATTGGTATATATGAATGAAGATGCATAAATAAGAGAGAAGCTTGCATCACGATTCATCTTAATGACAATCTTCTTTTCACACAGACAGACTAAACATCGTCACCCAGTCAGATGATTGCAACTCAGCTAGCTAGCCAGCCGATGCTAGAGGCTATCTTTCCTGTAACCAGCCTACTCCGATGTCTCCATACCCAAAGATAGGCGAAATCCAATAAATGCAGAACTACACTGCAGTGGTGGATCTAGAAAATTTGACATGGAGTGGCAAAGGGGTGGCGAGAGATCTTGGCAGGGTGGCGTTGGAAGACGGTACACGGAAACCCCCATATGTAAATGGCTTGTGTGGCAAATAGATGAAAAACTGTCAAACTGCATAACATAATTCTATCATTTGTTTGACATTTTGCTTGATCATAATTACTGATATTATAAGACAAATAGAATAGAATATGTCTTATTTTATCAGTAATTATGATCAAACAAAAGGTCAAACAAAAGAAACTGTAGAACATCATTAGATAATCTATTTATATACTGTATGTACATATTTACATATACAACAGAATAGAAATAGCTAAAAACTGAAAACACATGTTTGTGAATTGTCCTTCACATGAGGAGCGAGATCCCGCGGATCCACGCGACTACGCAGGCGAAGTGTCGCTCCCCGTGTGAAAAGCCCTTTATTCCCACAATGGGGAAATTCTCCCTGTTGCAGCCGCGAGGGATAGCTTCATATTTCACTTCCTTCATCCAATCCAACATAAAAAGTATTGGACATTTTGAATAAAAGTAAAAAAAAAAAATGCTTTATTGTGGTAGGCTAAATGCACATCTTAAATAATAGGTAGTTGCTGAGCGCACATGGTTATTGGAGTTAGAGAAAATGGCGTCCTAACTGGCGCATACTTGTATGTACTGCTCTTGTGCAAAGACATCTATCTTTTTCCTTTCCATATTTCGTAAAGTGTTCTTTCTTTGCCATATTTTAGGAATCATCAGAAATCATTACATTCATTCTGTATGTTCAAACATAAACAAACTGGTATCCCATAGCAACAATAGAATCAAAGATAGAATGGAATAGAATCAATAACCTTTTGGGTTGAAAGCATAAGAATACATGTTGTTGTTGTCATAACGACACACAACAAATACTGGGACCCAACTCTAGTTCTGACACAAATTCACTCAGACAGCAGTTTGTATCAGAGGGGTCATTTGACTGTGACGATCCAAAGGTGCACATTGCAACGAGAGAACAAACACTGGTCCAGCAGAATACAACGTTGGAAAACATGGAATTCCACTCCAGAGAGATTGAACATTATATCTAGTCATTTTTTCCTTTGTAATAATACAAAATATTGATCAGTGCAGCTTTAACCCTTGTGTGGTGTTCATATTTTTGTTACACAGCCAATGTTCCTGGGTCTGGTGGACCCACCACATTGTTAGGCTTTTAAATCAATACAGCCATAACAATGTATGTAAAAATACTTAACATTATATTTTAGCTCAATTACCAATGATATATATACATCATTTATGATTCATATTTGCCATTTACCCCTGTGGGATCACATTTATGATCATGTGATCATTTTAGTTTTTTGTGAGAAAATAAGGAAATTCAATTATAAAAAAGGTAAAAAAAACAAAAACAAAGTAGAAACAAAAGTTTTGATCATTATTGGTGCTTAATTCTTAGAATGTAATCAGAACAGGTGAAAGTGCTTGAAATGTAACAAGTTTGTAACTTTGTGTGGGAATAGCAGGTGCAGAAAGACAACATAGTTTCATAGCACCTACAGTTAAATACACTCGGGGCCAGTAGACCCCAACACCTCATATGTAATAGTAATGTTTAGGTTTGGGTGTGCCGTGTGCAGTCATTGAAAATAAGTTATTTTGTATGTTCTTCACAGAAAATGAGCCAAGGAGTTTGAGTTAGAAGAAATAATAAATAGCATCATTTTTCTTTTAGCAAACGTTGAAAATGGGTCCCACAGACCCGAACACCACACAAGGGTTAAGGATTTATTTTATTTGAGAAACACATTGGCCAGAGTGACTAACAGACAGCCTAATATATAGCCTAAATCTATACATCTATCTAAACAGGAAGAGAGTGGTGCAATAAAATGGGCATACACACAAATAAGTTGTCTTTGAATCCTACGTCACAGTGCCCCATAAATCTACATTGTTATGAAAGTACCACTTACATGAGAATGCCCGGCTATTTGCCCAGCTTGTGGAAGGTAAGCCGTCCACAAGCCGGGCATATCAAACTGTTTATTGCCCTGCCTTGAGGTGATTATTCCGTTTATTCTACTTCTTGCTTGCCAACATAATAAAACAATTTAAATACTTTAATAATTATGCTTTTTCTTATTCGTATTGCATGCTTATTAAATGTATACTCTGTTTGAGTTCATCACCCTCAAAAAGTAGTCCCCTTTAGAACTACGGTGAATAACGTTAGCTCAGCTGTAGCTAATTAGTTTCTATAGCAACCACACAAGGCTGCATCTGATCACTATCACTGTCAGTCTATCCTTCTGGTGGCTCTTCCACTCGGTGAAAACCTTGATAGCAAAGGCAGTTGCCTTTTTCGTGTTTCGGAAACGGGTACCCTGGGCCTCGTCTTTTTCTTTTGTCATTCCGTCGTCCCCGTCGCTCTTTATCCAGTCCTCAAATGTCTTCCCTACTCCAAATATATTAAAATTGACAATGTCAAATTGAATGAATTCGTCCATTTTTTAAACACTGTAATGTTTAGAACTACGGCGAATAACGTTAGCTCAACTGTAGCTAACGTTAATTAGTTTCTATAGCAACCACACAAGGCTGCATCTGATCACTATCACTGTCAGTCTATCCTTCTGGTGGCTCTTCCACTCGGTGAAAACCTTGATAGCAAAGGCAGTTGCCTTTTTCGTGTTTCGGAAACGGGTACCCTGGGCCTCGTCTTTTTCTTTTGTCATTCCGTCGTCCCCGTCGCTCTTTATCCAGTCCTCAAATGTCTTCCCTACTCCAAATATATTAAAATTGACAATGTCAAATTGAATGAATTCGTCCATTTTTTAAACACTGTAATGTTTAGAACTACGGCGAATAACGTTAGCTCAACTGTAGCTAACGTTAATTAGTTTCTATAGCAACCACACAAGGCTGCATCTGATCACTAACATCAGTTGCTACATTGTATCTTGCTTGCAAAACTATATATCGACTGACCCTCCGATAGATTTCCGACACATTTTATAAACTTTTTTGAATAAGGTTTATTTTTACAATGGACCTCATGTTTGAAATTTCTGTGATAGAAAAAAAATACAAGCGGCGTATTGATCTACTATTTGATGACGCTGTGCTCAGTCAGCGGGCAACCTGCCGGGTTAATGCCCTCCTCCCAGCCAATCAGAATCAAGCATTCTTTAACAAAGTAGAATAAAGGGTTTTAATCATAGATATAGAACAATAGATATGACATGTAATTCTGACTTGCCATTCCAGGATGGAACCACTTAGCGGCCATCTTACCATGGTTAAGTTTTAGAATTGCTTCCATTGGAACCAATGGGGAAATAGGCTCATGTTGTCTTCATAATCCTTATATTTTTCTACCAATACATCAATAGTGGTTTTAATTCAAATTAATGACCATAAGACAACTGTACCTTTCTAGAACGAAACAAAAAAAATAGAGATTTGGGTGGAATTTTGATTGATATAGCTCCAAGAGAACAAGTAATTGAAGATAATCTCATAATTTTGCATTTATATTGCAGGTAAAAAAAAAATTCTGAATGGCTAATATACATTAAACAATATTTTTTTAATGTAAAAATCCTAAATAGATTCCAGTATTATGGCCTATAGAGGTAGTTACGATAAGACACATGAGAGAAACATCTAACTGTTTTGTTCTATATCTATGGTTGTCCCTTTATCTAAGATTCCATTCTATCATGGAATCATGTTTTGATGAAAGACTTTTGCCTTTGATTTCAGACTCAATGTGACATCATGTCTGCCTTTGATCATCACCCAGCTATAATTCAACTTGATTTACCAGCACAAGGCAAGGCACAAACTCAGCAGTAAGTTGATACATCTGTCTGCAACACGGCTGCAGCTACCGATAATTTCAGTAATCGCTACCGATGATTCCATCAATTAATCGAGTAATCATACAAGAAAAAGCTACATTTTTGTAGCTTAAATTGGGCTATTCAACCGTACCGTTCAGGGGTCTTATATAATCACACAACACACACTCAGTGTTAAGTAGAAACATCTGTATGCAATAGGGCTGCAGCACCGATTATTTTAGTAATTGGAAACTGTATGTGTGTCGAGTAATGGGATAAGAAATATTTTTGCTTGTGAGATCATTGCTGCCTTTGATCAGCACTAGTTTAATCCAACTTCCTAAGAATCAGTGATTTACCATCACAAGTCACAGCATAAACTCACACTGCGTCCGAAATCCCACAGTAGCACAGTAGCTAAAACAGTAGGCTCAGTAACGTCAACAACGCTCTAATTTATACATTTCTACATATTTAAACGACTGTCGCTCTTGTTCTTCCCCTCTTTCAGTAATTTAAGCGTTATCTGGCGATTGTTACGCGTTTTCAACAAGCAAGGAGGCTCTCAGGAAGTGACGTTGAAAATTACAGATTAGTGCGTCCGAAAAGATACAGAAACTACTGTTTATTTACACAAACGTTTGTTGATTGATATTTTACATGTTGAGTCTGTAGTCTGTAGAGGTTGCAATTTTGGACGTGTGTTTCGTAGATACATCTGTCTGCAATATTTCTTTTAGTTACAAAACTAAAGAACATGGATATCGTGTGCGCCATAGATACGTTGGAGGAAGGACAGGCAGAATCACAGGAACTCAAAGTAGACAAACAGGCCTTTAAGAATCTCACCGAAGACCAACCGACCGTTGTTGATTGGAAAGTAAGACTAGCGCACCAAAAAGAGGTTGGAAACTTGAAAAGAATCCTTGTGGATGAAAGGTATGGGTTATCTCAAATCAAAAAAGAGGTTGAACGTCTGAAAAAACTCAATGCGGATGTATCTGATGAAAACTATCTTATTCAAAAAGAGGTTCACAGCCTGAGAAAAGTCATTAAGGTTGCACATTATAGGAGCTCTGTTATTGACGCAATAGAGAAGGAGCTCATGGAGCTACGTGAAATCTTCTACACAACGATTGAGCAAATGTGCAATCAAAATTCTGTCCTCAAAGCAGAAAAAAAGCATCTAAGAGAAGAGAATATGCGCCTTAGGGAAATTATTGAAAATAAAAGTGAGACAGAAAACAAGGATCTGAATGAGCACAGAACACAGAACACAGAAAATGACCTGCTCCAGATCCATAGCCTAGAACATGAGAACAGTAGAGAAAGGCAGAAAGATCTTCTCCCACAGCTAGGAGAAATCCTACCGAAAAAACGTTTTTTAAGGGTTTTTAAGAGACTTAAGGGTTTCATCTCCAGTGGGTTCAAGTCAAAAAGCAAAGGCAAGTCCAACAACAAAGGCGCCAGCCTGTTGACAGGTTCGTCTGACATGGACGTAACCATTATAGAACTCCAAGAAAATAACCTGCTCCCAATAAATAAAAACTCGTTCCATAATGAAAATGACGTGAATTTAGAAATCAAAGTCTTCGAGGAGAACACTAGACAAAGGGAGACAGATTTTCCAATGCAGGTAGAGGTCTGCGCTGTACAAATCCTCAAAAAGAACCGTTTCGTTTTGAATAAAATTAGGGGTTTCTGCACACATGGATTCAAAAAGATACTTAATAATACCCAAGCGTCAGATAAGAAGTTAAATAGCAAATTAAACTCCCACAGATCGGAAAATGTTTCCAAAAGCGAACCAGAGTCTCACAGTAAAGTCATCAAGCAGGAGGAGTCAGATAATGCGTTTTCTACTGCCAGTGAGATCGAACCACAGCCAGGTTGTTCGTACATGAATATCGATGGATGGGCAGCAGAAAGGACCTACAAGACCTCTGAAGCCTGTCACAGTAATGTCGACAAGAAACATGAGGAGTCAGAGGAAGAGTTTTCGACTAACAGTGATGATGAAACCCAGCCGGACAGCTCTCGTACGAGTGATAAGTCAAACAGTAAAGTCGTCACCGACAGATTAGAAAATGACTCCGAAAACAAAGGCGATTCCGACACGAAAGACATTGAGAATAAGCAGGGTGAGTCAGATGAGTCGTCGACTAGCGGTGACGATGATCCCCAGTTGGACAGCTCTCGTACAAGTGATAAGTCAAAGAGTAATGTTGTCACAGACAGATTAGAAAATGACTGCGAAAGAAAACAAAAGTCTCACAGTAAAGTCATCAAACATGAGGAGTCAGAGGAAGAGTTTTCGACTACCAGTGATGATGATCTCCAGCCGGACAGCTCTCGTATGAGTGATAAGTCAAACACTAAAGTCGTCACCGATAGATTAGAAAAGGACTCCCAAAACCAAGGTGATTCCGATACTAGCAGTGAGATTGAACCACAGCCAGGTTGTTCTGACATGGGTGTAACCATCAAGGAACCCCAAGAATATTACTTAAATTCAAAAATCAAAGTCTTCGAGGAGAACGCTAGAGAAATACAGAAAGAGCTTGCAACACAGGCAAAGGTCTGCACTAGACAAATCCTCAAAAAGAACCGTTTGGTTTTGAAGAAAATTAAGGGTTTCTACACACATGGACTCAAAAAGAATTTCAAAAGCACCCAAGCGTCCCGCACTAAAAACATGAGTAATAAGCAGTGCGAGTCGGATAAATTAAACTCCCACGAATGGAAAAATGTCTCCAAAAGTAAACGGGAGTCTCATAGTAAAGTCATCATGCAGGAGGAGTCAGATGATGAGTCGTCGACTACCGGTGACGATGAACCCCTGCCACACAGCTCTCATAAGAGTGATAAGTCAAACAGTAATGTCGTCACCGATAGATTAGAAAATGACTCCGAAATCAAAGGCGATTCCGACACGAAAGACATTGAAAGCAGGCAGGGTGAGTCAGTTGATGAGTCCTCAACTACCCGAGACGATGAACCCCAACCTGATATGAACGATGAGCCACAAAATGACTCCGAAAACAAAGGCCAGTCTCACAATATTGATTTTGACTGGGAGTGGTGGGAGTCGAATGATTTATTCGTTACCGATGAATCAAAAACTAACGCTAAAAGCAAAGCCGATTCCACCGATAACAACATCGACTTGAACTGGTGGGGGCAGAATGATAAGTTCAGTAATGTATGCAGGTTCCTCCAAGGCGAGTCCCTCAATGACATATACAAGAAGCAGCGGGAATCGGATGAGACGATGGCGACTGCCAGTGACAAGGAACACCAGCCGGATAGCTCTGATGTGAATAGCGATGACTAAACAGCCTACCGGGCCTTCGAGGCCTGGGAGGTGTCTCGAGTCTATATTCGGGAATCGGAGGCCAAACTATGATATTTGTAGATGGTATGTGATATACCTTATAATGAAACATAAAACAAATCTCTCTGAATTTCACCAATAGAAGAGTAGCTACATTTCTGTGTGAAGATGTTTTGGCCTCTGAGGCTACATTCACAAAGCTACGTTTTGGTTAAAAAACAAATATATATTTTGCTACGTTTAAACTGCGCATTCCCCCTGCTCTGACGTTTCCCCCTCTCATTCCCCCTGCTCTGACGTTTCCCCCTCTCATTCCCCCTGCTTTAGCGTGTCCTCCTCTCATTCCCCCTGCTCTGACGTTTCCCCCTCTCATTCCCCCTGCTCTGACGTTTCCCCCTTTCATTCCCCCTGCTCAGGCATTTCTCCCTCTCCCCCTCTGGCGTTTCCCCCCCTCACAAGCAAAAAACTTCTCAGATGTTCAGGAATTGCTCCAAATTGAATTATAATTTCGGCCTGTTCTTGCACAGTGTAGGGAAACCTGATCTATAACTACATGTATTAATAATACGTCCAAAACAGCAGGCATTACGGCACTCGGGGACAGCTTCGATATACCAGACGTATATAATAAGATTTAACAGAGGACTTCCGGTTTAGCATCAGCCATGTGAGGGCGCATGAGTCGGGAGCTCCGCAAACCAACTTTTAAATTTCGTTTTATAATCTGATACAGTGCTATATA
Source organism: Gymnocephalus cernua (assembly GCA_023631565.1). Lineage (NCBI taxonomy): Eukaryota > Metazoa > Chordata > Actinopteri > Perciformes > Percidae > Gymnocephalus > Gymnocephalus cernua. Next base: position 24,897,333 of record CM042437.1, read on the forward strand.
TATACTTTTTTTTTCGTTTTACATCTCGTGTATTTTACGTTTACTTTACTTCTAACAGTATTGTTGTAGTCAGTCGTTTGAATCCAACGATGTCTAAGCAACGACAAAAGAAGGCCGATTCGTCTGTGACAGGCGGCTCGCCTTTGGAAACGGCTGAACTTTCCACCCCTGAGGCTGAGAGTGTTGCGATTATGGGTGCCATTAACAGGCTGGAAAGTGGAATTTATGCCAAATTCGACGTGCACGCCGCTGAAATTCGAGGTGAAATGTCCCTGATACGAGAAGAAATGCACAACACATTTTCATCTTTCAAAGAAGACCTCAAAACCCAGAGTGAGCACTTAACTAACCTGGAGACAGCTACCTCAGAATGGACGAGAAGTCTTCACTCTCTCGAGCCAACGGTCGTTTCTCTCCAGAAAGAGGTCGCCTCACTGCAAGCTAAGTGCATCGATTTAGAGTGTCGTTCCCGCAGATCCAATCTTCGCTTGGTGGGAATTCCGGAAGGTTTGGAAGGCCCACAACCTACGAAGTTCGTGTCAGATGCTTTGGCAGAGATATTTGATCTTTCTGAACCTCCACTCCTTGCTCGCGCACACCGTACACTTGCACCTAAACCTGCGGAGGGTAACCGACCGCGAGCCTTCGTAATTTTCTTCCATCGATACGACGTCAAGGAGGATATTTGGCGAAAAGCGAGCCGTGGTGGGCAGCTTAAGTTCAGAGACAAAACTGTGTTCGTCTTCCCGGACTTTCCGCCTGAGATTGCCAAGAAGCGGGCCGCATACTACGAGGTTAAACGTCTACTGAGGTCCATGCCAGATGTTAAGTACGGTCTAAAGGGTCTTACCGGCTTCAGAATCACAAAGAACGGCGCTGAACATATGTTTGATACTCCAGCCGCGGCACTGGCTTTTGTGAAACAACACCTATTACCTGCTTGAACACCTATGAATGTGCTGGAGCTATAATATCTCATTTTCTCTGGGCCAGAGACTACTGAAAGCACTTCACTCAGGGCCAGAGGTGTGGTTTAATATGTAAGGATTTATTCTTTGATTATAGTAATCTTTTATTTAATTATATAGGATTCTAATTTTTATTTTATATGTATCAGAATACATTCGCTGTATTTGCTATTTGTTTGCGGAGATGCGTACGAGGTGAGAATCACAATATCTCGCACGCACATTGGGGTTTTTCCTCAGGGTAGCGTACGCTCCAGTTGGGGGAGTGTTAGCTTAGGTCAATGGCGCAGGGCGGGGGGTGGCTGTGAGGGCGGGGGGCGGTTCTTTGCGCTGGGGTTCTTGAAGTGTGTTAATATGTTCTCGTTTCTTTGTTCATCTCATAAGCACAAGACTGGGCCATCGCTCTTTTGTATGGTTTCATACTTTTCTGTACTTGCTGGTCCTTGCATAATAATTTGGGTTTTACAAGTATCTTATTGGTCTCCTCTCTTTATTTTTTTCTCTCTCTTTTTTCCTTTTTTTCTTTATTTTAAATGATGGGTAGTAGAGCTAATGAAGACGATTTGGTAAGATGGGTTAGCTGGAACTGTAAAGGTTTGAATAATCCAGTAAAACGTAATAAGGTTCTGACTCATCTTAGGAAACTGAAAGCCAGTTTTGTGTTTCTTCAAGAAACTCACCTCTGTTCATCTGACCATTTTAGATTGAAAAAAGACTGGGTGGGTCAAGCCTATCATTCACATTTTCAGTTTAAATCCAGGGGCTGTGCCATTCTGGTACATAAATCCACTCCATTTGACGTATCACAAGTAATTGCAGATCATAAGGGCAGATATGTCATTGTAACAGGAACATTGTTTTCAACCCCCCTAATTCTTGCTAATGTCTATGCCCCTAATTATGATGTTTCCTTTATGACCTCCTTTTTATCATGTATACCTGATCTTCACTCTCATTCATTAATCCTGGGCGGTGATTTTAATTGTGTGATGTGTCCACGACTTGATAGGTCCTCTAAAAAAGTTATATCTCTTTCAAAATGTGCAGCGATTATTCAATCTTTTCTGCATAGCTATGGTATTCGTGATCCATTTCGCTTTATAAATCCTTCCGCAAGGAAATATTCATTTTTTTCGCATGTACATCATTCTTACTCACGAATTGATTATTTTTTTCTAGATAACAAACTTCTTCCATATCTGCAGAATTGTTCATATGAAAGCATAGTAATATCTGATCATGCACCAGCTGTTCTGGAACTTAGCTTTCCAAAAGCACCCCTAAAACATCATCAATGGTCCTTTAACACTGGTCTATTAAGGGATAAAGAATTTGTAAAATTTATTTCCTCAAATATATCTTCTTTTCTTGAACTCAATAGTACTCAGGGTATGGCCTATTCTACCATTTGGGAGACCTTAAAATGTTATCTGCGTGGTTACATAATTTCATATTCGTCTTATAGAAATAGAGACCGAAAAAGGCAACTTGACGAATTATCTACTGCTATATCAGCTATTGATGAACAGTACTCACTGAACCCGTCTCCCAACCTTTATAAAGAGCGTCGGATTTTGCAGACAAAATATGATCTGTTATCGACGGAAGAGGCGGAGAATCTTTTTTTACGAGCTCAACATAGGATCTATGAGTTTGGTGATAAGACAGGTAAATTGTTAGCTTATCAAATTCGTAAATCGCAAACGTCACGCTTGATACCCCAATTTAAGTTACCTTCAGGAATTACTACCACTGACTATAAAGAAATAAATTCTCAATTTAAACAATACTATGGAAATTTGTACACCTCGGAATCTCCTCAAGATGCATCTTTAATGAAAACTTTCTTAGATAAATTAGATTTTCCCACTGTAGAGAAGACTTTGTGTGATTTTTTAGATGAGGATATTCGAATTGAAGAAATAGCTGATGCGATTGCTTCCTTGAAAACAGGCAAGACCCCGGGTCCCGACGGTTTCCCGTCTGATTTTTATAAAGCATTTTCTAAATTGCTATGCCCTGTATTGCTTTTGTTTTTTTTAGAGAGTCTTCAAAATTCCAAATTGCCCCCAGCCTTTTATCAAGCTACTATTTCATTAATTCTTAAGAAAGATAAACCCCCCCTGGATTGTGGTTCTTATCGCCCCATATCGCTTTTAAATTGTGATTACTAGATACTAGCCAAAGTATTATCCTTTCGTCTTGAAAGAACTTTACATGGAGTCATTTCACCTGATCACCTGGTTTGTTCGGGACAGACACTCTTTTTTTAATATTAGGCGTCTTTTTAATGTTTTGTATTCACCCCATTCCAACACTGCTGAAGTTGTGGTCTCACTAGATGCTGAAAAAGCATTTGACCGCATTGAGTGGGGCTATCTTATGAATGTTTTGGAGAGGTTTGGATTTGGTTTAAAATTTATTTCTTGGATAAAGCTCCTTTATGCTACCCCCAAAGCATCTGTACGTTCAAACAATATTATTTGAGATCCTTTTCCACTGTGTCGAGGTACAAGGAAGGGTTGTCCCCTTTCCCCCCTTCTATTTGCTATTGCTATTGAACCTTTGGCAATTGCACTACGTGCTGACCCAGAGGTGCAAGGCATTTTTCGTGCTGGCATAGAACAGAAGGTTTCTTTATATGCTGATGATCTTATTTTATTTTTATCCGATCCCCTAGTCTCAATTACTCGAGTTCTTTTAATATTGGATTCATTTAGTACTTTTTCAGGTTATAAATTGAATCTTTCCAAGAGTGAATTATTCCCAGTTAATGCTGCTGCATTAAGGCTCTCATATTCAAAATTCCAATTTAGAGTTGTTAACAACCAATTTAGATACTTGGGTGTCCAAGTGACTCGTAAACATGCTGACTTGTTTAAAACCAATTTTAGTCCTTTGTTAGATCTCACAAAATCTATGTTTTTATCATGGAAACCCCTTCCTCTCTCACTGATAGGAAGGGTAAATGTAATCAAAATGAACATTCTTCCCAAGTTTTTATATCTATTTCAATGTTTGCCCATATTTGTTCCCAAGTCATTTTTCTCATGTCTGGAAAAGACTATCTCGTCATTTATTTGGAATAACAAGCCAAGGCGAATAAGTCTAAAGCATCTTGTTAAGCCAAAAGAGGTGGGAGGTTTGGCTTTGCCTAACTTTCAAACGTATTACTGGGCAGCCAACTTTAGAAACTTACTGTACTGGTGCCGGCATGATTTGCAACTGTGTAATCCCCTCTGGGTGCAAATGGAGGCTGTTTGTTGTTCCCCAGTCACACTGACATCTTTGCTCTGTTCTTCTATCCCCCCTACTCAAAGTATCTCAATTAATAATCCAATTGTTAAACACTCTCTGAGGATTTGGACTCAGTTCTGCCGAGCTCTAGAGCTTAAGGGTCTTTCTTCAGCTGCACCCATTGCCAATAACGCTTCCTTTCTACCCTCTCTTTTTGATGGGGCTTTCAACATTTGGAAGTCACAGGGTCTAGTTACAATTGATCAGTTATTTATTGATAATAACTTTGCTTCATTTGACCAACTTAAAAATAAATTTTCTTTGTCCAGTTCACATTTATTCCGGTATTTTCAAGTTCTGAGCTTTGCCCGTAAACACACATGAAATTTTGGTTCGGACGCAACTGAAAAGTCCGAAAGTCCAGACCAAATGAGGAATGTGTGAAAACGCCCTTAAATAGCTCAAACTTCACTCATTCAAACAATATCATATTAACCAATCACTTACGGATGACTCTCAAAACTGGCCAATATAGCATTGTTAACTTCCTCATCAGAGGACAGTCTGGCAGGGCTCCCATGATTGAAAGGTCGGTGTCATAGTTGTCACTGACTAGTGGTGACTGGCTCACTGAGTTATCACTTTCTAAGTCAATGGTCACTTGTGGTGGGGGCTGGTCACTGGGCACTTGTGGTGGGATAAGTCCACTGCGAAAGTATGACAACTTCATGCCTACATTCACATTACAAAGAGAGCATGTGTACAATCATGTATCTGTTGTGGTGTGGCTCTGTTCTAGGACCTCCCTGTCCTTCTGTGTGGTTGTGTGAATCGGTTCAGTGTTTAACATGGGGTTATTTCAAATAAGGGGGAAAGGGCATTTAAGATGTGATGGTCAAGGCAAAATTTAAGGGGCACCGGTGCAAACAAAGTTTTCAGTCACACTTTGCAGATTTTTGGTCATGTGTGCGACGAAAGAGGTTAACTCTAGAGCACTGCGAGGTGACATTAACTGAGACCAACTCCTTCATATTTTAACACCCTGTGAACTATCATATTCTGCAAAAATAAATCAATAAAATCATTAGTGCCCTTTGTGTTGAAGTTCTATCTGACACAGTTCGACGTTGGTTTTGAATACCTTACCTTACATGGGAGATCGTTTGATGGCCTCACATATACAGCCTTGGACTTGAAAATCTTGTGTATCATAAGGCCACTAAGTTCTTGACCGCTGTGCAACTTTGGAGCAACCAGCTGTATACTGTAACAATAAGGAAAATATGAGTTGACAATTATGAAAATTTGTTTGCTAAAACACATCAATGGAATAGCTTATGATGTGCATTATACTGAAATTCCCATAACAGTACCTTGAATCCATAGGAATTTTCTCTTTAAAGGCTTGCTCTATCTCCATGATGTCCCAGGACTTGTACATTTTGCATTCAATATGAACCCTCTATCATGTAGTTTTCTCCATGTTTTATGTTTACACACTTGGTCCCAAGATGAGTTTGGCAACAATATCACATCCTTTAGGAAGGTTAGGGTGATTTGGGGCAGAAGGTCTACAAAAAGAAAGCATTACATTTAGCCTTTACCAAACAAATCAACCCCAATGCAATTAATGATTGATTCATTAAATATTAAAAACAAGCAATGAAGCCTTCCAAGTTCAGTAAATAAGTAATGTATAGTAAAATAACTGATACAGCACAGCAATGTGCCAATTTCTCTGTCCAGCTTATCTCCTTGTCATATTTTTTATTTTGTTCCAATAATCCAAAAGCCAAAGTAGCATCCTCGACATGACTTCACTATTTATGGAAGCATATTGGTATATATGAATGAAGATGCATAAATAAGAGAGAAGCTTGCATCACGATTCATCTTAATGACAATCTTCTTTTCACACAGACAGACTAAACATCGTCACCCAGTCAGATGATTGCAACTCAGCTAGCTAGCCAGCCGATGCTAGAGGCTATCTTTCCTGTAACCAGCCTACTCCGATGTCTCCATACCCAAAGATAGGCGAAATCCAATAAATGCAGAACTACACTGCAGTGGTGGATCTAGAAAATTTGACATGGAGTGGCAAAGGGGTGGCGAGAGATCTTGGCAGGGTGGCGTTGGAAGACGGTACACGGAAACCCCCATATGTAAATGGCTTGTGTGGCAAATAGATGAAAAACTGTCAAACTGCATAACATAATTCTATCATTTGTTTGACATTTTGCTTGATCATAATTACTGATATTATAAGACAAATAGAATAGAATATGTCTTATTTTATCAGTAATTATGATCAAACAAAAGGTCAAACAAAAGAAACTGTAGAACATCATTAGATAATCTATTTATATACTGTATGTACATATTTACATATACAACAGAATAGAAATAGCTAAAAACTGAAAACACATGTTTGTGAATTGTCCTTCACATGAGGAGCGAGATCCCGCGGATCCACGCGACTACGCAGGCGAAGTGTCGCTCCCCGTGTGAAAAGCCCTTTATTCCCACAATGGGGAAATTCTCCCTGTTGCAGCCGCGAGGGATAGCTTCATATTTCACTTCCTTCATCCAATCCAACATAAAAAGTATTGGACATTTTGAATAAAAGTAAAAAAAAAAAATGCTTTATTGTGGTAGGCTAAATGCACATCTTAAATAATAGGTAGTTGCTGAGCGCACATGGTTATTGGAGTTAGAGAAAATGGCGTCCTAACTGGCGCATACTTGTATGTACTGCTCTTGTGCAAAGACATCTATCTTTTTCCTTTCCATATTTCGTAAAGTGTTCTTTCTTTGCCATATTTTAGGAATCATCAGAAATCATTACATTCATTCTGTATGTTCAAACATAAACAAACTGGTATCCCATAGCAACAATAGAATCAAAGATAGAATGGAATAGAATCAATAACCTTTTGGGTTGAAAGCATAAGAATACATGTTGTTGTTGTCATAACGACACACAACAAATACTGGGACCCAACTCTAGTTCTGACACAAATTCACTCAGACAGCAGTTTGTATCAGAGGGGTCATTTGACTGTGACGATCCAAAGGTGCACATTGCAACGAGAGAACAAACACTGGTCCAGCAGAATACAACGTTGGAAAACATGGAATTCCACTCCAGAGAGATTGAACATTATATCTAGTCATTTTTTCCTTTGTAATAATACAAAATATTGATCAGTGCAGCTTTAACCCTTGTGTGGTGTTCATATTTTTGTTACACAGCCAATGTTCCTGGGTCTGGTGGACCCACCACATTGTTAGGCTTTTAAATCAATACAGCCATAACAATGTATGTAAAAATACTTAACATTATATTTTAGCTCAATTACCAATGATATATATACATCATTTATGATTCATATTTGCCATTTACCCCTGTGGGATCACATTTATGATCATGTGATCATTTTAGTTTTTTGTGAGAAAATAAGGAAATTCAATTATAAAAAAGGTAAAAAAAACAAAAACAAAGTAGAAACAAAAGTTTTGATCATTATTGGTGCTTAATTCTTAGAATGTAATCAGAACAGGTGAAAGTGCTTGAAATGTAACAAGTTTGTAACTTT